>CP032247.1:18070713-18714641 GCA_005610355.1 Gossypioides kirkii | reverse complement strand
CTTAATATTTTCATTTACGCGAGCTTTACCTTCAATAAAATTCAGTGTTATCCACCTTACAACCCTGTGCAAGCATTTTTTGCATTGAAAGGATAGTTAGTGGTCTAACGATATAAGGAATAAAAGGATTTTTGCATATCGCTTTGGAAAATTTTTAAATAGTACAGGGACCTGAAACAGGACCACTAGTTGGAAATAACCAAACCCGAGGGTTAGCAAGGTCTTAAAACAAATAGTCCAAATTACGACTACCTCTTTCGGTTTCACGACAAAGATACACATACACAAAACATGATAACACATCAGTGATAGGACTTAGATAAACGACGAACGATGTCAGCTAAGGACTAAAAATAAAATCATTTCTCAAATATGACATTTTGCATTAATCATTCGTACCCATCTATTTAGGAGCATTTGACTCATCCTGATCATGACATCCTAAATAATCTGGCCTACATAGAGGCCCATTAAAGCATATTCTACAGGGTTCATTACCACGAAGATATGAAAGGAAAGGTTGAGGCCGCAACGGCGAACCTGGTACCTTAGCATATATTATGAGAAGGATTGAGGCCGCAATGGCGAATCCGGTTCCATGAAGATGAAATGGGAAAGGTTAATCCGTAACGGCGAATCTAGTACCATGAAGATATGGAGGGAAAGATTTAAGTCGCAACGATGAACCTTGTACCTCAGGATATGATGGGAAAGATTTAAACCACAACGACGAATCCAGTACCACGAAGATGTGGAGGGAAAGGTTTAAGTCGCGACGGCGAACCTTGTACCTCAAAAACATGAAGGGAAAGATTTAAGTCGCAACGGCGAATCCAGTACCACAAAGATATGGAGGGAAAGGTTTAAGTCACAACGGCGAACCTTGTACCTCAGAAACATGAAGGGAAAGATTTAAGCCACAATGGCGAATCTAGTACCACGAAAATATGAAGGGAAAGGTTTAAGTCGCAATAGTAAACCTTGTACCTCAGAAGCATGAAGGGAAAGATTTAAGTTGCAACGGCGAATCTAATACCACGAAGATATGGAGGGAAAGGTTTAAGTTGCAACGGCGAACCTTGTACCTCAGAAACATGAAGGGAAAGATTTAAGTCGCAACGACAAAACTAGTACCTTAGAAGCATGACGAAAAAATTGAAGTCGCAACGGCAAATCTTATACCCTAAAGCCGAAGAGAAGAGGAACAGATTAAAGCAGCAGCAACGGTAAATCTTCTACCTTGAAGTTACAGTAGATCAGATCGAAATTAGAATAACAAGTCTTTATCTCTCTGAAGTTGTAGTAAGAGCAAGATGAAGCTTTGACATCAAATCCTATCTTCCTGAAGTTACAGCAAAGTTAGATTAAAACTACAATAATGAATCTTAACCTTCCTGAAGTTGCAGTGAAATGGAGTGAGGTTACGTCACCATCCAATCTCTTACCCTAATCATGGGGCAGATTGAAAACATCATCCAATCTCTTACCTCGATCATGGGCAGATTGCAACCATCATACAATCTCTTACCCCGATCGTAGGGCAGATTGAAAACCTCATCCAATCTTTTACCCCTAGTCAAGAGGGGCAGAGATTGAAGCCATTTTCCTGTTGAGATACAGAGAAGTGGACCAAGACATGATGCTACGACACCAAATCCCTGGAGTGTCAAAGAAATTTAACTAAGACTACAATAGCAAATCTCAATCTCCCTAAAGTTATAGTGAATGGAGTGGAACTATAGTAGCGAATTTTGTCAGTTTGAAGTTACCCTAAGGCAAGATGGAATCACGATATCAATTTCCATCTTCCTAAAAAAAATACAGAGAAGCAGATACAGTGCAGTTAGAGTGATTAACGGTTTGGAAGAGTGGGGCCGAGGTTCAACAAGATCGAACAAAATCAGTCCTTCTTTTAGTCTTTGCTTCATTCCCGTTTCACGACAATGAGCAAAGAGGGCAGCTGTAGAGGCCTAATTTTATTCGGGCTTGGAAAATAAAAACCAAAAAATAGACAAAAAATGAGATACAAAATTAAAGTGTCCATTTACATTTTAAATAAAGTTTTAAATTAAATTTTAAATTTAATTTAAAAAGTCCAATTACATTAAAAACCTAACCTAGCCCAAACCCAAATTACAACCCTAAGCCCACTAACCCAAAACTTTGAAAATATCAGAAACCCTAGAATGCTACTGCCGTCGCTCATGCTCCATGCCTCTTGCCACGTTAGCATCCACATCAGCGCCATGTCAGCCATGTGACCCCTCGTCTCCTCCCGAGACTTCTTATCTGCCTGAGACTCTTCTGTTACCCAAGGCCATTCCTCTGCCCAAGGCCTTCTCTACCGCCCCTTGCACCAAAATGGCAAGGGCACGGCTCCTATAGCCGGTGTTGACCACAGGAGACCACCACTCCAATGATACCTGCAACAAAGAATAGAGACGACAGAAAACACCAAAGAAAATAGGGAAAAAAATAGTGATCTTGTAACTATCCATGGCTATAAAAGCCCGACCTAGAATCTGTAACAGAGGACTTCTTTTTTCGATTCGAAGCAATAAAAATCAGAAAAACAACATATTCGAACAAAAATATAAATCAGATTGCAAAGAATTCCAATCGGCCTTTGTTCCAAGGTATACGCTTTATACATATATTTTATCTACATACCATTTATTTATTACTTTTATTATATTTTTAGGCTTTTAAATAAAAAATAAGAAATAAAAAAAGATAAAAATAAAAATGTAAAAACATATTAAAAAGGGTAAAAGTCATTAAAATCGAAACTTTGTAAGAAACTAGATCTAGGGTTTTTAAAATCGAAAACGAAATCTTTTCTCATTTTTTAAGATTCGAACATCTGGTTTTAGATCTAGGTTTTTTTAAAAAAAAATTAGAACAAAATATTTATTTTCGGCTCAAATTCGGTGTTCCTAAAATTCGATCTAAGATTTTCTAAAAAAACTAAAAGGAGTTAATTCGCTTACCTAACTGCTTGCGCGACGGCACGTGACGATCGTAAGCGATAGTCGAAGATCGAGGGATGCGGAGGAGCTGCTACGGAGCTCACGATCGGACATGGGATTTTTTTCAGAGAAAATGAAAGGACCAAACCTTTTTTTGAAGAAAGAATGTGAAAAATGAATTTTTTTTTTTTTTTAACTTAAATAGACCTCTGCAAACGACGGCGTTTTGGTGTGGGAGTCCAGTGACCAAAACGGCGTTGTTTCGATGTTCTTACCCGAATAGGATCTGACCCGCTTGGGAGATCTGCGTGTTTCTATTGAATGAGATATTTTCCCATTCAGTCATTCCGCATTTTTATTTTCTACATTTTCATCAATTTCACTTTTCTTAATTTATTTTAAAATTGCCCATTAATTTCCTTTCATTTTCAATTTAATCCTTAAACCTTTTTGAAGCTCAAAAAGCTGCCACGTGTCCTTTTTTGGTTTATTTTTGCAATCAGTCCTTCCTTTTCTTTATTTTGTTTCAATTTTATCCTTAATTCAAATTTTGATTTATTTTAAATTTTCCTAGTAATTTTAAATATTTTCAATTTGGTCCTTTCACTTTTGAAAGCATGAGAAGTTGCCACGTGTCACTCTTTTTTGGATTTATTGCTCAAGAGATCCCTAAACTTTTCTAAAATTACATTTTAACCCTAAACCTTTCTAAAATCACATTTTAACACCTAAACTCTTCCAAAATTATATTTTGACCCTCAAACTTTTCCAAAATCACATTTAACAGTAAACTTTTCCAAAATTACATTTTAACCACTAAACTTTTCCAAAATTACATTTTAACCCTTAAACTTTTCCAAAATTACATTTTAACCCCCAAACTTTTCCAAAATCATATTTAACCCCCAAACTATTCCAAAATCACATTTTTGCCCCTAAAATTTTCCAAAATCACATTTTGACCCTCGAACTTCTCTAAAATTTCATTTTCATCTCGAGTTCTCCGAAACTCTATTTTTGACCCCGTTTGTTTTGTTTCTTTTCTCTTCAATGTTCATACACATAATTTAAGTATCATTCTTTCGTATTTTGTATTCTATTAATTTTATGTTTAATTTTTGTGCATTTATTTGTCTACTTAATTATTTTGTTTTGTGTTATTTTGCTATTAACTGCCCATTCATATTTAATTTACACGTTCGATTTCAAAATTATTTTTACATGCAAATAAATCCTTAAAATCGAGGCAATATTCTTTTCGTGTGGAAATCTCAAAAAATCGTGCCCTAACGTGTTGGGCGTGATTTTTCGTATAATCTGTACAATCAAATATCCTCTTTCAAACTTTTCAAATGACCCTTAATTTCGAGATTCAGAGAATATCGTGCCCTAACGTGTTGGACACGACTTTAATTCTCCGAGAAATTTGAAACACACAAGTATTTTCCTTCAAATCTAATTTTAAAAAATCATGTGAAATGAAATTATGTGTAAAAAGATCATATTTTAAACTTCACTTGAGATTTCAAAGTTTTAACAAACAAAGACCCGAAAGTAATCGATATGGTACCAATTTTGGGCGTGTGAGGATGCTAATCCTTCCTTACATGTAACCGACTCCCGAACCCGCTTTCTGGATTTTCGAAGACCAAAATAATTTTCAAAACAGATTTTAACGTTGTGGTGGTCCAATCACACCGAATAAAAGATTGGTGGCGACTCCCATTTTCGATTTTAGAAATATAAAAGTCGGAACGCATTTCAAAAAGGTTTCGACCGTATGTTCAGCTGAATCAACTTTTTTGTTGACACACACTCTCTCCAAAATCAACTTATTTCTATGAATCTTGAAAAAGTTGACCACGTATTTAGTCAATGAAAAAAATTGGTATATTTAAGTTATTTAACCTAAATAAAAAAGAAAAGAAATGATATTCAAAATTTGAAAAAGCTGGGTGGGACAGTGGTAAAGAGATTAGAACGTTGAGAAGAGAGATGAGAATGTAGGTAACAAGAAGACATTTGGAAATTGGAGTGGGATCCATGGTTGAATTGAACCGGGTAGATGTTGTAGGGTCATGTTGTTAGGGGCCAACCCATTTCTGAATTGAAGTAAATTGGTGGCCATTTTCTGTTCGGTTGCAACCTACCCTAATTATTATTCATATTATAAGAGGCAACCATTCTCATGGCTTCAAATCCATGGTTTTGCTTACATATCAAATTTTAATTTTATTGTGGCCTGTGGAGGACCATCTAACTCTCAATTGGACTCTTTCACTAACTTTATCTTAGACAGAAGTAACTTGTACCATATAATTAGTGTGTGGGACGTGCCTCGCACGACTACCTATCCATATCAACGTTTTTCAATTTACTTATTCCTTGTTATTTATTTTATTAGATTATCAACATATTTTATAATATTTAAATTGCAAAACCATTTTTATTTAACCATACATCAACACTTCTAAATTAACCCCTTATTTAAATTCTATGGCCCTTCTTTATCAATGCACTTGCCATATGGAGGGTGAGTTGTTGTGATATGGCTGTTGAGTTCTATTTTCTAAATTTATTTTTGGAATAAGATTTCTCATTTTTTTAAATTATTTACTTAAGCTCTACAAGAAAAAAAAAATAGTTTTATGCCCACTATAGCTTTAACATGATAAGATTGAATTATTACTTCATATATATTCTCATACTTGCAAAAGAAAAAAAATAACATTTATAATTTATTTTTTTATATTATTTCAGTTTTTTTAAAAAATCGATTGAGTCTTAGCGATTGATATTGATATTAGTGTCGAACCACATTTTTTGGTTATATAGTTTTCTCACAATGCTCAGCTTTGATTTGCGGTTATCATGGTCTTTCAGTAGTTTGATCTCCCTTTTGTGGTTCGTTTGCGATGCGGTCAGATCTGTTTTACGAAGCATCCTGCAAGATTGTTGGTTTCAATCACCACTCCTACTTCAATCCTTAAATGTGTAGGTGGATAGAGACAAGGAGTTGTGTTTCCTGCTTGGTTTCTCCAGTTTTTTGTCTCATCTCTGTCGTTGCAGCTCATTGGATGTGTTTTTACTGATCTGATATTTGTTTTTCTAGTCTTTTTAAATTTTTTTTTATTTTATTATTTTTCTGCTACATTTTAATTTCGTTGGAAATATTTCTCCATTTTCATTTCTAATAAATTCAACCGACATATTATTAAAAAATACAATCAATGAAAAGCATAAAACTTTAGGTGAAATCTAAAAGGCTTATAAGAAATCACCAAGAAATGTTGGTGAAAAGATGAATATAAACCTTTAGAAAAATGTTAATTATTGTCCAATAACGTTAGTTAAGATAGTACTATTATAAAACATTAAAATAGGATTTTTTTTAATTACATATAAGTATTATATTATATTAAAATAAAGAAAAAAGAAATAAATAGTTCGTGAAAAACGCCATTGCCATCAAATTCAGTAACTCAATTATTGGTAGGGGTTAAAAAGAGAATTAGAATTGTGGAAGGTATATATAATAATGCAGTAATAGTGGGGCCCCATTCAATCAACACGACATTAAATGCACGAATAATCAGGGATTAACATTCACATGACGAAGTAAATCATGATTAGGTGCCCAAGTGAAAGTAAACAACCAACATCAAAATCATACATAAAAGGACTTTTTTGTAAATTAATATATTCAAGTAAACAGTAATATTTTTGTTATTTTACATTATTTATACTATTAATAAAATATCTAATTGAGTTGATGCTACGAGTCGACTAAAAAAATTACAAAATTAATTTTTTGTATTTTAAATAACTTAAATTATTTAAGGGTATTTAATCTTTTTAATTAAAAACAATAATAATGATGAGATTTGAAATTTAAATTCATATCAATTACATCCAACACAATTTTTTTTAAATTTATCACTCAACCAAAGTATTATTTTAATATAATTGTACATTTTAATTTTATTATTTTATTTCATTATTTTATTATATATTATTTTAAATATAAATTTATATTTTAAATACGTTATTTTCACACACATAGACATATGATAGAATTTCTGTGTTTGTTAAGAACTTATTACATTTAAATTTAATTTTTAATTGTTTTCAAAGTTAATGAATACGTGTAAGTTTACTGTTTGTTTGTGGAATTTAAAATTTTGATTAATGATAAATTAGATAGTTTTTCCTTTTCTTTTTGGTAGAAAAGATAATTCTTTTTTTTTTTAAGTAAACTAGATTTTGAAGTTAGGTTAACAAATTTCGCCAAAAAGGAAAATGTTAGTTTGACGATTATCATAAAAATTCAGCATTTATTTGTTTTGTTTTTCAATTTATTTATTATGAACAGAGGTTTATTTCGTGAGATTATATTTTGTAATAAGATTATGAGAATGTAACTGTTAGAAAAATTTTCGGTGATTAAATTAAATTATATATTTTTATGAGTGTTACAAATGTAATTTTACTGTTTTATTAATTATTTTAAAAGATTAAATCAATTTTTTATCATTTTAAAATTAAAGTGTAATTTTACCATATATTAATTTAAAATTTTATAAATTTTTGAAAAGCCAAAAGTAGGATTCTCCATTTTAGGATGGTCAAGGCCCTTTCCAATATATTACATTATCTTATTTAATTCATTTGGTTGGAATGTAAAATTCAAGTGTACAGGTAAAGGTGTTCATGGGTCGGGTTACTTAATGATGATATTAATAAATTTTATATTTTCCCAAATCCAGTTTGGCTCAAAATATAGGACTAAAATTTTATCCATGTCCGTCCATGTTTGTAAATGAGTAAGCCGAATCTATTTTAGGGCTGTCTATAGTATTTTTTGAAAAATATTTATATTTTTTTAATTTTATATTTTTCATTTATTAAAATTTTATATAGCTGTTGAAACCATTTTAAAACGAAGTTTCGAAAAATTATTTTAAAATTTGGAAAAAAAATGAGAGTCGCCACGAATCTTTTATTTGGGTGTGATTGGATCACCACAAAAAGTTTAAGATACGTTTAAAAATTGTCGGTCTTCGAAATCCAGAAAAACAGGTTCGGGAGTCGGTTACGCATGAAGAAGGATTAGCACCCTCAAACACCCAAAATTGGTACCGTATTGATTATTTTTGGGTCTTGATTTGTAAACCTTAAAAGCACGAATAAAGTTTAAAATACGATTCTCGAATGCATGAGTTATGTTTAAAAGAAATCAATTTTGTTTGGAAGTCCCGCTATTTCAAAGTGATCGGGGAAGAAAGTTACGTCCAGTGAGTTAGGACACAACATTTCGAGATCCAGAAATAACGAGCTTTCCTTTGTAAAACTTTTTGAATTTTGGATAAGGGTATTTGGTTATCTAGATTTGAAGAAAGGTTGCACCTAGTGAGTTAAGGCGTAAATTTTCATAACCGAAGATAAGAAAACATTGCATCGATTAAGGATATTCGATTATTTCGATTTGAAGAAAAATTACACTTAGTAAGTTAAGGCGCAAAGTTTCGAAACTCGGAATAAAAGAATATTGCCTCGATTTTAAAGTTTTTTTGAAAACAATTTTGAAAACGAATATGCAAGTTTAGTATGAATGAGCAATTAATGATGGGTATTAAACAACGCGAAGTAAAATAACTAAGCAGATAAATGGTAAGCAAAAATAAAACAAACACGATATACAAGTGCATAATAATTAAAGTTAAATACGAATATTGATAATGAAGAAAAACGATGCAATCGGGGTTGAAAATGAGACTTTTGGATACTCGGGGGCAAAATGATAATTTTGGACTTTCGGGGGCAAAAATGGTAATTTTGGAAAAATTTGGGTTTAAAAATGACATTTTAGATATTCGGGGGTGAAATGATAATTTTTGGACAAATCAGAATTTTTGAAATGGTAATGAAAAAAAACGATGCAATCGGGGTGAAAATGAAAATGAGATTTGGATACTCGAGGGCAAAATGGTAATTTTGGACTCTCGAGGGAAAAAATGGTAATTTTTGAAATGATAATGAAGAAAAACGATGCAATCGGGGTTGAAAATGAGACTTTTGGATACTCGGGGGCAAAATGGTAATTTTGGACTCTCGAGGGCAAAAATGGTAATTTTAGAAAAAATTGGGTTTAAAAATGACATTTTAGATATTTTGGGGGTGAAATGATAATTTTTGGAAAAATCAGAATCAAAAAATGGATTTTGAAACATCCGGGGGTAAGATGGTAATTTTGGAAGTATCGGGGTCAAAAATGGAATTTTGGAAGTTCGAGGTTAAAAATGTAATTTTTGGAAGTTTGAGGGTAAAAATGTAATTTTTGAAAGTTTCGAGGTTAAAAATGGAATTTTTGGAAGTTCGAGAGCAAAAATGTAATTTTTGGAAGTTTGGGGGTAAAAATGTAATTATTGGAAGTTTTGGGGTCAAAAATATAATTTTTGAAAGTTTGGGGGCAAAAATGTAATTTTAGAAAGTTTTGAGGTTAAAATGTAATTTTTGAAAGTTTTAAGGTTAAAAATGTAATTTTAAAGAAATTTGGGGGGTCAAAATATAATTTTTGGACAATTTAGAGACCTCTAGGGCAATAGAACCATAAATGAGTGACATGTGGTAGCCCCACACGCATCCTGAAGTCAAAGGACTAATTTGAAAACCATGAAAATTTCTGGGTCAATTTTGTAATTAAACAGAACTTGATTTAAGAATTAAATTAAACAAATTAAGAAATAAGAGGGACTAATTGCATAAATAAATCGAAATAGTGATACGTGGAAGCCTCTGGTGCATTCAAAAAGTCAAGGGATTAAATTGAAAAGCAATTAAAATTATTGGGCCAAATTAAAAATAATTAAAAGTACAAAAAGGACTAAATTGAAACAATTAAAAATGAGAAAGGATCGATTGCAAAAATATACCATTTCTCAAAAACAAGCGGATCTTGAAGTTGGGTCGAGTCAAATCGGGTCGGCCAATGGATCTTATATAAATGTTATTTTAAACCCTTTTTTTTCATTTCCTTCTTCCCTTTTCAAAAAGTTTGAAAATTCTCTCTCAAAGCTCCCATGGCCGACCGAACTTCAGGCCAACGCCACGCCATCCAACCCGCGCGTGGATCCCTACGCGCTATCGCCCAAGCTTCCTCCGTCATGCGGGTAGCCGTAGCCGGTCCTCACGCACCAATCGGACCTCCTCCGGCCACCGTCTATTCATCAACGCCGGTGAGTAAAAAAAAATCTCCTTTTGTTCTCATTTTTTTAAAACCCATCTCTGTTTCTATTTTATTTGTTTTGTCTTAAAAAAATTTGATCTTCTTTTTAATCTTATGAAAATCAGATCTGCTTTTTAAACCAGATCTAAAAATTAAGAGACCCTTTTCTTTTTTGCTTTCGAATTCATTCGTTTTTTTAAAAACTTCTTGATTTTCACCTCTATTTGTTTGAAACCATTCTAGTGTTATATGTGCAGATGTTCGAACGGTGACGGCGATGGTGGCTCCGACGACGGTAACAGTTAGGGAAGTCAATCGTCTTCTCGAATTCTTTTTTTTATATTAAACATTATTATTATTAATATTTATTATTATTATCAAAAAATTTATTAACATCAAATTATAAACAGTCATCAATATTAATATTATTAAAACATCATTTAATGTATTAATGCATTTAAAACGGAATAGGGAGTACCAGCAAGGTATTAAATATACATTAATGCATACTTAGAATCTGGTGAATTTAGAATTTTGGAACATCAATGGCAATAAGCATGTATTAATTAATATTACCTGGTTGCCTTTATTGCTTGAATGGCCTGATTTTGAATCGAATCCTCTCTTTGCTCACTGTTTTGCTGTTACTTTTTTGCTGAACATTTTTTGAGAAGATTTTATATTGACTTCTTTCTAGTGCATTTAAAAAAACAAATTTGTCTATTAATTTCTGAAAGAAGGTTTGTATATTGATTTTTTTCAAGAACAGGGTTCGTCCCCCCTTTTACAAAATTCTGAAATTGGTTTTTTATAACCAGTATTACAATGATCATCTTTTGTTTTTTCTCAAATAAATGTCCATCTTGTCTTTTCTCTTTTGCAGGTGCGGCAATGGAGGCGTATGCAGTGGCGGTGCAGAAACAACTTGGCTGGTGATGGTGATCTGTTGATGACGTGTCTTGCTTTGGTTGGACGAATGAGGTGGCTGGCAGTCTGCAATTGTTGGGGTAGCAAACCAAGTAGCTTAGGCTAGGGTAAAAAAAATTGGACTTAGGTTTGTTTAGGTTATAGGTCTTTGTAGTTGGGTTTTAGATTTCGGGCTTAGGTTAGCATTTGGGTTGGAGTTAAGTATTGGGCTTAACCGAATTTGGCCCAGTTAGGCTTGAAAATTGGTCATGTAATTTGGACTTTATGGATATTTTATTACATTTACAATAATATTAAATTTAAATTAAATTCAAATTTAAATTAAAATTGAATTTAAAATAAATTTAATTTCAAAGTAAATTTAAAATGGTTTGGGCCCCGTCAAAATTGGACTCCAACAGCTGCCTCTCTTTGCTTGTTTGCTGTGTGTAATAGGAACGGAGCAAAGACTAAAAGGAGACCCAATTTTGTCAAGTCTTGCTGAATCTCGGCTCCCTCATTCACTACTTCAAAGTGACAGCACTTGACTTGTTGCTTCATTTCAAATCCAATGCGACTGCGGGGAGAGTGAGGTCTCTTATCCCACTTGTTGTATTCTTAAAAATAGGGTTTGATGTCGAGGCTTCATCTTGCTCTTACTACAACTTTAGAGAGATAAAGACTTCCTATCCAACTTTACTACAACTTCAAGAGGATAGAAATTGATGTTTGAAACTTCATCTTGCTCTTACTACAACTTCAAAGAGATAAAGACTTGTTATCCAACTTTACTACAACTTCAAGAGGATAGGAATTGATGTTTGAAACTTCATCTTGCTCTTGCTACAACTTCGGAGAGATAAAGACTTGCTATCCAACTTTACTACAACTTCAAGAGGATAGGAATTGATGTTTGAAGCTTCATCTTGCTCTTACTACAACTTCAGAGAGATAAAGACTTCCTATCCAACTTTACTACAACTTCAAGAGGATAGGAATTGATGTTTGAAACTTCATCTTGCTCTTACTACAACATCGGAGAGATAATGACTTGCTATCCAACTTTACTACAACTTCAAGAGGATAGGAATTGATGTTTGAAACTTCATCTTGCTCTTACTACAACTTCAGAGAGATAAAGACTTTTCCCTTTTGTCTTAGATCTTTCCCGTTGTGTCTTCTGAGGTACACGGTCCGCCGTTACGACTTAGACCTTTTCCTTTTGTCTTTTTACGGTACTGAATCCGTCGTTATGATCTTAGATCTTTTCCGTCGTGTCTTCTGAGGTATACGATCCGCCGTTGCGACTTAGACCTTTCCCTTTTATCTTTTTGCGATACTAGATCCACCGTTGCGGTCTTAGATCTTTCTCGTCGTCTTCTGAGGTACACGGTCCGCCGTTACGACTTAGACCTTTCCCTTTAAATTTTCATGTTTTTCTCAGCTCATTTTGCCATTTTGCGGTAATGAAACCTGTGGAATATGCTTTTAATGGGTCTTTATGCAGACCAAATTGTTAGGATGCCATGATCAAGATGAATCAAATGCTCCTAAGCCGTTGAATGATGAATGTAAAAATGTCAATTTTAAGAAATAATTTTATCCTAGTCCTTAGGTCGACACTGTTCATCGTTTGTCTAAGTCCTATCATTGACGTGTTATCATGTATCATTGTCGTGAAACCTAAAGAGGTAGTCATAATTTGGACAATTTATTTTGATACCTTCCTCACCCTCGGGTTATTTTCAACTAGTGACCCTGTTTTAGGTACTTGTACTATTTAGGAATTTTCTAGAATAATATGCAGAAATCCTTCTACTCCTTATATTATTGACCACTAACCGTTATTTTAAATGCAAAGATGCTTGCATCAAGGCTATGGATGATATTGAATTGGATTGCAAACAAAGGTCGTATGAAAAGATCGTTGGTTCAATAATCACAATTTTAGTGCAAAATTTTGCTTGAGCATGGTTGCAAGGCGAATTTTATTGGAGGCAAAGCTCACATAAACGAAAAGATTAAAAATGATTCATATTGGTCAAAGAATTGCCAAACACTGGTTAAAGGATGAATTTTATTTGAGGCAAAGCTCGCATGAATGAAAAAAGTGACCTATATTGGTTAAAGGATGCTAAATATAGAGTGAGCAAAGAGTATCGTTTGGAGGCAAAGCTCGCATGGATGAAAAGATTAGTCCACTGGCTGTTATGCAAACATGCTTGAACAGGGTTAAGAAATGGATGAAATTGAATTTGATTGAAGGTTAAAGCTTGCATGAATTATAAGGTTATTGGTTATCGATCATTGTTTTGATGCAGAAATGGTTAGACATGATCGCAAGGCGAATGAATTTAATGGAGGCAAAGCTCACAAAAGGATTAAAAATGACATGTATTGGCCAAAAGTTGCAAAACCTAAGGTGAACAAAGAATGGAGTTAGGTGCCCCAGATATCAAAGTATGAGCTTCAATGAGCAAACTTGGCGAAGACCATTCTGAGCTTGACATGTGTTCATGAAACTTAGAGTACTTTGTCAATGCCTCAAGGTGTAAAGTTTCTCCACCTTGCTATTTTTGAGAGAGAGGACCACTTCATGCCTCTTTTTCTTTGAATTTGAGCCGCCTTTTCAGGTTTTCAACTCAAATTGCCTTAAGTTTCGAGATGCGCTTTACGGGTTTTCACCTCGACCTCTCCTTTTCTTTTTATCTTTTTTTCTTTTTGTTTTTTTTGTTTTTGTTTTTCTTCTTCTTTTTTCTTTTCTTTTGCTCATTGAATCCGAGTTCACAAAATTGGGCATGTCTTTGCCAATCATTTGATCTTCTCCAAAAACTTTTCATCTCATGGGGCATTTCAATTCTGACATCACTTTTCCTTGGAAGTCTTTTGTGAGCAATATCCTTTTCAAAGCTAGAGCTCTCTCGTGAAGTTCTATAGAATGGATCCTTCTTCGTCGTAAACCCTTGTCATCTGGTCATGACTTTTAGGATTTTTTTTAGTTGACTGCATCTGGATTAGATCCATTCTACTTCATTAGCTCTAACAAAATCTGGAGAGAAGGAAACTTGATTCTAATGGGTAGGACGACTTTTATTCTGGTATGAAAGGTGTTGCCCCGGTGTTTGTTCTGATAGAAACTCGATAAACCTCGAACGCAAATGGTGATTTCTCATGTCAAGCCTTTGTAGGTTTTTGCTATGAATCCTTTTAATTCTCTTTATTAGTCACCACAATGCCTCATTCACCTGTTTTTCTGATGTGGTGCTGAGACGTGATATTTGTCCTTGAATTGGCTGTAGACTTTGCTCTCGTGCTGTTGCTCAGATTCAAGTCATCGTCGAGTATGATTCTTTCTTGGCGTTCCATACCGGCATATAATCTCTTATTTTCAATAATCTGCTTGACCGCCAATTGGCTTGGGAAGTAGTAATCAATGATCATGAGGATGAATTGATACTTATTAGAAACACTTTTGCAAAGTTGGCTTAATGGTGTCCATGCTTCACATAGAAAGAGGCCACAACATGGAAAGATGATGGACGATAAATTTTCAAGATGCCCTTTGCGGGTTTTCATCTTGACTTTTTCTTCCTTTTCTTGATTTTTTTGATAACATGTTGAGCCTGAATTTTCAAGTTTCTGTTGAATTTGATTACATTCTTCTTTTTATGGGCGCTTGGGTGTCACGACATCGGTTGCTTAAATTTGGTATGCTTTTGATAGGATCATGCAAAAGACTTTTGGATTCTCGAGGCAGTTTGCCTTGTTTTTTACAAAGACTCATGTCTTAATCCTTACTTAAAATCACGACTCTTCAAGGTGATGTTTGTTTCATGTCTTGCTCAAACATTCGTAGCAGATCGAGAGACGAGTTACATTCTTGGTCATTTTAAAAGCCTCAAAGTTTTTTTGGACACATGTCTTACTCAAAAGGGTTTAAGTTAACAGCAGTGTTGCTCGTACCTTTGATATCAAGGGACCTAGCATAAAGACAAAAAAGAGCTCCAAAGAATAATTGAACGAAAGAATGATTAATTGTGCTATGAACGAATGAGAAGAATGGTAAAGTATTTGCCAAATGGGACAAAAACCATGCATCATTTTTGAAATAAAAGATAGTGGTCATTTGTCCTTTATAAAAGGATCCTTATTACTCTCGGACTTAGAGTATTAAGTATGTCTTGAATATTTTCCTGGAAAAGTCCAAAAAACAACATGAAACTCCTCCACAGTCTAGTTGTCCAAAACACTCTAAGGGTGTAGGGCGAATTTCTCAACAGGTTCCACTTTTCATAGGAAATTTTCTCAAATTTTTATCATCCCTTATCTTGATTTATCATGTTTCCTCTCGGCTTTCATTTAGGGTAAATGACTTTCTCTCACATGAATGTTTCAATCATATGGAATCTTATTTAATGCACTAAATACAAATGCACAAGAAATGATAAAATGTATACAATAAGGCGTTGATTCTTGGTTCCATTCCCTTAGACAACCTTACTAAGAAGCAAATTCTTTTACATTAGGCAGAAGCGTGTGTGGTCATGCTTTAATACTCAAAGTCCTAATTTTTGCTCTGGTTTGCCCTTGATTTCAAAACATTGGTCTTGAATGGCTAAAGTTTGCAAGTGGCTAGTCATTCTTCATTCGGGTCAAATCTTGTTTGCGACATGATCATTTTGCCCTTAAGAACGTTGAAGTTATTTCTCATATACTTCCAATTTCCTTTTGGCGATATCACATTATTTTTGGACAGCCATAAATTCCTTCAATAGAGAATAGTCCTCAAAGAATACTCGACAAGAGACTTTTCGACTCTTCAAATGTTCATAGGGCTAAAAGTCGCGAACCAATATACCTTCTTTTGCCCCTTCTTCGATAGGTGTTTAGTGGCTAAAAAAATTGCTAGAACATGAGTGATTCTTTTGTCAAGTCAGTCAAACAAATTTACAACTGTCCCTTACGTGCCCAATACTTTGAGGAAGATGACTAAGTCATTCGAAGATGTCGACATTCTTTCTTGCATCTAAGTGTACTATATCTTGCGGGATTTTCAAAGCAATACACTTGTCATCCCCTTTCTCCCTGATCAAAGCTGTAATCTTATGGTTGCTCTTTTAGGGTCGGCTTTATCAACTTGAGTTATCGAGCAATAGGGCAATGTAGTGTATTCTTCTACAGTATGTCCGTGTTTTTGAAAGCGAAGAAACTAAGTTGAATCCCAATACTGTGTTAGGACTTTGGAAAAGGTGTATCTCTACTTTAACCCTAAGCGAGTAAGGATGTTCATCATGTTCAAAGCAGGCTGTATTATCTTGAATCAAGGTAGAGTGATATACTCTTCTATTGTGGACATCATGTCCTCCAGGTGCGAAACCATTAGAAATTGGACTTCAATACTGAGTGAGAGCTCGGGACCGATACTTAGTCCTTTTAGCATCAAGTAAGTAAAAATATTCACGATTTGACATCTGCCTTATTTTGTCTTTCATATTCCTTTCAGCTCTAGCAAACTGCTATGGCTTTCATGTATTTGGTGGCAATCTTGAATCCTTTGACAAGTCTTCTCCTTTATCTTTGACCATATATGCACGACCATATTGACTCCTACCTTATCAAGGAATCTATTCTCCTATGACCAGTTCTCTATTTGATAATAGAACGTGAATCAGCACCTTTTTATGTAATGCATACAGATTCAAAATATATTACAATTAAAAGCAAAAATATAACTGTGTTTCTGATCTTGCTCGAGTAACCACTGAAAGTTTGACACAATCTCACTCAAGGTAGGCTTGTATAGAATTACACAAGTTAATGAAATGTGCTGCTTACGAATGCATGGATGCATAAGAAAGGTATTGACTTATAGCTCAATTTTATTAGAAAAACTTTACTAGAAATCAAATTCCTTTACATAAAACAGATACGTATATGGTCGTGTTGCGGTGTTCAAAAGACTTAATCTTCGCAGGGAGTCATTCAAATAGTCTTGGCTCATCACTAACTATCGGTCCAAAATATCATTTTGAAAAGATTGAGTGGTCAGTCACTTCTCGTATTGAGGTTAAAATTCGGATGGTTACATGATTTTGGTTTTCGTCTTGCTCATCTGGCAGATCATCGATTATCAAGGTATTTGTTTTCTTATGACCAGCTTTTCTATTCAGTAATTGAGCTTAGAACTATACCTCTCTTTGTATGAGAATGTAGTGCACATAGATTCGAAATGAACAAGGCAGTGCAATTAATACAGGAATAAAACTTGGAATAAATTGTAATTAACAGCAAAGAAGCAAGAATGTAGCTGTGTCTCTTACCTTCTTTATGCAACCACCGAATGCTTAGCTCAATTCTATTTGAGGTAAGCTTTTAAGGAATTATGAGCGAGTTAATAAAATATACAACTTATGAATGCATGCATGAGAAAACATTGACTCATAGCTCAATTATATTAGAAAATTTTACTAGAAAACAAATTCTTTTACATAAGACAGATACGCATATGATCGTACCTTAGTGTTCAAAAGCCTTTAATCTTCGTAGGGCATCTTTCAATTTCGCCCTCATCCTTTGATTTTCAGTCCCAAAATGTCAACTTAAGTGATCGGCCACTCTTCCTAGTTGGCTCAAAGTTTGGTTCGTTGTGCGGTCTCCGTTTCTATCTTGCTCGACTTGCTAATCATTGGTTTTTCATCTTTCACTTCTTTTTTGAGCATATACGCGCGACCGTATTATCTTCCATCTTATCAAGGAATTCATTTTCTTATGACTAATTTTCTATTTAGTAATTGGGCTTAAGTCCACATTTCTCTTTGCATGAAAATGTAATACAAGCAACAATTAAAAAGTAAAAGAACACATGTATGATAACAAAGTACAAATTGAAAACCTATACTTGGGAGACTACTAACAGCTCGGTGTAGTTTTATCCTAAGGTAAGCAACTAGGGTTCACTACATGTGGTTCAAGTTTTAGAGTTGAGGTACCCAAACCAGCAGATTCCTCGATCCTCACCCATTACAGGCTCGTACAAACGAGTTTGGTTTAGGGGGACACATTTCTCACATGTTTGCACGGAAGTGAAAACTTCACGAAAACAAAGGTATGTATGTAATCTCGAAAGTGATTCACTATCCTTCATGGAGGTTAAGACCTCACAAAGGAGTAATTTCTCGCTTCCAGTTAAGAGGGCAGTAATCAAAATGCATATGGATGCAAATTTACACCGGTAATAGTATAATGTCATAAAAAGATGTCGAGGATCGCATGTTAACAAAACCGAAAAATTTAAAGTTTTCAAAAAGGACCCCAAAATAATCAATTTTGGCTTGACTCTTGTTTTTATTTGTTTAGTCATCGTCCCCAGTGGAGTCGCCAAGCTGTCGAAACCATTTTAAAACGAAGTTTCAAAAATTATTTTAAAATTTAGAAAAAAAATGGGAGTCACCACCAATCCTTTATTTGGGTGTGATTGGATCATCACAAAACGTTTAAGATACGTTTAAAAATTATCGGTCTTCGAAATCAAAAAAAAGGGTTCGGGAGTCGATTACGCATGAGGAAGAATTAGCACCCTCATACGCCCAAAATTGGTATTGTGTTGATTATTTTCGGGTTTTGATTTGTAAACCTTAAAAGCACGAATAAAGTTTAAAATACGACTCTCGAAAGCATGCGTTATGTTTAAAAGAAATCAATTTTGTTTGGAAGTCCCGCTATTTCAAAGTGATTGGGGAGAGAAAGTTACGTCCAGTGGGTTAGGACACAACATTTCGAGATCCAAAAATAACGAGCTTTCCTTTGTAAACTTTTTGAATTTTGGAGAAGGGTATTTGGTTATCTCGATTTGAAGAAAGGTTGCACCTAGTGAGTCAAGGCGCAAATTTTCATAACCGAAGATAAGGAAACATTACCTTGATTAAGGATATTCGATTATTTCGATTTGAAGAAAAATCGCACCTAATAAGTTAAGGCGCAAAGTTTCGAAACTCGGAATAAAAGAATATTACTTCGATTTTAAAGTTTTTATGAAAACGAATATGCAAGTTTAGTATGAAAGAGCAATTAATGATGGGTATTAAATAACGCGAAGTAAAATAACTAAGCAGCAGAAAAATGGTAAGCAAAAATAAAACAAACACGAAATACGAGTGCATAATAATTAAAGTTAAATACGAATATTGATAAGGAAGAAAAACGATGCAATCGGGGTTAAAAATGAGACTTTTGGATACCCGAGGGCAAAATGATAATTTTGGACTCTCGAGGGGTAAAATGGTAATTTTAGAAAAATTTAGGGTTAAAAATGACATTTTAGATATTCGGGGGTGAAATGATAATTTTTGGAAAAATCGAAATCAAAAACAAGATTTTGAAACATCCGGGGGTAAAATGGTAATTTGGAAGTGTCGGGGTCAAAATGGAATTTTTGAAAGTTTCAAGGTTTAAAAATGGAATTTTTGGAAGTTTGGGGGTAAAAATGTAATTGTTGGAAGTTTTATGGTCAAAAATGTAATTTTGAAAGTTCAAGGGATGTAAAAATGTAATTTTTGGAGGTTTTAAGGTCAAAAATGTAATTTTGGAAGTTTTGGGGTTAAAATGTAATTTTAGAGAAGGTTGGGGGTCAAAATATAATTTTTGGACAGTTTTGGGACCTCTAGGGCAATAAAACCATAAATGAGTGACACGTGGCAACCCCACAGGCATCCTGAAGTCAAAGGACTAATTTGAAAACATGAAAAAATTTTGGGTCAATTTTGTAATTAAATAGAACTTGATTTAAGGTTAAGTTTAAATAAATTAAGGAATAAGAGGGACTAATTGCATAAATAAACTGAAATAGTGATGCGTGGCAGCCTCTGGTGCATTCAAAAAGTCAAAAGATTAAATTGAATAGCAATTAAAATTATTGGGCCAAATTAAAAATAATTAAAAGTACAAAAAGGACTAAATTGAAACAATCAAAAAATACGGAAGAACCGATTGCAAAAATATGCCATTTCTCAAAAACATGCGGATCCTGAAGCTGGGTCGAGTCAAATCGGGTCGGCCAATGGATCTTATATAAATGTTATTTTAAACCCTTTTTTTCATTTCCTTCTTCCCTTTTCAAAAAGTTTGAAAATTCTCTCTCAAAGCTCCCATGGCCGGTCGAACTTCAGGCCAACGCCACGCCGTCCAACCCGCACGTGGATCCCTACGCGCCATCGCTCAAGCTTCCTCGACCATGCGGGTAGCCGTGGTCGGTCCTCACACGCCAATCGGACCTCCTCTGGCCACCGTCCGTTCATCAACGCCGATGAGTAAAAAAAATCTACTTTTGTTCTCGTTTTTTTAAAACCCATCTCTGTTTCTATTTTATTTGTTTTGTCTTAAAAAAAATTTGATCTTCTTTTTAATCTTATGAAAATCAGATCTGCTTTTTAAACCAGATCTAAAAATTAAGAGACCCTTTTCTTTTTTGCTTTCGAATTCATTCTTTTTAAAAAAAACTTCTTGATTTTCACCTTTGTTTGTTTGAATCCATTCTAGTGTTGTATGTGCAGGTGTTCGAATGGTGACGACGATGGTGGTTCCGGCGACACTCCGGCGACGGCAACAGTCAGGGAAGTCAATCGTCTTCTCGAATTCTTTTTTTTAATATTAAGCATTATTATTATTAAAATATTTATTATTATTATCAAAAAATTTATTAACATCAGTTATTATAACAGTCATTAATATTAATATTATTAAAACATCATTTAATGTATTAATGCATTTAAAACGGAACAGGGAGTACCAGCAAGGTATTAAATATACATTAATGCATACTTAGACTCTGGTGAGTTTAGAATTTTGAAACATCAATGGCAGTAATTATGTATTAATATTACCTGGTTGCCTTTAATGCTTGAATGACTTGATATTGAATCGAATCCTCTCTTTGCTCACTGTTTTGCTGTTACTTCTTTGCTGAACTTTTTGAGAAGTTTTTATATTGACTTCTTTCTGGTGTATTTAAAAAACAAAATTTGTCTATTGATTTCTGAAAGAAGGTTTGTATATTGCTTTTTTACAAGAACAGGGTTCGTCCCCCCTTTTACAAAAATTCTGAAACTAGTTTTTTATAACCAGTATTACAATGATCATCTTTTGTTTTTTCTCAAATAAATGTCCATCTTGTCTTCTCTCTTTTGCAGGTGTGGCAATGGAGGCGTATGTAGTGGCGGTGCAGAAACAAGTTGGCTGGTGATGGTGATCTGTTGATGACGTGTCTTGCTTTGGTTAGACGAAGGAGGTGGCTGGCAGTCTGCAAGTTGGGGCAGCAGACCAAGTTGCTTAGGCTAGGGTAAAAAAAATTGGACTTAGGTTTGTTTGGTTATGGGTCATTGTAGTTGGGTTTGGATTTCGGGCTTAGGTTAGCATCTGGGTTGGAGTTGAGAATTGGGCTTAACCGAATTTGGCCCAGTTGGGCTTGTAAATTGGTCATGTAATTTGGACTTTATGAATATTTTATTAAATTTACAATAATATTAAATTAAAATTGAATTTAAAATAAATTAAAATAAATTTAATTTCAAAGTAAATTTAAAATGGTTTTGGTCCGATCAAAATTGGGCTCCAACAATAGCCATCTTAACAAATTTTAATATTGATATTATAGTGTTATATATTACTATAGATTTAATTTTTGTATGGATTATAAATTACATAATATAAAAAAACGAAATATTATATATTAGAAACTAAAAGAGGGGCTCGGACTAAACATCAAATTTGAGCTTTGAATGTTAGAGCCCGATTCTAACCCATATTTTAAATAGGCCTAATTTTTTTGCTCAAACTCATATATCTTATATTTGTTTATGGATATATTCACTTGTGATGTTCATGGTATGACTTACCTCAATCATTAGTAAGTAACTTACTATATGTATGTAACTACTATACTTTGATATATTAAAAGCTTGAGTTCAATTGATAACAAAGTCGAAAGTTGTTATGTTGGGTATACGACTTATGTATGGCTAAGGGTGAGTATTCAAACAAGTTGAGTTAAAAAAATTTAAGTTAGTTGAGTTGACGAATCCTATTTTAGTAACTGAACTCAATTTGAAAATTTTTCAAATCAAATTGAACCGAGTCAAAAAATTTTAAGTCAAGTTGAGTAGAGTTAACGAATTCTATTATTTATACTCAATGTTGTGTTTACATGGACCGATTATTTAATTAGTAGACGAAGTATAAGATTATTTAACTACATAAACAATATAATGATTTTGCCTTTTAACTTAATGGATAAATATTATCAAAATTACGTAGTTTTATCTTTTCTTATTCGGATTTTCGGATAACTCGAATTGTGTAATTCATATTCTAGTTAAACCAAAAAACTTGATTTTTTATTCGAGTTGATCCAAATAACTCGATTAACTCAAACTATTTAATTTAAAATTTGAATTTTTTATCGAGTTTTTTGAATCGAATTGGATTTTGCTCCCCTATGTATGGCATAGTTCTGCTTACAACAATGAAATTTATAGCCCGATAAAGGATAAATGGTAACCTCCCATCAGCATTGGATGGTTGATGGAAAAATGACGAATGGTTTTATTACTATATGTTAGTAATAGACTTTTTCATGAAAGAAAGATGCAAATGGTTACCATGATATAAATTAAGATCATATTGGGTGAACAAATTTAATTCAAAAAGATAAAAGATATCCTATGAGAGTAACACATGTGACACCCTTAACCCGACATAACTATCAAACTCACATTTGAACAACGTTCATTACCAATAACATTCATTTATAACAACGTTTAACATTTCAACAATGATAACCAATATCTGAACAATAGGACTTAAAAGTAATTAAATTACACATGCTTGAGATTCAAAATCAATTTAAAAATAATAAGATATGCTTTTTGGTCCAAAACAGGACAAATTATCGATACCAAATAGTTGGTATCGATACTTTTGGAAATTATCGGTACCAAATGTGAAAAATGAAACTAAGAAGACATTCTGTCAACTTGGTATCGATACCTTTTGTAAGGAATCGATAATTTTGCTAAAATATCGGTACTTATCTAAAAAATCGAGACCAAAGATCCATTTTGTTAATTGGGTATCGATACAATTAGTAATGGTATCGATATTTTCTGTAAAATTTCATAAAAATCACTTTTAAAGTTTCATAAAATCTCTTTCGATAATCTTAACTCAAATCAACATTTAAAGACAATTATAAAACATCAAAATACACATTAATTGACTCTCAATTGAGCTCAACCACAAATTTCCAAATAATTCTTCAAACACATAAAAATACTTTACTGTACATGCCATTTCACACAAAATAAAGTCTTAACAAAAACTATTTCCAAAAAGATAACCCCCAAAACTCTTTATACATGCCACTCTTAAACCTAAAACGAGTTACTCAAAAATCTACCGTAGTAGATGAAGATGATAGTGTGCACTCTTGACTAGATCCAATCGATATCAAGATTCCTCGAGACCTACAATCATGAAAATCAAATGTGGTAAGTCATTTAAGACTTAGTAAGTTCGAAATACAAGTGATAATGTAATTAAGGGAAACTGACGATTTTAGTTAAACAATTAATCACTTGTTCTTGGACCACTGGCACAAAGCCTGCTAGGCAATAGCCTGAATACATCGGCACAAAGCCTGCTAGGCACACAGCCTGAATACACCGGCACAAAGTTTGCTAGGCACACAGCCCAAATACACCGGCTCAAAGCCTGCTAGGCACACAGCCCGAATACACCGGCACAAAGCCTGCTAGGCACATAGCCCGAATATATAGATGCAATTGTATCAATTCACATAGAATGATACATATCAACAAGTAACCATCACTTATGCCAAATTTACAATTCAACAATGAACAATCACGAAATGAATTTATAATTTCACATAATATTGAAACGAACTTACTTGTATAGTGACGATAACGGTTAATGTAGAATTATTCGATAATTTTCCTCTTCCCACATTTATCAACCGTGATGTCCGCGTCTTGATCTAATTAATAAATAATTTAAACGTAAATTAATTTGGCTATGACGTTAATTCATCCCACAACAAAATAACTTATATAAAAATACATTTTATAAGTTCATGCTCTTTACTAACCAAATTCCCATACATTTTTCATTTCCTCATTTATACTCACCAAAATTAGTCTCCTCTTTCTAACCGAAACTAACTATACAAAATATCATAATTTAACATACTTTCCATATTACTAATATTTAACCATAAAATGGTTTAATTCCCTAATAATCCCTCATAATATTCAAGCTCATGTATCCAAGCCATTGCACTACTATTAAATCTCCATCAAGTGTGTTAAAGTTTCTAATAAAATTTCTAACTCAAAAATCATCTCTAATGTCAACTATTACATAAAAAATTCATCCATGGCAAGTTCACTAATTCATTATATTTTTGAAAAATAACACATAAGTTTCATGGATTAAGCTCCAAGGATCAAGAAAATGTAAAGATTATAAAACTTACATGCAAGGACTTGAAAAACCCAAACCTTCAAGCTTTCTTCTTCAATGGTGGTTGCCAAGACTAGGTAGAAGAAAGGAATTTTAAAAACATTTCTTTTCTAATATTTTCGGTTTCTTATTTCACTCCTAAATGGCATGCTTACCCTTGTTTCAATTAGATGAAATATTATATTTCATCCAAACACTCCACTAACATATATATATATATATATATATATATATATATATAATATATATATATATATATATATATATAAAATAACGTTTATAAACTCTTACACCAAAACCCACTCACATATTATTTAATATTTTAAATAATAAAGCCATCATCATTTCATTTTTTGATTACTCACTAATTATTATTTAGCAACTTTATAAATATAAGGCTGACCTTTCACATTTCATTATTTAATACCTTGACTAATTATTCAACAACTATAGAAATCCCAATAACTAAATATTTCATATCACCTTATATGCATAATTTTAATAATAAAAATTAACTCACTAAATGTAATTTGATTTTAAAATCATGCTTTCGTTACCATTGAAAACAGGCTATTACAACACATTAATGATAAGGTCATTGGACAAACATAATTATAAGTTGATTTTGTAATAGTATGGAATACTAGAAACAGTTCAAGATGATACTTTTAGTGGATTGACTTCCTGACTAAATAATGTCATAAATAATAGATAAAGAGTCAAAACTTAATTAAAAATTATTTTAAGTCCTGATTATATAAGTTTAATAAGTCCCTACGCTAGCTCAACACCACCCTATAGGGGTAAGCAAAACTTGATTCGAATCGAAAAATTCAAAAAAAAATCGAATTTCGAGTTATTTGAGTTAAACGAATCGAGTTGAATTTTTTTTTGAATTTCGAGTTGAATTTTCGAATTCGAATTATTCGAATAATTCGAATAAACCGAATAAAACTATATTATTTTTAATTTTAAATTTATATTACCCAAATCCAATACCCAGGCCCAATTTACGATACCCATTTTCCTCAAAACCCAAACCATTTATCTTACCCAATTTTTCCCCTAATATTTAAAACCCATCAACAAACTAAACCCAAATATTTTTAAACCCAAATATAATTTCATTATTCAAAAACACTCATGAACTAAACCCAAATATTTTTAAACTCAAATATAATTTTATTCCTAAATAACACTCGTAAACAACTCCTTTTCGTGTCTAAATTTATTGTTCCTTTTTATTATTATTATTATGGTTAGGTGTACTTATTTAGTTTTTATTTGGAAAAGAAATTGAAGATATTAACTTTGTAAACCCAAAATCTTTTTTTCTTCTTAAAAAAAACCCTAAATTAAAACCCTAAAAAGAATAAGCTTAAGCTATTCTACAATGGTTTTGTGTTATTACTGTTCGTTTATTTGACTTTTGTTGTGTTGTTTTTATTTTTGTTTTGTTGTTGGAATGGTGTTATCGTATAGGTTTTTACTGTATTTTAGATTTTTTCTTATGTTTTTTATAATCTTGTTGTGTTATTGTTGTTACTTGGATTTATGTTGTTTACTTGAACTTTTGCTTATTTTTTATTATAATCTTGTTGTGTCATTGTTTACTTAGATTTTTTCACTTATTTATTTCAATTTTTCGTTGTATAGTCATATTTAAAAATTTTAATAAAAAATATATTTTTTAAAAAATTACATAAAATTAAACAACACCAAATTAATTTTCTTAATTTATCTCGAACAAATATATTCGATTTGAATTCTATCTCACTCGACTCGATTCGTAAAAATTTCAAATCGAGTTAGGATGATGAAATAGGACTCGAAAAAACTCGATTAACTCAAAAAAATTTCATTCGATTCGACCGAATGCTCACCTTACCACCCTATACAAATTGCATTTGGATCTATACATTTGAATAAATAAAATTGACAAATAGAGAGATAGATTGCATGAATCACTATCCACAATGAATGCATGAGAAAGAGATGACTTAGTAATTCATTAATTTATTTACATTGTCATTTAATTGATTATAATTTAATAATGAGTAAATTACACCAACAATCACTCAATTTTGATGCAGCTGACAAAACAATCACTCTAGTTTCAATTCAATCACTCAACTTTGAAAAATAATAAATCAGTTGTTTGAAAAATAAAACTAATTTTTTTGGCGAAAATAATAAAACTAAAATTGATATTTATAATTGTAAGGAAAAATAAATCTTATTTGGAATTTTTAAAGTATCATTGCAAATAAAATTCAATTTAACAACTAAAAATAAATGTTTGATAAATAAAACTAATTGTTAAAAATTTATAAAAATTCAAAATTAAATTAGAGAAACTAAAAAAAACTATTTTAAAATTGTTTTAAACTGTTTTAATTGAATAAGTTGTACGTTTTGAATTTCATTAAAAATAGCTTTGTAAACCGTTTTAAGTAAAACTATTTTAAATTGTAAAAAAAAATGCTTTAGGCGTGTTTTCTTTTAAAAAATATTAAACATGATCTAATTTTATTTAAATAAAATTAAAAATTGTATTAAATTAAAAAAAATAGATTTGACAATATAGTAGTTTTCATTTAGAGTGTCAAATATTGTCATTTTAAATTATCTATATCAACATTGATTTTAGACCTTATAGTATATATGATATATATGATTTGACTTACCGTCCATACTCTAACTTCCTTTGAAAAATTATTGTTCGTTTATATTTAAAGGTAAAATTTTTTCAATAAGTCAAAGTTATTTTGTCTTATTTTCTGTTTTTTGGAAATTAACAAACATGTTTTTTTTATTTAATTTTATTTTTATTCATTTTGATAGGAATAGGATGAAGAAAAAGTTGTATTTTACGCTTTCATAGTTTTAGATATGAATATATATATAATTTAATTAAAAAATGCAAAGTTCACGTCAAAATATAACTAACTATAATTTTAATGTTATAATTTATTTTATTGATTATTTATAAAATTATTTTTTATATTAAAAGAATTAAAGAATAGCATAATTTGACATTGAAAATAATTAAATATAGTTTCTCACAAAAAATTTATAGTTAAAAAATTTTACAATTTAATTACAAATAGAGATAAATTAAAGTAATTAAACTAATATTTAATCTAAATATTTTTAGGATATTTTGATTTATTTATTGATGAAAAATTTAAAGTAAAGTGATTTATTTTTATGTAATTATATAATATATGAAAAAAGTAAATTGAAATAAATTATATTTAATTTATTTATATTTCAGTACTATTTTAAAGAGTAAAATATTAATATTTATACTTTTTAAACATTTACTAATTACTAAATTAGAAGAAAGTCTTTCTTTTTTTTTTGACAAAAAATAGAAGAAAGTCTTGACTTGGCTTGGAAAGGGATAGTATCTCCCCTACTATTCATCAACCAAGTTGCATTATTTACGGCCTGAGATGCTTTAAACTTCAATTTCTCTCTCTCCATCTTTTATTTTTATTTATTATTAATACTTATTTTAATATAACACACATATTATCATATATATATATATATATATGAGTTTTATGATATTGTTATAATTAGATAGATATATGGAATAATATATGTAATATATTATTGCCATTCTAATTGTTCAACAAAAATAACCTTATATAGAGGTTCGAAATTGTAATTTGTTAGGATGAAGATCGTTTTTTTTAAAAGAAGATGTGTGGAGACATTAAATGAGCAAATAGTGAGGGTGACTAGCTGACTTTTATTTATATCCATACATCCATACATACATGTGCACATACATGGTGTAAATACATACATACATATTTGGTGGACCATAAAGAAAAGTTACAATAAACATAGAGACAAGAAGGTTTTAGTTTCACATGGGGATGATGGGGTGGGCATATCATGTGAATTATGTATATGTATATATATATATATGCTGTCTACCATGTGGTTTCATCTCTACATTTATCTCCCCACCAGCTCACCCCAAACACATCCACCTTCTTTTATTCTCTTTTTTTTTTTTTCTCTCTTTCTTTTCTACAAGTTGACAATTTTCGTCCTACATATCTAATAATTTAATACAAAATATAATAAAAATGTTTTAAAAAAAACTATAAATATATGAATATGATATCAAGTTGGGTTTTCTTTTGTTGTTGGGAATGTGATGTATGTATGTATGGGATTGAGAATATGAGTTGGTTGAATAAATATTGATGAGTAGTGCTTAAAATTATATGCGACTAGACTATATAGTTATGGGGTGTAATGTGAAAATAAAGGTCCACTTGCTACTAGTTGGCGACTGCTGTAAAAAGCAACCATCCAGTGCAATATGTATCTTTTAATCTTTCTCTCTTTTTTTTTATTAAATAAATATAAATAAGTAAAGGTAATGAGGCAATCACTTGAACGTGACTCATCAGCATGGGCTAAAAATAAAATGCTTACAATGACTTTTCAAACATTTATGACACCTACAATTGTTATCCTATTGCTTCTGTTGGTTTTTTCTATTATTATAATAATGTTTGTTTTCTAAAAAATACTCCCCTTCCATGTGCATTCCTGTCAAAAGACTGCAAAAATAGCTGTGATTCGGCCTCTTGTCTATGCTTGTTTGCTCATATATATATATATATATATATATATATATTGAGACTCACCTCATCTTCTTCCAGCTACACCACCATTTGCATTAACACTCCATGCACATATGTTTTTAAAAATTTCTGGAGCCTAAGGTAAGCTAGCACCATGGGAGGTGTTTTGTCAATTGAGATGAGTGAAAATGACAATAAAGAAACAAGAATATAACAAACATGCTAGAAATAATTACCATTTCTAACATTTACAGCCACTATGGACACAAAAACAAAAACAAAAAATACAGCACAGGTCTCTTTCTTTTTCCCTGTTTATTACTTGTTATTATGCGGAATGAGATTTTGAACCTCTCTTTCTTTCTAACTCATCTACACCTCCTCTTAACTTATACTTTATCTAGCCCCCCAAAAATAAATATAAATGAAAATGATCATATAAAATCCATTGACCATAAGCTACACCCCCACTAATATTGTGTACTCACCTTTAAAAATTCAATTCAAATGCTTCCACTCCAACCCATCACTCACATGTCTCCATTGACTCTGGTTTGCTGGCTACAATTTCATACTCACCCCCTTCATCTTCATCTTCATCTTCATCCTCCTCATTCCCCTCTTCGTCGTGATTTTGATAGCTTTCCAAGTCTTGGGGGTCGCGACGGTGTTGATGGTTGGAGTCGGAAGGAGGAAGAGGGGGCCATTGCTGCTCTGGGCGTACCATTAATGGGATTGAGTTCTGGGGTTTGAATTGAATGGAGGAGCTATCATGTTTGTTCTTTTCTCTATATAAAGCATCAAGTTGGTGAAAGTAGGGACATGTTTTGGAATCCTCGGGCCTGTTCTTCTGGTTATCTTTTACCTTCTTGAAGTACTTGTTTTTTTCTCCCATTTCTCTTTGCATCTTTTAGCATTGCGGTTGTAACCAAGCTTTTTCATTCCAGCTGATATCTCCTCCCATAAGGGTCCTTTAGGACCACTATCATGGTATTTAACGTCAAGCCTAGTCCTCAACTCAATCAATGCTTGAACCTCAACTTTAGGCCATCTTGAAGAGCTTGGTGTGCAACTATGGTCACCATTATCCGACTTTGACGCCACCTCTAAATTCAGCATTGGTTGCTGCGGTACTAGTGATGGAGGCGGTTGTGGACCAGGCACTGACAATGCTGCTGCTGCTAGCGGCGCTGCCACTACTGACACAGACGGTTGTGGTTGCTGTGGTGGATTACTTTGTGGCTGTCCTGGATTTTTCTGTTCAGATAATTTTTGCAACAAGGCCATTAGCGCAGCATCCTTGGCATCTGCTACCGATCTTTCTTGGGCTAATAATTCACGTTCTCTATTTATTCTTGCCATTTCTTGCATCCTCCAAACTTCTTCACGAACCATTCTTTCCTGCTCATGTTTCTCCAATGCTTCCAAGAATTTCTTCTGCATCTTCTCCTGCTCATGAACCACCTCCCTCATCAGCCTCTCGAAGAAACCCTTCCATTTCCGTTTCCTCTTTCCTCCGACCTTCCAGTTCCAAATCCGATGAGGTCGATGAGGATGTCGAATTCGACATTTGATCCGCCGAAACATTAGGAAAAGAAGGGAGTGTGGGTGTAGGGTTTATATTTGTTGGTACAATGTTTTGAGGCAAACTAGGGAGGGCTGCTGCTGATGGAACAGTGACATTAGGCAGACTCGGAGGATTGGATGCTGCTGGCATTGACAACTGAGGCTGAGCTCGAGGCGGTGATGTGGGCGCCTCCACGGTTGCCGCTGCTGGGGGGGACTGAAAGGCAGGATGAGTTTCGAGGGCTAGCAGTTGATCGGAGAAACGATAAGTCTTGCCGTCTGATTTACCAGTTCGAACATCTTTGGTTCTCTTGTGATACTTGAAAACGTTCTCGAATTTTTCTCTTGCATTTCTTGGCACTTCGATGATACCCAAGCTCTGCTAGTTTCCTGATATCAACACAACAAGTCAGTAGATACAATAACTGTATTCAACCTATCTTCAATTTAGCAACCCAAACAATGCATTTCTCACATAAAATAAGTTGAATTTCAGACAATAAAATTTTAATACAAGAAGGGTTAAGACAAAAGAGATGATAGAAATTGAAGACAAATATTAGAAATCGAAGATAACGTGACTGAAATCGCAATTAAATTAAAGCTCAATGAGCTGATATGATATGGAAGGGAAAAGGGAGAGAAAATTTATGAGCAAAATTCAGCTTAAGATTCCCTGTGAAAATATTGGGAAAGCAAATGCCAGAAATGATAACACCCCCCAAAAGTCTCCAAATATCTTAATCAAATGAACATTGAATTCCCCTTGAAAGATGCTGAAATTCTCTCTCAACTCCAATTTTTCATTTTCCAGCTATCAAAATTTCAAACAAAGATGAACTGACAGAATATATTTCTGGCACTCTAATTCCAAACCACAAATCTCATTTATTCAACTTAAAACCAACTCAAATTAACAAAAGGAAAACTAGAATAATCACATGGAAACGTCTTCCCACAATGGACCTTTCACGCTAGCGTCACGGAAAGTAACATCCATATCGGACCTTATCTTCAAGAGTGCCAAAGTCTCTTGCCTCGGCCATCGGTTGCCCCCGAAACAACGGTCACGTTCATCAACCCTAACTCTATCCTCATCACCCGAATTGTTATTGTTATTCCTGTTGGAACCAAACATGTTGTTGGCTGCTACACCACCGCCTTCACTGCTTCCTCCATCACGAGCTCCGTCGCTTCTACCCATGGTGACGGCACCACCACCAGCAGTAGTAACGTTCCCATCAGTGCCACTGCCGCCGCTTCCAAGAACACTAGCAGTTGTGTCACAACCACCCCCCAGCATATATGATTTTGTAGATACGACAACTTCTTTTTCTTTCTCCTTGTTTGGCACCCGCCTTCGCAAGAACTTACAATTTACTTGCAGCTTTCAATGAAGAAAAAGGGAAAAAATAAAAAATAAAATAAAATAAATATGAAATATATTTTTTTTTCAACTTTGTATGTCTCTATTCCTATGATCCTATCTATGAACAGAGAGAAAAATAAAAAGGTGGTGAATTTTTTTTCTTTTCAAAGAAGAGATGGGTTTGTATATATAGGTGAATTTATTAAATTATTTTGCTTTGTTGGATCTGCTTGTCAATCTCAAGATTTTTTTTTCTTTTGCCGATTAAAAGTTTTATTTATTTTTTCTTTTTTTTTTTGAATCTTAAGTTTTTTTTTTTTAAAAAAAGCAAACTGTAAATAAACAAATGTTTGGGTTTTAGAAAATGAAATTCTAAATACATATATGAATTATTTTTAAATTTATATTATACGTAAAATTATTATCATTTTTTTTATTTCTCATAATTAAAAGGTTGCAGAGAGAGAGATGATATTATATAATAAATAGAGAAAAGAAAAATAAATGAAAATAAATAAATAAATTCCAAAGTTTTATCTAACAGCTGCACAAACAGACGATGGTGATAATTAGTTGTTTTTTGTCTGTCTTCCTTTATTTAGCTAAAAGCCGGCCCCTTTCTTCTACTTTTTTTACTTTCTTTTTATTATTTATTTTTTAAAAATAATTAATTTAGCTTTATTATATACATTTAATTTCATCCATTTGAATAAGGAAATCATTCAAATTGAAGTTTCCTGTTTTGGCCATTTTCCATTAATTCATTGCCATTTTCCATACAATTTTGCCACTTACTAAATCCCTAAAATACCCCTAACATGGATCCCAATAAATTTCATCCGTAACGGTAATCATTGAACCTCATTGTTCTCAAAGCCATTATCAGTAGAAAATTTCTACTTGGGACTTGCGTGAATAATTTTCTTTACAATAAATTATCTTTAAATATCCAACTTTTTTTACTTTTTAAAATCTTTTAATTTATTAACATTGTAGCCTTAAAAAATAACAAATTTATAATTAATTTAATCAAAAGTTTTGTTAACGATGGCTTCCCTTAATGATATAGTTGAGGTTTTGAAAATTTTGAAGTTTAATTTTTGAATTTCAACTTATGTTAACACGTGGATTTTTTTAAGATTAAATAAAAAAATCAAAAAAATTAAAATTTAATTCGAATTAATGTGTTTGAACGTTTTATAGAATGCTAGTTTCATAACTACCCTAAGCAATCTATATTTTTTATTTATTATATAATTAATTTTAATATTTTATGATATACAAATAAAATTTTATATTTACAATAGTAAAAATAATTTAAAAGTTTTTGAAAGATTATTATCTTTTATAAATATTTAAGAAAAAACTTTGAAATTTTGTCTAATAATATTCAAAAAGTCATAAACAAAGCTCATTTTATAAAAAAAATTTAAAATTTTTAAAAAATTAATATGAAAAAACGAAAAGTCAACCCAAACTATAATGGATGGTTCAAAAAACGGAAATCAAACCAATAGCACCATAATTCTCCCAAATTTATTTTAAATAATCAATAGTCAAATTATTTTGCATTGAAATTGACTTAAAAAACTATGAAGTTTTTAAAAATAATATATCTTTAAAAGAAAACATAATACAATCGTAATTACAATACAAAATAATTCACGTTACAAGCATTAGCCTCAAATTTACAAAAGTCCAAAATACATTTAAAATTAACAACAAGTAGTTTGTGCAATAGTAAGGCGCATCACACTCCTAAATGAAAGACCAAAATTTGAATTTTGAAGGCAAAATTGTTGAAATGAACAACCACAAACTCCCAATATAAACATAAAACGGACATGATATATATATATAATACATTTAAAACTTAAACCGAAATAAATCTTAACTAATAATTCACACATAAATTACATAAGATGACACTCTAACTTAAAATTTTAAAGATTTTAAAAACTTTGACCATAAAAATAATTTTTAATTTAAAAAATTTAAAAATAACAGTTGAAAGAAAAAGATACATATCAAATCAAATCAAATCAAATTATTTTTTATAATTTTATAATAGTAGTGTAATAAATGGATTTCATAAAATAATGAGTTAAATTAGTTGAGTATGTTGAAAAAATTAATAGATAAAATAGGTCGTTTTTCTTAAATTTAGAGAAATAGTTCATTTTCGAAGAAAAAATGTGTAAAAGTATGTTCAGTTAAATCAGCTTTTTTGTTGACACACACTCTCTCCAAAATCAACTTATTTCCATGAATCTTGAAAAAGTTGACCACGTATTTAGTCAATGAAAAAAATTGGTATATTTAAGTTATTTAACCTAAATAAAAAAGAAAAGAAATGATATTCAAAATTTGAAAAAGCTGGGTGGGACAGTGGTAAAGAGATTAGAACGTTGAGAAGAGAGATGAGAATGTAGGTAACAAGAAGACATTTGGAAATTGGAGTGGGATCCATGGTTGAATTGAACCGGGTAGATGTTGTAGGGTCATGTTGTTAGGGGCCAACCCATTTCTGAATTGAAGTAAATTGGTGGCCATTTTCTGTTCGGTTGCAACCTACCCTAATTATTATTCATATTATAAGAGGCAACCATTCTCATGGCTTCAAATCCATGGTTTTGCTTACATATCAAATTTTAATTTTATTGTGGCCTGTGGAGGACCATCTAACTCTCAATTGGACTCTTTCACTAACTTTATCTTAACAGAAGTAACTTGTACCATATAATTAGTGTGTGGGACGTGCCTCGCACGACTACCTATCCATATCAACGTTTTTCAATTTACTTATTCCTTGTTATTTATTTTATTAGATTATCAACATATTTTATAATATTTAAATTGCAAAACCATTTTTATTTAACCATACATCAACACTTCTAAAATTAACCCCTTATTTAAATTCTATGGCCCTTCTTTATCAATGCACTTGCCATATGGAGGGTGAGTTGTTGTGATATGGCTGTTGAGTTCTATTTTCTAAATTTATTTTTGGAATAAGATTTCTCATTTTTTTAAATTATTTACTTAAGCTCTACAAGAAAAAAAAAATAGTTTTATGCCCACTAAAGCTTTAACATGATAAGATTGAAGTATGGAGAACTTTAAAAGGCCCATCCTACATAATTTATTTGTGAATTATTACTTCTTATTTATTCTCATACTTGCAAAAGAAAAAAAATAACATTTATAATTTATTTTACTTATCTTATTTCAGTATTAAAAAAAAATCGATTGAGTCTTAATTCGATTGATATTAATATTAGTGTCGAACCACATTTTATAATTTTATTTGATATATATAAGTTTTATGAGATTGTTAGAATTAGACATATTTCAGTATTATTGTTATTTTTTTCAACAAAAATAACTTACATAGAAATTCGAAATTATAATTTATTAGGATGAAGATCGTTTTTTTTTTTTAAAAGAAGATGTGTGGAGACATTAAATGAGCAAATAGTGAGGGTGACATTAAATTATATTTAATTTATTTATATTTCAGTATTATTGTTATTTTTTTTTAAGTACAACTATTTTAAATTGTAAAAAAATTGCTTTAGGCGTGTTTTCTTTTAAATAAATATTAAACATGATCCTAATTTTATTTAAAATAAAATTAAAAATTGTATTAAATTAAAAAAAATAGATTTGACAATATAGTAGTTTTCATTTAGAGTGTCAAATATTGTCATTTTAAATTATCTATATCAACATTGATTTTAGACCTTATAGTATATATGATATATATGATTTGACTTACCGTCCATACTCTAACTTCCTTTGAAAAATTATTGTTCGTTTATATTTAAAGGTAAATTTTTTCAATAAGTCAAAGTTATTTTGTCTTATTTTCTGTTTTTGGAAATTAACAAACATGTTTTTTTTATTTAATTTTATTTTTATTCATTTTGATAGGAATAGGATGAAGAAAAAGTTGTATTTTACGCTTTCATAGTTTTAGATATGAATATATATATAATTTAATTAAAAAATGCAAAGTTCACGTCAAAATATAACTAACTATAATTTTAATGTTATAATTTATTTTTATTGATTATTTATAAAATTATTTTTTTATTAAAAGAATTAAAGAATAGCATAATTTGACATTGAAAATAATTAAATATAGTTTCTCACAAAAAATTTATAGTTAAAAAATTTTACAATTTAATTACAAATAGAGATAAATTAAAGTAATTAAACTAATATTTAATCTAAATATTTTTAGGATATTTTGATTTATTTATTGATGAAAAATTTAAAGTAAAGTGATTTATTTTTATGTAATTATATAATATATGAAAAAAGTAAATTGAAATAAATTATATTTAATTTATTTATATTTCAGTACTATTTAAAGAGTAAAATATTAATATTTATACTTTTTAACATTTACTAATTACTAAATTAGAAGAAAGTCTTTCTTTTTTTTTTTGACAAAATTAGAAGAAAGTCTTGACTTGGCTTGGAAAGGGATAGTATCTCCCCTACTATTCATCAACCAAGTTGCATTATTTACGGCCTGAGATGCTTTAAACTTCAATTTCTCTCTCTCCATCTTTTATTTTTATTTATTATTAATACTTATTTTAATATAACACACATATTATCATATATATATATATATATATGAGTTTTATGATATTGTTATAATTAGATAGATATATGGAATAATATATGTAATATATTATTGCCATTCTAATTGTTCAACAAAATAACCTTATATAGAGGTTCGAAATTGTAATTTGTTAGGATGAAGATCGTTTTTTTTAAAAGAAGATGTGTGGAGACATTAAATGAGCAAGTGAGGGTGACTAGCTGACTTTTATTTATATCCATACATCCATACATACATGTGCACATACATGGTGTAAATACATACATACATATTTGGTGGACCATAAAGAAAAGTTACAATAAACATAGAGACAAGAAGGTTTTAGTTTCACATGGGGATGATGGGGTGGGCATATCATGTGAATTATGTATATGTATATATATATATATGCTGTCTACCATGTGGTTTCATCTCTACATTTATCTCCCCACCAGCTCACCCCAAACACATCCACCTTCTTTTATTCTCTTTTTTTTTTTTTTCTCTCTTTCTTTTCTACAAGTTGACAATTTTCGTCCTACATATCTAATAATTTAATACAAAATATAATAAAAATGTTTTAAAAAAAAACTATAAATATATGAATATGATATCAAGTTGGGTTTTCTTTTTGTTGTTGGGAATGTGATGTATGTATGTATGGGATTGAGAATATGAGTTGGTTGAATAAATATTGATGAGTAGTGCTTAAAATTATATGCGACTAGACTATATAGTTATGGGGTGTAATGTGAAAATAAAGGTCCACTTGCTACTAGTTGGCGACTGCTGTAAAAAGCAACCATCCAGTGCAATATGTATCTTTTAATCTTTCTCTCTTTTTTTTTATTAAATAAATATAAATAAGTAAAGGTAATGAGGCAATCACTTGAACGTGACTCATCAGCATGGGCTAAAAATAAAATGCTTACAATGACTTTTCAAACATTTATGACACCTACAATTGTTATCCTATTGCTTCTGTTGGTTTTTTCTATTATTATAATAATGTTTGTTTTCTAAAAAATACTCCCCTTCCATATTTTATGTTTTTTTTCTCAAAGTATTTATTGGAACGAATTCAATAATTAATGAGGTAAATATTGATTACAAATTTTAAAATTATTTTATATTCAAAACAAGAATCGAACCTCAACCATTAATTAAAGTAAAAGAGAGGCTTACTATATCACCTAACTCCTATGATTATATATTTTTTATTTTTATTCTGAAGAGTCTTCATATTTATAAAACATTAAATAAAGCCTCATTTATTTAGGGTAAGAATAAAAAAGAGTGAAAGATTAAGATGGAAGCAATCAGCAATCACAAAGCCATGTGCCCCAACTCACTTAAATTAATAGCTTAACATGTATATGTGGTTGCAGCAGCCATTTATGTTCATTTTTGAGTATAATTAGAACATGAAAGCATGTGTTTGAGGTATCAATGACCCTAATTTAAAACCAAATTAATAATAAAGAATATTAAAGCTAAATGCTAAATGATGATAAGGCTTCCCTTTTTTTTTCTTTTGTAATGTGTTTGAGGGTAAAACCTCTTGTATTGTTGTGTTTTCAATAAAATTAGTGAATTTCTCTTCCCTTACCTGTAATTTTTTTCGATAAAAATTTTTCACGTAAAATTCACTTGTTCTTATTTTTCTTTCTCATTATTTTACGATTATTTTTATTGTTATTGTCGACGTATAGTATAACATGAACTATAATAAATTCATAATATTTTTATTTCTAATTTATTTAAATATTTTATATGATGAATTAATATATGAAACAAAAAGGTTTGGATTATGCATTTTCTATATTACAATGCACGAGTCATAGAAATGAAACTGATTTATGTATGTATACACCACAAATTGGTAAAAGTATATTTTAAAATATTACAACTTTTTATATTTTTAAATTGTAAAGCAGAATGATAAAACTATGCTTCATCTTCATTTAAAAAAAAAAAGAACTGTGCTCTTTTTAAACTATGGATAATGAAAAGGAAATAAAGTGGTGAAAGTCGACAAATTCATGATTCAGATTTATTGTTCATGGTGCATTATTAGTCTCATCATTAATTTTGTTAAATCTAAAAGCAAAAAACAGTGTTTGAAAGATACCACCATACCACTACTATACAATGATGAGCACTACCCCCAAACTTTTTTTTTTTTAACTTTTTTTTTTTTAACTTTTTTTTTATTTATATTTTCAATATATTTGAATAATTAGGAATGAAAAATTGTAAGTAACGCTTGGTTATTAATCAAGAGTTGTCTCTGTTTAAAAGTGACGAATTATGTCTTTTGTTACAAAAAATTATATTACATTATTCAAGTAATACCAAATGAATAATTATGTTATTGTTAATGGATACGAATATCCAAATAAGCATCTATTGGTTAGTTGTATTTTTATGGAGAGATATAAAATTTTTTAAAATTAGGAGACAAAATTCATTTGCATAATATACTAAAAACGGCTCCAAAATATTCAGAAATAAAGTTCATTTTGTTTTTTTTTTCATTCTAATATTAGTAGATTATTTTATAAAGATCTTGTTGTACACCATTTAGTGCTCAATATTGTAAATTGCATTTAATCATTAGCTTTCATTGTATCTTCGAGATTCATTTGATTACAATTCTTTTGCATAATAAAATATAAGTGAAGCCGAATAAAACCTAAAAAAAATGATATGATTACACACATTGAAGTTTTTGTTAGTTTCTCATAAGTTTATTTTCACGTACCAACAATTTTAATGTTCTATTTTCATAAATTTAGCAGAAATTAAAGAAGGTATATCTTTTCTATTCACCATACATTCACGAACGTTAAAGGCCAATGCAACTATAACAAGTTAGAAATACATCAAATGGGTATAAATCCAGCTTTCCTAAATGGTAACCTTGATTATAAAGAAAAATATTGTGGATCCGCTAATTAAATGTTTAACAAGAGCGCTTATGTATAGTACATTAAGGAGAATGAGCTTAGAGCCTTTAAAAAATATTAAATGAAAACTAAGTAATATTTTAGTAGTACTTAAAAGTCATTATTTCTAGCCTATTCATATGGTGAAATACCAAAGTGTCAACTACAAGGAAATAAGGATGAGTTGTGTTCTTCATGATTCTCATGTCTTGACTTTCATAAAACATGTTTAATGGTATTGTTTAAGCCAAAAATTGAATGTAAATTGTATGCTTTTCATATTTTGCACTTCAATGTGTAAAATTTAGGATGAAAATTAACATTTTTGAAAATCAATTATAGTGAATTAGAAATTATTTTAAAGTTAATTTAGTAATATGATGAAAAAAAATATTCTTATCAATTTAAAAGTTTTTTCAAACTCATGTTATATATATTAAATTTGTTTATGGGTCGGGTTATCCATCCAAATTTTCGAAGAGTTTGGGCAACAATATTAAGCTCGAAAAATGAACTTGGACAAAAAGTTAGGCCTGTTTTAAGTTTATAATACTTTATATTATGTTATTTTTATATATTATGTAATTTAGAACACATTAAAAAGATAAGCATATACTAAATATATATATTACTCTAGTGTAAACATTAAGAAAATGCTAAGATGACTATATAAAACTTTTCAATAAATAAAAAATGTATAAAAATATTAAATATTAAAATATATAATATAAATATTTAAAAAAAAGTAAAAATAATATGGGCAGTCTAAAATGGATTTGAAAAAATAATTTAGGTCCAAATTTCGGATCAAGCTCATATTAGATAAGCATAAAGAATTTTAATATCATACTTAGATCTAACCCGAATCTGACCTGATCCATGAACACCTCTAATATATATATAGATTATAGATTATAGATTAAAAAAATTATAAAGATTTGAAATAAATTTAATTTTGATGTATGTGTGTGTGAATTCATTAATTAGAGCCTTAATTAATTTATTATATATAGAGTCATGTCATGGTAGGGCAAAAATTAAATTCCCAAGTACGTGGGAAATTTAGGATCACTGAAACCAAGTGAATGAGACGACTCACTGTCCATCCAACTCATAAATTTCAACATCCTATTACACATATCAAAATTAAAAACCTAATATGAAAAAGATGTGAAGAATTAATTAAGGTGTAAAACTTATACATATAGTGGGTAAACAGAGGATGAATGAAAATGCAAGGCAATGTGAAAGTTTAAGCATGAAAAGACCATATAACAACCGGGATGTAGTTTACAGCAGAACAGAGAGTGGGGCAGAGGTTTTGGATAAGTAGAAGAAAATAGCAGATATCCAACTACCTTCTCTACTGCCATGGGATGGGCCACCATCATTGTGTTTAACTCCCACAGTTGTACGCTGTTCCGCCATTAATTTCACCTAAAGTCGCAATAATAATGATAAACATTTAACATATATATGTGTCATGTTGGACCATCTCTGTGGGGGGAACATTCCACTCTGCATTCTCATGGGGAGTATTAGGCCCATTCACAGCAACCCCTAAAAACGCATAAACAGATGTGGGGATGAGAGGATTAGGCACCAATCAACCAAAATTTGATGCATTTTCCTGTAATTATTTCCTTCCTCTAAGGGCTTTAGACTATGAAATGCTAATATATAACAATAATATTAGATCATGACACGTTCACTCATGTAACAATTTTATAAAGAATTTATATAAAAACTAAATAAAATTTTGATTGAAATGTTTAAGTTAACACAACAAAAATTATGATGTTTCGAATCTCATTATATATATATATAATTTTACAATTGATTGAGATTCGATTAATAAGTGACACTAATTAAATTAAAATTTTGAACTACTTGATGGGTCAGTATACCATAAAATGAAGAGTAAATTAGTCTATATATATCTATAAAAAATAACAATTTAATTTTAAGGCAAAAACTAATATATTCAACAATGGTATCCTTGAAAAACTAAAAAAAAAAAAGCAAATCGAAAATAACTAAAATATTCATTTTTTATGTATCATTTTGGAATGTGACAAATCAATATTTATAACCTTTAATTATAACATTATTTGTAATTTTTTCTAATTAATTTATAATTAAATGTATAAAAACTAATCAACCGTGAAATTAATTGAGAAAATTTAATAATTTAATTAATTTTTTGAACAATTTCTTTATAGGTTCTGATCATATTTGTTCTTTTTGACACAATGCTTAAAATTATCCATAACCCCTTCCCAACCCATAAATAGGAGGATAATGCGTTTTAACGTAGTCAAACCACGTCCTCCTGTACTTTGACTCTTGTTTGAATGTGATACCTGAAGTTTCAAAATATCCAATGTGGTACCTGAACTTTAATTCCGTTACACAATCTAGTACCTATCGGTAGCGCTATTAATTTCTGACTAATTTTACCACGTGGACCAATTGTGTGTCGACACGTGGCAAGGGATAAGCTGACGGGGTAGCCGTACAGGCAGATTAGGGAAGGGCTGTTTTGTAATTTGCCCTTCCCCTCCCCCCACTTTTTCATCTAGATTTGAAATTATAAAAAATTAATTTAAAAAATAGAAACCCTCTCTCTCCCTCTTCCTAAACTCTTCATGTTCTCTCAATCCAAAACAGACAAATTTTTCATTTTCTTCATTGTCTGCTTCGTTTGTTCATTGATTTACCCTGGAAAAGTTTTCTTATCCTCTCCCCCAATATGTTTCTTTCATCTGAGTATTTCTTTCGTAGAGGTTTCATTTGTCATTGATCGTATTGTATTGTTTTCTTCTCACAGTCGATAACCATACTCACTTTCGGATTTTTGAATTATTATCGTTTCTTTTATATTTGTCTTGTGCTTTTTTTTAACCGTGAAAAAAAAGGTTTTTGATGAGGGTTTTAACAAACAATAAATGGATTTGTGTTTCGAATGATTTGGGTTTTAAAAAGTTTTGCAATTTCTATTAGTTTCGAAATTTTTGGAGTTTCTTGATTAAGGAATTGTTTTTGAAAAATAAATTTTCATACTTGTGGTCTAAAAACCAGTGGGTAGGGGTACAATGTGAGTATATTTGATTATTTCTAACCCTATGCTTATTATTGTTTGCAGGTTTGGTTGACGATTCTTTTTCTGGAGTAATCTATTGTTGAACCATCAAAGGTAAGTCATCAGTTCGTTTGTCTTTCCTGAATATGTTGATATTATATGGTTGATGACTGTTTGGATGGACTTCCTGAATATCTTGATATTATATGGTTGATGACTGTTTGGATGGACATGAAGTTGATTGTTGGAGTTATATTTGTTATTGTTCATGTTTATTTTTGTTTAAGTGATCAGTTTGTTTGCTATGATATGGTTCATGACTGCTTAAATGGACATGGAGTTGAGTGTTGTAACTATATTTTGTTATGGTTTTCAATTTTGAAAGTATGACTTTTGTAATGTTGTTGACTGCGATATGTTGTTAACTTCTGTAAAAAGGAATAAGAAATAGACTTGTTGACTTATTTAGTATTAGAAAACACTATACAACATGTGACTGGAAGAACTTGAAGTCCATAAAACTTAGAAATAAAGTATCTATTATTTAGGGTTTCAAAAAAAAAGAATAAATAACAAAAGGTTAAAAAAATTTGAAATAAGAAAAGAACTTGAAAACAATATACAACATGTGACTGGAAGAACTTGAAATCCATAAAATTTAAGAATAAAATAGTTGCTATTTAGGGCTTCGAAAAAAAAAAAGAAGAAATAAGAGAAAGTTTAAAAATTTTGAAATAAGAGAAGGTTTAAAAAAGTTGAGATTTTAAAATTTTCAATTTAAAATTTAGCAAGAAAATGTAAACTGTGGTAAAAGCAAATAATTTGTATAAAAAAAAGTAAAATTTCAAAATTGAACAATGTGAGTAAGCTGTAAACATTAAAAATTTAAAAATCATAAACCTCTTAACATTTTGGGCCATTTATAAAAAAAAAGTAATATATAAAAAAATGTAAACTGTGTGAGAAGGGAAATATGTTGAAAAGTGAAACAATTACAGTGTAAAATTAAAATTTGCATACTTATATTAAAAATCGTGATTTCCGATGTAATTTAGTTACTAAAAAATTATTAATAGTATAGAAATAAATTAATAGAGCTATTTAGCTAAATTTAATATCACTAGTGAAATGTGACTAATTAAACTAAAATTTTACATAAAAAGGCAATTCACAAAACAGTGACGCTTTATAAAATTATATTATAATTTACCTTATATCAATTTATTAACTTATTGTTCTTTTCTCCCTTCACTACTTGTTCAGTATCTTTCAATTTTAAAATTGAGTAAATTAGTTTTTAAAAAATTTAGAGCAATTTAATCCATGTCATTTTTTAAAGTGAGCATTAAGGCCAATAATTACATAGTTAATATCTTTCATCAATTGTACATAATTTTGATTAATATAATAACAATTTTAGTCCTCGATGTTTATGTATTTTGTTAATTTGATCTTGATTCTAAAAAATTCAACAAATTTAACCTCATCGTTTATATATTTACAAAAATATTACGGACTAAATTTGTTGAATCATGACCAAATAGATAGAATTGATAAATTATAAGAGCCAAATATGTCATTATACCTGTCAAATTTATGTAAAATTGATGAAAAACATTAATGTTACCATTATTATCCTTAGTTGCTTACTTTTGAAATTGATAGAGATTGGATTGCTCTAATTTTTTATAGGGATCAATTTGTTTAATATCAAAATTGAGAAAGACTGGAGAACGTTTTTACCATAATTTTATTAGTATAATAATCAATCAGTTCTATTTCATTTCACTTGCAACCTAAAAGGCTTAAAACCCAATCCTTTACTGTTGAAACGGAAAGAACAAAGAGAGTGCGAAAAGAATGGCAAGCGAGGAAGAAAGCGCGGTGAAGGAGCCTTTGGATTTGATAAGGCTCAGCCTCGACGAGCGTATTTACGTCAAGCTCCGCTCTGACCGTGAGCTCCGTGGCAAGCTCCATGTTCGTTTTCTTTTTCCCCTTTTCTATATACCTCTAACTCTAGGGTTTCCCTTTTCCACCTCTTTCACTTTCAATGTTCCGTCTTCCAATTCCATTTTAGGGTTCCTTAATTTAGGTTTTTTTTTTTTTTTTCCGTTTTTTAATTTAGGATATTCTACTTCAGATAGTATTAGCTAGCCCTTGATACACGCAATGCTATCAGTTCAATGAGTTTTCTTAATTATGCCTAAACAGGATGAATCAAAATCTTGAGTGATTCCTTTCTAGGGCTCCCGTTACTTAGTTTGTTTTCATTTATTTATTTAGGGTATGCTAATTCAGATAGTATTGGCTAACCCTAGGATATTGCGACCTCTATGCTCATATGCGAAATGCTACCAATTGCATGAATATACTTAGCATGCCTAAACTGGATGAATTGAAATATTCGTTATCTTTTCACCCAAATTGTACGGCTTGTTGCCTGTTGTCCAATTGATGTGCTGCAATGATGCAACTTTTTGTTTGATTAGTAAAATTTCTAGGTCATCCTTTCCTGTTCGTGAAGAGCTTGAGAGGACATTTTTAATTTGTTTATTGGATGGTTCATCTACTCTATGACAATAATCTATGTTCTTAATTTCTAGATCCCTTTGATTCTTCAGGAAGAGTTTTTCTTGCTTAATAATAGTAATTAGGAGTTATATCCTTATTACTTGGCAATATAACTGGCCTTAACATTTAGAAGCTTGTAGCTCTTCATTTTGATGCCTAGTTCTTCTCTAATGTGGCTTGCAGGCTTATGATCAGCATTTGAATATGATTCTGGGGGATGTTGAAGAGGTTGTTACAACGGTTGAAATAGATGATGAAACCTATGAAGAGATTGTTCGGGTAGGTATCTTATCTTATTACTTTTCCCTTTCAATATGATTGTTATTTGTTCTGAAAGCTAATGCATGAACTAGAGGTAATAGGCGAGTTTAGTGGTAAGTTTTGGCTGTAATAGTCACAAGTGATTTACTCCCTTTATTTGCCATGAAGAACAAATGCATTTTTTTATTAGGTGTTAGCATTTTCAGAGTTGTTTTAACTCTTCATTTGAAGTTAGAAGAATGACTGCTTATTCATGATGCAAACCACAATCATACTGGCTTGTTATAAATAGTTTTTAACAATGACTCCTTACTAATACTACCTTAAAGTTGTTTGTTTAGTGACAAACAGAATGAACTCATTTTATCTTGGTAATGCAAGAATCTGGATATAGAGTGGAAGCAAACATGAACTTCTCCTATTAGGCTGGAAATTTTCTTTCTGATTTATGGTTATTGTTTCATTTTTTGGATGATAACTCTATTTTCCCTCGTTTCAGACTACAAAGCGCACGGTTCCATTTCTCTTTGTTAGGGGAGATGGAGTTATATTGGTTTCTCCACCTCTACGGACTGCTTGATTACGAGAACGAAGTTTCTAGTCGCACTTTATGGGAATGGATCACACAATAAATACTTTCATCAATTTTCCTACACTAAGCTGTTGACGCTGTAGTATTATTGATCCTCTAAAAGATAATTACTACATATTGATGGAACATTTGCACATTTTTAGATCATTGATGGAATATTTTTGTATGATCTACTATTTCAGACAAAAGGGGGTAATGGAACACAACTCTTTTCATTGTCTGCTTAAATTTCATAAGTGAACCATTTGGACATGAAATTCTTGGCTTTTATGAATGGTACTGGAGCTGAAAGAATGAAATGGTTTTGACTGTGGGTTATACTTCATTTCATGTTTGATGATTGATCCGAGCTTTTGCTGGCTGAATCATCCCATGTTTTTAACCATTACTCTAATAATCGTCAACACCTTAATGCTAATATGTTTGTAAATAAATGGAGAATGCAATGCCGCAACGGAGGCGGTATAAAAATATAATTATAATTTATAATGAGCATAGTTCAATATACATAACCCTTCTTTTAGAAAAATATGCATAACTAATATATATTATATGTAACATTAGTATATACTAGATATGTAAGCTAAACATAGATAAGGGATATTTAAAATATTTTAAGTGATAAAATAATGATTTTAAAAGCGAGTTAGCAAAATAAGCATTTATCTAAATCTTGCCTCACTTTTCAGGTTAATATGTGAATCGGCATTCGAATTATACCCTTTCTAGTGATATTTGTAGGGCAAATTTTTAATTAAATACTTTAACAAAAGAGAGAGAAACAAAGGGTTTTATACAATAATGATATAAAAAAAATTTATTACTAAAATAATACAACCCTAGCATTATTTATCAAAATAGGGTGTGGTGCCTCTTAGATAAGCGACACCACTTTTAAATTCTAAAAGATCTTTTTTTATTTAATAAAGTATTGAAAGACTTGAGGTGCAATTTTTTCATTTTTTTGCTGCCGCTGAAAAAGTGTCAAAGGGTGTGCCGCCTGACAGTGTGGCGGCACCAAATTTTAAAATTTGATTAATTACCTTTTAAGCCCTCTTTATTTACTATTTTTTTATTCTCCTTCAACACAAAAAATAGAAAGACCTATTATCAATTAATTAAAAAAATTATCAAAAAATATTTTTGTACAAAATTCAATTCCAACAGAAATGTGGTTAATCCAGAAATTTCAAAAAATATTAACATTTAAATTATTTGGGTATATAATTACCTTGTATATAATATTAAAAAACTCTAAAATAATGTATCAAATAATTACTCGAAAATAATTCTCTTTTTTTATTTTTTACGAATTCATGTTATTTTTGACAAAAATAAATCTCTGACCAAACAACGTAAGATTATGTTTTTGTAGTTTGTGCATTTAAATTATTACATTTATAATTTTATTAGATATTATAATTGTATTAAAAGGTTATTTAAATATGCATTTAATTTATAATTGTTAATTTTATTTATTATTTTATATTATGTTGAAAGTTCATAATTATTATTATAGATAAATTAATAGAATTTAGAGGTCACGATTCCAACGGTTTTTATTTAATTATTTCGAGTTTGAATTTTTTGGGTTCACGTTTTATTGGATGTATTTTTTTTAGATTGAAACATTTTAAGGTTTGATTTTTTTTTTAAATTATTTCAAGTTTAATCTCGATTCAATTTGGTTTGAATTTTTATATACAAAATAATTATATATACCTAAATAATTTAAATGTTAATTTTTTTGAATTTTTGGATTAACCATATTTCCGGTTGAAATTAAGTTTTTTACAAAAATATTTTCTGATAGAAATTTTTTGAACTAATTGATAATAGATCTTTTTATTTTTTGTGTTGAAGGAAAATAAAAATAATAATAAATAAGGAGAGCTTAAAAGGCAATTAACCAAATTTTAAAATTTGGTGCCGCTACATTGTCAAACGACCTTTGATACTTTTTCTGCAGCAACAAAAAATGAAAAAAATACATCTCAAGTCCCTCAATGTTTTATCAAATAAAAAAAAATTATCAAAATTTAAAAGTGATACCGCCTATCCCATCTATCTAAGAGACACCACACCCCATTTTGGTAAATAATGCTGGGGGTGTATTATTTTGGTATTAAATTTTTTTTTTATATCATTACTGTAAAAAACTCAACAATTAGTACAATACTTTTTATCAAGTGAACCAGCAGAGGGGGGCAAAATTGCAGTGGAAGAGAGAAAAAAAAAAAGAGAGGGAGAGAGATTGAAACATTAGGATGCTAATATGTGCTTCCCACTAACAACAAACGCAGACCTTGAATGCCCATTTGATTGACGTAAGAGATGAGATCATCCTTTTTCCCCCCTCAGTATTTAACAATTAACACATGAAAATTGAAGTAGAATTGTCAATGATTACAGGAAGTACACAACAGAACCTGAAAAGACAGAAACCAGGAAAATAACTTACCTCCTTGTTTGCAATCAACCAGGTTTACCACTATCTTGCCACCTTTTCCGTTCCAGCGTGTTTCTCAGCAGCAGGAACACTAAGGTAAGAATCCTTGAGATGATAAATTCACACTATACTAGGAGGGTCCCCGATCCAATTACAAACAGCACGAGGCCAGCGTGTTCTAATGCAGTCTGCCAATGTGCATGCTGGGGAGGTTGTTCTGGTTTAGCTACTTCTGCGTCTTTCTGACTTGATTCACTCCCTGCATTACCAGGGGCAACCGCTGCATCAGCCATAAATTCCTCAGGAGTCCACCTTGGGGGTACTGAAACCCTCAATTTCGTAAGCCTGGGTCTTTGTACTGGAGTCTCACCTCCGGCTGTGGCTTGGCTGCCATTCAAATCTGATTTTGCAATCCCATTAAAATGGTAAAGATCAAATATCTTTCTACCCATCTGTCCAGTTGAATCCTTAAGACCTCCCAAGTTCTTGTCTAAATCCAAAATAACCTGCCAGAACTCACTCCATACTATGAAGCCTGAGTTGCAGAGGCTATCAAGTTTCTCAGATGGAAGTTGGATACTTGTCTCCCTCAGCACTTGATGGAAAGCTTCCACGCTAATAAAGCCACCACCTCCACTCTGATCTTGGGCATCAAAAGCTTTCCGGATCTGTGATTCTCTTTCTTCCAATTCATTCTCATCTTGAACAGCTGTATCCAGAGCAAAAAGGACCGTATAATGGGACTCACTTCCAACAACCCATATCGGCCATTTCGGGCATTTTAGATTTTGACCAACCTTACAGAAATTAAGGGATTCCAGAAGAGTGAGGAACCCAACCTCCACACTTGTAGATATACCCTTCAAAAACATGCCACCACCTAAATCCATCCTCCCATCAAATACATTTGGAACAGCTTGCCCGCAGAGCAATAAGTTGACAATTTCCTGAAATAAATTTGTCTAAGATGCAATTACAATGGAAGAATGCATCAAGGACAACACTACCAATTTCGAGATATCAAAGCCCCATCCCTTCAGGCATAGGCAAATTTACATACCTGAGAAGCATGGCCAAATGGTGCAGTTACTAGGGGTTGGCTTTGATCATCGCGGTCAGCTTGAACACAGTCCTAAAGAAATAAGGAGCACACATAAAATTGCATCCCCATGCAAACAAAATCTTAACTTTGGACATACAGGTATATGCTTCCTATTGGGTTAAAGTACTTGGGAAGTCCCTGTATTATAGGGCCTGGATCAAATTATTCCCTCTATTATTATGTGGTACAATTTAGTCCCTACACAAATAAAAAGAATCAAACAGGTCCAAATTGTAACAGAGCTGACATTTACTCTGTAAAAAAATGTATTGAATTTTTTTTTTCAATAGCAGTTCAGTTCCAAACAAAAGATTTGATTTACAGAACCATAAGAGTTTAAAAATATTAACTCTGTTGAACTTTAAATGATATTTTTCAAACAGTAAATGTTAGCTCTATTCCAATTTGGCCTTATATGAATCTTTTTTATAGTACAAGGACTAAATTGATCCATTTAATAATAGAGGGACCTCTCAGGTACATTCACCCTTTTGAATTCTGAACTATCAGAAATATTGGTGAAGATGAAGATAAAGAGTTTTCAAGCCAACAAACTCACCAATCCTCGAGAAAGTAATGCCGAGATAAGGAATAGCAGCGCTCCCATGCGACTTTGAAAAATGGGAATCATTGTTTCAAGCCTCTTAAAGGCACTTGTAGGTGATGAGTATCTGTCTACTCTCAGAACTTTCTGCAAATCAGAAGCAGACTCAATTGAAAGACCTTCAAGTGCTTGTGCAATGATCTGACAAACACAAACAATTATCAGCATGTATAATACAGAAAAGGGTTTAGGTCAACACAATTCTACTAACCACATCCTTTGAACTGCCTTCAGATCCTTCAATGCCGTGGGAAATAACACTTAAAGTTGCAATCACAGCCCCTTTGTTATTTCCACATAAAAATAACATCTCACTCATACTTTTAACCAGGGCTCTGTGTACAGAAACAAAAAATTTAATGAAATAGATAACAGGAAAAAAGAAGGTTATGACTTATGAAACAGCTGCAAAATTTGAATAAGAAAGCAAATATTCCTTCCAAACTGATTATTACAGAAATAATGCAAAATATATACCACTAGCAGTCCACACAAACAACAATGCACCTCAGGAAAGACGCCTACAAATGAGAAATTGCACATCCCACCCAACTTCGCCTATCGAGAGCAGGCATTTTAACTTTTCCCAATTTCGTGACCAAACAACAATTTTAGCAGTACAGATTCTATCATTCATAAAAGCAATCATTAGAACGAAACATTGAGACATGGGAGATAATTAGATGATTAATAAAACAAATACGAAGGCAACCATAGGCAGGACAAGGAGTTACACTGTTGGATAAAATTGCAACTAAAAGTGCTCATGTGTTTAATCCTTTCATATCATGAACCATATGCTAGAAAACTTTGATGAGTTAAGAACACGTGTCCTTACGCAGTTTAGAAATAGATCATACAAGTTAGCAGAAAATTTTAATCACCTTGCTTTTGCATCTTCAGTAAAAGCAGAAAAATTATTTGACGCAACATACTGACTTTTGGATCTCCTGGAATTCAAATTTTGTGGCATGTTTGCTGCAACTTTACCCAATTCATCAGGAAAGAAAAGAAGATGTTTAAGAACAAATGCCTGTACAGAGACAAAACATTGTCAGCAGAAGTGGCATTGAATGTTTATCAAGTGACAAACATCAGAACAGAAATCAAACGAGGTTAAATAAGGTGGCTATGCTAAAGAATGTAGTAATAAACTCATCAACTCAGCGTGTATCAATCGAAGTTCTCTCAAAAATGAACATCCCAAAATAGTTGCAGAAAATAAGTAAATAAGTACGGTGCATCTGGTGGAAATAATATTTCTAAGGTATATTTTAAATAAGTGCATCATTGGCAAAAATAATAAGTTTAAGTCATCACTGGTGAAAATAACAATTTTAAGTCAATTTAACAGCAATGTTTTAAATGGATCCAATATTCCTCATATCTGAATATCCATTCAATAATATGATAATTCTATTCAATAACTAAAAAGCATGAAACAAGCAATCCAGAGAATAAAATTTTCTAAGGTCAGTGCATAATATTAGCCCACTCAGAAAATAAAACGGCAAATACATAAATTCTGGTTTTGCAAAATAAATCAAATAATTGTTGAAAGCATTAGGAACTTCAGATGGTGCACCAATTGACAATTCACAAGCTGCCTGGTAGATGAAACTCACACACACTGAGAAATAAAGGAATTACTTGTATGGTTGCTAAGACACCACAGGGCCCACCTTCATGCTGCACTAGGCCCATAGATGTTTCTGGATCAGGACTAAATCTGCATAATATTTAGGCATGTATTAGGCAATAAGCAAATATAAGAATTACCAGAAATTTCCAGGCCAGGTTCAGAACATACAATCATAATACATTAAGATGAGGCAGTTTAGCACAAAGAATTGCAAATGATCATAGCCTGCTAGCATTCTGATAATAGGAAGATGCACATGCTGGATTTATAACCAGATAAACTTACTCATAATTGCCATCATCTCTAAGATATTTCAGTTTAAGATTTACTAACCCTTTTCATGCCTTTTACCAGTTATGCCACAAATCAAATTACCATCATGTGAACATAGTGGATCCAGTATCTATGTTCATCGAGGTATGAACTACTGCAGTGTGGTTGAGCTTTTTAATGAGTTGATGGCTAGCCTGATTAGAATTTCAGGGGTTAATTTCTAGGATTATTAAAGGTAGAAGGAAAGGGAATTTAGGTCAAGTATCCAACTTAAAATCAATTGACAATAGGTGATTCAACTTGAATATAGTCGCAAACCGAGACTTAACCATGTCATAACACAGTCCAAAGAAGGGTCTACTTCTGGATTTCATACTTGGATAACATACACCATAAGAGGTCAAAATCCAAGATTTTGTACACTCTTAAGTCCAAGATGCTTAGTCACTTTTGGTTCAAGACTTTCACTTAATAAATTAACATGTAAGAGGTAACTTCTTCCAATTAATATAGAACAAGTATGACAGATATTTAGCACCTTAAGCATGAAAGGCCTACGGAAACTTAAGAATCATTCTGAAAAATTCTGTGTAAAGCCTGGATTCATCTTATTCTCTAATTTCCAGACTTTGATTGAGCCCTTGTAGACTCGAACCTAACCGAAATGTGCTGACCATGAAACTCTACTCTGGAACTGCTAAACATTGTTCACAACACTATTGATGGTTATTGTCCACAGTACCAGGATGGCTCCAATGTGGCTTTCTAAATCTCATATTTCTTCATCAATTCTTAACCCGTGCAACAACAAATTTCAATTATTAGTCAACTCAACAGAGTTTTTCATTAAGAAACCCTAGTGGTTAACCTTAATCATCCTAATCATTTCTAATAAGTTTGCTGTGAGATAAACATGTGCATAGTAGCAAGTGTTCATTGTTCCAGCAATTCATTTGAAAAGCATTACGGATTGTTTGCATATACCAATGAAGAAAACATTCAGACTCCTAATTTTGGTTTTATTCCAGGTAAAAAGTGTTTACCTCATAAACTAAGACGAAACTTTCCACCAACTACATTAAGCATACCAAAATGAAGTACAAAAATTAACCAAATAATTAAAATTTTCCATCAAAGTCTGATATGCAGAAAACCGTCTATAGCATGTCATATTCCATTATATAGAAAAAAGTAGTTTGATGCTAGTGTAACAAATTCAAATTGCAATTTAGGCCGCCAATTTATCTTGGGATCAAAATCTTTAACCACCATATTTAAGGAAAATTCAATTGAGCCATCAATTTTAAATCTTTAAGTAACTCCCAATCTACGAGCAGTGAACTTAATTAAAAAAAAATTAAAATTTTAAAGTATTAGTAAAATAATATACTTTACCTTATACCCTGATTGCTCCACTGAGCAAGTATATCCTTTGAAACGCCAGTTCCAAACACCATAGCAAATAACTGATAAGCTTCTTTGTCTGACAATTCATTCCCTAAATTAACTTCTTTGGCTTTCTTTTCTGCCTCTTTCATTTCTAAATCTCCGCTTCTTTCGTTTTTGGACTGAGAGCTAGAAGGCGGAGCGCTTTTAGCCGCAGCCAGCATCCGTTTCTCAGCTGCGGCTGCCATGAGCTCGCGCTGCAACTGGCGGCTCTCCTCCGGTGTTTTCGTCGCCGGTAAGATAGCAGTGTCTCTGGGCTTGCTCCGTTTAGGCTCTGGCGGTGAATTCTGCATGCTCATCCGTAGAGCCATTCTCAGGTCTTCTTCTTCTTGTTGATCCGCCATTTGATAACCAGCAACCGAATTTTAGCAATCCAAGGCTTCGAAACAGTTGAATTTATATAGGGATCAATCGAATTGAACAAAACATTTAACTTCCATATGGTTACGAATTTGATTTTGATTCAGAATCAATAATTGATAAATACTAAAATATAAAATAAGAAAACCCTGAAAAACAAGTTAGGGTTTCAGATTTCAGGCTGGCTTTAACGAGCTGTACATTAAATTGAAGCGAGTGGAAATTCCGTTTAAGAAAACAAGGACGACCGATTTGATTAAAATTTTCGGTAGGGTTAAAATAGGAAAAGTAAAGTCATGAGGAAAAACTGAAGGCGTATGGCGTATTGAATGACCATTACGTCCCTGATGGGTTACACAGGGTTCTACAAGTGAATTTGGAGATAAGGTGAGGCCATTTTGGGTAATAAAATATTATGCTTTACTTTTGAGAAGAGGGAAGGTGGTGGAAATCATAAAATGTGTTGTGGTTGCTCATCTCGCTCTTTATCCATGAGATTGGGAGCTTGATCTTCACTTATAAAAAATAAAATATTTTTCACGGTCAGTTATTTATTTTTTTTAGAAATCATTCACGATGAAAAGATTAATTATTGCTATCGGTGGTCAAATTATCCGAATCGATTGAATCAAATTATTTTTTATAATATGATTATCTCTATATATAACCAATTTTTAACCCTTAAATAAAAGAAAAATATCTTAAATATGTTTGAACCAACATCTTCTTTATTACTACAACAGCAACAATACCAACTAAGTTAAAATTATCAATTTTAATTAACAACAGGTAATTGTGGATATCTTGTATTATAATGGTGATATAATCGTAGCAGAGGCTTATAAACACCTCAATGAAAATGATTGGGGATTGAAAGAGGATAGATGGCGAGAAGTTTGGCATTAAGAAAGACACAGAATTGGGAATTTTCTTTGGCTTGCTAACCGGAAAGAACTTGTAATCAATGTGGAAAGATGCAGACGACTCATTATGTCATATTTGTGGTGAAACACAGGAGTCAATTCTCCATGCTTTAAGAGATTGCAAAATAGCAGCACTAATTTGGAATAAATTGTTCCTGCAACTTGTAAGAATAGTTTCTTTAATGCTTCTCTAACTTTGTGGCTTGAAAAAATCTGCAAAATGACAGTGATAAAACAATCAAGGGTATTGACTAGAGCTTGATCTTTGAGCTTGTCACCTAGAAAATCTGGGAACAACTCATAAGTCTTTACCAGAGGAAGTTCTTGGTTAGACGAACTCATGCCCAATGTTTGAATTTTATCAGATATGTGGTCGTCATCGATGAGAAAATAAGAGATAAAACTCCCAGGGTGGAAAGCAATTTGACTGCAAGCTACCACCTAAAGGATGCTCAATATTAGACCTGAAAATATCAAGAGGAGATGAATTAGTATTTTAAAATTTTCTTAAAACTATTCTAGATGATAAAGATCAAGAAAAAATAGTTTTCGATCTTAATTGTTTATCTTCACAATCTTAACTTTTCACCACTAAAAATTTTTCAACTCATTATTAGAATCAATATCTTTCAAACAAAAAAGTATAATATTTACAACACTATCTTTTATAAACTTAGATAGAACATTTTCCCTATCTTTTATAATTAAATGAGAATCTTTCTTGATTTTTATATGGTTCAACTAAAACTATCCCAATTTTCAATTGGTAAAATGAAAATGAACAATAAAAACCTCTAGGAAGGTGGATGTTTCCAAGTTTGAGCTTTAAATACAAAGACATGTTAATGGTAAAAAATTTGACACTAATCTCTAAGAGAATATTTACAATAAAAATGAAAAACGAATATTTGAAAACTTTTCTCTTAATCTTTAATCTTGGATGTTGTTATCATATATCTTTAAATATTTCAAGAATATTTATATTAATAATTTGTCGTTAAAACATTAGTTTCGGGTTAAAAAAGTGTTCCTGTGACTTATGTTTCAAGATTTAAGAATTTTATATCTCAAGAGTCTCGAGACTTAATTATTAAAATGCCTTAAAAACCATTTTAAACACCTCAAACCACACACAAAGTAAAAATTCAAATATTTTGGATAAATAAAAACATATTTAAAATATGTTTTTGAGTATATTATAAGTATTTGAAAGTGTTTGATAAAATTTTCAACCATATTTTTACCAAATGACTTAAGAAATAAGTAATAAAAATTTATCTTAAATATTTTTATGGCTTAACTCACAAATTGGTATTTAAATTTATTCTTTTTTTCATCTTGATACTTAAACTTTTTTTTTGTCATAAGCAGTACTTAAACTTTTTTTTGTCATAAGCAGTACTTAAACTTTTTTTTCCTAAGTTGATATTTCCATTAGTCAAACAGTTAAATCTATTTTTTTTAAAAAAAAAAAACTCAACCCATAAATTGATACCTAAACTATGCATTTTCCTCATATTGGTAGGTAAATATTTTTCAAGTTACAAGTGATGCCTAAACTACTTTTTTTTCCAAGTTGTTTTTTTGGTAGTTCCATCATTAGTTAAATTGTTAAGTCTATTTAAAAAAATGATTACCAATTAAAAATAACATGTAGTAAAAAAAGACAAAATGTATTATTTTCTCTTTTATACACACTCAATTTTCTCTATAATAACCACATTCTATAACAACATTTCACTATAACAACCAAGTTTCTAGAATAATCAATTTTTTATGTTATCCTCTATAACATTTTTTCACTTATAACAATAGCATTTATAGATATGAAGTACTTGCTTTATTAAATTAATTCTTTATAACAATATGTGGTTTAACTTTTAAAGTAAAATTATAGCTATTTCACATAAGCAAACCTATTAATTATTATTTATTAAACGAAAATGATTTTAATTAAAATATTATTTCAATGACATGATTAAATTTCATGTAAAAAAAATCTATTAATCATATTTTATTAAATGAAAATAATTTTTTATGAGTGGAATTAAAAATATTAATTCAATAATCTATTTAGATGTCGTTTGTAATAAAAAAAACTAATATTATTGAAAATTATTTAGATGTGTGGAATTAAATTATATATTTTAAAAAATAATTTAAATACAGTTTGTAAAAAAAATAAACACCAAATTAAAAATATATATTATTTAAATACCAATTTATGAATTCAACCTATTTTTATATCAGAAACTTATACGTAAAACCTAACAAATAAAATTAAAGAGTGATGGATAATTTGAGAAGACAAGAAATAGAAGTAGAGGAAGGAGGCTGAATCGAAAATTTGATGGTGAGCATCTCCATTGTTGAAGAGCCAAGATTCAACCACTCCTAAGCAGCTGGATACGATCCTTACAAGTGATGCATGATGATGTCATTGTAATAATTTCTACAACTCTCCACTTTCTTTTCTTTTTTCTTTTTTTTTAAAGAACACGACAAAGTTGGGTGACACGTGGTAACCAAAAACTACACAGTTTTGTTGAAAAGATAACCAACATCTAATCCAATAGAGACACTTCAAGTTTTCACGTCGTGGTGGGTGGAGGGACCATGCAGTAATTACAAATATGTTTCCCTCAATCAATTTCAATCCCATTGCCCTCCCTCTCATTATATTATTTTAATATCTCGCTCACTCTCCAAGAGCCAATGAAATGAACCATTTTGGACTGTTTGAAATCTCATTCAATAGTTCTTTTTAAAAATAATCTTTTAAGAGTTAATCATAATGATAAATATTTTAAAATGATCACATAACAACTTCACTAGGTTAAATTTTTTAAATATCAAATAATAATTAAATTTTTAAATTATACTTTTATCATTTTATTTTCTTTTCAAATAATATGCGATTCATAACTTAACAAATGACTTCAATGAAAAAGAGGATGTTGTTCATCTTAGGGGTATCGAGTTCGAGCGCTTGTATGTGTAAGGTGTGTGTACCTTGTCAAAGCGTTAAAAAATATGAATAGATATTATCATATAATCACGTCAATATATTCAAAAAAATAATATGTGATTCAATTATTATATATTTTATTCTAAATATGTTAATATTCATTCAATTTTTATTATAAATTAAATTGAAATGCTTAAAAAAAAACTTTAATTTAACACTTTTGTAAATATTAAACTTATATAACTATTTTATTAAATTTGATACTTATGTAAGAGTTTAATATAAGAGTTAGTAAAACTATTGAATCTTATGTAATATAAGAGTTTAAAATATTAAAATAGTTATAATAGTTATAATAAAATCTTTAATTTAACAGTTTTAAATATGTATTTTATTTTCTTTTTCTTAAAGATTTTAAAATGGTGGTATAGTTAAATCCAACGAGTGACTTCAGTAAAATAATATGTTATTCATTTTAGGAGACCCGAGTTCGAGCATCTGTGTGTGTAAGGTATGTGTGCCTTGTCAAAGGATTAAGAAAGTATGAACAGATACTATCATGTAACCACACCATTATATTAAAATAGTGGTATAATTTCACATATATATATACCTCGTACTAACATGTGGCACACTCCCCATACTTTTCTTTTTCATTTTATAACAGTAGCTAATTTTCAATTTTGTTCTATCTAATATGTTTAAATTTGATATTATATTTAATTTATAACATAATTAGATTTTTATATTTTTATAATGTTATTGATTAATTCAAATAGTCTAATATAATTAAATTTTCAATTAAAATGTTACGTAGTTATATATAATTTGAAAGCAGATTTTTAAATCAAAAAATAGTGGGATTAAATTCTTGAAAATAAAAGTAGGAGGATTAGATTCCAAATGTACATAGTATAAAGATTTAAAGTTATGGTTATTTGAATCGGATTGGATTGGTCGAAGTATCGATTTAGAGAAAGACATCAGATCAATTGAGTTGTGAACCGGTACGAACCGATTGAACTAGGTTAAAAATGGATTGAGCCAGGTTTTTTAATGATTTATTTAATCAAATCGTACAAAATTAGTAGTACGACCAATTCGATCACCGGTTCGATTTTGAAAACTTTGCTTAGAGTATATTTTAATATTCAAATTTTAACTCTCAACGTGAAATATGAATAAACCATACTAGTCATAATTAATAGTATCCATTCTATTTAGTATTGTTTGAATAGTTTATAATATGAATTGATTACATAATTCTAAAATGTATTTGAATTAATAATCAAAATAATTTAAATATAACTTAAATATAATAAAATTCAAATATGAAATTTCAAAATCCGAAAACACTTCTATTTTATCATTGAATAAAAATCTCATTAGACAATTTTAAATTAAACTTTTAATGTTTACATATTTTGTTAATTTGATTCTTATTTTTTAAAAAGATAAATTTGACCCTGAACCTTTTAAAAATAATTAAATCTGACTATTAATATTTCAAAAAGAAATAAATTGTTGTTGTTTTCTAACAAAAATGTTAATTAAAATGTTAAGTTTTTAAACATGAAAGGCCACATGGCAATTCATGTGTAGTTCGTACTATTTTTTTGAATATTTTATAAATTTTAAATTATTTGTTAACATGACATATAAAACAATTGTACCATATTAACATGAAAAATCATGTGGTTTGCCATACAAACATAGTTAAAAATAATAATCTTTTAGTTAACATTTTTGTTGAAAAAAACTATTTAATTTTTCTGAAAGATTAATAATAAAATTCAATTAAAAATAAAAATCAAATTAATAAATATAAATATTAAAAATTAAATTTATCATTATATTGTATTTTTTTAGGGTATGTACATGTACGTGGTTATAAAAATGAATGAATGCCAATTTATAATATAATAATTGTTTTAAAAGATAACTTGTTTAATTAGATTTCTATTACTTTCACTCGTGACAATGTTTGAAAAACTTTTTGAATGGGTAATCTCACCAATTATTTAAAGAAAACCTAAATAAAATATTTTAAAACAAAATTTTCATTAAAAAATATGGCTTCTTTTTTAATGATGGAGATGGTTATATCTCCTCAGTCTAACATAAGTAATTCTCTTGCAGATTTCTGCAAATCTTACTTGTTATCTTATCTTTAATTCTTATTAATTAATTCGCATATTCAACCAATCTAAATATTAAAGTATAAAAATTCATTATTTTTTTGTATTATTCTAAAAAACTCAAATGACCATGGTAAAAAAGAAAAGCTTGTGGAGGGACGGGACGAAGTCAGAAAAATTTTTTAGCGGTCAAAATTAAATTCTAATTTATATGAAAATAAAATATAAATTTTAAAAAATTAAATTCAAAATTTTATTATTTTTAGAGATGATCAAAATGTATTTTTATCTTAATAATTTTATATCAATTTATCTTAGATATGCTCCTGAGGTCTATTTTAAACCGTTAAACCCACATCTATTCACTCACATACACATATATCATCAAAAATTATTGTGTTAAAAGAATAAAAAATATGGTAAAATAAGGCATATATGCCATTTAAAAAAAAATCATTTAAGAAAAAAAATTACCATAAAAAACATTAAATTCCAATCAATCATACAACATGCAATAAAAATTTAATTATATTAAAAAAATAAAAAATTGCAACGTGTGTCTAGTTAGGCGAACTTTTCTAACACGTGTAAAAAATGCTCGTCCAGCTAGATGTACTTTTCATGAAATCAACCTATTTCCCTAAATATTTTTTAGAAACGACCCAAAATCCTAATTGTTTAAAAAAAAGCATATATGCCTTATTTTACCAAAAATATATATCAATAGTGCTAATTTTAGAACACTGAACGAATCAAGTTAAATTCTGATATTAGTCATTATACTTTGTAAAAGTTATGAATTTAGTCTTCATATTTTAATTTGATCTTTTTTAATCTTTGTTCTTTTTAAATTTTAAAATTTCAATCCTTACCAAAATTGATTATATGTGTAATGATATGTCAGCTTGTTATTTTCACATATTACTTACTAAAATTTAGTTAATAATAAAAATTTTAAAATCCGAAAATATAGAGACTTAGAAGATCCAATTGGAGAATATGAATTAGATCTTCAATTGTGTGTATAGTATATGACTATAAACTGAATTTAAAAAAAAACTAATTTAATTGCTATTATTTGGCTCATGATTAAAATTTTAAAATTCAAAGAGTATAGAGACTAAAATTGACCAATTCAAAAAGTAAAAGACTAAAATTGATCAAATTAAAGGGACTAAATCCATAAATTTTGTAAAGTACAGGGATTAATAACAAAATTTAACCAACGGACCACGGTGATGAAACTGAAAAGGCTGGAAAATAAGCATTGGAAAGTGAGACCAAGTAAAGTCACCGATGGGAAGCAGCCGCCTATAAATAGAATCTCAACTACCCTCGATCAAACCACTCCCTGTTTTCTCTCCATTTTCTCAGATCTACTACAATCACCTGCGGAAAGCATTATATAGGAATTTTATTTTAAGGAAATAAAATTTCCTTTCTATTTCACAAAATTCACGCCATTTCTTCCTTTTATAAGATCTAAAAAAAGAAAATCATGGCTGGGGCCGTAGAGATCAAAACTGCGTCACCTAACGTTACCAGGAGGAACTTCGATCCCACTGCTGTAGTACCGGAACCGTTGCCTCCGGTTGTTACGGCCACAAACGGTGAAGATGCAGGCGTGGAAAAGGAGAGCAGGGAGATTGTGTTGGGGAAGAACGTACACACCACGTGCTTCGCTGTCACGGAACCGGAAGCGAACGATGAATTTACCGGTGACAAAGAGGCTTACATGGCTGGTGTCTTGGCTCGATATCGCAAAAGCCTCATGGAGCGGACCAAACACCATTTAGGTAAAGAAATTAACGTCTGTTGAGAGATTATATATATATCCATCTAGCTCACAAAGAAAAGGGTAATCTGTATATTGTGCCTTGATTTATTTTTAAATTTATGATGATGAGAGTTAATAGTAAAACAGAGTGCGTTATCTGGTGTTGGATTTGTTTCTTGAAGAACTTGTGAATTCAAAGGCCTTAATTTTACGTTTTCCTTTACATGCAATTTGGGTATTTGAAAAGTTACTGCAAAGCGAAAACATATGGACATAGTAGAAGTTAAGCTAAACTGTAATCAACTAAAAATTAAAGAAATGAATATAATATAACATCGTCTTAACGTAATTGTTCTATAAAAAATGTAAAATCATGAAAATTTCATTTGCTTATGTATTTGAATGCAGTTTTGCTTTTGCTGATAACTATATGGCAGACTTAACTTTCCAATGAATTTTAATTCAATTGATCCTCGGTACACTTCTGTTAGGGCCATGAAATTTCTGGGCTATTAACTCAAGTGCAACCTTTCAGGCTACCCGTATAATCTGGACTTTGATTATGGCGCACTAGCCCAGTTACAGCATTTCTCGATCAACAATCTTGGAGATCCGTTTATTGAGAGCAACTACGGAGTTCATTCAAGGCAGTTTGAAGTTGGTGTGCTAGATTGGTTTGCCCGTTTGTGGGAAATAGAGAAGAATGATTACTGGGGTTACATTACGAACTGTGGCACAGAAGGCAATCTTCACGGCATTTTAGTTGGGTTAGTGGTTTTTTCTATTACATCGAAGTACTTATTTTTCAAGCATTGTAATCTTATCGTAATTGAAAAGTGGAAATAACTGATTAATTTTGCAGGAGGGAAGTGTTTCCAGATGGAATTTTGTATGCATCGCGGGAATCACATTACTCTGTCTTCAAAGCAGCACGAATGTATCGAATGGAGTGTGTCAAGGTGGATACTCTAATCTCGGGTGAGATTGATTGTGCTGATTTCAGAGCTAAGTTGCTTGCTAACAAGGGCAAACCAGCTATAACCAACGTTAACATAGGTCTCTCTCTCTCCATATATATACAAAAAGCCATGGATTTTGTTAAAATGAGAGAAATAACCAGATAACATTGTTTACTGTAGGAACAACTGTCAAAGGTGCTGTAGATGACCTTGATCTTGTGATACAAACCCTTCAAGGATGTGGTTTTTCACGTGATAGGTTCTACATTCATTGTGATGGAGCTTTGTTTGGACTCATGATGCCTTTTGTCAAACGGGTAAGTTAATCGCATGTATAGCTTTGTTTTACCTTGGATTTGAGGATGGCATAGCTGAGTTGTTCCCTAATCACATTCTCATAATCTGACTGTTGTCAAGACATAATTTTTTCACTTGCAAGTGGCAGAATGTAAAATGGTATATGTTTCCTCTGGATTTATCTATGAAAAAATTGAATTAGCCTATAATTAGGGCTCAGAAATACATCAGGCTGTATTTACTAGAAAAGGTCAGCAGGACAAATTATTTGATTTCTTTCCTGCTTTGAGTGAAACATCACAAACATTCTAAGTTTGTTTAAAAGAAACAAAAAGGAATAAATATGTTTATTAAGCTTTTTTATTGACTGGTCTGTGAGTAGATGATTTTTAGCATAATCTTAAATAAGTTTGTTTCTCAAACTCCTCATATTGTGTTACCTATTTTTGTGGATGTTATCACCTCTTAAGCTTGATACCATTATTGGTGGTGAACAGGCACCGAAGGTTAGTTTTAAGAAGCCCATTGGAAGTGTGAGTGTTTCTGGGCACAAGTTTGTTGGTTGTCCAATGCCTTGTGGTGTGCAAATCACAAGGATGGAGCACGTCAATGTGCTTTCAAGCAATGTTGAATACCTTGCATCAAGAGATGCTACGATCATGGGAAGCCGGAATGGTCATGCTCCTATTTTCCTTTGGTATACACTCAACAGAAAAGGTTACAATGGATTTGCAAAGGAAGTTCAGAAGTGCCTCCGAAATGCTCACTACTTGAAGGATCAGCTGCGTGCAGCTGGAATTGGTGCTATGCTAAATGAACTAAGCAGTACAGTTGTGTTTGAGCGACCCAGGGATGAGGATTTTGTTCGTAGGTGGCAACTTGCGTGTGAAGGGAATATAGCACATGTTGGTGGTGCCTAGTGTGAGCATCGAGAAGCTGGATGTGTTTCTGGATGAATTAGTTAAAAACCGATCTACTTGGTATCAAGAACAACAAGCTCCTTGTATTGCTGCAGATATAGGGAAAGAGAATTGCGCTTGTGCTCTGCACAAGTGAGAACACGATTTTTTATCATGATTTGGAATTATTCCTCTGTTTTCTTGTAGCATGACACTTGATGTTAGTAGTATCTAGATTTCATTTACAAGTTTTTCCCTTCTACTATGATGATTTTTCATTCTCATATCGTGTAAATGCAGCTACTTGTACTAGATGCACTATAAAATAAGACAGCAAACAACCTGTGATCTGAGTAGTAGTGTAGTACCATGAAGCTCGTGTTTGAGGACTGCCAGTTAATGAGCTACATTTTTTAAGCATTGTATCATCTTTGCTTATATGTGCAGATCATGGATGAAGATGCAGATTTCCCAGTTTCTCCAGAGGTTCATTCCAGGCCACATTCATGGTCGGCAGCTGAATCCCAGAAAAGAAACTTCCACTGCTGTTTGCTTACATCAAATCTGGAAGGGTCAAACTTTTGAGGAGCAACAAAAGTCGTGGGTTGTGATTCCTGATTACCTATCCTGTAGATGATGAAATTTCCGGCCCAATTTCTAAGCTTCATGAGTCAAGTGAAAATTATCATGGTTAAGTTAATGTTATTACGGGTAAAATGGTGATATAACATACTGCATCATAACTATTTTTAATTAGTTTAAATTGGTTTAGAGATAAATAATAAATTTTTATATTATCATAAATTAAATTAATTAACTGATAATATTAAATACTTATTTTAATTCTAATTAATTAAATTAATAAGAGATAAATAATATATAAAAGAGTTTAAATTCGGTGCATAATATTTCACAAGAATTCTTTTACTCAAGTGATGTTGGAATTGGCCTAACTTGACTGGTCAGACTTGTTGGAACAAAAATTGATTTGGTATTGATCCGAAAAGAGATTTTGAATCAATTAAATCGAAAACCGACTAAAAAATCGAAGTATTAGCAACAGTGAACTTCCAATAAGTTGGTTTAAAGCTTATATAACTAAAAAGCTATAAGAGTAAGTTATATTATTAAACTTCCAACTATGCAAGATCAGTGGATCACCTTAGACAGCATAAGTAAACAATACTTTGAACTATTCCATGCATGTTGGATTTCACTTGAAGAGTTTGAGGAGCCTGTGTAAGAGCTGCAATTGTGGTGTCATTACCTACAACTAGCTGTGTTTAAAATATTGTTGATTTGTTGATCAGTAGGTTTGTTTTCATCTTCTCTTATACGTGTTCGACTGTTCCATTATCAGTTAGAATTCTTTCACGGCATATGTTGATGACTGTTCATTGTTGGGTGCATCCCTCCTTAACTGGGAATTAGGGAGATAACCTTATTCAAAGGGAGGTGTATCACATGTCTTCTCCTTGCTACAATTGCGCAGTGTTTAAAATCTACTGGAATAAATTCTGCAATATTTATGCTTACAACCTCCCCAACCCCAAAGAAGCAGCTCTCTCAACTTTCTATACTTGCTCAGCATGTTTCTTCTAAAGATACAACTATAACCTCATTACAATCTCATTCTGCATCAGCTATGCTGGCTCTTGCTTCCATTCTATCACTTGAGGGTAGACTGTCTGTTGAGTCTGCCATATCTGAAATTGCAGTGCCCTTGATTCCTCCAACTACCACACTTTGTGATCACCTTAAAATTTCCTGAGACTGTGAAAATGATGTTGGCCCTAAGAACACCAAAGCTGTTCTCTCATATTGGCATGGTTTTAGGGATGGATGTGTAGGCTTGTTAGAATCCAAACTGAAATGGGGAGGACCATTGGCTGTACATCAGTTGATTGCAAGTGGTATCCCGTTACTTCTTATTAATTTTTTGGCCAGCAACCATTTAATCGCTTCACGTCAAGGAGTTGATAGCCCAAATGATGGAGTTGGCCTATCTCCTATAGGAGTTGTATGGGCAGTTTCATCTATATGTTACTGCCTTTCAGGTGGAGTACTAACCTTTCGGCAAACCTTGCTCAGCAGTCAGCACATGAAGCTCATCTGTAGTTTGATATCTGATGTTCATCTCAAGCTTGTCAGGTCCTGAGTTGGGCCTGGTGGGGGGAAAGATGGAGTCAGAGATACAATAAATACGGTAATTGATTTCTTAGCGTTTCCTTTTGTTGCTATACAAAATGCTCCTGGGTTGCCAGCTGCTACTGCTTAAGTAAATAGTGGGTTCATTCTCAACATGGGTTCACCTGCTGATAGAGTATGGAAGGAAGACAAGGAGATGGTGAAAGCAATTGTGGAAGATATGGGGAAATATATTAAATCCTCCTGGATTAGATCCTCTATTTCTTTCTTTATAGGACATAGGTTGGAGTAGGATGGCTGCTGCCCTGCCTGCTTTCTTGTGGGGTTATCATGTGAAAATGTGCTATTCAATGAGCTTTTTTCTCCCTAGCTGAATGGTGCTTGGCTAATTGATGCAGCTTATAAATTGTACATGGCCCTTCAATGCACAAGACTGTGCACGGCTTTAAATAAGTGACTCAGTTATTTTCTAGAGATAATTTCTTATTTCTTTTGTTAGAGTTGTGTGACCCAAATTCTTGTTAAAGTTGGCCATGATTTTAGACACTTTACGAGACTTTCTCTCTCATGAAGATCCTTATGTTCGTGCCAAAGCTTGCAATGCTCTAGGCAACATGTGTCGGCATAGTGCATACTTCTATGATTCACCGATAAGTACCAGACAACACATAGCTTTGTGGCCGTAGTAAACTGCAAGAACCATTATTCTGTAATGTTTGTTAACATTTTAAAATTCATGCTGCAGGTGCACTGAGTAATCTTGTGCGCAACTCTAACAAGCTCTGCGAAGAAATCATCTCCAAGGGGGCCATCCAGGTATATGGTAGGGAAGAATTGCAGAACTTTTATATGGACTCCAGTAAGCTCTTTAAGCACCAAGAAGTAGACTTGCTTGCTTGGTTATTCTACACTTATTTAAGGGTTAGGATATTTATCTAAGCTCGAAAGCTCTTTTAAAATTAGAAAAATTTGAATAAAAATATTAAATTCGAAGAATGAGCTTGAAAAATAATTGATCTGTTTAAAATATGAGCTAGATTGGGTTTCAATATTAAAGGCCTAAATCCACCTTGGACTGTTTGATAATTTATATCATAAAATTAAGTTTATAATAATATATAATCTATTAAATAAATGTTAACTTGTTTATGTTTAAATTTTTAATAAAAAAAAATATTAAATCTTAAATTAAAAAATAACTTATTTTTTAAAAAATATTTTAAAATATAAAAAATAATATGGATAAACTTAAAATGGATTCAAATTAATTATATATAAATATGGGTGGACTTAAGTAAAATTTAAAGGTTTATATTTTAGATCATGTCAAATTTGAGTAAATATAAAACATATTAATACTATAAATATAAGCCTGGTTTAAAAACACATCTAGAAGCTTATTTAGGGGGGGCTAGCAGAGGCCCGACCCCTCTAAAATGATTATTTTATCATTTTAACCTTTTAAATTAATAAAAAAATACACTTTGACTCCCTTAAAAATTATAAAGATATAGATCATTTAATTCCGCCCACCTAAATTTTTTTCTTGGTTTCGCCCATAGGTTATTTCTTTCCATCAAATTCATCATATTGATCAAGAGTAACTCGAAAATTCAGAGCTAAAACCAAAGAAAATAGCAAATACTTCTGAATCTTGTGATGCAAGAAATATTCAGAGCTATAGACACCGTGAAGCATCTGTGTTTATATGCTAGTGTTATACTATTATAGATAGTATTTGATTTTGTTCAATATATTATATGATCAGTAATTTAGTATTTTATCTATTCCCGAGTTTTTATATTCATAAGCAAAATTTAAAGTTTGATATATGTCATTTTAATTGGAGAGATTCACTTAATTAGTGTAAAATTAGAATGGTTTTTTTTATATTTTTTGTTATTTTTTATATGGTTGATATGTTAATAATTTAATCATCATATTTTATGTTAAGTTTATAGATCATGCATATCAAGTTGACATAAATTTAAATTTTTAATTATTTGAATCCAACAAGTGGTTCAAGTGAAAAAGAAGATATTTATCCTAAGGGTTTCGAGTTCTAACACCTGTGTACGTAAGATGTGTGTCAAAGCGTTAAGAAAATATGAACAGATATTACCATGTAATCACACCAATATATTCAAAAAATTATTTATTTATTTTATAAAAATTTTAATTGTTAAATATATATTAATATAGATTATTTTAGATTGATAAGTATAAATATAATATTTTTTAATTCGATTGGATATTTTGATAAAAAGTTAAGAAAGGGTGTAAAATGAATCATTTCCTTTCTAATTAATTAAATATAATATAAGGACAAATTTCAAACTCAAAGATAGTACTCTTATTTAAGTATAAATAAGTAAATTGACTTTCAATAAAATATAAAAAAAATCATAAAAATTTCAAATTTTGTATTTTAAAAAATTATAAAAATTCTAAAACATATAAAAAAATTAAAATTTTAATTTTTTTAAATAATAATTTTGAGATCTAATTAATAATTCAAATTTAAGTATAATATTATTTTGCTTTAAAAAATTTCAAATATATGTTTTTTCAATTTATGTACTCTAATATGTAATTAGTTGTACTATAACAATATTTTTATTTGACATGTTTAATTTTTTATAATTTAACTCTACTCGAATTTCATTTCACTTGACTCGAATAGAAAAGAATTCAAATTGAGTTCGAATGATAAAATAGGACTTGTGAGCTCGATTAACTCAACTTTTTCACTTACCTTTCAATTGTCTGCTCTCTAAAGCAGGAAAAACTTGTTAGCCCTCTCTCTTTCTGTGCTAGCAGTTCTAATCCGATAGAATAATATTTTGATATGATAGAATCGGCTAAACTTTTTATTCAAACAATCGCACTTTAACACATTTCATATTAGCAAACACGTCATTGCAAACCTTGGGAGGCAAGGCAGCATTGTCAAAGAAACTGCACTCACAACATCCCCAAGCGTTCAGGAAAAGTGCCAAATAAGAGAAACTAATCAAATTCATCATCTCTTTGTTTTGATTCTGTTTTAGCATTACAGGGAGGACGGTGGATGAGGTTACAAAATGAAAACTAGTAATAAAGGAAAGATTTACAAAAGAGAGAGGAGGATGGTGGATGAGAAGTAACTTAGAGAAAAACTTAAAACAAGCTTCAATGCCTTGTTTAGGCTCTTTCTCCTCTTGTTATAGGACCAATTCATAGCTCGATTTAATTGAATTTGAATCCTGCACAGTTTCACGATAAGGATTATGTCTCATCAATTATTGATGACATTTTTGTCCAGTTGTGGTTGCTTTCCACTTTGCTTCCTTCTTTGTCTGGACTTGAATGTGGTTGCTTCCTCTTTTGTCGTTTCTTGGTAGTGACTTTTTCCACGTAGCTTCCTTTGTCTTCTGCATTATCCTTTTTGGATATTATCCAGATTCATTTCTTCAATTTTCATCTAAATTTAATCAATCAATTGACAATCTTTGTGAGTTCTAATTTTCCCGTGTATTTTTTACATCTTCAATTATATGAGAAGGAAAATCATCAATCTCCATTTCAACTATCTTTTTTAATGGTTGAACGGTTTCTTCATTAGTCCAAAAGCAATAAGATTTTTGTTGAAGTAAATCTAATGTCCAAAGCCCAATATCTACTTCAACAAAAATCGTATTGCTTTTGGACTGATGGTAGAAGATTACTAGCATATAATGCAGGATCTAGATGATAGAAATGAAGAAACCGTTCAACTATTAAAAAAGATAGCTGAAATGGAGATTGATGATTTTCCTTCCCATATAATTGAAGACATCAAAAATACATGGGAAAATTAGAACTCACCAAGATTGTCAATTGATTCATTAAATTTAGATGAAATTGAAGAAATGAATCCGACAATATCCAAGAAGGATAACATAGAAGACAAAGGAAGCTACATGGAAAAGCCACTACCAAGACACGACAAAAGAAGCTACGTGGAAGCAACCACATTCAAGTCCAGACCAAGAAGGAAGCAACGTGGAAAGCAACCACAACTGGACAAAGATGTCATCAACAAATGTTGAGACATTATCCTTATCGAGAAACTCTGTGGGATTCAAATTCAATTAAATCGAGCTATGAATTGGTCCTATAACAGGAGGAGAAAGAGCCTAAACAAGGCATTGAAGTTTGTTTTAAGTTTTTCTCTAAGTTACTTCTCATCCACCATCATCCTCTCTCTTTTGTAAATCTTTCCTTTACTACTAGTTTTCATTTTGTAACCTCATCCACTGTCCTCCCTGTAACTGGTTTATCCCATTCATTTAAATTATAAAAAAGAGATTACAATATGCAAACACTAAGATATGGGGCTAGAGACTTGCCTTTAGGAAAATGGAAAAGGGAGAAGACAAGCTAAATTGAAAAACAATAGCATCAAGCTACCATTCAGAAGAATGATTTTATCAACTTAGTCTAAATGCTTCTCTAAATCCACTTTAATCTGAAATTCTACTAGCTAGGTCAAGTGTTAAGGTGCCTTAAAGTATAAACTAGAAGTTGAATATGAGCATAACTGCAGGCAAAAGCAGCCATCAGAAATACCCAAGTTGAAGATCATCATCACGCACAAATGCCTCTTTCTCTCTTTCCCTAATAAACACTGAATCCCTTCACTTAATTCCTAGGTTAACATGGCGAGTTTGTTTTGGAAAACCTATTTGCCTTGATTGATCCTATTCGCAGTAATCATAAACTGAAGAACAGTGGTGATTTAAGAGTGTAAAAATCAATCAACACATGCATTATGTTCAACTTGTTAATCCATTAATCGAATCGAATTACCATCAAAAGCTTCAAATCTCAAATCCGTAAATCAATGGCAAATGAAAATTTTAAACCACCAGATTCAGGTTCTTCAATAAAGAAGACCCAAAGAAAGCAAAAGCAAAATTGTTCAACTAAAGTGAAGACTATAAGTAATAGCTAAGGAATTATTATCTTCACCTGAGATAACCAGGGATCTTGATGCGAATAAAGAGCGTAGTCATGACATAGGCAATAACAACGGAGGAGATTCCTGCAATGGAGTAGGAAACCTTGACACTCCTTGCCCTGTTTTTATCAAGGGCAAGATCCAAGAGGACAATCCCAATTCCACCAAGCACAAACATAAACCCAGAGGAGAGTCCTTCTATGATGTACTGACCATTGACTCGGCCTGGAAGGAAAACAACAGGTCGGACGGCGCCAGTGGCAGGGTCTTGGGTAGAACCAATGCCAGGGGGTTCCACGATGACGTCATAGACGAAGCCGGACACCACCATGAAGTAAGTGAGGAGGACGAGTGAAAAGACGGTCATGGCGGAAGGAAGGGAGACGGAGGGGATCTTGAGGCGGAGGCGCGGAGGGCGAAGGAAAGAGTAGGGGACGACTTTCAAGATGTGGAATACTGGGTCCATTGAGAATTGAGAGGATGCGTCAGCTGCGGCGACAACGCCGGCGGATTGGGTATCTGTTTTCGGAGCCATTTCTGTTTTTTCAGTCCTTTCCTATCTTTGTTTTGATCACTATGCTCTTACTTGGGGGTTTGACGACATTTGGAATAACGATGTCCGATTAAGGAGCTTTGTTTCTTCGTATATTTATGGGTAAACTACAAAATCCATCCCTTATATTTGAGTGAGCTTATGTTTTAGTCATCAAACTTTAATTCCCTTCTTTTCCTTTTCAATTAGGGGATCAAATTCCAAAAATAGAAAAAAATTCTAGTCAACTCGAATTACTTATTCGATCGAATAATTCGAGTTGACTCGAATTAAGTTAAATTTTACAATTCGAATAACTCAAATAATTCGAATAATAGATTAGTATAAATACCCTTTGGTCCCTATTAATTTTAAAATGAACAAATTGATCTATTTCTTAACAAAAAAATTCAAAATAATTTTAAAATTTCCAAATTTTTATATTTTTAAAAAAAATTAAAATAATTAAAATAATATACAAAAAATTTAAAAATTTAAAAATTTCTAAAATAATAATTTTGAGACCTAATATGTTGATTAATTATTGAAGTGTATCATACTGAAGTATCTCGTTTTTTTTTTTTGCTTTTAAAAATTCTGAATTATATATATTTTTTAAATTTACATGCTCTCTAACATGAAATTAATTATATTATAATAATATTTTAATTCGATACGTTTAATTTTTAAATTTAACTTGAACAATTTTACTTAATTTAATTCGATTCGACTCGAATTTTATGGGCTTCATCGAATCTCCTAACTTTAATCAAACTGTTAATGAAACTACTATATCCACGTAGTCCGAGTACAAATCCGTCTTTTTGAAAAGAGTGCAAAAGTGCAAAAGCTTCATCAAGCCGACCCAACTCACAAAAACCCATTAAGCAAAGCATTATAAGTAGGGGTGAGTATTCGATTGAGTCGAGTCGAATCGAGTCAAAAAATTTCGAGTTAGTCGAGTTGACGTATTTTTGCAATCGAATTCAATTTGAAAATTTTTCAAATCGAGTCAAAAAAATTTCGAATCGAGTCGAGTTAACGAATCCTATTATTTATACTCAATGTTGCGCTTACATGGACCGATTATTTAACTAGTAAACGAAGTACAAGATTATTTAACTACATAAATAATATAATGGTTTTGCCTTTTAACATGATAGGTAAACATTTATCAAAACGATATAATTTTACCTTTAACTTAATAGTTTTGACTTTTAACTTTAGAAATGGTAAACATTTATCAAAACGACGTAGTTTTGCCTTTTCTTATTCGAATTTTCAAATAACTCGAATTGTGTAATTTGTATCCGAGTTAAACCAAAAACTTACTTTTTTATTTGAGTTGATTCAAATAACTCGATTAACTCAAATAACTCGAACTATTTAATTCAAAATTTGAATTTTTTATCGAATTTTTTGAATCGAATCGAATTTTGCTCATCCCTAATTATAAGCAACAAAATTAGGGGAGCACCCACTCTCTTTCATCCTACTAACAGCCTACAAGCATCATCAACCCTATCTGCTCGACACAACCCGAAATGAGTATGGTATATATACACCTATTTGGCTCTATAACCCCTCAGAGTCATTTCATCAAACATCTTAAGCGCATCCTCAGTTTTCCCATTTTTACACTAATAGTAGCTTTATTAGGCTTATAATTAGACTTCGTCCTAGTTTAGTATTATTTTTTAAAAGTATTTTTAAAAATTTTAGTTTAATATTTGAGTGTTTAATATTGCTGTTGAAATGTACTTTTGAGAAGTAAAATGTCAATTTTAAATATGGTATTATAAAATAACAAATATGCATTTAAATAATATTTCAATTAGTTAATATTATTATATTTTAATAAAAATATAAAAAAATAATTTATTATGACTTGTTAATATTTTAATATATGAAACATAAATTTTAAATATTTTTAAATAATAAATATTATTTATTTATAAAATTTAATTAGAATATATAAATTATATTTTAAATATTTAAATATAATCATTAAATATTGTAATTAGATATTAATATATTTGTATTATTTTAAAAAAATATCTTTTTATTTTTATTTAATGATTTTAACACATTTGTAATTAAGTATCAGAGAAAGAAAAAAAAGAATAATACCAACTTGTTGGAGAAGTGAAAAAGTAATTAAGTACTAAAAATGCTTTTAAGAAAAAAAAGTTAAAAATTTTAACTTATTCTTTTAAAACTGATTTTGAAAAGACAAATTTTTAACTAAAAATAATTTATTTAAGATTCATTTTGCTTCAAAAACACATTTGAAAAGTATCGCTAACCGTAATCTCCTGTATAACTGATAGTTTAAGGCCCAATAGAAGTTTTGGACTTAATTTATTTAAATTTTATGTCCCACTTATTTCGCTCTTTATTCAGTCATTTTGGCAGCCCACCTAAACATTTAAAAGTTTAAAAACTTCAGCTAGGGTTGTGTTTTTGTTTTTGATAAATTACATCAATAATTTTTTAAATTTATTTAAAATTAAATTCAATCACTTAATTTTCAAAAATTACGTAATAGTATTAATTTTATCAGATTGTTACAATTTGATCGTTCATACATTAACTTCAATTAAGAAGATAACGTGACATGTTAATTTAAAGGGTTAATAATTAATTTGGCCCTTGAATGCATTAAAAGAACGATAAACCACATAAATAATCATTCAAATTTCATAAATTTTCATTTTAGGCATCCAAAAAATTTCTTTTCATTTTAGACACTCTCATTACCATCTGCTTTCATTTTAGCCACTCTAAAGTATTTGGACTAACAGAAATCTGAGTTGGCATTTTTATAATTAATAAATAATTTATAAAATTACCCATAATATTTAATTTCCATGTCATTAAGAATTTTCCAAAAAAAATTATCTTCACACCTACCATCTAAAGCACCACTCAGTCCACCCTCACTGGTTGAACCACCATTGGCCTAGTTTGTGACCTATCCTAGCAAAACTAACCGGAAATTTGAGAAGAGAAGGAAGAGGAGAGTTTTGGTGCACCTAGTCGCCGAAGAAGAACACCTAAGCATGCGGCGGCAACGGAAACAGCAAGTTGGCAGAGGCAAGGGTTTGGTTTTTGTTTGAGAGGAAGAACTTTTTTTGGAAAGCTAAAATTTCCATGTAATCATAAACATGTATAATATTATGTGGAAATTTTATAAATTATTTATTAATTATAAAAATACCAACTCAGATTTCTGTTAGTCCAAATACTTTAGAGTGGCTAGAATGAAAACAAATGGTAACAGACAGCAGTGCCTAAGAGGAAAAGAAAAATTTTTGGATGCTTAAAATGAAAATTTGTGAAAGTTGGATGATTATTTTTGTAATTTATCTTAAAAAATTATCTCTTGAATTATAGTTAAAATATCATTTTAATATTTTTAAGTTTAAAAAAATTATAGTTTTTATAAAAATAATTAAAATTTATTAGAAAATATTAGAAATCTAAATATATTATAAAAATTATAGACAATTATAAACAATTTCCAGAATAAAAAAAATCATGTCCCTTTCTTCTTCCCCTCTCACAACTTCTAGCAAATATTTGTATTCAGGCTAATCTAATAAGTAACACATCTGAAAAGCAGTAAAATGAACCCTACCTTTTGTTCTTTGTCACAACCCAAGCTGTGACAATGGTGGATAGACTCAATTGATTGGATTATGATAAGATTGAGTTGAATTAGATTTGAATTTAAATTAATTGAATCGAGCTCAAGTTAAAATTCATAGTTGGACAAATCATCATATTTCAAACAATTCTCTCGTATCATCGATTGTTCATCCACATTTTTTGTAGAAAGCTCTTGAGTTTATGAGAGTGTTCATAGGGCCGATTAATGGTTACTGGACAATCGATTGTCATCCTCTCACTGGCACCGTCTTTATCCTTGTTTCTTACACTGATAATCGATCCTTTTTTCTGGCATGAAGAAGCTTGATTTGAAATAATAATTTCGCAAACTTGGGTTTGGCTTTTGCTTTTTCTTGATGGGAATTTTGATCATGTGGTGTTGGTTGGCTTACTCTGACGACTCTTTCACTTATTTTTTTTCTTAGGTTGTGATCTCTGTTTTTAACAGTAGTGACTAGGCCACTTTTGTCGAGTTGATGGTGACTCATTTTCTCAATTATGAAATGTTTCGTTTTGATTTATCTTTTTTAAATTCTCTTCACAATTTTTGTTTCAGGTCAATAGAAATGTTTCGTTAAGAAAGCAAAAGCTTGGAAAAGAACAATTTCACACTAAAATGATTATACTCGCGTTGATGGCATGTTCGTCAAGGTCACATACATGAGTTTTCAAATCCTAATGATGACATTATAAAAACTGATAATTATGGATCTTGAAAAAAAATTTAAGATAATAGATATTAAAGATGTGTTAATTTAAAAAAATCATTTCTTTTAAACATTGCCCTCTATAAACATAAAAAAATATTTTTTTACTGTTAAAACAATAATCCTCTCCCCTATCCATTCCTTTTTCAATCCATTGGTCATAGACGTGTAATCATAATCAGTGATATTTTTAGATAATAATTAGTGATGGGTTTAAAATATGCTGCAATGACAATGATTATTATATTAGTTATATGTTTATAATAAATATCTTATTTGCTAGTTAAAATTATCACATTCTTATGAATAATACGTCAAAATATATCAACAATCCCTATATTTTAACAAAGATTGAGATGTAATTTTTATGCTTAATACTTAAAAAGTTTAAAAAACTCTTTCAATTTTCAATTTTAATTCAATCAGTGGTGATATCCATAATTGAATTAAGTTTCTTTTAAAGAATTTTTAATTTTTAATTTTTTAATTCCAAAAAATCTAAAATTTTATCATATACCGATTGAGCTTTAAAATTAATTGATACGTTAGTTATTGTAACAACAAGGAGTTGAACGTATGTTCGAATTAGATCTAATCATGAGTCGGGTTATCCGTTCAAGTTCGAATGTCCGCCCAAAAGGTGAGAGGGTTTGGACAAAAATATAGACCCGAAAAATAGCCTTCGATAAAAAATAAGGCCTGTTTTCTAAACGGGACGAGCCTCAAGTAATATTTTTTTGACTCGGGCCCGGCCCAACCTGAACTACCTATTTTTCCCCTGTTGTTTGTTGTCGCTTGCTACCATTTTGTTGTTGTTTTGTTCTCATTGTGCTATTATATTGCTACTATTTTGTTGTTATTGTTTGGATATTATACAACTCTTGTTTTATTGTTCATTTTCTTACTATTTTAGAAGTATTTGCTTGCTAAGTTGTAACTATATTAGTGTTATTAAGTATAAGAGTTTTTTTTAATGTATTTTCAATTTGTTGGGAAATATTTATTTTTAATGTTTTTAGTGTATTTGATGTATTTTATTTTTTAAATTTATTTTATATAAAAATAATTATATAAAAAAAGTTTAATATGGGCGGGCTAGATTGGGCTCGTGTTTAGCATTTTTTATCTAGGCCAGACTTGGGCAAAATTTAGGCCCGTTTTCGGGCCAAGTTTCGAACTTAAAAAATGGGCCTAGAATTTGGTATTGGTTCGACCCAACCTGGCTCATGATCAAGTTTAGTTCTAAGTGTCTTTTTTTCATTGACTTAAAGATTGAAGAAAAATTATAGGTAAAAGTAAACATTGTATAAAAAAATTGACCAAAATACAATGACTAACAACATATTTCAAGCTAAATAATGTTAGGGAGAATATGTGTCTGTAATAGTTACTGTAACGCCTCAAAATTTGGATAATTTCTTGTTTAATTATGTCAATGAATATATGTCTGTTTTTGTGGTTATGTGTTTTGTTTGCTTATTTGGGATTTGATGTTCAAGTCTCATCTTTTGAAATCATGTGTTTCCTTTTCTACATCTTAGATCTTGAATTTGTCACGTAAGTTAACTTGCGTGCGTTGATATTTCAATGATGAGTCTAGTGGTTCAATTGTTAAGCATTTGTCTAATCTCTAGTTTCATGTTCGAGTCATTGTGTATGTGATAAGGACTTTTATTTTGCACTTTTCCTTAAAACTGATTTGAATATTAGATAGTTCTGTCCCTCTATGTTTTATTATTTTTAAAAATGTCATTCTTCATTTTCTTTCTTAGTTTTAGTTCGTTCCTAAAGTTTCCTTCTCGTTTTGTTCACCTTGTTTGATTGCTACGCTGTATTGCGATTTTGCTTGCTCTGGTACGCTTTAAGGTAAATTGGGTCGATTAATTCATTGTTAATTGTTATTGTGCGAATGGGGGAAGTTATTCAAAATAGTTTCGAGGTTTTGACTGGTGATTTTGTATGCTTGTTTGTGTTTCAATGAGCTAGGGGAGGCTCAAGAGTCTAACGTTTTGATCGTGTACTGCAAATTCACGGTAAGTAGACTTTCGTCTGTTTCGCCTTATGAGTCGAAGGTTTCGACGAACATTGATTTTATTAATGCTTGTGTTACGAATGTTTTGTTGAAATTGGATGTTTGGAACTTGTTTTAGGCTTGAAAATTGCATTTGGGGACTTTTATATCGTCGTGTAACAGGTGGGTATCGAAACCCTCTCTTTTTCTGTATTTTTCTGCTTCAAAAACAGGTCTGTCGACGACACACGAGCTGGCATAGGGGCCTGTGTGACAAGAAATAAAGTGTAGTGGTCACACGGGCAAGCCACACGAGCGTATGCTAGACTATGTGTGGCTACTATTTTCTAATTTAAAGTGCAATGGTCACATGGGCAGACACACGAGCGTGTGTCCAAGCTGTGTGACTCAATGTTTGGACACACGGGCACTCACACGACTGTATACTAAACCTTGAGGAGCCATACGGGTGTGTGAGTCTAAAAACTAAAATTTTTGTTTAGTCCGTAATTACTGGATGAGGCGAATCTAAGCCGTCCGTAAGACTTGTATGAATTGAACTGAGCTGTATGAACTGTCTTAGCATGATTAAAACTGATCCTGAGTATCTGTACGAAATCAACAGTAAAAATTTCAACCCTCTGTTATATTGGAACTTCATATGATTAGTGTACATCTGTTATATATTTCCTGCATCTACATGGGATGGGGTTACAAATTGAAGGAATATTATGTATTGTTTTGGTGGTTAATCCACCCATGATTATATATGAATTGGCAGTGAGACTGTAAACACTGTAATGTATCATATCGACACTATGAGGTATGTAGGGTTGGACGAGTATTATATACTTACTCGTGTGTTGGGTTGGTCGGAGATGGTGTGTAACGGATGGGAGTAAGATAATTGCATTTTGTATCTGTACTTACATCTAAATCTGTCTCTGTATCTGATTTGCTGTGCATCTGAACTATTCTTTATTCGAAACCATAAAAAATGATTAATTTGATCAACTAAGACTGAATATGCTATATGAATTATCAATGATATTTGAACTATTTTCGTATGCAAAATCTATTTATTTATTTATTTATGCAATACTTGAATATATGTTGTACTAATTAGATTAAATGAATTTCAAAAACTTCCCAAAACTGAACGGTCGACGAACAAGGGATTCAATCATTTTAATGGAATTATTTTAAACTTATGCATGCGTGTTTTGGATTGTTGTGGGTTTTCAGATTTTAAGTTTCAAGTTAAATTATGTTGAATGAATTATGATTTTAAGATTTATCTATGCGGTGAATAAACCTGCTTTAAGTGTGATTGTTTCCTTTGGAATTTCATGTGACATCCTAGGTTTGGTCTATCCTTCTAGACCGGGTTTAAAGTGTTACAGTTGCGATTAATGTTTAAATAAAATTATTAATATTTGTTTACAGGTCCTCCATATTTTATTTAATTTAATGATGATATGTTATATTATTATTCACTGATGAATTTATACACGGACGATGCATCAAATATTATTCCGTAATATTAATTATTATGTAATTATGTAATTATATTTAAATAAAGTTATGAGCATCTATTTATAAGTTCTCCACTGTTTTTTTTTTAATTTAATGATAAAATATCATATTATTATTAATCGATAATTAAGATTTATATACGAATAATGCATCAAATATTTTTTTAATATAATAATATAAAAACGTTGAATATTTATGATTTTAAAGTGGAATTTAAAATGGACTTGATAAAGATGTACCTAATTTAAAAAGAAAAATTGGCTTTGGTTGGAAGTGAATTGATCCGCACCATTTCTCATAATTGGATTGTCCATTTCCATGGTCTGCCTCACACTTATGACTTATCCCACCACCATTTGTTCCTAGATTTTATCTCTAACACAAACAGGGTCTTGTATTTGCAAAAAAAAAAATATAAATAAATTAGTATATATTCTAATTCATATATAGTTTTTTTAACATAATATTTAGAATTACTCGTAATCTTTTCTTAATCTATAAATAGAAATATAATACATTTCAACGTACTCGAATTTATTTTCTCATATATTAACAATAATACTTATGTCAATCGACTTTAACTGTTGAAATTTAAATTTCTAAGTTGATTAAATATTACATTTCAAAAAATAAATTAATAAAAAAATTTGATATTTTTATTGCACCACTAGATGTCGAATGCACTTTTAATGAAGCAGTGGTGTTTATTTTGATGGTGGAAAGAATGTTATCAAAGTATCTTGGCTTTGGATAAAGGACTGAATTTCTTGACTCCAATTATGTGGGGTACCTTTTTGACTCATCGAATTCCAAACAATTTATTGTAAAACTATTATTAGATATGGGCAAATCATCGAATTCCAAACAATTTTATAATATATAATATAAATAAATTTAAATTTAAAAAATTAAAAGAATAATTTAGGAATGATTTTAATTTTTATACTTTTAAGTGGAAATTATTGATTTAGAACACAATTGTGTGTTTAAAAATAACATAAAAATAATAAAATATATGATTTGAAATTAATTAATCATAAAAATACATTAAATATGTATGATATTAAAATAAAAAATAAATTAAATTATGAGTAAAACGAAATTTAAACCCATAACTACATCAGATAAACAATACTAAATGCACTACAATTATTTATCATGGCTTTGTTAACAATTATGAGTTAGTGTCAAGTTGACTTATGATATTAGCTCAATTAACAATATTATTAATACATGTAACTAATGGAGATGATATATTGCCCATATTAAAATAAAAATGTATAAAATACATTAAAAAGAAGTTTTGGTTGAGTGGTAAATTTAAAGTTTTACTCATATAATTGGTGCGGGTTTAAATCTCATTATATATATTAATTAAGGATAGTTTATAATTTTCTAATTGAATTGGTGACTCGATTGATGGTGATACCAACTCAAAAAAATACTTGATAAAAAGTATTGATTCACAAAACTATACCACTAGTCGGTTACATACTTATGTTAAAAATTGACATGACAATAAATATAATTGAATTAAAATTTAGGCATAATGATTTATTTGACCCTCAAACTTTATAAAAAAGTTATTTTAGCTATTCGTTTAAGTTTTTATATTTTTTAGCCTTTAAACTTGCATTTTTATCCAATCACTCCAAAATGGAGGAGAAGTTAATATTTTTAATTTTGCTGATGTGGCATACACGTTGATTGTCACATAAATGACACATAAGTATTTAATTAATTTTTTAGAATTTTAAGAAACAAATAAAAAAATAAAAATATTTTTTAAATGTAAAAAAAATAAATGTTGACATGTCAGGCTATCCATGTGTATGCCATGCTAGCAAAGTTAACAAACGTTAATTTTTTTCCACTTATTTTGAGATGATTTGATAAAAATTAAAAGCATAAAGCCTAAAAGAAAAAAAAATAATGAATAGCTAAAATTATGTCTAAAATTTTTAACCTAAAAGTTAAAAATTAAGAAAAAAATCTAAAAAGAAAATTGGTGGAAATGTTCAACGCCACAAGACCACAGTCGCGCTGAAGTAGAAAATGGTCTTCGGCTTTGGCTTTTTCTTTTCTTTTTCTTTTGTGGTTTCTCTTACCGGGTGTTACTTTTTGTTAAATATGTTAATATGTTAATTGGGTCATTTTTATTGGAATGGAAAAGAAAAAGCAACCTATGAAATGATATTAGAAAAAGCACAGACAATATTTTACCTATAAATTATCTTTCATTTTTTTTCTAAAGTTTTTTTTAATAGTCAAGTTTTTTCTAAAGTTATGATAGGTCTCTTTCTTAAAAAAAAAGTTTAAAACAATATTTTTATTTATATTTACATATTATTTTACAAAGTAGTTCACTCTTTATTGCAATCATATCTTCCTTTTCTTTCTTTCTTTCTTTTTTCAATATAAACATAACTATTTTTGTAAAATAATTTAGGTAGGTTCATAACTTAAGATTTCATAAATAGTATAAATTATGTGATAAAAAACATATAAATACAACATTTATGATTATTTATTTAATAATTAATTTTAAAATTTATGTTTTATTATTAAAACTCAATGAATTTATACAAAAATATGCATGCTCAATAGGGTTCCTCAAATTGACTTTATGTTATTGTATAATTTCCACACGATAAATTCAATATTAATAGTAAAAATTAGGGATGGTAAAATTCGAATCGTTCAATAGATTTCAAATTAATCCTCTCTTATAGAGCAATTCTTTTTTGAAAAGTGGATGTAGGGTAGAGCAAACGGATTTTTTTATTTGGAAAGTGGATATAAAACGATTATGACAATTTTTTATCCTTTTCCACTTCATCCCATCATATGAAATTATCATTTTATCTTTATATATAAAAAAGTTACATACATGAATAATATAAAAGAAATTAAAGTGTAACGTAAAAAATTAAGGTGATAACATTGGATAAAAAATTTATTATAAGGAATAAATTAATTTCGAATATAAATTATTTAATATTATATAAATATGCTATCAAAGTTTAATAATATTAAGTATAAATTAAAATATAGAAAATAAAAAAAAAAAAAAAAAAAAAAAAAATTGGAACTTTCATTATTAAATTAAAATTGAGACAACAAAAGAGCAAATGAGAAATGATGAGGGAGCGTAGCTGCTTTCGCCCGACTAGAGACCAGTGAAGAAAAGGAAACAGAGGCGTATACGTAAAATGTGTGAGGGCAATTATTTGTTTCTCTTCATGAATGGAAGATATAGAAACAGAAAAATAATAATATTATGGGAGTCTATATGAGATGAAAAGCCATTGTCTCTTTCCTTTAGAGCTCCATCATACAACATGTATGCTTGCTCTGACCGATATCATGCTATTATAGTGTTTTAGTGGAAAGTTGGAAAAAGGCATTAAAGAAACAACAGCTATATATCTCACCATTTTCTTATGTTTTCAATTCCCCCAACCAGAAGTCCCAAATAATATTTTGCTAAACAATAATTATATCACAACAATTTCTTTACCTAATGATAAGAATAAAAAGTATTTGTGTTATGACATGAAGGCTTGAGTTTAATCTCTAACAATTCCATCCCTACTCTAATTATAAAATAATTATGAATTTTCAAAATTTATATAATGTGAATTTAGATTATAATAAAATTCACATAAATAAAAAATATTTTAAATATAATTATACTAAAATAAAGTACATAGTCTTGATTTGTATGGAGCGCTTAGGGCAAGTCAATATTTTTTTTGAGAGGTTGAAATTAAGTTGTTTATTTTTACCATAACTCAAATGTAATTTCATCTTTTTAATAGTTTATATCTTTATAATTTTTAAAAAATTAAATCAAAATTTTATCAATTTTTTAAGAAAAAAGTAAAATTTTATTGTATACTACTTAAAATTTTATAAATTCTAAAAAAGTCAAAAGTTAAATTTTATATTTTAAAAGGTTAAAGCCTTTGTAATCCTCCTAACATCATTTTTAGAATGGTAGTTGAAACTATTGTTAGACATATGTTTGACACGAAATCAAACCCAGTCATAACATTTTCTGAATATTAAATAATAAAAGAATATATAAATAAAAATATAGAAATTGTGGGATATAAAGATAAAAAAAAGTAATGGGGAGGTTGGTGGTAGTCGCGTGGATAGCACACTCCTCTTGGTTTATTTAATATTATCTGATCCCCACCATTCAGTGCTCTCTCATTCAGCAATCCATTCATTTTGGGTTCTCTTTTGAGTGGGTTCTAACCATATTGATTAATTTGGTAAGTACTCTCATGTCTTATTTTATATTAATGTAATATTTTAGAATCATATGATATATGTATTAACTTCATTGTATTTAAAATGATGAAACTTGAACCCTAAACCTATATATAACTTTATTGTCTAGTTGGATATTGGCAAAAGACAGTCCCCAAAAAAGGGTATACATATTACATAATCAAAGTGGTATTGTAATAGGAGCTTTGGTTAGATTGATAATTCTGTGGCCATGACCTTAATCTTTTCTACATTGCACGCCCCTTTTCTTGAAAGGAATTGGACTTTGAAAAGCAGGTGTAATTTTCTAAACGCTTTAGGAATGCCATTTGGGAAATGTATATAATTACATTCCTAAGTTTCTATTCCAATATAATTTAACCCACTAATAAAATATAAAACTATAATCGGAAAATAAGTATAAAATAATGTATAGAATACTTGGAAAAATGAAAAAATGAGAGGAAGCAAAGTCGACATATAGAAAAATGGTTAACCGAAGAAATGGAAAGAAATGAAACGCTTAGCACTTTGTTTTTGTATTGTTAAAAAGTCATGCTTTAGTCATGAATTTGTGTTCTGGTGTAACTGCATTTCTTCTGGGATATGATGTCATATCTCCTTAATTTACTAAACCACAAGCATCGATATCTAAATTAACTTACTTATTAGGCATGGCTTGATTTAGTTATTGAAATATTTGATAATGAAAGTAAGTTACTAAATGCAGGGTTTCCATCACATTATATGCATTTCGGGTATAATAGATGTAACGATCGAATACAAATGCGTATGTTGATTACCCAAATATAGACTGGGAAGGCACCAGACCCTAAATTCCCTACTTCTATTTTCCCCATGTGGAATTTGGCAGCAAAGTGGAGCAATCATCACTGTAGTTTCTTTTACCAAACGTGGCCATACAAATTTGAAGTGTGGAGTCAAGGCTGGTAGAAGCGATTCACTGAGCAACAAAGCTTGTTTTTTTGGTTAAACAATCAACTTGGTAGACTGTCTTTTAATATTTCCCAACACCATGCATGATGATAATAGTAATGGGTCACTTAGCAGCAATATTATTCTATGGCCATGATACCCTTGGACTTCCATATCATTAATTTCCCTCTTTTCCCTAAAATTTACAACTTTAAATTAATTATTTTTATAAATAAGTTCCAGTTTTTGTAATAATTTAATAATCTCGTTCTCAGGTGTATCAGTCACTTTTGCCTTATGTTATTCAAACTTTGCTCTTCTTCTTCATTATCTCCTTCCCTTAATTTATGGTATAACGCATATCCAAGAATGTAAGTTTAATATATATATAATCTCGCAGGAGAGTTCTTTTGTTTCTTTGATATTAAAAGTGTAAACTACATTGGCAGATGACAAAATTTTTTAGGCACACATCTAGTGGGAAAGATTTTGTTATGAAGTTATATATATAAATTTTTATTTCATTTTAGTAGTTAATTTTGTTGATGAGTGCTTAGTCTACCCCACATTTGCCTCCTCCACAGTGAACGTCTCCCTCAATAAATACCCTGGTAGAGAGGCGTGTGTCCTCCAGACTTCTCCATCTTTCCTTCACTAATTTCCTTTTCATTCTCTAATTAATTAAACATATTTCTCTTTGCTATTTTCCATTCATGGAGACCACCAATGGGACATCCATCAATAACCACAAGTTCACCATCCCTGCTGTGAGCGATGTCGAGCAACAACAAGCAAGCATGGAACTCGAACCCACCGACGATTTCAACTATTCGAAACGATCACAATGGTTACGAGCCGCGGTCCTAGGTGCCAACGATGGGCTCGTCTCCACCGCATCCCTGATGATGGGTGTTGTGTGCAGTAAAACAAGACATTAAAGCCATGATATTAACTGGTTTTGCTGGTCTAGTTGCAGGGGCTTGCAGCATGGCAATAGGTGAGTTCGTTTCGGTGTATTCACAGTTAGATATAGAGGTGGCCCAGCTTAAGAGAGACAAGCTAAGAGACGAAAATAGAGAAACAACAGATGAAGAAGAAGAAGTAAAAGAAGAAGGAAGTAAAGGAGAAAAAGAGTCATTGCCAAACCCTTTACAAGCATCAGCAGCTTCAGCCCTTTCGTTCTCAGTTGGGGCAATGGTCCCATTGCTAGCTGCATCGTTTATAAAGGAGTATAAGGTAAGGTTAGGTGTAGTGATCGGTGCAGTGAGCTTGGCTTTGGCGGTGTTCGGATGGTTGGGAGCTGTGTTAGGGAAAGCACCAAGGGTGAGGTCTGCGGCTAGGGTCTTGGTTGGTGGGTGGCTAGCCATGGCTATAACTTTTGGGTTAACCAAGTTGATTGGATCAAGTGGGCTCTGAAAGTCTCTGAACTTCCTTTTTCACCTCAGCTAGCCTTTTCGGCTAATGTGAGTCATGGAACTGTAACCTGGTTGGTTTTGTCTGATATGTATATTATTTTCTTCTCTTTCCCTGGACGCAATATTTGTATACGTCGCTATGAAAATATATATACATATATAGTTTTGTTTATGCAATATATTATATCTCCGTCTAACTTTGATATATACTAATTTCTTTCGTATTGAAGAGGGCATGGTTGAAGACAATGGAAATGGGTGTTGATATAAATTTAATCTTTCATAATTTAACCTTCATTGTCAAGCTTAATAGTTCTCAATCCTTTTATAACTCACATGAATGATGCTAATTTGTGGTGGATGAAGACGATAAGATGTGAATCAAGCTTGAAAAACATAATTTTTTTTTTGTCAAGTCAAAGTGTTAAATTCAGATAGAATAATAGAGTGGTAACGTAGGTGAATAAAGAAAAAGGAAAAGCTAATGGTCTCACAAAGACACGAAATTCGCAAGAGACAACAGTAGTAAAGGAGAAGACGATGCTTTATCATGGTGGATTCTCACACACGATACGAAACCATTTTTAAAGGAAAGCTTATCTATCGTGTGTGTTTTTTTTTATATAAAATTTGTGTGTATGGGGCCTTTTATGTGTTAGTGGATACTCGAGTAATGATCCTATAATTGAGGTTATTCTTTCAGATTGCAATCTAAATTTCACATAAATTTTCTAATATTACTACTACTTCCAAGATCAATTTAGTAGTTGAATTCTTAGTTCATAATAGACATGACAATAGATTTATTAGCATTTTCTTTTTCCTTCTTTAATATCCAAATTGATATATGCTGTCGAAACCTTCTTTAAAACGACGAGTTTCGAAAATTATTTTAAAATCGAAAAATAATGGGAGTCGCCATCAATCTTTTATTTGTGTGTGATTGGATCACCACAAAATGTTTAAAAACCGTTTTGAGAATATGTGGGTCGTTGAAATCCAGAAAACGAGTTCGGTAGTCGGTTACGCATGAGGAAAGATTAGCACCCTCATACGCCCAAAATTGGTACCACATTGATTACTTTCGGGTCTTATTTTCTTAAAAACTTTGAAAACTCGAGTAAAATTTAAAATACGATCTTTATTTTAGAAAACTTTGTATAATTTCAAAAGATTCTATTTGAGGAAAATTATCCGTGTGCTTCAAATTTCTAGGAGAACCGGAAATCATGCTCAACACGTTAGGGCACTATGTTCTCAGACTTTCGAAACCGAAGGATATTCTGAAAGACTGTAAAGAGAATATTCTATCGTGTGAATTATACGAAAATCACACCCAGCACGTTAGGGCATGATTTTTCGAAGTCTTCACACGAAAGGACATTGCCACGTTTTGTTTTAAAATCATTTGTATATATAAATATATATTTTGAGAACTTGAAAATTTCGCATTGAATTTAAAATGCAATCCTCGGACACATGACTTGGAAAATTTGAATATGGAATGCCCGTTTACTTCGATTTTCGCGAAGAATGGAAGTCATGACCAACACGTTAGGGCATGACGTTCTCGGAATCTCGAAGTTAAAAGGGATTTAAAAACTCGAAAAAAGATATTCGACTCGTGCGAGTTATACGAAAAGTCACACCCGACACGTTAGGGCATGATTTCCCGAAGTTTCCACACTAGAAGAATATTGCCTTGGTTTTGAAACAATTTTGAAAACAAATGTGAAATTTGAGATATGGATGAGCAGTTAATAGTGGCGATTAGATAACACGGAGCAAAATAATTAAGCAGATAAATGATATGCAAAAATAAAAAATACAAAATACGAGTGCATAATAATTAAAAATAAATACAAATATTGATGAGGAAGCAAAATGATGCAATCGGAGTTGAAAATGAGACTTTGGATACCCGGGGGCAAAATGGTAATTTGGACTCTTAGGGGCAAAATAATAATTTTGGAAAAATTTGGGGTTAAAAATGATATTTTAGACATCTGGGGGTAAAACGGTAATTTTAGGAAAATCAGGATCAAAAATAGAATTTTTGGACATCCGGGTGTAAAATGGTAATTTTTGGAAGTTTCGGGATCAAAAATGGAATTTTTGGAAGTTTGGGGATAAAAATGTAATTTTTGGGAAAATTTAGGTCAAAAATGGAATTTTGGAAAGTTCGGGGGTAAAAATGTAATTTTGAAAAGTTTAGGGGTCAAAATATAATTTTAGAGAAGTTCGAGGGTCAAAATATAATTTTGGAAAAGTTTAGGGGTCTCCATGGTAATAAAACCAAAAACAAGTGACACGTGGTAACCCCTCAGGTATCCTGAAGTCAAAAGACTAATTTTAAAACCATGAAAAATTTTTGGGCTAATTTTATAATTAAACAGAACTTGATTTAAGGATTAAATTAAAACAAATTAAAAATAAAAGGGACCATTTGCATAAATAATCCAAAATAATGACACGTGGCAGCTTCTGATGCTTTCAAAAGGCTTAGGGATTAAATTGAAAAGAAATGAAAATTATTGGGCCAATTTAAAATTAATTAAAAGTACAAAAAAGACTAAATTGAAACATTTAAAAAATACGAGAGGATCAAATGCAAAAAATATCCCCTTTTTTAAAAACACGCGGATCCCAAGCGGGTCGGATCGGATCCGGTCAAACCATGGGTTAAAAGGTCAAAAGAACGTCGTTTGGGCCCTTGAACTCATGTTCCAAAACGGCGCCGTTTAGATGGGGTATTTAAACCAAATTCTATTTCAAAATTTCATTTTGTTTTCATTTCTTAAAAAAAACTCAAACCCTTTTTTTACTCTCAATCTCCCCCCTTTTCTATCATGGCCGGCCAAAGCCTCGGGCGGTCGTCCTTCGCTTTTGCGCCACGCGCCACTGCTCCTCGCACCCGAGTCATCACCGGTCATCGGACGTGTGTGCCTCCCCTCTCATGCGCCGTCGTCCAGGTAAGAAGCTTCTCTTTTCTTCTTTATTTTATAAAAATAGTTTTAAAATCCAAGTGTTTTTGGTTTGTTTCAAAACCTAGATCTGGGTTCTTATGCACGAAACTGTAATCAGAGGTGAAAAGGGGAAGTTTTAAATCCTTGTTGTTTAAAAAAATCTGTTTTGATCCACTTTAGTATTTGTGAAATGTTGGGTTTCCTTTTTTTGCAGATATGTGCATATCAGGGCAAGATCAACGGCGATCGGTGGTGATCTTGCGGCGGTGAACGACGCCGGCCTTGCATCGGTACTAACGAAGAGACCAAAGGGACGATGACCTAACCGACCCTTCAATTTCTTCTTTTATTATTAATAAAAAAATTATTATTATTAGTTATTAATATTATTAATGCTTCTGTTAATAATTATTAATGTCATTCATTACTAATATTTATTATTAATGCCATTTATTGTAATAAATGATAGTAGTAAATAGAGATAACAGGGGTATTGGTATGCATTTAATAAAACGTTTTGATTTTTGATAGTCAATGCATGCATTCAAGGTACCTTGTAATTGTTCAATGCTTTGTATTTTGGTGACGTTTTGGTCCCTCTGCTCACTATTAAGTGCTTCTCATTTGATTAAAAAATACTTGTTGCTTCTGTTCAGAAATGGATGAATATATATTGATTTCAGAATATTCAAAAATCCAACCCCTTTTACAAGCTATTTGATTCGGGTTTTATAAAAAAAAAATACAATCATGAAATTTTGTTTCTTGCACTTAAACTCTTGTCTTTTTCTTCTTGCAGGTGCAGCTTGTGGTGGCTGTAGCAGTTGGGCTGTGCAGAAGCAAGTTGCCTGTTGTGGTGCTGACGTGGCGTATTTTGAGTGGCTGAGGTGGAGGCTATGTCAGTACAAGTGGTGACAGTTTGACTTCTTCTGATTTTCTGGAGTTTGGGCCACTTGTAACTTGAGCCCATTTTGTTTGAAATTGTATTTTGGGCCCTTAATGACTTTTTGGGCTTGTACATAGACTTGGTTTGTAATTGGACATTTATGTGTAATTGGGTTTTGATTTTGTATCTGGACATTTAATTTAAAATTATTTTTGAACTTAAATTTATAATAAATTTAAATTTTAAGTAAATTTAAATTTAAAATAAATTTAATTTTAAAACAAATTTAAACTTTGTTGGGCTCGGATAAATTGGGCTTCAACATATGCTTTTAGGGTGAATTTGTATGGACAGTGCGTTTACTCATGGTTAGTGAGATTAAATACTATAATGTGAGACAAAAAGTAAGTTAAACGCATCGTACTGGAGGTAAACGTCCATCCAAATCCACACTTAATTTATCTAAACTTGACTGTTCAAAATTTCATATTCAAAAAAATCACAATATAATCGAATATTTAAGTTTGAAAAATATCTAAATTTATTAAGACAAATTATAAAACTAAACAATAACAAAATTTGTGAATCGAATGAAAAATTTAAATTCGTTATTTATATAAATGAAGTATATTGCAATTGAGGTTTGACTTACCCTTATCTTGTCATTTATATTTTATTTTTTTAACAAGAATTTAGATCACACAACTCTAACACTACTCCTTAACACAACCATCAACCAACAAAAGCAATTCATAAAATGAAAAAAAAAATAATCTAGAAACAATAAAAGTTTTACAACAATCTAGCAAGTGAAAATAAAAGCTTCAATATTTGCATTGTTTCTAATAAAAAGGAAGAAAGTTAGTTTAGTATTTTTATTTGTTAATTTTGATATGGCTCAAATATTATTTTATTTAAACTGGCACTAATAATTTTTGATTTCATCGGATTAGTAATTACTTAATTTATAATTAATTTGATAAATATATTTATTAATTTGATAATTTTTGAGTTCGATTCTTGGAATACTCGACTGTTTTATTATAACATTATAAATATTACAATTGATCTATCACAGATATTTAAGTATAAGATCTTTCACCTTTATTCAAACGCATAATAAGTATTGAATTAAGCCATCTTTAATCACATCTTTATTATAATTTTAACTATTCAATCCAATCAATGAGCAATATTGTATTATTTTATTTACATAAATTTTGTAAAAATCAAAACTATAGATGTGTAGTATGTCCATCTTTTAAATATTGTATATACATACTTCTTTAATATTGAACAAAAATAATAAATATATAAATATATATATTCACGTGGGAAAGCACGTGACATCAAAGACTAGTTATTTAAACCATACATATTAATGAGTTTAATACCAAAAAAGTCCACTTCCAAAATTATTTACAGATATGGATCGTTTTAGATTATTATCGAAATGGTCTGGTTTTACTAAAACGCGTTGAGCTGACATCGTTTTAGGGGAAATTCAGAAAAGCGCTTTCAGTTCAACGCTATTTTCCTTGTCACATGTATAGCGCGTCCACGTCAGCAAGCTTTACTAAAGAGTGCTGAAGTGGACGTGCGTTTGCCCGTGTTTTTACTTTCTTGAAAATATAATTTTATGAATAAAATTAGGAAAAATAATAAAAATTATAATTTAGATAAAAATAAAATTAAAAAAATTCAAAATTATGTATTTTTATGAAAGTTGAAATGTAATTTTATCGTTGTATTAGTTTATACTTTTATAAAATTTTTAAAAGGATTAAATTAAAGTTTTATTAATTTATGAGATCAAAATGTATTTTAAACATTTACTAAATTATAATTTTATAGTCAAAAATGTTTTTTTTTTTCACTTTTAAAGGGCACCTTAAACCCTAGATTCTAAACCCCCAAAGCTTATTTCTCACATCACTCTCTCTCCCAAATCTTTTAATTTCTAAATTAAATCTCAAATACTCTCTTAAATAATTTCTTAAATTTTATTTTTATCTAAATTATAATAATAATAGTAATTATTATTTTATTAGTATTTTCAAGAAATTGAAAAAACACGGGTAAAAAGCGTCCACGTTAGCACTCTTTAGTAAAGCACGCTGACGTGGACACGCTTTACACTTGACAGGGGAAAATAGTGTTGAGCTAGAAGTGTTTTTTTGAATTTCTCCTGAAAATGACTTCAGCTCAGCGCGTTTTAGTAAAACCGGATCATTTTGAGTCATTTTGGTAATTATCACTCAAAATGATTTATTTCCGTAAATAATTTTGAAAATGAACTTTTTTAGGTACTTAACCGCATATTAATCATATATCTATTGTATTTCGTGTTTTTCCTATTGAGTCATTTTATTTTTTCTATATAATATTTTTGTTGTATCTCAAGTTCTGTATAAATCATCATAATTATTGCAATTTAATCCTTAATTTATTTTAAAATATTCAAATATTTAATATTAATAATTAATATAGTAAAAAAATGAAATTTATTTATTATTTTTTAATTTCTTATTTGAAGAGCTTGAAAATGTAAACAAAACTTGAAAAATGAGCACGGACTAAAGTGTAGGTCCTTTTCTATTCGAGCCGGGCCTGACTAAATATATTATAGTAATAAAATGTTTTATCCAAACCCAAACATTAATTATCCCAAAGTACAGGCCCATCTTTAGTAAATAAAACTCAAGCCCAAACCCGAAGTAACCCCTATCAATCATTCTCATTTGTTGTTGCTGCTTTTAATTACTAGATTTGAAATTTTATTTTTCTAATTTTAAATCTTGATGTTTTTCAAAACTCATGGATTGATACATGCAATTTTAGTCAGATTTTTGTGAATTGTTTTCCAAATCTGGAATGATTAAATTATTTTTCCTAATGCCAGTATCTTTGGATAATTTTTTTATACCTTTTTTAATGAATACAATTGTAGATTATAAAAAAAAAAAAAATTAGAGAAAAGAATTTAACGGGTTTTGTTGCGCTCGGGCCTTCGTCCTCACAGGTCACTTTATTTTTATCTTTATATTTTATTTTTTTAACAAGTGATGAAATTCGAGTCACACAATCTCTAACACAAATAGTTTCAACATAATAATTTTTTTAATGCTATTCCTATAATGATTTATTCTTTAAAAAATAAAAAAGTTATTTATGCTCTAAAATCCTTTATAATATGTATATTGTTGCTCATGCATATTACATTTAATAATATTAGTGTTTGTTACCTCCATGGTTTTAGTATATAGTAAACAGATTTTAAATTATGTTAAAACTTTTTTATACACATTAAAAAGGTTTTTATTTTTTATGAATATGATTAAAAAATAATTTTAATGAAAACTTATTTATAAAATAACATATTGTAAAAATATGATTACACGGATTACATCATTTTTAAAATATTTAACACATACTTTATACAATACTAAATCAAAACATTAATTTTTAAAAAAAAATAAAATTGAAAATTATGTTATGAAAATATTTAAGAGACAAAGAAAATGGGGAAATGGTTGAAAAATTAAAGATAAATATATTATCACATCTAAACGTCAAACACAAAAGTACTCATTAAATTGTAGAGTTTATTCTCTTTTAATCACTTAATTATTATTTTTAATTTAATTATTAAGATTTTTGAAATTAAATATTTTAATATTTTTTTAATTGCCATTAAATTTTGTAATGAGAGGTTATGTAAACATTTTCGAATTTCCATGTAAATTTTCCAATTTAACATTATCATTTTTACAGGTTACAATATTGAAAATACATCTATCTATTTTTTTGGTATATAAAAAAATTAGATCATGATTAAATATACGGATTTAACACATTCTACCATCATCTATTTAGTAATATACTTTTATTATTCTACATTTTTAGGTAAGACATTTTAATTAATAAATTGATATTTAGATAATAATAATTTTATTTTAAAATTCTTGATTAACATTTATCTTTTAATAGATTTATAAAATGTAAAAAATTAATTTCTGGATGGGCGTTTCCGTCATTTCGTTGAATCTGTCGCCGTAATTCTCTTTATTATCTAAGGGTGTTTACGTAACTTGGCAAACATATTTTAGTACCAAAAACCGGCCAATCCTATTCCTATCCCCTCCCATACTCTGCTTCCAAAAGGACGAAGCCTCTCCCAATAGTCAATGCTTCCTTTTCAAGCCTGAACATTCGCTTCCCCTGTTTTTACTTTCTCCCAACTCTAACCTAAAATTCCAAATTTATCCTCCAGTTTCTCTCAAAACAACCATCCTCTCCCTCCATTCTTGTCCTTCCAGATTCCATTATCGGTCAAAGATCCTCTTCACTTTGATCAGCAACAAAGAAACAACAAGTTTCACCTCATGCGATGCTCAAATAGAAGGAAAGAAGACAAAGAGAGGAGGAGGAAGAAGAAGAAGAAGAAGAGGCAATAGATTTCATTGTTGATGGATTTAACTGAAGGAGTTGGAGAGAGTTCATCGCCTCCGAGAAGCTTCTGTAACTTGAACAACTACGATATCAGAAATGACGTTTTCAATCGCTTAGTTGAAATCGGCTGCGAAGAAGCTATTTCGAACTCTGACTTTCGCGACAACTTGGATGCTCACTTCAATCGCTTGCCTGCTAGGTAGGTGAGAATTAGTTATTGTACGAATGATTTGTACGTATGTGTGAATCTGTTTTATACGTATTTTTATGAAGGATTTAGAAATTTTAAAGTAGGATAGGTTAAAGCTAAGGAAGCTGTGTTTTTTTTTTGTTTTGGTATTCAGTTATGCACTTGATGTTAATGTGGAGAGAGTGGAGGATGTTTTGTTACATCAGAAGCTACTTGAAGCTGCGAAAGATCCGGAGAAGCGGCCGGTTTATCATATCCGGTTCTTGGAGGTACTACTTCTTTGCCTTTTGTTTTAGTAGCAAGTGTTTAGGGTTTAAGAAGAACACAACCCGGTTTAGTACCTTTTTGCTATATTCATGGCATGGCTATCAAAACAGGGCAAAATGGAAATATCATCTTTTATTTCAACTACTTGTTCATATGTACAACGGTAGAAATTTGGACTATTGGCCTTAGTGTTCTAATTCAAGCAAAGCGGTAGAAACTGAGATTCTTGGAGTATTGAGATTTATTTTTTTTAAAGAAAAAGTAGATGTCACAAGAAATATATATTATTCGTTTTAATAAGTTAATGATCCATGATAATTAAAAAAAAGTGTTAGGAACCAGAGTGTTGAAGAATTGGGCATAGATACAGGGTTTGTGGAACAGTTTTAGCCTTTAGGAACATAGGAATGTTGTGCAGAGGGACATTGGTGCTTGGAAGTTGGAACAATCCCTTTTACTGTAATTTCTGGGGTGCAATTGACCCTTATGTCCGTGAGAGAGCTTTAAACAATTACTTATCATAGAGTATTATTATTCAGTAGTAAATTTGTTAAGTTAAAACAATTAGTCTTATTTGATCTAGCTTCATTAGTTGAATCATGTTGAAACCTAATGCCGTTTTGAAATGAAGGTTATAGGTACACTTTTCCAATTCACTTCTGTCAAAAAGGTTTATCAATTTACAAATGGAAACAAGTTTTTAAAAAATTGTTTGAAGAAATTTTACTTGGAGAATATAAATATATATTTTTGTTATTGTGCCCCAAGTTTGAGATACCGTGATCCTACTGTTCTTTTTCCCCTTCCATATCCATAATAGCTGGAGTGAATGAAGGGCGAACACTGGTACTCGAGAAATAATTTATAAAGTTGCATACATTAACGTTTAATTTAGTAGAGAAATGAAGGACTAGATGTTGTAACTGTTGACCACAAAGGCAAGTAGCTCATTGGGTCGCCGAGTCATCCTCATCAAATTGTATGTCTTGAAATAAAATGAGCTAAGGCATAAGCAACGGGGTTGAGATCTTGCCTAATTGACAGAGACATACAGTAGTGTTTTTGGGTTTTAGCCTTGTCATATCCCATCGTCACCCATTCATATCAACGGTATGTTCTATCCGGGAGCAAGCTATGATGCTAAGAGTTTGGCATCTACAACAGCAAGACAAATCAGGATTCAAAGCTAATTGCTGCTGATGAAATAACTTGGAAACTGGCTATTTCAATCTGAAGAATGTGTAATTGATGCTTGTACTAACTCCAGTGTTCGCCCTTTAGTCTAAGGTACCATTGTTGCTGATAGGATGGAATGTGCCCCAAGAATGTCTTGGATGGGTCATGGGTGTAATTAATAAAAAGACTAGAGACAGAGATTTGTCTTTTCTAACATTACTTGCTTCAACCTTGGCGGTTGTTGCACTTGCATAATTTGTTGCACTTGCATAATAATCTATTGTTCAAATATTTACAGGTTTAGAGACACAGCTATCGACTATCCAAAGTCATAAAATCAATCATCATTTGGTAAAATCCCATATTGGGTCTTTCCTTCTACAGAATGTGAAATATGATAAAGCCTATAGGTGGGAAAAAGGGATATGGAATTTGAAATACCCTAAAAAAAATTACTATGTTTTTTCATTTCACTTGAATAGTGCCGATTTTGTACTCCAGTACCAGAAGAAGAATTTAAACTAAATGAATTTTTAGAATTAGGTTAGCAAGAGGTCACCCATGGACCATGATTGCCCTACATGCAGAGAGAGCAGTGAGAAATATGACAATGTGGAAAATGCATAGGAGAAAGTCCTCACATAAAAAGTGCCTTGAAGAAGTGTGTTCAAAAAGTTTGGTTTAGGATTTAAGTATTTTAATATTGCTATCAAAAAGTGCTTTTGAGAAATTAAATGTTCAGTTTAGACATAATGGTGTAAAGTAAAAAAATATAAGAAAAAAATATTATTAATATTTTAATATATGAACTATAAATTTTAAATTTTTTTATGAAATTAATATGAAATTGTTTGTAAAACTTAATTTGAATATATAAACTATATTTTAAATATTAGAAGATAATTATTATAAATTCAAATATATAATTTCATATATTTGGAATAAATTTCAATAGGAAAATAATAGTATCCCAATGTAAATATTGCATAATACATTGGATTTTAAAAGAGGGTTAAATGTCATATGACTCCATAAGTGTTTTTAAATGCAAATGCTAAAAATTTTAGCTTTTGTGTTAGGGTTCAAAAACACATTTGACTTCAAAAGCGCATTGTTCTTTATTGCTTATAGTGCTGAAAGTGCTTTTAGCTCCAAAAGCACTTTTGTAGCTCAATGAATAACCCCCACCCATAGGCTTTGTTTTTTGTGAAGTAGGGAGTTAATGGTGTTCATGCTGTTCATGGCTTGCCTGGAAATTATATGTCGCTGCTCACATTTCTTATACAACTCCATACAATATGCATAGTCATGCATCTCAGTGTATATGTAAGTGTTTGTTGCTTATATATTGTAAAATGCCTTGAATCAGCCTTACATTTTGTTAAAAAAATATAATATGATTCCTATGGTTACACAACACCTCTGACTTCCTGCTACTTGTGATATCCCACTTTTAAGTGTATATTTTCACACTACTGCCAATGTAATTATATAATTTCTTCTCCTTTTGCAGACTACTTTTTTTTTTTTTCCACAGAAAGTCCGTTACTAACAATATAAAAGGAAGGGGGCTATATAAGTTGTTTTGTGGATTTGGAAAGTAAAAGTAGATGAATAAACTAAAGTGCAATGGTATAGTAAAATAACTGTTTCAAGCTAATAATAACAACCCTTAAGGAATTGTATCCTCGTAAAACATTTTATACTTTTGCTTGCATTTTGGTATTACTTCTAGATTATTCTTGATATTTTCTTCATGTGATACATGATTGTGTTGCTCTCTTTTTTGCATGTTTTCTCCCTCTTATGCCATGTAGAACCTTTGCACCAGAGAAAATAATGATGATCAGCAAGATATAGATTCTTTGTCTGCACAAGGGCCTTTTGATGATGGAGATGGTGAAAAGGTTGTACCATCATATAAAAGGTATTTATGTATAAGATTATTAGTTCTTTGTCCCTTTCCCTTTTCTCTGTTTGATCCTAAACGATTTTTATTTCATTAATAACATTTTAATGTCTTTTGAATTGTATCTTTTATTAATAATTTTATTAATTAATGCTTTGTCACTTTCTGTATATAGAAGCAGGGATCATCCAGTTGACTTTGAAGCTTGCTCTAAGCTTGAGGACCTAAATTTGGATGTCAGAAAGAATTCCAAGTGCGTAGATGATAGATATCTCACTGAAAACTGTTCAAAAAGGTACTCTGTTGAAGATTTGTTACACCAGTCCTTTCTTTGAAATTTCTGCAAATCTTTTCCTATTTATTAACTTAACTATGTATGAGGAGATTTTCGTACTTTCAGGAATAGGAACTCTGTTCTTTTTTTTTTTTTCGGTGAGTGGCATGTGGGGGTTTGTGCTTGTTGATGTGTGCTCATTTGGATCTTCCTCGTAGAGATCTACTTCAAACTGAAATAAAAAAGCTAAAACATAACATTATCAACATTATATGCTAAATAGCCAATTCTTGGTGCTTTTATCATTCAGTTTAGTACCTGCAACATTTTTGAAACAATTTATTTTCAATTCCTTTCACATGGGTAATACATTTATCCCAGATCTGTATGATTTTTGGTAATTTATTTCTTGTCTTTTTAGGTAATTTATTTTTTCATTGTACAATGAAAGGTTAGATAGTTGTATTGATATTACAAAACTTGGTTGCAGGTCTTTACTGTACCGAAGCTTTTGTCTTTAGGGTTTTATCATTCTTAGGTATTTTAGTAGTTGCTTTCTAACAAACTAGATGGTTAGAAGATCTCCTAACTATACATAAATTACTTTGGAAAAGGTTCATTCAGGAGCATTTTGTTCTTTCTGTATGTGCTTATTCTCTCAATCTCCTTCTCTTTCCCTCCCTGTACTAACAATTGAAGCAGAATTTTGTATAACAATGTATGTATTTGTAGGTCCACATCTTTAGCATACGTATATGCCCAACGCATGTATATTAGAATTAGGGTTATAAATGCTGCTTTCTTATATCAGTCTTGTATTAGTCATAATTATGTGCGGGTGGTGAGTTGGCCTTTGGTAAATGTTATGCAGGCAAGAGATTGTACATCTTCCAATTCATGAAGTGATATTTTCTACCACTGACAGGCCAAAGCTGCTTAGCCAGGTATGTTTGACAACAATGTAATCTGTTGTTTTTCAAATATTCAAATAACACCTTTAGATTTTTCTCTCAGCACTGAACACCCTGTGGTTTCTATATCATAGGGTTAGAGCATAAACTATTTTCAACAAAATCATAAAAGTCTCCTCATTTTAATAATTAAGATGATAACCAACTATGGTAACATGAGAAAATTGTGTGGTACTACATGTTAAAGGAAAAAGCTGCAAAGTATTATTCAAAAAACTGTTAACCTGAAGGGTGCAAATCTAGTAGAATACTGACCAGCTGTTGTTTCCTTCTAGCTTTCTGCATTGCTTTCAGATATAGAGCTTAATATTCGTGAAGCACATGTATTCTCAACAACGGATGGCTACTCTTTGGATGTGTTTGTGTGGGGATGGATGGCCTGTTGAGGTATACATTACTTCATTGGATGTTTTCTTGTTAGTGTCCTCGTATCTTTATATTCTCTGGTGAGTGGTAAGATGTATAACTAACAAAGAATCTTGCTTTACATAAGATACTGTATTTTCTGCTGTTGACATTGGCAGAGTTTTAGGTGGTTCGTTTTTTTCTTTTGTGTGTCGAATTCTGTAATATGACTTGAACATTTGACCATAAATCTAAAATTCACAACGTTGATGCTTCTTTATATTAAAAATTATCAAGTAGTAAATTAGTCAAAATATAGTTTATCCCCAAAGCATAGCCTTGTAATGTATTAAAGAGCATTGTGATTGTATTTCTTTTATGGCAGGGATCTCTGCTGAGTCCAATTGTTGCTGACTTTGCAATGTTGTGGCCAGGATACAGATGGTTTATATAAAGCTATGGAAGAAGCGGTTAGTAGAAGCAAGGTAAACCTTGTCTATATGAATTCTATTTATGGCCTTTCATTTTGTTTCTAGTTTAGTTGCAATCTAAAATTCATTTCAAGTCCTAAAGAAGAATGGGCATTACTGGTACTGGGTTTTGTTTGTACAATGTGATTGGACATCACGAGGCTAGTCATTATGACTCTACTGTTCGCGTTAAATTTTTGAAAGATTTGGTACTGTCCTTCTATTTGGAAGTTTAAATGGTTCTTGAGAGAACAATTGAAGAGCTCTTGATCTAGCCACCATCAGATTTGTGCATTTAACAAATAATCTGTATGTAAATTTATAGCTTCGTAATTGATGAGCAGATTGTAACCCTGGTTTTAACCCCTATAATAATCTGAATCTGATGCATTTATTTTCTTCATCTTTCTACTATTACCCCCTATTGTATCCTGATGGATCTCACATAATATATGCTTACACTTTCGTATTTGCATGACTTTGTCCTTAATTACTACGAATGGATGCCAAAAGGATAATTTACCTTACGATTATTTGGAAATGAAGGGATCATTGTCTGGGTCTTTGCATTCTCATTCTGCTATAGATGATGCATCAGCTACACAATCAAAATCTCGAGATTGGGAGATAGATAGAAGACTTCTGAAGATAGGAGAAAGAATTGCTTCTGGATCTTGTGGAGATCTGTAAGTTTTGCCCTTATGAACTTGCTTCTTCGGGATCTACTCTATATAGTAATTTTGTTCTGTTGCCCAACCTTCTTCTGATTTTCATCTGAAGGTATCGTGGAATCTACCTTGGACAAGATGTTGCTGTCAAATTTCTTAGGTCTGAGCATTTGAATGATGCTATGGAAGATGAGTTTACTCAAGAGGTGGCGATTCTACAGTGAGAAGCTTTAACTGTTACTTTAGAGTTCTGTGATGTTTCACATTGTCTTTGCCGCAATCTTTAATTGTCTGTTGTCTACTCTGTAGTTTGTTCATAACCCCTTTCCCTTTTATCACTCACCTCCTTCACCTACTCACCTACCCAAAAGAAAAAAGATAATGAAAGGAAAAAATGGTTGAATTTGTGAACACTTATGTTTCCGAGTTAAGGTGTCTCATTGTAGGTTCATTCTCCATAGAATTTTGCCCTATGTCTGACACCTCCTTCGCCTTAATAAGCTATAGGCATGAAATCATGTTGAAACTCTGTTGTCAAGTCTTAGAAATAGCTCTTTGTCTAGAATCTACCTTGGAGTAATTATGCACTTGCTCATTAGGCTATAATTTTGTTAGTTTCCTCTGAAGAAAAATATTCTTAGTAGAACAATACGTTTTTCCTCTTGAGACTACTTCAGCAAAATGCATTTTTATATATATATGTTTTACCTCTTGTATTGCAAGCAAATAAAGTTAAATAAATTTTTTTCTTGCTTTTTATACCAATAATCTACTGGCTAATTTCTGAAGTAGGATATGGTTGGTGCAGTATTTGTATTTATGTAGGACCACAATCACATGGTTATTGATTTTATTTTTTTGGATTCTTGAGTGTAGAGAGGTCCAGCATAAAAATGTTGTTCGTTTTATTGGTGCATGTACAAGGTCCCCACATTTGTGCATAGTAACAGGTATGAAACTTCTGAAGGCTAAAAAGTAGTCTTTTTTGAATTGAAGAGGCTTCGATTTTATTTATCCTCCCTTGTTAATCTGTCATCTTGAGTCATCTGTTGTGAAAAGTTTTTCATTATAATTGTTTATTTTGGTTAGTAATCATTTCAGTGGCCCTTCTATTCTTTATTTTTCATTTTGGGGTTGTCTAAATATCTGTCAAAGTATACCATTTGGGACCCCAGCTAAAAGAATTTATGTAGTTGATATCAGTCAGGGCCTTCGAATTACACTCTCCGGAGCACACACCATTCACTCACTGTTTCAACTTTAGCATCTGTTAAAATTTCTCATTTCACAGTTCACATTATTATTTGCAGAATATATGCCTGGGGGAAGCCTGTATGACTATTTGCATAAGAATCATAATGTCTTGAAGCTCACCCAACTGCTGAAGTTTGCAATTGATGTCTGCAAAGGGATGGATTATTTGCATCAAAACCACATAATTCACCGGGACTTGAAGACAGCAAATTTGTTAATGGATACGGACAACGTAAGATTTTCTTAATATCATTGATATGAGAGTGCTGAAGGGATTAATTTATCTGATTTTCTAACAATTAAGTTGTTCTAGGTGATTGGCAACATGACTGAAGATTAAGTTGAAAACCAGAACCTTGGCATGTGTCAGAGTTGGGTTTTCCCTTGTAAAAGTTCTTAAAAAGGGTAAAACTTGCATGATGGATAGTAACTAATTTAATAAAATTGCATACTGTTAGTGAACAGAATGCTGCTGAAAATCCTTAGGTTTATCTGGTTAAACCGCAGATTTATGGTTATGTGTTGAAATCTTTTGCTTGGTGGTGTCCTCAATTAGGAAATTAGTTCAAGTTTCTCGTGATATGCCTAAAAATACCTTTTCATTGTGTTAGTACTGTCTCTGGTACTGAGGCTTGTTTCATCCTGGTTCTAGGTAGCTATAATCTTCTCTCTCTGGGTGCATGCATGCCGTTGTACTTTCTTTCTAAAAGTTTTTATTGGAGTGGTTAAGCTGAAATATGACTGTCTTTAGTAATAATTACTTTAATTTTAACGGTATCTTTTGTTGGTAGTGACTTAAGTTCTATGGCTCAAATTTAATTTCGTCATAATCAGCATGTGGATTATCAAAATACTGGTGGAAAATATTAATGTTTTATGCCCGTCAGAATTTTTGAAACATAAAAAAATAAGTGATCTATATCATGAATATTGTCAATTGAGAATATCTAATCGGCAACCAAGCACATGTGGGGTGTTTGAGGAGTGGCAAGCATCCGATGTTTTTTCCGGAAGATATTGCGAGTGTTTAGATTCATCATAAGTAGCAAGTCATACATTTGCTTCAGTGGTTTCATGTGGTTGGAGTTTGGCATGCTTTATTACATTGACGTGAACTTTGATAATTTAGTTTGTCTCAAGCAAACCTCCTGCTTTTAGAGTTGTAAGTTTTTGCGAACAAGAGGAGTCACATTTTGAAGGTATACTACTGGACCTAATATGGACATGGCCATGAACCAAGCAAGCAATGCTAATTTTATTCGTTTTATTTATGGTGATTAAATTCTAAAGTATTTTAATGGTGATAGAGAGTTTGGAAGGTTAACTGAAGTTAATCGCAATGGCTCAAAGTTTGTTGGAATTTGGCTGTTTAACTTTGATTCTCGGATTAAGGGATGTTGTATGTGAATCTGGCTTGGGAGCAGGAAAGCCAGGGTTCATAAGCAATAAGGTAGTTAAACACAAGGGAAGGACTTCGGTAACAAAGAAGATAAGAGAGAAAATAAGAATAGCTTTATGTATATGGATTGATGTGTAGACATGATCTGGACCCTCGTGGAAGTCCCCCTAGCCAGTGGAGTTTCTTTTAAACTTTTTTATTACTGAATTAACAGAAGTAGTTATAGTGCTTCTAGCATCTTTGACCTTCATGCTATATCTATCAATGTGCTCCTAGCAATAAAGTTTCTACCAGTTAATAGGGTAGACAGCTAAGATAGATGGCATTAATGTTTATTGGCACTTGTAGAGTTGTTAGTTGTTTATATCACAATTTGAATTGAAATTTTTGCAACATTTAGTGTTTTACTATTTCTGATCTTGAGATCTTAATGTTTTCTTTAAAGGTTATTAAGGTGGCAGATTTCGGTGTGGCTCGGTTCCTGAACAAAGGAGGAGTAATGACAGCTGAGACTGGGACGTATAGATGGATGGCACCTGAGGTGTGAATCTCTTATGTTTCCCTTGTCCAATAGACTGAGGGAGTGTTGTTGCCTCCTTTAATTATTCCAAAATTTGGTTTATATTTTTTAAGCCTGATGGGGAACTTCCTCAGTCATTTGTGAAATTACCTCTAACTTCTGTTCATTTATAAATGCTCTAATACTTGGATACGTTGTTCCTTCCATAATTTTTGCAATGAAAAAGTAGTAGCAGGGTTAATGGTGCAGTCCTCATTCTCTATGTCATGTGTCATGATGTCTTACTAGCTGTGTACACCTAAGTGTCACCATGTTTGACTTCTTATTTTGGTTTTTTTCCCATCTTTCTTTATTACTCCTTCAAGGTTATAAACCACCAGCCATATGATCAGAAAGCAGATATATTCAGTTTTGCTATTGTACTCTGGGAGCTAGTGACTGCCAAGGTATTTCCTGAAATTGAAGTAAGTTAAAGAGCTATTTGTATGCTAAAACGTTGGAAGTCAAACTTTCGAAAATTATTTTCCTTGTTGATGCAGGTTCCATATGATACCATGACTCCATTGCAAGCTGCCTTGGGAGTGAGACAGGTCTGCTTTTCTATTTATGGAATTAAAGAGTAATCTTTACTATATCATAGTTTATCGATTTTTGTCGTTTAATTTCAAGCATGATATGAAGATTGCTTTCCTGTAATTTTGCAATAAAATTTCAAGTTCAATTTTGCTGCATCCAATATAGTCTCAAATGTATTACTTCTTCTGTGGCTCAATTGTGTTACTTGAAAAATGAACACCATCATCTATTGAGGCTGTGTGGTTCAAAATCTAACACTTAGAAACGGAACAAGTGTGAAAGCCATAAAGTTTAATTTGAGAACATTAAATTTGTTAGTGTTATAAAAGAGAACTCCAAAATTTTGAAGTTTTAACTTTAAAGCATATGTGCTGGGAATGGTAAACATCGATTCCTCATACATTACCTGAAGTTTAAGTGTCTGCTATGGAACAGAAAAGTCAGGAATTCTGATAAAAGATAGATGCCACATTGCATAACAATGTTAATGGCATGAATTAGGATGTTGTTTCCGCTAAAGGTTTGTCAATTTCCATCGGAACTCTACAAAGCCACTGTATAATAGAAGTTTCATTTATGTCTTGCTATTTCATTTCAGGGATTGCGTCCAGATCTTCCCGAGAATGCACATCCAAAGCTTGTAGACTTGATGCAGAGATGTTGGGTAGCCACTCCTGACAAGCGGCCATCCTTCTCTGAGATAACAGCTCAGCTTGAGGCACTTTTTGAAGAGGTTAAGGTAGAATTTGCACAGTTAAATCGTCCTTTTTTGATGTTAAGGTTAGAAATCTGTCTCCTGATTAAAGTGTGTCATGCAGGAAACGGCAGAAGCAGTGAATGGAAACTAAAGGTTTTTGTATCCAAGTAAAAAGCCTAATTGACGCATTTGAACATTTCTTTTCGTTAGATATTTATGGAGGTCTTACATAATTGAGGGAAAGGGAATTTCAGTAAAGACTATGCTATATACTTACACGAAAGGGACAAAGAAAATGTAGATTTTTTTTTTATTCTAATGGAACTTTCTTACTTGAAAACGGTGTAAAAAGAATGCGTGAAGCAAATATGATATTTGATACAAACTTACCGAGGCAGGAGCTGTTGGTATTTGGTATTCTACTCTTTGAATAGTAGATAGGAAAATATCTGATAATTTGGTATTTGGGATTTGTTTTAAGTCAAGTCGTTTGTGTCATGCTCATGTTTAACAGATTGATAAAAGAATACATGCATAAGTTTACATACGGTTGGAAGCCAAAATTAAAATTAAACATAGATGGGTAAAATGAAGGGGCGAATGTAGGGAGACGATCCCCGAACACTGCTGATTATTAGGGGATTCGACTTGTGCAAGAATTGTCAAATAATGGAGTATTTGGGACTCACATGATTGAGTCAACTTTATATCAGCATAAAGTTACTGCTCCAGATTGGCCCTCTTCTTTCAAATTCACTTGCATCCCACTCCCTACCTATTAATTCCTCCTGTATATTGGTCCTAAAATTGGTTGCACACCCATTTACTTTTTATTTTACTCTTGTTGAGGGACAAAACAGGTAGGAAGAAGAGGTGACAGCTCACACAGTGGAGAGTAACAAGAGCCGCGGAAGGTTGAGTCAAAAGATTTATGTGATCAGGTTCAATGATGGAGAAAGAGTAGGAGGAGAAGCATTATGCTCCTCCTTGAAGCTAAGGATGGGCATTTACAGGCTACAATGATTGCCTCTCAACCTTGGGCTTTCACTGCGATGCAAGTTTCATCATGGTCGGCCACTTAAAAGAGTACGGTAATTTTCTAGATAGAGGAAGATGAGATGGAAATAGGTTAGACAAGGTCTTGAGTGTTCCATGCGGGGAAAGATCCAATACTTGTCATCGACAAGATAGATTAAAAGAGTTCCACGTTTTATGTATGTGTATGTTCACAAAGCTCGGAGTTGGCAAACCATTAATTTTAAAAAGGTTATGGCTGACAAAGATGTGCTATAATAAAGCGAAAGATAATGAAACTTAAATAAGTGAAATATTCATAACATTTTTTAAAGGATAAAATTTAATGGACGCTAACCTTTTTCACATATTACTTTATAATTTGTTTTTTTAACTCATAATTTTTAAATGCCAAAAATGGTACTCCATAATTTGGGAAAGAAGACAGAAGTTTCACTTTCAAATTAGTAGTCTTCTTCCATTTGAGGTTATTTTTATTACTCGAAAAGATTAGAAAATTAACATTGCAATTTTTATTATCAGAGAAAATTCAGTAAAGACTTCACTATTAAACGTCTCGTCACCTATGAGTCTTGCAACAGGAGCATGAACAACATGTAGAGCTCTTTTAGTTTACCTTATCAAGGACATGTGTTACGCTATTTTTTGTATGAATAAGAAGTGAAATCCTGCTAAGTCTATGTCAATTGCATTGCTGCGTATCTAGAGAGCTATCATGCTCCTTGAGTGGTTGCTAACCATGATATAGATGCAGGCCACGTGTTAATGCCCAAGGTTAAGGAGAGATTACCTTTGCCTATAAATACTCGTCCTTGCCCTAAGAAAGGTTCTTTTTCTTCCTCTCTAGCTCTCCACCTTTATGTCTTTATGTCTTTATGTCTTTATGCCTTGTGTATCTTCTTCCCTCTTCTCTTGTGGTTTTCAACATTTCACCCTCATGTCAACCGTTATCTTCCGTCTCTTCTTTCTTTTAACCTCAACAAAATGAAATGCAAATAATGCAAAAGTATATAAAAGATACAGGTGGTTTGTAAATTATTTTTGAATTTAAATTATTATTTTTAACTAATAAATGTTTACCTATTTCTATCTACACATGGAATAATTTCACAGAAAGTTTTTAAACAAACAATTTTACAGAATTAAATTATACAAACAAAATTAAATGAATTGAACTTTCAAAAAAAAAAAAAGGGGAGAGAGAAACTAGAATGAATGGTAGCCCCAAGCAATATTGGTAATGGCGAAAAGGACTTAAACCATGTGGGGTTGGAGTCGTTGAATTCAAATTGTCTTCGTATTTATGTCATACACGCTTGCAAAAGCAAAATGCATGTATATAAAAAAAAAAAAACAAAAAAAGAAGAAATTTGGTGACATGTTATGTCCTCCATACAGTATGTGGAGAATATATAAATATAAAAAGATATTTGGCCCTATTTAATATCTAAAATATCTCACGGATAATATATATGAATTGATTTTTGATGTACCATCACACTTTTTTAATGTTATAGACGAAATTTAAATATATCACTCTTATATGTATATATATCTTTATTGTACTTTATAATTACATGTTATCCTCTTAGTGAAATTTAAAACTCCACTAATAATGTATCAAATAAGTTTTCTAATATATATTGTATATGTAATTTACTTTTAATTTGTGGTTTAATCTTTTATTTTAGATATAAATTTTTTAGTTTAATAGTTGATTGAGTCTTAGCTTGATTGGTATGAGCATTGTTGTCAATGCAGAAGGAAATGGATTCGAATGTGTTGAAGTACATTATCCTTCTATTTATAGATTGAGAAAGGACTATGGATAGTTATGATTGGCAATACCATGAAAGCTTGATTAGCCGACGCAAAATTTTTTATCAATTTAGGAAAATGTTGAGGAAAAGTTAACTAATCCACAATAAGTTACATAGTTTATAATTGGAGAACATGATTGATTGTTGGAGACTTCTACAAAGATTTATCAACTTTCCCCTATTCATTATAGAGTAAGTAAAGATTATGATAATGTTTGCTTGTTTCCCCTGCTTCATTATATAAAATTATCATTTTATCACTTTATATATAATTATTTAAAAGGTAAAAATGTAATAATGTGTTCTAGGAAAAATCCATATGTTTTATGTTTGATTTTTTGAAGAATCATGTTTAAACATTTATTTACCTTTAAAAATATTGAAAATATTAAAGATAAGTAACAAAAATTAAATTAAAGCAAAACGAGATGGGATGGGATGCATCCAACGTCCAAGAAGGCGGTAGTGATTTTCAAGCTTATACATCATCCATAGTGAAACAGGACAAGTGGTGGAGCAGAACATACCAACTCTAAAACGATTTTGAATTTAACAACTTTCCTTATCCCTCTTTATTATCATCTCTACAAGCAACTTATTCGGTATGTAACTATGTTTATTACAATATGTGAATCGAAATAATCAAATAATAATTAAAAAATATCAGATTTATATATTACATAATGAATCTCAAATTCAATTTTTATCTTAACATATATCTGGAACATAATTTGCAAGATGTGATGATGAAAATAAAATATTAGGTAATTGCCCCCACCTTATTTGATTTGGTCTCCTAATATAAAAAGAAAAGGAGAAGGGAATGGAAGAAATGGCCTGAAAGAGAAAATAGATGTTAGGCAATGACTAGACAAGCGCTGCTTTAATTACATGTGGGGGCTGCAGAGTTGGTGGACTTAATTTGTCTTTATTTATGGCCACCCATCAAAATTTGGATTGGAAACACTCCCATCTACATTACATTATACATACATAGACTAATTTCCACTATCATCCTCACACATTTCAAATTCGATGCCCAAATGAAGATGATGGTAATCTTATTTTTGTATGTTTTCAGTAAGGTAATATTTTGGACTCAATGACTTTTTTTATTTAATGTACACTCATTTGGAGAAGAATGGAATAGATGGATGCACCATCTCTCTTGTTTGGACAGTGTTGACGCTGAGTCGGTAATTTGTTTAAAGAATATGATTGCAAGTTGGTAAATATGTAAAGACAAAAAAAGTTTAATTTGTTTTTTCATAAATCCCATACTCTCTCTCCCTCTTCGATGTCAATGCTTTGTTTAACTGAATAATTTAAAGTAAAATTGATTGAATTATATGCACTTGTGAACATGTTACAAAATTAGACACAGTTGATGTATGTTTTCTTTTAACAATTGTTTAATATAAACAACTAATTTTTTTTAAATGATATATAAATAATTAATTGACCCAATGTATATGTTGAATCATCGATCTTATAATCTTCAAATTTTAGAAAAAAAATTAAATAAAGAACATAAACTAACCAATATGTGTAGCAGACCCAATGTATACATAAAATGGGAGTTAGGTGAATCATAAGCCATTCCATATTTGACTTTTCAAACAAGCTATATTGTTATTATTATACCATGAAATGTTTCAAAGGAAACCCCATCCCACCAATCGATTAGCATCCCCCGCTGCTTCATTTCTGTGGCTCCCACCCTATCAGTCCATGCTTCTTATCTTTAGACCCCATTTTTTACCCAACTCATCTAAAACAATTAATTACTTACAAAAATTACTCAATTTCTTTATAGTGTTTGTCGGTATTGCTTCGCATGTCGATGGGATCGCTCCAATGATGATTTAATCATCAGTTTTAAAAAAATTAGCTCTCATTATTGTGTCAGGGGTATCAATCTGTATTTTTTAAAATACCCATTAAAAATATAATATTCAATGAAAGAAATTTTTTAATAGGTGTTATCGATATGTCAGATGACACTTAAAAAAAAGTGAAAAGAAACAATTGAGATAGAAAAAAATTGAAAAATAAATAAATGGAAAACCCATAATCGATGCTTGTTTTATAGGTGATTTTTGTCTTCTTGACTTGTCAATATCACTATCAATGAATGAAATATTTTTAAAAAATAATTTTAGGTGAGATGAGAGAGAAAAAAAGAGATATGAGAGAAAGATAAGAGAGAAGTTAAATATGGGAAAGGAAAGAGAATAGCATATATGAAAGGGAAATATGAAAGGCAATTGAATATTTTATGGAAAATAGAAAATCAAATATGAGAAATGAAAGATAATAACATATATGAAATATTAGTTCAAGTTCAAATTCTACCCATATTTTAAATGAGTTTAATTTTTTTTTTTGCTTAAACATATTTTTTCAAGTTTAATATTTTTTCTCAAACCTTTTCAAATTTTGAGTAAATTTTTGAGTCTAAACGAGCAATCCATAAATAGATCTAAAGAGAACCAGTTAGGGTCAATATATGTAACACAAAAAATTAGGTGAAAAAACATTGATTTATACTTTTTACTTCACAAGTGGCATTTTAAAAAATTAGGTGACAAAACCATTGATTTACATAAGCACTTTCGTTTGTATCCTAACGGATTTGGTTAAGATATTTGATTTGATATAATTTAGTGACTAAAATAGAATGTGATATATATTTTAGTGATCAATTTTGTACTTTACCTTAAATAATTATAATAAATTATATTTAATTTATATTTTGATAACTTAATTTTAAAAAATTATAAAATAATTATTGAATTATTTTAAAATTTTTATTTAAATTATTGAAATTTTAAAATAACAATTGTATCACATCTTCATCCGCATTACATCAATTGAAAGTTTTTTCATAAATTTTAAATAGTAAATGGAATTAAAAATTCCTAAACTCTATAAAGTGGGGCAGGCTGGTCATGCATGCATGCATATTTACATTAGTCAAAGGATGAAAAGTCATAATTATTTAGTTGAAAAAGCCATTCAAACCTATACAATTAATGTAAATATTCCATGCAGTTACCGTAATACAACACCTACCTTTACAAACTAAAAGGCTAAACCCAGCCAAGTACTAGACCCACTCCCATTTATTTACTGCTAACTTTGCAGCTTCATCTTCTTTCTGCAATGTTCTTTTTGCTATGAAAATGTAAACTATTAGAATGCTTAAAATATTAGGAGTTAAATTTATTATTATATTAATTAAAAGAAGATATCAGCAATATTTTGTTTGGTGATTTAATGTATTTTAATAGTGGAGTGATTAGAATTGAAAATTCGCTTAACGGGAGTGATAAAATTAACAAAAAAAATCGGTGACTAAAATAAGAACTCGTTAAAAAATTTGAGTGACTATTTAAATAGCTTGCCCTAATGTTTTTATGTCAATTTTACCAAAAATTTATTAATTTGATCATTATAAAATATTATAAAATTATGAAAATAAAACAACTTAGCTTTTTTATTAATATAAAAATTATAAAATATAAATATAAAACTAAAATAATAAAATTGGTTTAAAAATATAAAAAAAAAAGTAAAAGTGCATGTGAACAAAGATCCCGTCCTCTTATTTGGCAACACCTCTTTTGAAATTAAAAATTATTTTTAATTCATTTATTTTTATTAAAATATTATTTTTATAGATGGTGTCGACTAACATATTAATAACACTATTTTTTTGCTGTTCAAAATGATAGATTCTCATAAATAATTTACTTCTTTCCTATTTTTGTAATTTTTTTATATTATTGATGTAGTAAAAACCCATAATTTGTTGTGTGTGTGATTAAAATAAAGTTTTAATTCTATATATGGGGTAATAGACTATATCACATATTTCTATTTGTTTTTACTCTTCCATATAAATTTTTTATACACTAGATCTATTGACACCCACTTCCATAGAAAATATATTTTATTGAATTGAAATTTTATATATTTTAATTAGTGTTTTTTTCTAAAATAATCGGTAGTTGTTCTAGAATAATATGGGATAAGGTTTTCTTTTATATATTTGCTTTGCATACTAGCTCCCGAACGTAGTCAAAGTCAACTGATAAGTACATAACCGTTAAGTACAAGAGAAGAGTCGGTCTGAAATATATGGACGACTGTTTCGTCGAATCCAACTGAGTGAAAAAAATTTGAACTAATCAAATTGATAAATTTTATTTTATCAATCAAATTTAATTTTAAAAAAATTCAAATCAAATTGAATTATATGAATTTTGAGTCAAATTAAATATATTTATTCGAATTAATTTAAAAGATAAATCAAACAAAAAATAATTATAAAAATTTTATTTTCAATCAGTAATCATGTATAATATGCTCAAACATAAATGAAAGAGTTAAAAGATTCCCCTTCTTTGAATAAACATACAATAATTATTTTCCTCTTTGTTTTTTAGAGGTAATTGCGGTGATGAATAGTATTCTGTGTATCAGAGGATTCATCTATCACAGTAACACAATCCCTCGAAGAAGTTTTGAGCTCACCATTTTTGGATTTTTCTTTTAATTAAATTTGAAGATGTGATGATAGAAACTCATTAATCCACTGATCTAACTATTTGATGTTACATTGAAGTTTCAACAGGTTCTGATTGTTTTTTATTCCCCTCTTCTTTATAATTCAGGGTTTTTAAATTGAAATATGTTGTGGGTATGTGATGAATCTCAAATTTTAATGGCTATTTTGCGTCTCAATTATTATTTATTTTATGCTAAATCACATGTATAACATTTTTAATTGAATGGAGAATCATTAAAAAACAAAGGGCAATGGACAATAGCAGCATAAAGTTAAACCCTTAACTTTAAAGTTTTAATTGAATTTTTTTTAATTATTCAAGTTGTAAAAATTAACTCGATTTGAACTTAAAGAATCGAACAATTGAATCTAAATAACTCGAAGATTATTTTTTTAGTCAATTCGAGTTTTACTTCCCCATAATAATATGGGATGAGTTAACATAATTATTAAGAAAAATGATAAGTATTACTAAGAAAATTAAAATGGTAACACCAATAAGTAAAAACCTTTATTTTATTAAAGATCAAACCATCACCCCTGCGTTTGCAGAAAGGTCGGAAAAGAAAAACACATAAAATCTAGGAAACATTGTATAATAAAGCAGCAAGAAATGTGAAATACGTGAAAACGATGAAACCCTTGTTTTTTATTGACCCTACTACTTGTCTACATCATTATTGTTTCCTTCTTCTCTTGAAACGCGGAGACTAGGCCACCTCTCACTGCTCTCTTTCTCTGTCGCTTTATTGGATCACACTCTTTTGTTCCCCTGCAACATGATGTTCTTCTTTGGTTATTCAACTCACTAAAATTAAACTAGAAAATAATGTGAAATAATGCTCCTTGAAGAGATACAAAAATTAAATGTAGGTTACCTTGGTGCGGTCAAAGCCGTTGCTTAGTAGTGGTGAGGAGGAGGTGGTGATGAGTAGACATAATGGGTGGTGGTGGTGGAGGAGACTTATATTTGTAGACTGGAGTGGGTGGTGGGGGAGACTTGTACTTGTAAGGGTGCTTGGGTGGTGATGGTGGGGGTGGAGACTTGTACTTGTAAGGGTGCTTGGGTGGTGATGGTGGAGGTGGAGACTTGTACTTGTAAGGATGCTTGGGTGGTGATGGTGGGGGTGGAGGAGACTTGTACTTGTAGGGGTGCTTGGGTGGTGATGGTGGGGGTGGAGGAGACTTGTACTTGTAGGGGTGCTTCGGTGGTGATGGTGGGGGTGGTGGAGACTTGTACTTGTAGGGGTGCTTGGGTGGTGATGGTGGAGGTGGTGGTGGAGACTTGTATTTGTAAGGGTGCTTGGGTGGTGATGGTGGAGTGGAGTGGAGGTGGAGACTTGTACTCGTAAGGGGGTGGAGGATAATGCACTGGTGGAGGTGGTGGTGGAGACTTGTACTTGTAAGGGTGCTTAGGTGGTGATGGTGGGGTGGTGTGGAGACTTGTACTTGTAAGGTGCGTGTAGGTGGTGATGCTGTGGTGGTGGATGTGATGGTGGAGGAGACTTGTACTCGTAAGGGGGTGGAGGATAATGCACTGGTGGAGGAGGTGGTGGAGACTTATACTTGTAAGGCTCCTTGGGTGGTGGAGGAGAGTAGACAGGAGGAGGAGGAGGTGGTGACTTGTAGTGGTAGGGGTGGTGTGGGTACTCCTTAGGAGGTGGAGGAGGAGGAGATGAATAAGGGTAATTTGCTAGAGTTTGAGAAGGGAAGCTGAGAGAGACGATGAAGAGGAGGAGAGTGAGAACGAGAGAGGTCATTGGAGACCCCATATTTGCTACACACACTGGGGTTTGGCTCTGCTCTTAGGCAACCCTCCACTGCCTTTATATAGATTTTGGGTTTACCATGTACGTACGTAATGCAATCATGGTAAATTCCACTTCAAACTTGTTTTTAACCTTCGTCAAAGTCAAAGACCATTATTAAATGAAACAATAATAGAAAGAAAAAAACAGTCCAGATTTAAATGTGTGAGTAGAATTTCATGCATGTTTCGAGAAATAACTGGAGAGGTTCCGATCGTTGAATATATGATGGTAGCAGAGACATGCTAGCTAAGCAGACAATAACATAATCATACTACAATAACTCACATGATGTAGCCTAATATTTTAAGTGATAATATTTCATCTAAAATAAACAATAACCAATGGTTTGAAAATAAATATAAATAAATTATTTTATAAAAATTAATATTAATTATAATAGTTAAACAACAAAAATCAAATACCAATTTCAGAATTTAAAATTCCGGATATGAAACCCAAAAAATTAAAATCTAAAATCCCCCCAAAATAATTATATTTTATGTTTAAAAATTCAAATCCTTCAATATTTTTTTTTCATTTCACACGAATGATTATGCGTTATTTATTATTAATTAATACATCAAATAAAATACTGAAATTATATTCCGAATTAAATCTTTTTTTTATTAAAATTTTTATATAGAAGAATATTTAAAGAATGAGGATAAATATCTAAATTATACATGAACTTTTATCTAATGTGTAATGTCATACGGGAAATTTGATTTTGTGTAATTTTATACATGAAATTTTGATTTGATTCAATTTTCACAAATTATTGATAATATTATTGTATTAGCACCATTTTACATTAATATTACATACATAAACAATTATATTAATACAATATAAAATAAATATATGTATTCATTTCTTTAAAATTTTACCAACACCACTAAAATTTCATTGGCTAAAACTTTTTGCATTTCTTAAATTTATTAAGTATTGTTTTCTAAAAATAATTATATAAATTAATTAAATTAAATTCGAATTAAATTACTTTTTTATGAGGCTGCCTAACATTTCCATGATTTTCTTGGCTAAGGGATATGTGAGGGACCAGGCGGCTAGACTATGCTCTTTCCTGTGTAACGTCCAGTTTTTCTACTTTGTCGTTTATTTAAGAATTTGATTGAATTTATATTATTCATCGATAAATTTTAATTCAGTTGTAAAATTATTAAAATTTTATTACTTTTACAAAATCATAATATTATTTTGAGAATAATTTTTATAAAATTTTTATATAAAAACTAAAAATTGTATATACATGACAAGATTTGTACTCAGTACATCACAATATTTAAACTAGGTTTTTCAAATCAACCTAACATTTTTTTTTTCGGCATTGAAAAAATTCAATTAACTGAAAATAATAATTTCAACAACTTAATTTTTTAAACACATTTAATAGACCACGATAAAAACTATTAGATAGAATTTTTATAAAAAAAAAAAAGTGTACAAAATGATAAATAGATAGCTTCAATTTTTTTTATTTTATTCATTTTAAAATTATATCATTTTTTATTAAACAATTTAATTATATATCGTATTTAATTTTAAATAATTTATCGATGAAATTTTATAATTTAAATTTAATACTTATTTTTTTCAAGTTATCAATTTATTCCCTTTAACTTTATTATTTTAATAACATAACTTTTTAATAAAATTATGACTCAATTGTTTTCATTCACATCATGAAGTATATCATAATTTAATATTATTTTACTATTTAATTTTATTCTAGCACAACCATACTTAAATTATTTTATAAAATTTAAAATATAAGTTTCGAAATGTTGATATAAAAATTTATGTTATTGATTTTCTGAAATGATCTTACATCTAGTAGGTGCATATTAAGAAAAAATAAATTCCTAAGTAATAATTATAATGAATAAAACCTAGGAAACGTGTAAAAGCAGGCAGGCTACGTTTCACTTTCCCTTCACCGACAAAACTTGAAGTTCAGTACGGATACGGATTAGGATGTGAATGTGAGAGACTACCACTTATTCAAGCCATTAACGAGTTGAACGGTTTTATAGTAAATTTGATTGTGGGTTCAAATTTTAAGAATTGGAATCATCTTTTCAAAATTCCATTTAATTAACAAATTGATTCACTCTTTTTTTTCTTCAACATATGTAATTGTATTAATTATTTATCTTTTTCAAAATTTAATTTATACTAAACCTGTGGATACTATTCAATGAAGAAAAAAATTAAATAATGATTGGCAGAAACAAGGTTTTTTTTTTCTAACATTAATTTTATTATAAATTATTATCATATTTACTATATTTTTAATTTATACCTAAAATTGTTTATAGTCTCTCTCAATTTTTAAATAGGAGAATAATATATTTCAACACACTTAAACTCACGTCTTCTTACACTACAATGATAACAATATCGATATCAATCAAACTAATACTTAATCGACAACATAAGATAATTATGTGGAAATTGTGTCGCAAACTTTAGGACGAGATATCTTTTTCATTTTATTTAATGATGTAAAATATAAAGTCTATAAACTACTTTGCTTATTTTTCAAAACTAATAATTAATATTATTGACTTGATCACATTTTAGAATTGGGGCGTCTTTCATAAGTTGATTTTATTTTATTAAACTTAAAATAAATTATTTTTTTTAAAAAAACTTGAAATATCCATATTATCATATTTATTTTTATCTGAAATTATCTAAAATAATATAAATTTTAGATTAATAAGATTAAAATTTAAAAATAAATAATATTTTAAAAATAAGTATTTATTTTTATCAAACGATTTTTAATATAAATTCAATGCTTATAAATTGAGTATTAAAAACTCAATACTTAAAATTTCAGTTTACCAAATACACCATTAATGTATATTTATTTTTTAGATTTTGAATTTAAAATTTAAAACTAAAACTATTGATGAATCTAGTGAGCTTATATAGAGTACCGATAAATTTTGTACATTTACGGATATACAACTCTTATAAACAAAGTACTACACAAACTCAGCTACCCCATCTTGTTTTTTCAATTAAAAGATGTTTAATGTACATTTACTTGTGAATTTGCTTATCGAAAAAGATTGTGGATTTTAATATTCTATTACATTTTAAAATACTTTTATGCCTTTCACATATATATAAACTATATTTAACTTTGATTACTTTATATTTTTTTTCATAAAAAATGTATAAAAAATATTTGTTATTTAAAAAGAAAAAAAAACTTGAGTTGTGGGAATATAGCGGGATAGAGTTTTTTTTTTTTTTTTAACTCAACGTGATTAAAGAAGTTTTTTAATAGAATAAAATTTGTATTTAAATTTAAATATTTGATTTTATTATTTTTGGAGTGTTTATTATTATCTTATTTGAGTATATTTTTTATATAAAAAATAAACAGATAAAATAATCTTAAAAACAATACATTTAATTTATGAAGTAAATATATTTTTGTCACCGCTAATTAAATTGATGTAGAATTTATTCGTGACATCAGTTCAAATAAATATTTAAAAACAAATAATACGTAGTACCAATTTAGAAAAAGATTAATATTAATTGATGCAGAAATCCAATCTAAAAAAAAAACAATGCTTAAAATGCAACGTGAAAACGTGGTGCATTTGGTGTTAATTTTTCTTCTCCGAAAGCAGTTTTTTATTGACACAAAGGTCTTTTCGGTATTGAAAATTCCGCAACCTCAGACTATTCACTTTAAAAATTAGACATTGAATTTATCATTAAGAATAGTAACCTGGTTTTTTTTTTCTTAAATTATAATTTTAAAAACCCATAGAAAGCATATAATACCACTTTAATTACCCCTAAAAATTTATTCCAAAAGGAGTAATGGGTAAAGATTTTTTTACATATATATCGTTTCAAAACTTTTTTTTTTCTAAATTTAATTTCTAATATGAAAGAATCAAATTAACTTAATCATTTTAAAAGATGATGTTAAACACATAAGAATTAATTCTATTGTTTTTATTAATAGAATTATGTATTGATTATGACCTTTTCTATGTAAAAAATTAAAATAAAATTTACGTACCAAAAATATCAGTTTGGTTGTCTATATAACTCAGAGTTATATGTTGATTCAAAAAACAACAACTATGAGCTATATGTACAAAAATAAAAATGATCATAGGTTGTGTGTTGTTGGATGTTTGATTATTGATTGGTAGGTATACTTTTTCCCAGCAAGGAAACAAAAGGAATAACCCTAAACTATTGGTGGGCTAACCCTGCCTGGCTCTTACAATGTCGAAACATTAGTTACTGGTGGGTCATTTTATGTGACAGATGTCGACCGATTTTCCCAAATCTATAAATACGAAGATAAAGCTTTGGAGAGCTGTGTTTTTCTTTTCATAGAGTGGACCGTTCATGCATGTCTATTGTTCACATTTTCTCACCCATGTCCGCAACTGATACTTCCACTCTTCCTCTCTACTTTTGGGATGGCCCAAGTTTTAATCAATTTTAGTTTCGGAAAGCAGCCAAGAATAGAATGGATCCAACTTCCATTGACATTCAGAACTCACATTGAAATGTAGAAAAATGATGATGTAAAGCGTAAACGTAAATAATATCCGAGAGCATCTCCAGTGAAAAAAACAACTCTTATTTCTCTATATATTTAAAACACTAAGGGGAAATGCTACCGTGATCTTACAGTTTTATATAAAAGGTTATCATACAACACAGCTTCCTGAAATGTGCAAGCAATTCAAGAATTTCTCCATCCCCAGTCTCCACCATTTCTGTGCATCTATAGTGCCAACAGTTAGCCAGATTGTGCCATTTAGGTTGCAAGTCCTAAATATACTATTTAATTAACACCTCCACTCCTCAAAATCCAGCCATATAGGAAAGATGTAAGCCATAAAAGTTGGCTTAAACATGACTTGCGTACAGCTAAGTTCTATCCAGAAAATGACATTCACCTCCTTCCACGAGCTCCTGGACCTGACCTTGGGCCTGGGTACCGAGAAAACTGAAGTCTCAAGTAGAGTTAGAATCGGGATCATGTTCATCAATTTTGTAACCTGCACAATTCAGCAATAAAATCAAATTGGGATTTGAGAAAGCGTTAAACGAAAGATTGATTGACTCAACTTCTATTTTCATTTTCATATCCCCACTCTATGGCATTGTTTTGAGGAAAATCATGCATATTTTCAGCCTGCATAAGGCCCAAAAAACACTAGAAATCAAGGCATAGATGAAACATTAGCATCTCATAGAAAAGCTACCTATCTCATTCTTCTTCTCTTTATTTATTTATTTTTAATTTGGGTGAACGGGAAATCCAAACTCAACTCTTTGAGCACGGGATAGATACACACCTACTGCTTAAGCCAAACACTCCAGTGCACCAATATCATTTAAACTATTAATTATTGTTTCCTATCAGTTTTTCTGAGAAATACCATGTATCCCTCTCTATGCACTACCTTCTATGAAATATGTCAAAATTAACAGAAGAAAATATCAGCTTGCAAGGAACTCATTGCAGTTGCTGCACAAGCAGGAGTTGTGAAATCAACAAAACAGAGGGTAAGAGGATCTCCACCACGCTGCATTACCAATGCATGATCAGGATTCGATCAAATGGTCAGGCTTACAAGAATTTCACATGTAAGAAAACAGCAAAAGAAGGCATGCTACAGGAGACAAATTAGGTGTTAGACAATGTCGGAATTCTTTGATGACTAGTCCTACTTCTTTATATCCCACAAAATCAAGGAATGCGTTGGAAACTATGGTATCGTAAGACATATCAACATATTTATGAACCAAAACATCATGAAAAAGGATACGAGCTATGGTACCGTCCATTTTTGTCCTTAGTTTAATTATTATATAATCCCCCACTCATTTCCTGACTAAAAATTTATAGCAACTATTCTTTACAATTTAGTCTTCGAACCTTAATTAATCATTATTTCGATAAAATTACCTATTCGAAATTCAATTCACTTATAATATGACTCCATAAATATTTACAAGCTCGGCCTTCAAAAGTGAAGTCCCGAAACCCTATTTTTCGACGCCGTTGACTTTCAAGTCATTACGATAGGTACTCGGGATTTCATATTAACCTAGCGTGCGTACGAAAAACGAAATCATATGCTGAGTAATAAGCTCAGTTGTATTTCAACAATTCAAAGACCAATGCAAAATAAACTATCATATGCAAATCATGTTGTCAATTACATCATTTGTATCATATGATTCAATCCACACGTTAAAAAGTTAAGTTGGGAGTAATCACATTAACATATCAAATTTCAAATCGAATCATTTGATTCGTCCACCGTCATACCAATCTTCCAGCTTTTAATTCGGTTCACATAATATTTCACAATAGTAATTCATTTTAAATATCATTTTTACAATTTCATTTTCAGTTCCTATTAACTTGACTCGGACTCGAACGGATACACGGGTCCAACCAACACACAAATTTGACATTCAGTGCCTCATTGGAGAATTGTAAAGTAAATAAATTACACCTTGCGCTCATCGGTATAACCGAAGTAAAGGTTGTGCCCAACACTCATCGACACGTTGTCGAAGTAACCCGTACTCGATCTATCCTATGGCATGTCAATTATATCCGACTCTGCCCTAACAATTAATAGGGTAAAAACCATTCAATTTTCGATTATAATCAATTCACAATTTATCATATTCAATTCTCAATCAAATAATAATTTCATTCATATAATACCATGGACGAAGGAGGTAAAAATGTTTCTCTTTCTTTCCCTTAAGCTTTGTTTTATTACTTATTTTATTTTATGTTTTATAATTTAATTAATTAAATAAGAAATTTTATAACATGTTTTTATACATTTGTTTACCCACCGTCAACTATTATTTCTAAGGTGTTTTAATTGCCATTTTAGTCTTTGGTTCATTTTCTAATTACAAATTTGTAGCCATTGAATTTTTATCAGTTTTACAATTTAGTCCTTGTATCTTAATTAATCACTAATTCGACAAAATTACATATACTGAATTCAATTCACTTATAATATAACTCGATATTTAATAATAATACTTACGAATTCGATTTATGAAAACGAATTTTCAAACCTGCATTTACTAACACCGTTGACTTTCAAGTCGTTATAATCTTAATTTTATTATTTTAACCAACACCACATTCAATCATGGTGTAACTTTTAAAAGAATTTGTTATATAATTTTTTTATCTACATTGTGAAGTATGACATAATTTAATATTATTTAAAAGATGCTATTTAATTTTATTCTATCACAACCATACTTAAATTATTTTAATATATTATTATATAAGTTTCGAAATGTTGATATAAAAATTCATGGTATCTATTTTCTGTAATATTGATCTTACATCTAGTGGGAGCATATTAAGAAAAAATAATTTCCAAGTAATAAGTATAATGAAATAAACCTAGGAAAGGTGCAAAAGCAAGCAGCCTACATTTCACTTTCCCTTCACCAACAAAACGTTTCAAGTTTAGTATGGATTAGGATGGGAGTTGGTGAAGACGACTACTCCTTCATGCCATAAGGAGTTGAATGGTTTTAAAGTGAGATTGTGGGTTCAAATTTTGAGTATCGGAACATCTTTATTTATCTTTCCAAAATTTCATTTAATTAACAGATTGATTCACTTGTTTTGCTTCAACATATGTAATGGTATTAATTATTTGTCTTTTTTAAAATTCAATTTATACTAAACCTGTGGAGATTATTGAGTGGAGGAAGCAATGAAGAAAAAATTACATAAATAGTTGACAGAAACAAATTGAATCACTTTGTTGTTTATTTTATTTTATTTTTTTGTGAATTACAAGAAAAGATAATTAACGTAACTCGAACTCATGTCACATCCGGACCGATAAACACCTCCATCACACAGGTTCTACATTAATATTATTTACTTACGACAGGCGGGTTATGAAATTAGGGGTTATTTTCTACATCGTTGTTCCCTTTTTCTGCTCTTGAAACGCGGAAACTAGGCCACTTCTCACTGCTCTCTTTCTCTGTCGCTTTATTGGTTCACACTCTTCTTTTCCCCTGCAACATGATGTTGTTCTTTGGTTATTCAACTCACTAAAATCAAACTAGAAAAATAATGTGAAATAATGCTCCTTGAAGAGATGCAAAAAAAATGTAGGTTACCTTGTCGCCGTCAACGCCGTTGCTTAGTAGTGGTGAGGAGTTGACATAATGGGGTGGTGATGGTGGTGGTGGAGGAGACTTATATTTGTAGACTGGAGTGGGTGGTGGGGGAGACTTGTACTTGTATGGGTGCTTGGGTGGTGCTGGTGATGGTGAAAGTGGAGGTGGAAGTGAAGACTTGTGCTTATAGAGATGCTTGCGTGGTGATGGTGGGGGTGGTGGAGACTTGTACTTGTAAAGGTGCTTAGGTAGTGATGGCGGGGGTACCGGAGGAGACTTGCACTCGTAAGGGGGTGGAGGATAATCCATTAGTAGAGGAGGTGGTGACTTGTAGTGGTAGGGGGGTGGTGGGTACTCCTTAGGAGATGGAGGAGGAGTAGGAGGAGGAGGAGATGAATAAGGGTAATTTGCTAGAGTTTGAGAAGGGAAGCTAAGAGAGACGATGAAGAGGAGGAGAGTGAGAAAGAGAAAGGTCATTGGAGACCCGTATTTGCTACAAGCACTGAGGTTTGGCTCTGCTCTTAGACAACCCCTCCACTGCCTTTATATAGATCTTGGGTCTACCATGTACGTAATGTAATCATGGTAAATTCCACTTAAAACTTGTTTTTTAACCTTCGTCAAATTATTGACACAAAGGTCTTTTCGGTATTGAAAATTCCACAACCTCAAATTATTCACTTTAAGAATTAGACATTGAATTTATCAGTGACGATAGTAACCTGGTTTTTTCTTAAATTATAAATTGCTTCCATCGTCGGAGCTATAATTATAAACCCATACAAAGCATATAACACCACTTTAATTACCCCTAAAAATTTATTCCAAAAGGAGTAATGCGTAAAGATTTTTAATATATATATATATCGTTTCAAAACTTCTTTTACAAGATGACATTAAACATATTAACAACTTAAATGGTTACATCTAAGTTCTTATCTAATTTTTTTTATGTAAAAAATTAAAATAAAATATATGTACGAAAAATATCAGTTTGATTGCCTCTATAACTCAGAGTTATATGTTCATTCAAAAAACTACAACTTAGAATTATATGTACAAAAATAAAAATTATCATAGGTTGTGTGTTAAACCATTAGTTTAGTTGTTCAATGTTTGGTTATTGATCGGTAGGTATTCATTTCTCCCAAACTCCAATCACTATACTTTCTCCCACCAAGGAAACTAAAAGGATAACCCTAAACTATTGATGTAGTACTAACCCTGCCTGGCTTTTACAATGTCGAAACAGTAATTACTGGTGGGTTACAATTTTCCCAAACCTATAAATACGAAGATAAAGCTTTGGAGACCTGTGTTTTTCTTTTCATAGAGTGGACCATTCATGCATGCCTATTGTTCACATTTTCTAACCCATCTCAGCAACTGATACTTCCACTCTTCCTCTCTACTTTTGGGAGGGCCCAAATTTTAATCAATTTTAGTTTTGGAAAGTAGCCAAGTATAGAATGGATCCAACTTCCATTGACATTCAAAACTCACATTGAAATGTAGGAAAATGATCATGTAAACCGTAAAATTAATTAATATCCGAGAGCATCTCCAGTGAAAAAAACAACACTTATTTCTCTATTCAAAACACTAAATGGAAATGCTACTGTGATCTTTCAGTTTTATATCAAGGGTTATTCTACAACACAGCTTCCTGAAATGTGCAAAGCAATTCAAGAATTTCTCCATCCCCAGTCTCCTACATTTCTGTGCATCTATAGTGCCAACAGTTAGCCAGATTGAGCCATTTAGGTTGCAAGTCCTAAATATACTATTTAATTAACATCTCCACTCCTCAAAATCCAGCCATATATAGGAAAGATGTGAGCCATCAAAATTGGCTTAAACATGACTTGCATACAGCTAAGTTCTATCCAGAAAATGACATTCACCTCCTTCCACGAGCTCCTGGACCTGACCTTGGGCCTGGGTACCGAGAAAACTGAAGTCTCAAGTAGTTAGAATCGGGATCATGTTCATCAATTTTGTAACCTGCACAATTCAACAATAAAATCAAATTGGGAATTTGAGAAAGCATTAAATGCAAAACCGATAAACTCAACTCTTTGAGCTCGGGATAGATACACCTACTGCTTAAGCCAAACATGCCAGTGCACCAATATCATTTAAATCTTAGTTATTGTTTCCTATCAGTTTTACTGAGAAATACCATGTATCACTCTCTATGCACTACCTTCTATGAATGTCAAAATTAACAGAAGAAAATATCACCTTGCAAGGCACTCATTGCAGTTGCTGCACAAGCAGGAGTGGTGAAATCAACAAAACAGAGGATAAGAGGATCTCCACCACGCTGCATTACCAATGCATCAGATTTTAGCATTTGTTGAAATGGTCATGCTTACAAGAATTTCACATGTAAGAAAACAACAAAAGAAGGCATGCTACAGGAGACAAATTAGGTGTTAGACAATGTATCGCTCACTCACATGTCGGAATTCTTTGCTGACTAGTCGTACTTCTTTATATCCCACAAAAGGGCGAAAGATGTCTAAAGCCTTGATCAAGGAATGCGTTGGAAACAAGGTAATAGAGCTATGGTATCATAAGACATATCAACATATTTATGAAGCATTACATCATGAAAAAGGATACGGGCTACTTCCCTCCTTGTGCTGTCAGAAGGAAGTCCCTCAACATATAGAGTATTGGAAGCATCTGGAGGTAGTGGTACAGTATCCCGACCTAGCATCGACATTGCATCCAACGGAAGTTGATTACCATAACCTACATTTCGATCATTTGGTACCATATCTGGAGCAGCAGATCCAGGACGACCCATCACAGGAGGATCAGCTATTGGACGAGTAGGCATTGCACCACCAACAGGCTTTCCCAACCCACCAAATGTTCTTGCTTCTCCAGAAGGAAAAGAAGAAATTTGCTACAAAAGCAATTTAATAAATGCTTCAGAAAACAAAAAATTGAGATGCATGATGGGAGTAAATAAAGCATGAGTGATGGTTCAAGATGGTACTGCACTCTGCAGATAGCGATCATATGCCGACCCAATTGTTTTTGTATCCTTTACAGGCAGATGTCCACCACGATCACCGTCTCTTGCCAAATAATTATGCATCTCATGAGATGGATGTAGCCCAGAAGGTGGGCCATCTGTGAAGTTGAAAATATAGCATGCCGGTGAAACTCTTTCTTAAAGCAGATACTATATTTCACAAAAGACGCAGCAATGAAACAAGCATATTTCTTAAATTCATCATGAAAGAAACAGAAAGACGAAGACAATGTTCCACAAAGTAAAAGACTAAATGCAAATCTGAACAAAATTAGCAGCTAGCAACAATGGATACGTATAAAATTAGTCCAACAAAGGTCAATCTGATTTTTCTTTAAAGAAAAAAGAACAAAAAGAGAGAAGTACCGGAACAGCTGAATGGTGCAGAATACAAGCTTGCAAAGGCTGAAAAGATATGTTAAGGAGACACCATAACTTAAGTTTTCAAATTTTGATGATCATTCATTCCTTACCTGACATTCAATTGCTACCTTAAAACTAAGATTTTGCAAAAGAATATTTAATTGATTACTTCAAAATAAAGCATCTAAAATTTGTGTAGTATTCATTTTCGTTGTAGAAAACAAAAATCAATTTGCAGGCGTGCTCAAATGATGATCAAAGTAAGCAAACAAAAACCTAACATTAAACCTAATGCATTTTTGTCCCCAGACAAGGTTTGAACAAAATTCTACCCATCTAGTTGCAAACTTCCGATAATTTCTAAACTAATCTCAAAAGAAGCTATACTAATTGAAGAAAGATATCTCTGCAAAAACAGACAAAGGTAAAGGCAACACTAAGGACTTAAAACGATAAAGAAAAGGCACTACCGTATTCAGTACGAGGTCGTTTAGGCGCCCCACTGGAAGACAGCATCGGAGGAGTTGGCTGTCGCCGATTCCAGTAACCGTCCGCCATTCACACGTTTCTTAACTTTCCTCTGCAAAAACAGTAATTCAAACGTTCTTAATTTCCTTATGAAAAGAAGAAATTAAAATGACTTTAAATGAGAGACAACCAATACCTTTGGCCTGGAATTGAGGAAACCCTAGCTCTTGCTAATCTACTTTTTTTTTTGGCGAAATTGCTATTCTACTTTTCTTTCTTCACTTTGTTTATTTTCGTTGGTATTTTTTTTTCTTTTTTCTGACACAAAGCACAAAACTGATTTCCCGCTGAGTTTCTCGTACGAGCAACGAGTCATGACTCGGAGGAGTCACGAAACAACTCGCGGATCACGTGTGTACATAATAGACGAGAAATAAGTTTTGAGTGAATTGTAGGCATAATGCCTTCCGACCTTATAAAAAAAGGAATTTTAGCATTGTATTTAATTTTTCACCTTTCTTAATTTTTAAATTTATGGTTTTTATTAAATTAATTTAAAATGGAAGAAAAAGTTAATAGGTATTAATCTTACTAACGTAGACAGCCATTTAATATTTATTCTTTTAAAATTTATAAAATTATATGTTAATAATAGTAAAACTATAATTTAATTTCTCAAAAATTATAAAAAATTAATTTAATCATTAAAAAATATAAAATATAAATTAATAAAATGATAAAATTACAATTTAATTTTTATAAAAATATGTAACTTAATTGTACCTTAGAAATCATTTTTGATTTTACCCAAGTAAATCTAATATTGTTTGACTTAATGACGCGAACTTGATTTTAAAAAAAACAATTTTTATATATAAATAATATAATATGATTATTTTTGTATTTTAGAATTTGTATATAATATATATTTAAAACTAAGTTCTTTTGAAACAAGAAAACCAACTTTTTTTTAAAGAAAATTAAACAAATCCTTTTACATATATTTTTTTTATCAAAACTTTTTACATATGGTTATATATAATGTTAGGGTAAATTATAAAAATAGTCACTTTTGTTTGTCTCAGGTTACATTTTAGTCACTTATTTAGAAATGTTACGTTTTAGTCACTTATGTTAGTATTTTATTACGAAGTGGTCACTGTGCCTTTAAGTTTCGTTATCTCTCTAACGATAATCCTACGTGACAGTCCAATTAGATTTTAAGTGTCAACTTGAATTTCCAAATGGAATGAGAATAAATCTTTAATTAAATAAAGTATTAATTAAAATTTTTAAAACCCTAAACCTTAACTAAAAAAATCCTAAACCCATTTCCACACACCTCTCATCTTCATCTTCATCTTCTTCCTTTTTGATTCCAATATCTTTAGTTACAAATCTGTCTCAAAGCTTGAATCTTTAAAACTCATTAACCCAAATATTCAAAGATTCAATATCTTCTTCCCGTTAAGTTTCTTTGGGTTAATGGATTTCAAAGATTCAAATTTTGAGATAAATTTTTAATTAAAGATGTTGGAATCAAAAGGGAAGAAGATGAAGATGAAGATGACAAGTGTGTGAAAATGGGTTTAGGATTTTTTCCGTTAAGATTTAGGTTTAAAAATTTTAATTAATTAAATTTATTTAATTAAAAATCTATTCTAATCCCATTTAGAAATTCAAGTTGGCACTTAAAATCTAATTGGACTGCTATGTAGGATTACCGTTAGGAAGATAACGGAATTTAACGGTAAAGTGATCATTTCGTTAAAAAAATAATAACATAAGTGACTAAAACGTAACATTTCAAACATAAGTGACTAAAATGTAACATGAGATAAACAAAAGTAACTATTTTTATAGTTTACCCATAATGTTATTCTCTTGATTTTTAACTTTTTTTTTAATAATTTAAATTCAACTAAAAATGTTGAAAATAAAAAAAATTAATTTATCATTTCCTTATTAAAAAATAAAAATGATATACCATTATTTTTGGCTAACTAAATGGGTTTCACTTGTTGAATGTTTAAAAATTACAGGTATGTATCGAAAGCAGAGTCTCCAATATGTGAACACTACAAATACATAAAGTTGGAATTTATGATACATCTACACACCCTCAAACCTTTCTCTTTTTTTTCAATTCTTCATTTCTTTGCTTTTTTTTCTTTTTTGTTTTGCTTAGCGGTCGTGTCAATAATTGGTTATAGTTTGTTTTTTTCTCTTTCACTATTTTTTTTCCATTCACTTTAAGTGTTCTCTCTTTTTAGTTTGAATATTTTATGTTATATATTTATTTATTTTTATTTTGAAAGCATTTTAAAATAATAAATAAATTCGTAAATTAATTTAAACTGTTATTGTTTTTATTTGTTTTAAGAGAAGATTAAAAGGGTTATGGCCAACATATAATTGAGTTTTGAATAGTGTAATTTATTCCATTATGTTCTTGTTTTTGTTTTACTCGCAATGGCAAAAGAAAAGAAATAAAAAAGTGAGTGAGGTAGATTTTTCCAATAGATTGTTAAGCAAAAATTTATTTGTTTGGTATAATACCTTATTGAAGTTTATTTTTTTTTTAATGTTTGAATCTTTTTAATATATATAATTTCGAGTTTTATTATTTAATATTCAAATTGCTTTAGAATATTTCGACTTTGGTTTTTTATTTAAAGTATTTTTTGGAGTAATATAGTTTTGAATTAATCAATCTCATATTATAGTTCAAATATTTTGAATTAAAATAGTTTTTTTAGCAGTTTAGATTGGATTGCTTATAAGTTTACAGCCCTATAATTTTAAGTGTTCAAATTATTGAAAATTCAAGCTTCTTCTTACATTCAACTCGAGATCTAGTATTATTTCAACAAATCAAATAGAAGTCTCGAGATTGATCTTTCGGTCTTGAAATTTCATGATAAAATATTAAAAAATGTTTAATTTTCAATTTTTATTTTAAATATATTTAAATTTTACTTCAATTCTCAATTCTCAATTTCACACAATACATACAATTAAACACCACAAAATTATAGAAATTCATGTTCAAGCAACCTATTACCACTTTCAAACTCATATTAACTAACATAACTAGTTACTAATCCCACATGCGTTCAGGCACTAATTGATTACAATTTCCACAAAATAACAGTTGGTTTGACTACATCAGGGAATATTTTTACAGTGGGGAGTGCTGTGTATGGTCAACTTGCTAATCCTTTTGCTGATGGAAAGATACCATGTCTTGTAGAAGGCAAGCTTTCAGGGGAATTTGTTGAAGAAATTGCATGTGGTGCATATCATGTAGCAGCTCTAACATCCAGGAATGAAGTCTATACATGGGAAAAGGAGCTAATGGTAGGTTGGGCCATGGAGATGTTGAAGATCAAAAAATTCCCACTCTGGTTGAGGGTTTGAAGGATAGACATGTAAAGTATATTGCTTGTGGTTCTAATTATACTTCCGCTATATGTCTCCATAAATGGGTATCTGATGCTGAGGAATCTCAATGCTCGGCTTGTAGACAGGCTTTTGGGTTCACCAGAAAAAGGCATAATTGCTCTAACTGTGGGCTTGTGCACTGCCATTCCTGCGGTTCAAGGGAAGCACTAAGAGCAACCTTGGCTCCTAATCCTGGGAAACCTTACCGTGTTTGTGGTTCCTGTTTTGCTAAAATGAACAAGGTTTTAGAAGCTGGTAATAGTAGGAGGAAATCTGTACCTCGCCTTTCTGGTTGAGAACCTGAGAAAGAGATGTGTGCTCCAAGGATCAGAGCTTCAAAAATCAACTAAGAAAGCTCAGGAAGCTATGGCACTGGCTGCAGAGGAGTCTGCAAAATCTGAAGCTGCTAAGGAAGTTATAAAGTCGCTAACAGCACAGGTTATTTTCAACTTTGTTTTGTTCTCTCTATTGTTTATTTGAATTCTCCTCTTTTGAAATCTGTTTTCATTTACTTGCAAAGTGATGCTAACAATCGCTCATGATATGCTTAGTGATTACATAATCCTTTGCATTCTTCATTGTGAGACTTGGTGTCACTTTGAACCCTAGCTTTTTCTTTGTTGTGTCTATTTGCTTCTTGTAATGCTCAAATGGATTTATTTCTATTTTACTTCCCAGCTCAAGGATATGGCTGAGGCCTGAGAGGTTGCCACCTGTAGTTTATGACACTGAGAACACAAAACCAGCATACTTGCCAAATGGCTTGGAGAGGAATGGTGTTCACTATCCAGATGCAAATGGATTGGGACATTTGAGATGTGATTCAATTGGTGGCTATTTCCTTGCTTCCCCCACCACACTTGATTCTGCCACAATCACTGGCACTCAGAGCCCTGCCCAATTACTTAGGGAAACGATTGCAGCCAACGGTACAGATAGCCATTCAGATACTTGACTACTGAAGGGTACTGCAGGTTTGCAGTCTGGTGACAACAGTGTGTCAGAGGCTGTTGATGAAAGAGAATCTGGGCTTTTCAGAGATGGCGAAAATGGTAACAAATCTAGAAATTCTGCATTGGTTGGTAATGGTTATCAATCGGAGGCTGAGTGGATTGAGCGGTATGAGCCTGGAGTTTACATAACTCTTGTAGCAATGCAGGATGGAACTAGGGATCAGACAAAACATCAGTTTCTGGACAAACAGGTCTGTCACCCACTTCACAAGTGTGACAACAAAAGGGAGGGAAGTTTAGTATAGACCCATTTTGTTCCCGTGGTAAGGCTATGGAGCAAGAAAGGAAGCTGTAAGTGTTCTTTTCTTTTCTGTCTCTCTCTTGTATTGTTTGCTCTTTACATATTCTTGTTTTAGGACAAATATTTTCTTTTGATGACCCCTCCTTTTCTGTTCTTTTTTGTTATCCCTCCATGATTTAGTTACTTCCATTTGAGTTGTGGGTATTTTTACCTTTGTTTTGTAATGTATGTATATAAAATCATCAATTGCTAGATAGTAAATAATCTTGTCAAGAAAGTTTTAGTTCCCTGCCTTTTTTCCTTACGCCACACCTGGGAGCGGCACCGGTAAACCGGAGGCATCCTATGCACGTTACAGTTTGACTTCCCTATATATATGGTTCAAAAGCACCTCTGTACTCTGCACTGCACCATAATTGTCGGTACATATAATTAGTAATTTTAGATTTTATATCACATATACACATATTTATAGCTATATTTGGATGTATATATTATTAATAAACTAGAAACTATTAAACTATAGATATGTACACAAAAATATTTTTAAAAATATTGATAAATCCGAAATGATAAATAAAATTATCAAATCTCAAGTACGATAGTAAATAATTAGAAAGCGTTGAATGTGTATCAAATAACGACACGATGCTGGATCGGATCTTATTTCGTGGAAATGGACATCAGCAGGGAAGTTCTCTACCCCGGAAACCTATAAGCATATCTACGTCGAGCATGACTCAGGATCTTGTAGGAATGATAAGATAATTTGGAAATCTGGTGAACCCCAACGCGTCAGGATGTTTTTGTGGCTACTCATTCGAGGCCGACTTTTGACAAATGAGGAACGTACTAAAAGAGGTATGAGTCATTTTCCCTGCGGCGAACTTTGTGTGTGCTGTATTGGAATCTGCTTTACATGCTGTTAGGGACTATTCTTCCACTCAATCGGTTTGGAAAACAGTTCTCCCTAGGGACTTTGGAACTGTTTTTTCAATTTTCCTCTCGAAAAATGGATTTTGTGGAACCTTGGAACCTGAAGAACGAGGCTTTCATTGGTGGCCAATGGGAGGTTTTCTTTGGGATTACTTGTTGGTTTATTTGGAAAAGCAGGAACGATGCCATTTTCAACAAGGCGAACATGAACACCGGAGATATTATTTCATCCGCTATTGCTTGGACTAAATCCTTATAAATTGGAAAAGCAAATAGTCGATGGGCATGTAATTCTATGTCTCTAAACAGTTGGCAAAAACCAGCTGTTGGATGGACTAAGATTAATGTTGACGGTTCCGTATCAAGAGGTGGATCAAGAGCAGCAATTGGTGGAGTGGGTCAAAGTCCAAGCGGCGACTGCTTGTTTGGGTTCAAGATGTCAGTAAGTATCACAGACATTTTCCAAATTGAAGCAAAAGTTATTCTTGAAGGCTTGCGACTTGCTTGGAATAAAGGGGTTAAGCAAGTGAAATTGGAGAGAAATAATGCTTCGCTTATTGAAGTCCTTCAAACGAGTCTTGCATGAGTGAGTAGTGTTGTTGAAATCTAGTTGATTCATGACTTGTGCCTCAAAACTTAGAGAGTAAAATTTAAATGTATCCGAAGATCATTTAATAAAGTGACGAATCGTTTAGCTAAGTTGAATAGTAAAAAAATTGGGCATTTGATAGTTCTTGAAGAACAGCCGCATGAAATCAATACCTTATTAAAAGAGGATGTTCGTTCGAGTTTTCTTAAGGGATCTATTAGTAGTTAATCTATTTTATTGTATCTAGGCTTGACCTATGTTTTTTTTCTACAAAAAAAAATAACAATATAAACAAAAGAATTATGGAAATAATAATATACGAAAAGATTTTTATATCGAATTAGTTTAAAACGTGACAACAATCTATTGCGTTATGTTATTGAATTTCCTTATAACTTTCATAATGGCTAAGTACAAATAAAAACAAAAACATTAGCAGGAAAAAGAAAAGAAAAACTAATTATTTTGAACCCTAACTTCAAAAAATCTTCAATCCCGATTTAGAGTTTTGTGAAGTTTCAACAGCACCGTCATTCGTGTTCGTCTTAGGTCAATTGAATTATGTTTGGAGGATGATAAAAAGTGGGAGTCGGTGGGGAATTGAAAAAAGAAAAGGGCGTAATTAGAAAGGCAGATTTCATAACTTGAATTGAAAAAGAAAAAGGAAAGCATTAAGAGTTGAATTAGCAGCATGATAAATTGATTCAAAGTTAGGTATTTGACTAAACACTTGAACATAGATGCAGTGTTTTTATTACTTGAGAGTCGAGTAATAGCAAATAACATGGTGATAATTGCATAACCATTTATTATTTCTTGTGGGATTATTTTGCAGTTTAGCATTTCGAGTACTTGATATATTATTATTATGGATGAGCATTGAATTTATTTATGCAAAGATAATAGTATTTTTTTTTTCCTTTACAAGGTTTAGGGTTTGATTGTTGAAGGCGCAATGCGGACAGGTGGTAGGGAGATAAGGAAAGTTTGGAGGGAGTCTGTGGTTAGAAGAAGGAAGAGAGGAGTTGCCTCTTATAAATTGGTTGCGGGTTCGTGTGAATAGTTGTTTTACTGTATAGAATGGTAAAATGACGACAAGATTTTCCTAAGATGGGATTAACTATGTATCTGTGTGCATGTTGGGATGGAGTGATTCCCTAAGCAAGCGAGCCTTATGTCCGAGTTAAGGTGGCGACTATATATTACTATAACATATGTATTTGTGGTCAAATTTCTGTACTAATCATTTTTGGTGCATTTATCTCCTCTGTTGTAATCTGCCAATTTCTTGTTTCTTTACTTTCAAAATGTATAAGTTTTTTTTGGTAACAAAATAAAAAAGAAAAATCAATTGCCAGCTGATAATAACAATAGGGTTAAATAACAGAAAACATCAGTCTAACCGTATTTGATCATCAACCAATGAAGGAACATAAAAAATTTGAGTACCAATAGGAAAGCCTTTCATCAAGTCAACCAAAATATCAAAGTCACAATTCACCTCCTTTAGTATTTGCTTAATGACCACTCTCTACTCGCTTCTGCATAGTTCTTGGATTCGCATCATCAAATATTTGTTTAAATGCCCTCTGATATCACCATGGATATCTTTGATAGTTAGAGTACAATTAATCTCAATAATAACATTTTTCCAATTAGCCTCCCATTCTAATTGAAGACCATCATAAATGGACCAAAGCTCGACTTACCATGTAATTTCAATCTACTTTTTCTTGTTAATCTTATCCAAATAATTTGACATGACTTATTTTTTCTCTAAACATTTAATTAAGTGACATGTTTTTGGTTTTTTTTATATATATAATTTGACAATTTTTTGCACATTAAAAAAATTGTATGAATCTCACGAGTGGCTCCAGTGGTAAAGAGGATGTTGTTCATCCTAAAAGATCCGGGTTCGAGCACCCTTGTGTACAAGGAGTGTGTGCATTGTCAAATAGTCAAGAAAGTATGAACAGACACTACCATATAATTACATCAATATATTAAAAAAAATTGTATAATATATGTCCATCAAACATACCACATGTTCTAAAAAAAATTGCATCAAATTATTTAATAGAATTAAAAAAAAATCGTTTTCAGAACATATTTTAAAAAATAGAATGACTACAAATATCAAAAAGAACCTTAATTAGCCAAAAATACATGTATATAGAAACCTTCCATAAAATGTTAACTATATTTTCAGAAATTCAAGAGAAAATTGCAAACAAATGAATGATGTCACCAATCCATCATTCACACATTGGGTTAGGTTTTGTAATTCTGAAATGGAAGAAAACATCGTGAACCAATTCTCTGAAATAATATCCAACAAAAATGATGCACAATCTTCTTTGCTTATCAAAAATCAAGAAACCCAACACAATCCATGGTACACGATTGTCAGAGTATGATTAATTATATTTAATATAAATAAAACATTTATTCATCCATTTTACGATTTGAGTATAGTGCTATTCGAGTCGAAATAGTATTCAAGTAAAACTCTTTTAATAACATAAACTTGATTCAAATGCTTATGAAAGAAGTCCACTCCCACTTCTTTTAACTACTTATTTATATTGTTTATATCAGATTTTGTTTAATGAATTAAGATAATAAAAATCAATTATATGTTAAAAAGAATAAAAATAATTTGATTTGAAAAATTTTAAAAACAAATTTTAAATTAATTGAATTGAATTATTTGATTTTTTAATAGTTTGAATAAGTAATTTAATTTTTCGAGTTTAAGTTGAATTGAATATTGAAAACTCGAAAAAATAAATAAATTGATGTAAATATGTCTTGGGTCCTTGTCAATTTAAAAATTAAGTAATTGATCACTCTAACAAAATTATTAAAAAAATCCAAAATCATTTTTTAAAAAATCCAAAATATAAATAATATATTCCAATATTTTATAAGAAATTTAAAAAAATATAAAATTCTAAAAGAGTCTATAAAATTGTTTAATCATAAAAATTTAATTTTTTTTCCTAAAATGATACATTTGATGTCTTAAAATTTTATCAAATTAAATTTATTATATTAAAGTATATTAAATCATTGTTATTGCAATAACTTAAAAGATGTGTTTTTTTTAATAAATTAAAAGACGTGTTTTTGAATGAGCTCGAGTGCATTATATCCTTCTTTTTATTATTGATTGGGAGGAATATGAATAATTTAAGCATAGTATAAAAAAAAATATTAATTACTCTTAATATGAAATTTTAAATATTTCCCTTAAGGCAGAATTCTACTTCCTGCTCTTATGAGCATTATTCGGAAGGACAATTGTTCTGATTAAGATTTTTCCAAAATTAAGTAGAAGTTTATTCTTTGGAAATGAATTGGGTTAGTACATCTATTTTCTTAAAAAATGGCAATTTGAGAATAAATAAATTATAGATATTAAAATCAAAACTTTACATTCATTTTACTAAAAGAAATACAACTCAATCATACTTATAATACAAATAATATACATCCGAATAATTAATAATTACACTTATAATTAATCATTATAAAGCACAATAAAATTGATTTTAAAATATATCTGGATCTAAATCAAAATAAATTTAGACAAAACCCACACATGATGAAACTTAAATTAAAATAAAATTTAAATTGAAAGATCACACATGATTCACACAAAGTGGGACTCGAACCAAGGTCAAAGTAATTTGTTTTAGAGGAGTTGAATTTAAATTATAAATTTTTTATAGAGTTGAAAATATAATTTTATCATTATATTAACATAAAATTCCATTAATTTTGAGGGATTAAACCATAAATTTCATAGTTTTGAAGAGGATGAAATTGAATTTTAAAATTTAAGGGATCAAAATATATTTTTATTATTGGATTAACTTAAAATTTTACAATTTTCAAAAAAGCTAAAGAGAATAATTTTTCATTTTGGGTGGAAAAAGGGCAAAATCGTTGTCGTTCCCCTTCTAATTACATCCCTGACTTGTATCCCTTTGAATGGACGGTGATTATGGTGTGATGAAACCTCTAACCTCATAGTTATAATAATTAATCTCACCGTCACCGTTGTTTTTAACTTTATTGAAATCAAACGTACCGTTCATCCAAAGAAATTTAAAATCGTAAAAATTTTCGATACCTCGATCTTACTATTAAGCTAAACAATTCATTAACTAATAAATGAGAATATATAGGTATAAGAGAGTAAATGAAGGAGGTATATTGATCACAAAATTTCAATAGCATTTGGTTGATTGATGTTAAGGAAGTGAAGCGAGTGACCGACAATGGAAGAGTAGCTTAGCATTGTTGCTGAAATTTTGGTGTCTGTGAAATGATTACACAACTTTGTATTGGGTTATAATATTTTGTCTAACCAAACCCTCTTGAATTTTGCCATTTCTCATTATCCAAACTATACTCTATTAACCACCTTTGACCTTCCCATGGCTGCCGCCCACTCTTCTTACCCTCTTTTTTGTTGAATTTCAGTGCCCCTTCTTTTGAAATTTCTCCTTCTCTTTTTCTCTCTTTCTTTTTCTTTTTATGGGTCAATCAACAATGCTTTGAAAAGTTTATATAATTATTATAATTTTCAATAGGTGACGTATTATGATTTATTAATAATGTATTTAATAAGTGTTGGATATAGTAGTAAGTCACATTGTACTTTTAAAGAGATAGCATAAATTTGAATTTTAAAGATGATATTATTGAGAGAAGCAATCACAAACCTTGAATATAGACCGTAAAATAAACACATCAAATACCAAAAAAAATAAAAATTTATATACTGTTAATGCATCCAATATAAATGATAGAAAAAATAAACAATTTTGCAGATTTTTCAAACGCTATTATATGTCTCATTTTGTATACATAAACCATTAAATAACAATTAAAACTAATAAGTTTAAAACACTTGATTTTAAAATAGGTTATGCATTTCTTTAAAAAAATTCAATTAAAATACAAACACAAACATCGTATTGTTTGTGTATTTTTTTTACGCCCATTTTACGGTATATATTCGAGATTCGTGATTATTCTTTTCAACAATATCGTCTTCAAAGTTTATACGCACGTTCTCCTTTGGAAATATAATGTGCTTTACTACTACACTAGACACTCATTGATATAATTATAGTTTTTTATTTGAAAAAAAAAAGGCAAATTTTTATTTTTGATAGATTTTTTTTAAAAAATAATCCCTACTCATTAAAACTCTTATTACTTTATTGTGTAAATGTACTTAAAATAAAATAAATTTATGAACATGGTAATAAAATATACTTGTCCAATTTCAAATTAAAATAGAATATTTAAAATTGGGATCCATAACTATCATTTAATTAAATTTAATCAAAGAAAATATAAATAAATATTTAATTGGTTTTAAATAATAAATAATTTGTTTTGTCATCCCAACATTTTAAATGGAAAAAGCAACTCATTGACTAATTCTCCATTGCATATTTTACCCGAAAATAATTAGGAGCAACTTGTTGAAGAAAAAAACCGTATTCATAAGGTGTTCATGTATGATATTAACACATTTTATGTTTATTTAAGTCTAGTTCGGTAAAAAAATATGAATTTAAAATTTTATTCAAACTCTTTCATATTTATAAATGGCTAATCCAATCTTATTTTAGACCCGCTCATATTATCAAAAATTAATATTTAATTTTTCAATATATATTAATTAATATTGTTTTAATTTAATATTTAATATTATGTTTTTTATTTATTAAATTATATATATAGTCATCTTAATAATTTTTAATGTTTATATTATAGTATTTTTATATACTACTATATGTTTAATTTTTATGTTTTATAAATTGTATAATATATAAAAATGACTTAATGATAAATTTGGCTACTAACGTTTGCATATTTTGTCAAAATGGCCCAAATTGTATTTTTGAGCATTTTTTTACCATCAACCTTTGTTCTTTTTTTCAATTTGCTTTTTTTAAACAGATTTAATGAAAGTACCGTTAAAAAATAAACGGGGATGATGTGGAATTTCATATGTGAAATATTTTAACGAGATGTAATTTATTACTTAGATTACCCAATAAGATAATTACATGTGAAAAATAGTAAAATGAATAAATAATACATAAAATTGAAAAAATAACTCTTAATTCAAAGAAAATAAATGTAATTATCTAAAAAAATTAACTCGATAAAAAACTTCTCAGTAAACAAATGTATGAAAGATTGAAACATTTTGAAAGAAAAAAGATTGAAACCTTGAATTTATTCATTAAATTTGTTAGAAAAAGCAAATTGAAAAAAAGAACAAAGGCTGGTGGCAAAAAAAAGGTTCAAAATACAATTAGGGTTATTTTGACAAAACATGCAAATGTTAGTGGTTAAATTTGTTATTAAGCCTATAAAATAACATAACATAAAACATTACTAACTTAAAAACGAGTAGACTGGACTTAGATCTTGAATAGTCAAGCATGAGTTGCACCCATATTTTAAAAGGGCTCAAGTTTTTTTGTCTAAATCCATTTTTAAGGCCTAACATTTTTATCGAAATCTTTTCAAATTTCGAACAGACCTTCAAACTTGGATAATTCGACCATAAACAACTTAAATAATTCGACCATGAATAAGTCTAATTCATAATTTATAGACATGCCAAACCCACTTTCTTAGATAACTATTTAAAAAGAAATATTGTAACTGCATTTGATTTCATATATAATACTCACTCATACCCAATAGAAACCTTTTACTTTAATTTTATTAATGTTGAAAAACAAAAAAAAGTTGTAAAAGGAAGATGATCTCACCAAAAGGAACAAAAAAACAAAGAATTAAAGAGAGAAAATTCTTTCAAAGGCCAGTAGGTGTACAAGTAATAGGATAAAATGGACATGACCAGTAATCGGAAAAAAGATTTATATACTGTGAATGGCTTTGATGGTATCACTTTATTTAAAAATTAATTTTACTAGTTTTTTTTTTATTTATTTAAAAAATGAAATAATGCACTAAATGTAAAGAAAAAACATTTATAATGCGAATGAAAATTTAGAGTCCAAAAACAACATTTGAAAGTGACCCACATCAATAAAAATTTAAATCCTACAAGTAACATTTGAAAGATGAAACACATTTATTAATGCATGGTAAAAAAAATAAAATATTAAATATTTAAAAAATGAGATACATGACTATATAATATTTTAAAATATTATTGAGAGGGAATATGAAAAATAAAAAGAAGGGTGTCACCAACATGTCATGCATACGTAAGTTGTAGGCATCTGCACGTATCTATCCTATCTGCCTCAACTTCCCTCTGACCTTGCCTTGTTTCTTTTTTGGGTACAAACAGAGCTTTGTTTGAATATAATAGAAATGGATTACACATAATTCATATTTTAATCCTAATCCTATTGGATTAAACTCTGCAACTTTGAATCCCAAAGGATGAAATGCTACTATTTCTTCAATTTGCATGTAAATTTGTTTTGAACAGGCAAACAAAAAGTAAAAACAATATTCCACGAAAAAAGAAGACAAGAAAAGGACTCATCTTCATCTTCATCCTTCATCTCCTTTGCTGTGTGAAACTTGGAATTTAGCAAAAATGGGGGAAACCGATATTCATGTTGGACTCTCTCTCTCTCTCTCTCTCTCTCTCTATATATATATATATATATATATTCTATTATGTTGATTTGAGACATGGAATCTGATTGTTTGATCTGATTAAGCCATGTGATGTGATTGAGGAGGAGAGATGGATTGAGGACTATGGGATGAGCAAGGCATGGAGGGATTTCTGAGGATGAGATTAAGTTTGGTCATCTTCACCTATGGAATAATACCTTGATGTGAAGTGCAATGCTTTCACACCACAAAAAAAGAACAAACAACCACCATAGAAATAGAGCAAGAAAGCTTCTGCTGCTTCCCATCGAATATTAGTAAGAAGGGAAATCCAGAAACAGAGTGTGAGACAGAGAGCGAGTTGTTAAGGGGAATGGTTGAGGAGAGGGAATGAGGAGGATGAGGGGTTCCACTACTGTTCATTGTGTGGCACAAACTACAAAAGATTATAGAATATATACGCCCCTTATATATATATATATATATACATATATAAAATAAATAAATGGAAGAGGTTGGTATGTTGGTGACTGTTTGGGGGTGGCTTGTGTGAGAAGAATATGATATGAATTACAATGTTGTAAATGCAGCAGAAACATGTTACAAGTTAATGCTGTGGGGAGCTCAGCCTTCACCCGTTCATCACTACTGATTTTTATTTTATTTAGTTTTGAAATGAAAAAAAATTGTAATTAATATTACAAGAGTACTTGAAGATTCAACCTCTGCTCCTACCAAAAAAATAATAATAATAAGTGATACCAAAATATTATGCAATGGAAGATAAAAAATTTAAGTCAGATTAGATTTTATTTTATCTACTAAAAAATAAGTAAATTAATATTTTTACGTTAAATTAAAGAGTAAATTAGTTTTTTATTAAAAATCCATTCATTTCTATTGTTAAAAACCGGTTCCTCTATGTCAACATGAGGTACACATGAAACATCATATAATATAAGTGGATGAAATTGATGAAAATTTTAACTGAAATAATTGATTTACTTTTAAATTTGGTACAAAAATTAATTTACTCATTTTTTTATGTAAATGGAACAAAATGAAATCTAATCCTTAATATATTAGTCTTCATTATAGTTTTACAAGGGAAATAATCCAAATGGAAGGATTTATTATTTATTATTTAGAGAAAAAGATTGAGTTGTATGGTTTGGTTAAGTGAATAAATTGGAGCGTGACCATATTTAGGTTCTATTTGTATACATCACACCTCTGCTATGCAAAGCTAAAATGATTATGTAAACCCTACGAAAGTTCCTGCATCTTGTGCTTTTGATAGATTTATTTATTTTATTATTTCTAGTTTTTTTTTTTTTTTTTTAAGTTTGTAGTTTCAATTTAAGATCTTTCTTCATTAATTCCACAAATAATTTAATGTCATGTGATGAGTGAATATATATATTTTGGAATTTTTTTCATTGTATAAATTTTTGCGTATATAGAAAAGACATAAAAGGAGAACAAAAATATTTGTGCAGTTGTATTAAAAATGCCACATTACCACATATTTAAAACATTAAGCCAGGTATTATTTGACGGAATTAATAGAAAAAAGTTGATCTTAGGATTAAAAAAATACATAGAAATATAAAAAATTATAAATTATCAAATTACAGTAGAAAGATTAAATCCAAAAGCTCTGGGAACCTTCTATAAAAAAAGCACATAGTATAGGGACCTTTTATAAAATATGACCAAGCTAATATTTTCATTAGTTCTTTAAAATGTGTATTTTTAGTCATAGGATTAACTTTTTATGTTATTTCTGCAAAATATTTTACGTGATTTATTTTTTAATATATAAGATGACATGCCATATGTTTAGTGGCACAGCTAAAGAGTTGGCAGAGGCTCTAGTTCTCTAAAATAGAAAATTTTTTATTTAGGTTTTTTATAATTTATAAAATCTTAAATTAATAATGATAAAATTACACGTTAACCTCTTCAAAATGATAAAAATTTGATTTAATTCTTTAAAATTTATAAAGATATAGACTATTAAAAATAGTGTAATTATTTTTTTACTATCGTAAAAGTATACAATTTAATTTTACTTTCCCTCAAAATAATTTTCTGGCTCCGCCATTGCACATGTTCTTTACCATTTTTATATAGTTTTTCGTTCTTTTAACACATTTAAGAAAAGATAGGAAATATAATTTAAAAATTATCATATTTGGCCATAATGCGATTTAATTATTTCAAATATAGAACATCTTCCTCTAATTAATCCTACCTATTTTCACAAATTTGAAATTTTCTAATTAAATTTGCTTATGTCTATTTGGTCTATTCTTGTATAACGTTATTTTGTTTATTCTTATAGCATGTGTTTTTTTTTCTACTTTTTAAAATTTGTTATTGGGTATTGCAGTTTTTGAGCTTAGGTGGTGTTGAAGGGGAATGGACTTTTTTATTGAAAAAAATCTTTGAAGTATCGTCCTCTAAGCATCTGACCCGGATTTTGAATAGTTGAGTATTGTTTTCGAGATGTCTATGCTTGGTTTTAGTCCCAGAGTTTTGTCTCCCTACTTTGAAGAAAGTCCAAAGGAATTTACAGAACTGATCGAGAGCGCCTAGGATCTACCAAGAAAATATTTTATCATTTTGACTTTAATAAGGTTCAAACTCATGCCCTTAAAAGAACTTAAAGGATAAAAGCACTAAAATAAAATCTCGAGTGAGATAATACCTTCTGTTGGATGTCCAAGACTCAACTCCCTTCAATAAGTGGGGTTTCAATTGCGACTATTGGAAAGTATGTTGGATCTATCCTTTTGGGTCGTCAATAGATGTGATGGAGCATGGTTCGACAGATTTACATATTGATGATAGTGAGGAGGAGATGTGATAGATTAATCTGAATTCTACAGAGTCAGATTTGACCAACAAGCATTGCCTAGTTGATTGTTTTCCCATACCAGCATGGTTAGTTTTCAATCTCTGCGCACTACTTTGACAAACCTATGACAACTTTTAGGAGGGATCTCAATAATTGGGACGGGAGAAAAGAGATTTTTGTTCCTCTTTTAGTAATAAAAATAAAATAACCAAACTATAACTATATATTTTTATAAAAGTAGTTTTATTTAGACCTGTTCATGGGTCGAGTTACTCGTCCAAACTCAAGATTCGCTTAAATTTTGAGAGGGTTTGGGCAAAAATATTAGGCTCAAAAAATGGGTTTAGGCAAAAAAATTAAACCCGTTTAAAATATAGTTGGGCTCGGTCGGACTTGAATGATCAAGCCCGAACCGAACCGACCAATTTTAAGTTTATAATACATTATATTATGTTATTTTTTATATATTTATATAATTTAGAACACATTAAAAAAATAAATATATACTAAATATATAATACTACTCTAATGTAAACATTAAAATATTGTTAAGATGACTATATAAAAAATTTCAATAAATAAAAAATATATAAAACTATTAATATTAAAATAAAATAAATATTTTTAAAAATTTAAAAAATAATATGTGCGGACCTAAAATGGGCTTGAGTTAATCTTTTGCAAATGTGGACGGGTTTGGGTAAAATTTTAGGCTCAGATTTCAGATTGGATCGGGCTTGAGCAAACATAAAGTATGTTAATATCATGCTTAGGCCCGGCTAGAACCCAGCCTGACTTGACCCATGACACCTCTAATTTTATTCCAATATTTTTCTTAATAAATTAATTAATGGTTTTTATATGTAATGAAATAGTAATTTTGAAAAAAAAAATGAGATTACCACTATTAGAGAAACACCAAAAACTCTATGATATTAGTACCTAATTTTCAAGTTACTTTCTTTAATCATTTCTCATTGCATTTAGCTTCTAATTCTTGGAATATAAATATAAATTGGATAATTCAATATCTAATTTAATTGATTTAGATCTAAGAAATATTTATATATATTATCAAGCTATTTATAAAGCAATTATGTTATATTTGATAAGAATATTATTTTTTTATACATCTTTTAGTATATGAGTTATTAATAAATTCTAGTTCAATTGGTAATTATTTGTTGCTTTCCTGATTTATTTTTTGCATGGAGAAAGAAAAATGTACAATTGAGGTCTTAGTTTTTACAAAATTTTTTACTTATTTTTTAATTTCAAATTTAAATTTATATTAACTATCTTTTATTTTATATCTAATTATTATAATACATATATAATAAATAAATTTTTTCCATATTCTTACACTAATAATCAAAGGAGACATTGAAGAAATTATAAAAATCAAAAGCTACATTAGGGTTTTCTGTTATCAAAGGAAAAAAAAGTTTAAACTTTTATTAATTCAGACAAAAAATATTTATAGTTAGCAAAATTGTAATTTTAAAATTTTGTACTTAAAACATATCATTTATGTCGTCAAATATTAATACAAGAAAATATCATGTATTTAAAATTTAAAGTAACATATATTTTTAAATAATTATTATATTTTATTTCTTAGTACTATATATATTTTTAAAATTTTATATGAATTCAAACTATAATGTCTTTAATAGTAAAAATAGAATGTCAAGTTATAATTTTTTTTTTTGTAAGCATAAAATTTTTAGTTTCATTTGTTAAAAGTTTCTTATTTCATGGAGAACAATAATATAAACTATAAAGTATTAGTTAATAATGAAGTTCATCTAATCTTATTTTTTAAATTTTAATATAATTAACTTGTAATATGTGATATCTTTATAATAAAATTATTTAAACAACTGATTTTATATAATAAATTAACTTAATATAATTTTTATGCTAACAAGTACCAATAACAAATTTTAATTTTAATTAAAATATAATTGAAAATAGTATATTATAATAAAAATTTTCTTAAAATATAATCAATTAATAATTTATATTGAGATATTAACATTTAAATTATATATATAATTACATTAAAGGTAAAACAAACCAAAAATTGAACCAAACTCGAGACTTAACTTAAAATAACTCGAAGTCGAAAAAATCCATCTACTGGACTTGTGATAGGGTTGAAGGCCGAGCACTCTGCAAGTGTGGAGTATCTTATTGGGCTGGTTTATGGATTCCTCCCGCTTGTGCTAATTTCACTACCCAACATCAGATTTGGGTTACATTCTGCTATTAGTCCCTGTATTTTGTGAAAGTTATAGATTTAGTCCGTATATTTTAATTCAATCAATTTTAGTCCCTTTGCTTTTTCGAATTTGGAAATTTTAGTCTTGACCCAAATAATATATGTTAAGTCCATTTGGTTAAATTCAATTACTAGTCTTGTACTATGTGTACAATTGTAGATTTACCTCATATTCTCCAATTGGATCCTAGCAAGCCCTTATACTGTTCAAAGTAGAAATTTCACAGTCTCGACATAGATTATATTTGTTAGTCCATCAACTAAATTTTTAGTGAGTAGTGAGTAATATGTAGAAATGACAAGCTGACATGATATCACACATATGATAATATGTTTGTTGCATTCAATTGTGAAAATAGAATAACTTAATTAATTTAACAGTTATCGTTAGGTGATGATTGAAATTTTAAAATTTGAAAAAGTATAGAAACTAAAAATGAACAAATTAAAGTACATGAACTTAATCCACAACTTTTGTAAAATAAAAAGACCAATAGCAGGATTAATACTTATCTCGTTGCATATATTTGAGGTGTTTAAAACTTGAGATAATTTGCAAGAATAAACCACTTAATGTATTGGTGTAAAAATTGTTTTTCAATACATTTAAATTTATGGGATAATTTGATGTACTAAAAAGAATAGTGTAGAAGCCTTTATGTAGTGAATGTTGTAGCATCAAAATTTGAGTTGGATCCTACAACATCATCCCTGCCCTCAATTGTGAATGTAGTAGGGTTTATTTCATGAAGCCTCGTGTAAGCCCAATAATTTAATATCATCCATAGGCCTTTCCCCATCAAATTTCTTAACTGCCCTAAAATGATAATTTCAAGCATTCCGCTGGGCCCAAACCATGAGAATTTAAGTTGACACAAGCTAGTATTATTAAAAAATATTAAAATTTTAAATTTAAAAAAAAATAATCAATTCAAAAAATGGAGGAAAAAAACAGTAATAAACCATAAGCAAATAAAAAGAAAAACAAGAGGGAAAAACTCTAACAGCAATGCGACGAGCGCGACTCAAACTCAAACCACACCTGAGATGGTGAATACCCTAATCATTAAGCCAACACACGGAGTTCAGAGGCAGTACTATTTTCATATATAAAGCTATTAACAGTGGAAGATGGAAATAAGAAGTGAGTAGGTGGAGAAGAATTGGTAATGCAAGTGAAGCAAAGAAATAAATGATGGAAATGTGGAAGTAGGTGGAGAGGAGAGCCATTACACTCCAAACAAGATCCTTATTTCTTTTTCATGAAAACGACTCAAAACCCCCCACGTGATCTTATCCATTGCCTCTAAAATCTTAACCACATCTCATTTAATATTTGCACCCAAACCCACAACTTCCATTACATCCGCTGGGTTTTGTAAGGAAGTGATATGGGGAAAAGAAATGTGTTGTGCATCTGTGTTCCACATCCCATCTTCTTATTACTTCAAACCCTTTACGTGAGGCAAAACAAATGTTCATGAAGCAACAAACGCTGACCACTTAAAACTGCCTCCACTTTTTCCTTTTTCTTTTTATTATCTATAGCTTGGGTTTATGACATACAAAGGTGCCAAGGTAGTGTTGTGAATACATAATTGAATTGGTCCTATTTCAGTACTTACAAGTCTTGTTACCCACATGATAGATTCATATATGGAATATAACCCACATGAGTAAACTTCACAAAACATATATATTGGTCGACCGTCGTAATATAAAAAATACCTTCTATGCCACAATTCAATCTAACCCATTGGGCTACGTCATGAGATATAAATCAAAATGGTTTTCTTTAACACCCATAGTTCTCTTAAGGTTTTATCTCCCTCATGCGTGTCACATATTTGAAATTCAAAACATAATACACCAATTGATAGTTGTTTTGCAAAATGTATTTCTTTGCGTGTTATGTTTCAGGTTCAAATATGCGGAGATGAACTTAAGGGGGTGGCAAAGCCTTGAGGGATTTGTGGATATTCGAGGAGGACAATTCTAGTTTGTGTCTTATCATGTGATAAATCTTAAAATTTTGTATATCTATTTTGTAATTTCAAAAATTTAAAAATTCGAAGTGTCTTGAAAGTTCTAAAGCATGCAAGGTAGTCAATACTGCATCGGTGGCGCATCATTTTTTTATTGGAACTAATATGTTTCAATATCGATTTGTTTTGATGTACCGTTTCAGATTTATCAATTTTTTAAAAAAAATATCAGTATATAAAATATTCATCAATAAATTTCAAAAACAAAATGTTATCCTTCAACAAATCTAAAGTGAATAAGAAAAAAAGAATGTTCTACACATTAAACAACAAAATTATCCACAACATTATTTTAAAAAAAAAACCTACAATAATATCATCTCATGTTAAATATATAAAATGAAAGTTCAATAAAAAACATACATAAAATGTTGTGTTCGAGAAGCATTTAGAAATTGTTTTTTTTTTCATTAGTTTGTTTGTTGCATAAATTCTTTATTTTTATTTATTTATTAATTTTCTACTTAAAATTTAAAGTTGCTCTTTTATTTTGGTTAAGGTTTAAATTTTAAATTTTATTAATAAAATATTTCAAAGTTAGTAAAAAAGTATAAATTTATTTATTTTTTAACATTATTCATGCACTGACTGATGCACAATGTTCCGACTGGTGCAACCGAAATGAGCTGGTTCAACTGATACGGATCAAAATTTACATTGATGCAAAAAAGAGAAGTGGACGTTCTGATTTGTTACTAAAACGGTACACATTGGTTGGTGCAACCGAAATCAATGCAAAACCAACTACATTGTTCTAAAGTAATGCACTTATTTAAAATGTTACACCATGGGCTTCTTGCATTCATGAGTAAAGTCTGAACTTCTATATAGTATATAAAAGCACGAGTTTAAAAAAAATTTTGAGCAAGTGAAAATACTTTTTATTTTCTACCATATTATTAAATTAATTTTAAAAATAATTATAATTCAATTTAGAATGATTAATTAAAGTTGTGCTAAAAAATAAAGTTATTACTTGAATAAAAATCTAAGCATAAAATATATAAAAAAAATTGTATATAGTTATAATTTAATTTACTTAAGTTTATAACACTTGATTTTTTAACTTATAAAACAACACCTAATACCATACTAAAACTAAATGATATAGGTTTGATACCATAATTAACCCCAATAACAATGGGTTAAAAATATGTTAGAAACAAACGAATGATTGTACTGAACAAAACAAAAACTGCTACTATCAACCAGTTGTATAGTTTAATCTCAATTTTCTAGCACAATGTATATGTCCACATAGTCACTAATTTAATTGATATTAGAGGTGTTCATGAGTCGGGTCTAAGTATGATATTAATATATTTTGTAGTTATCCAAGTTCAGCTCAATCCCGTCTAAAATTTGGATCTAAAATTTTGTTCAAATCTATCCATATTTATAAAATACTAATACAAGCCCATTTTAAACCCGTCCAAATTATTTTTAAAATTTTTAAAATATTTAGATTATATTACTTTAATATTTAATAATTTTATATTTTTTATTTATTAAAATTTTTCATATAGTCATTTTAAGATTATTTTAATATTTACATTAGAGTAATTGTTATATATTTCATATAAGTTATTTTTTTAAGTGTTGTAAATAACATAATATAAAGTATTATAAATTTAAATCGGGACTGGTCGGGTTGACCCTTGAATGTTCAAGCCCGAATTCGATCCATATTTTAAACGGTCCTACTTTTTTACCCAAACCTATTTTCGAGTCTAATATTTTTGCTCAAATCCTCCCACATTTTGAGCGAACCTTTGAACCTGAATGGGTAGCTCGACCCATAAACAAGTCTAGTTAATACTATGGGTAATTATCTTAAAATTAAAAAAGTATTGAAAAAATTATAGAAAATGTAAAAATAAATAGTTTGAATGTGTTAATATTGAATTTATTGTACTTTTGTTGACTAAATGATGAGGACTCAACTGTAAACAAGAAATGTGTTTCAAATTGGAGCATAAATTGGTTAGGTTTATAGAGCATGGAAAGCGGTTATCATCACGTGATAAGTCGAATGTTCCACTTAAGTAATACTTTTTTAATGGAAGGAAAGGAGGATACGTAGCTAACGATGCACCTCCAATACATTAGCCCCGCCATTATTATTATGCAAGGACCACGAGTAAAGTACACTGAATTATGTTCAGATTTGATGATTTTGTTGACCCTGCCCACATTCTCCTCTCTCTCTTCTATGTTACCCATGTGGAATGGTTAGACTTTAATTTTGCATTTTCCAAGAAAATATTGTCATTCTCTTAAAATCAATCTTGATTTACCCAAATATTTTTTCTTATAATACTAAATCTCAAAATTTCTGAAAAACTACAAAATCCTGCATGGACTTATTTGCCAAGTCAACATAAAACCAAATTTATTTGCACAGGAACTTTTATTGAAACTCTAATTTTCTATTAGGGTTGTGCCATTTATATTTGAGGCAAAGAGTTAAATGCATTCTCTTGCATATAAGTTGAGAAATATAGTTGGATTATATAATTTGTTTGTTTTTTTATAGTATTTATACTCACATGTGATTGCATGGAGGTATAAATACATTACATATATATATAATGTAGTTGGCTAAGTTAATATTAAAGTCAATTTAATACTAATTCGATTTTTAAAATGTTTTTAATTTTTTAAATATAATGATACTCTTGTGTGTGTTTTTTTTATATATTTTTATATGTAATGTTTAAATAAATCAATTAAAAATGAAAGGTTTAGGGATTAAATTTAAGACGGATGAAGGTTTATTCATAAGTATTTTATCGCTTTACTTATTGTTTAATTGTTATATATTTTTTAATGTTAAAATTTTCTTCCACCCACATAACGAATACGACTAAATCTATATTTATTTTTATAAAAAGTCTAATATTTTTTAGGAAAATCATAAATTTTTAAAATTAAAAAAAAAATAACAACGTTAGAACAATTAATGAGTAGGCTTTGTTTAGTAATACTTTTTAAAAGTACTTTTAATATAAAAAGTAATTTTGAACTAAAATTAATGTTAAATAAGCAATATTTGAAGGAAATTTTTGACTTTTCAAAAGCATTTTTCCTAATATGGATAAGTTAAAGTTTTTAGCTTTTTCATCCCAAAAGTACTTTTGATAGCTTAATTACGTTTTTACTCCTTTAACACATGGTACTTTCTCTTTTTTGATTAATTGCTTAAAAAATATTTAAAATTTATATTTCATATATTAAAATATTAATAACAAAGTATAATAAATTATTTTCTATATTCTTATTAAATATCATAATATTAACTAATTTGAACCTTATTTAAATGTTTATTTATTATTTTTTAACACATGTCTAAAATAGACATTTTATTTTTCAAAAGCACTTTTTGGTAGATATAATGCTATACTAAACACTTAAATCTTAAATCAAGTTTTTCAAAAGTACTTTTCAAAATCACTTTTTAAAAGCACTTCTCAAAAACCAAGCTAAACTAGCCCTAAATCCATACCAATAAGCTCACTTTATACATCCATAACCTATTATCTTACATCTCCATCAGACGTGCTCATTGAATCATTAACGTTTAAAAGTATGTTTAACATTTTTAAAAATTTATAATTGAGTTAAGAAGCTCAAGAATCGTGTATACAAAAGTAGAATGGAGAATCAACTAAAAATAATATTTGAAAAAAAAATTGAATTAATTATGGAAATTAATTATTACATTATTCAAATAATTAAAAATTAGGTTTTCAACCTACACAAGAGTGCAAGATACATCATACTAAACTCTAGTTGAAAATGGTAAAATGAGATTTATATATATCATCAATAAAAATAACTTATCACACAAATAATATATACAAGTCACGAAAGGTACAAATCACTTAAGATTTACACAGGTATAAGTGGATCGCTCCTCTATATATGTAAGATTTATATTTAATCCATAAATGAAATTAAAAAAATACTGATATTTTTTTTACACTTAATTTTTTTCACTACATCTATTCAACCATGCTTGTATAGTGTAACCATTTCAAATAAATTTTGATATAGTATAATAGAAGCGCAACTAGAATTGTTTTGACTTATACTTCAATCACAATCTAGATTGGGGGGGCAATGAAGAAAATGGCACATGACTGGAAATTATGAAAATAAAGAGTCGCACACGATCCATCTACCTTTGTAATTAAAGCAGTTGGAGTGTACTACAATACAACCCTTACTCCATCACCCTCACCGTCACTCCCCGTTGCCTATTCCCCTTCCATCTCCTTTGATCTCTCTTCCATTTCTTGGTCCTGACGGCTCGCCAACCGCCCACGTTTCCCCCATTTGCATCCTCCACAAAATACATATATGCACACTCTATCCTAATCCCACATACCCTCTTTGACTACCATCCCCCTTTACAATTTTATCACAGAGTGATTCATCTTGGGTGGTGCTGGCTTTTGAGTGTTTTTTCTGTATCTGCAAATATGTTCGCAATTAGTGAGAGTATGTTGCAGTGTGCTCCTAGGCCGATGTTGGCCATTGACAGAAACTGGAAATCCAGCCCTGAGCTTGCTCCAAATTGTCCACGTTGTGCCTCTGCTAACACCAAGTTCTGTTATTACAACACTACAGCTTGTCCCAGCCGCGCTACTTTTGCAAAGGTTGCCGAAGGTATTGGACCAAAGGTGGTTCCCTTAGGAATGTGCCTGTTGGTGGTGGTTGTCGCAAGAGTCGACGAGGTAAGTCCAACAGGGTCGACAAAAACGGTGCTCAGGTTTCCACGAATTATAGCGATAATTTAACTAGTTTCGGGACTCACCAGGAGCATATGATGGGTGCCACTACTTCTTCCCACGGAGACACAGGGAACCAACCAGGACCTGCTACATCTACTGGGTCGGATATTGATCTAGCTGTTATCTTTGCTCAATTCTTGAACCAGAGTACAAGCTCAGATCAATCTGAGATAATTCTCACTCAAGAATGGCCTAATGAAGGGATGGATCCCTGGAGTTGTTTAGAACAAGATACCAACAGCCAAAACGATTCATCCATGGAGTTACCAGTAGTTCATACAATTCCAGAATCTTATAATATGCTCCAAGAAATGCCTCAAGTTGAGCAACATCTAAAAGATAACAGTGTTGAGGAATTGTTGGAAAGCGATGAAATCAATGCGTTCGGGTTGCAAAACTTGTTAGCTGATGAAATGGTGCAAGATGTTTTCTGGTCAAATTATGCAGCAAACTCCCCGAGCTTTGAATGTCAACTGCAACAGTTGGAGTCGTTTCCAGCTGATGATCAGCTTAAGATTTCTGCAAATTTAATGGCTGAAACTTGGACTTCCTTTGATCTTTCCGGGTCTGAACTTTTTTCAAAACCTTGAAATCTATTTCTAATTTCATATAGTAATTCTTATACATACTATTTTTTTTTATAAATGAATTAAACCAAGTAAGCCCTGCATATTATTATTTTTAAATAATTTTTTATCATTTGATTTATATCCAAATAAAGCCTTATTAGTTTCAAAAGAAAGTTTGATTTATCTCAAGGATTTATTTAGGTATAAATTAAAAGTAAGATTTATTTAAATGTAATAAAAATTCAGGAGTTTTTTTTTTTAAATATTTTTCCTTTTTCATTTACTTCATTATAAGGTAGCTTAGGTGGTCCAAATTATATATTTTTTAGAAGTATGAATAATTTCCTAAAGTCTGGAAATTAAGTAATTTATCTGTATTACTCGTTTGGTTCAAAATTTTTGTAATATAATTCATTGTTTTCTTCTTTATCTCATACTTGCAGTGTATATATAGATTTTATTTATTTGGTTGGATGGAAAGAAATTTGAAATAAAAAATAGAGGAGGATAAAAAAGATAAAGGGATAGAAAGTTTATATATATTTTTAGAAATAATATTTGATCTATCGGTACCAATAAGTGGTCGGGTGCAATGGTTAAAGCACATTATGTTATCATTAAATTAAACAAAAATATGGAAAACTTGTAAATAAATTCTAATAATTTTATTTAAACATAATTAAATATTAAACATTACTATTATAAATAAATATTAATAACTTTCATATTTAAGATTTTGGATGAGTTTAGAGTATTGAATTTAGGGTCTAAGATCTCGAGTTTAAAGTTTAGGGTTTTAATAATTATTTATAATTAATTATTATTTAATTATGTTTAAATAAAAGTTATTAGCATTTATTTACAAGACCTCCACTATTTTGTGTTTTATTTAATGATGAAATGCATCAAATATTCTCTCATATTTTTATTAATATGCTTCAAAAATTGGAAAGAAAAAATAAAAAATTATATTGTTGTTGATTTTTTCCCTCCAAACGCTTTTTAAATTATTTTCCTTCCAAGTTTTTTTTTTTAATTAAAAAAGATTGAAACCCATTATTGGAATATGGAAAATGAAAGGAAAAAGCTTATTATTGAACCAAATGCTCAAACTCTTTTATTCCCTAACATATTTGGTCCATTTAAACTTTCATTTTCATAAAATTGTCATTTTTATATGCGAAAGGCTTTGATTAAAGAGAAAATTAAAGGAACATGTAGTAGGGGGCCTGGTTTATAATTAACATAAAAGAAGAAGAAAAACAGAGGACCACTGATAATATCACATGCATTTATGAAATGCATGGCTCCAAATAACAGTAAATTGGAGGATGAAAATAATAAAAAAGAAAAGTGTGATATGAAAATGCAGGGTGGGACAAGAAGACATGAAAGTAACGTAGGAAATGAAAACTGATGGGAGGATGATGAGAGGTTGGGCCGGGGGATTAATGTTGGTGTGACTCCACCACCTCCTCAACTCAAGATGGGGGGGGGGGGGGGGGGGTGGAATATAATTGGGAAGGAAGTAGGAAGTAGGACCAATCTGTCTGTCTGATGTCGACCCATCACATGATGTTGTCCATTCCATGTCCCAAATATGATGCAATTGAGATGGATCTACAACTTCTCCAACTAATTTTAGGAGATTTACATTTAAAGCTTTTTGGCATTTCTAATCCTAATCTCCAAATTTATATAGAATCTAATCCAAAGGGTAAACTATTCAATTAATCACTCTTTCTACCCTTAAGTCCATTTTTTATTCATTTTTAATTTTGTTCCACTTTTTGTTCTTTATTCTTTTTCTTTTCCTCTCTCCTTCTCTTTTTCTCATCTTCTTCCGTGCGCTACTCCTCCTTAACTGTTGCACTTTGGCAGCGCCACTAGTAAAAAAGACGTAAAATAATCCACCTTTCCTTTATCTTTTAATCTAACGGTTCAAATCTTAAACCACAAAAATACCAAGTCAATTTTGAACCTCTTGTCTCAATCTACCACCCCCTTCGTTTGATTACCTTAGAGGCGAACTGGGCAGGAGGTTGTTGAACTAGATTCGCCTGAATGGGAACTTCGGAGGCGAACCGTTTCTGTCTACATCCATGATTAGTTCTTGCCAGTTGTCCAAGCATATGGGTGAACCACTTGCCATCCACGTGAGTATAGTTGTATTGCCAAAGCATTATAATACGTGGTTCTTACTCCACCAGACATTGCTTATGTTGTTAATCGTATATGTCAGTTTATGCACATCCCAACTGATGTTTACCTTGTTGCAGTCAAGTGGATTTTGCGTTATCTGTGTGACACTATTGACTATGGGTTACAAATACAACTATCTTAACAATTAGTTGGATTAGCCGGTGCAAATTGGGGTCTTGATTTTGACGATCGTCGCTCAACCACTGGATATTGTGTGTACTTTGGTGGGAATCCGGTCTCTTGGTGTTTCAAGTTGTCTCTCGATCGATAGTTGAAGCAGAATATCGAGGTATAACAATTGCTACAACAATCATTACATGGCTTGAGTCCTTGCTGGGTGAACTTCACCTAGCTCCGGATGACAAAACCACTATTTGGTGTGATAATTCCATTGCGGTAGCCGTTGTTGTCAACTTGGTTCAACTTCACCATTAGATATATATTGTGTCACATCGGGTTAATGTAAAATTTTAGGAACGTTTTCTAGGTACGGGTCCGGCTTAGCCCAAAAAATGGGTGTCAAATTCTATCCAAATTCGGTCTAGATTAAAAATGCTAAATTCTAGCTCGATCCAACCAGTTAGTATTAAATTTTTTTATATTATTATTTTTTATATAAAAACAAATATAAAAAATAGAATACATCAAATACACACAAACATTAAAATAAATGTTTCCCAACAAATTGAAAATACAATAAAAAAATTATATTTAATAACACTAAGACAATTGTAACTTAGCAATCAAATGTCTCCAAAATAATAGCAAAATTAACAATAAAACAAAAGTTATACAATATTCAAACAATAATAATAATAATAATAGCAATATAATAGCAAAAAAAGAAGTTTAGGTTGATTTGGGTCGAGCCGGCCCAAGCAAAAAATTCTACCCAGACTTGACCCGTTTAAAAAATAAATTTTTATTTTTATCCAAATCCTTTTGAGGGCTTACATTTTTGTCTAAATCCTCATATTTTTTAGATGAATCTTTGAGCCTCTAAGCAGATGATCCGGTCAATCCTTCGGTATAATTTCTGGAGAATGTGGAATAAGTGAGCGGATTTCAATATTAAACGGAGGCTTCTGGTGGACCAACGTGTGGCGTCAACCTATCTAATGTAGCTGCGCAAAATTGGGGGACTTCAATTCTGAGTTTTTAACTCCATTATGTAATAATATTAGCATGCGCCAAATAAGTGGCTCATTCATGGCCTAACATGTGATTCATTAATCTGATTTCTTCTTTTATTATTGTAGGAGCATTTTCTATCTGGTTTTTAGACTTATTTCCATCTTTATTTTCCACCAATTTAAAAGGCATTTGTAAACCACTATAATAGTTGAAATTCAAGAATTGAATAAGATTGTCTTTGCAAGGTTTGAAGATTTTCTTTTTCCTTACTTATATTCCAATCTTGATCATTAATTGTCTAAGATTTTATCTACAGGTTAAGAAAGGATTTTTTACACCTTGAATTTGTACTTGCATGTTAAATCAGAGGTTCGAGTTTTTATCTTTCTTGTTTGTTTTATTTAAATATATTATTCCATGACATCCAAATGAGTCGCAATAAAGAATGCTTATGCCCAGGCAGAAAGTAGATTAATGGGACGGTTGGTTGAAGAACAAAAGATGATGGCTTGAAGTTACCTCTTTTGGCCCAGGCAGGCAACATTGTGTTCTTGAAAGGGTGCATTGCTCCTAGTCATGTGTACTCAATCTTAGGCTACCATTTCAGTCTTTTAACGTTTCTCAGAGTCAGAACCCAAATGATTATTGCATGCCGACATTGGTAACAGCTTTTTTATCTGTATGCCAAAGAATTTTATATACACAAAATTACATGTTAAACCTTTCTGCTTCCATGAATCCAAAGCACGTACTATGAAAACCTTTATTTCAGGAAAATAAGTAGGTTCCAATGTCATCTATTTCCACTAAAAACATAGAAATGCGGGTGCCACTTTGATTATATATATTCATCAGATAAGTGGAAAAGGTTTTTGCAGATTACCAACTCTTCTGTGGGTGCCACTTTATGCTGCATCCAACACTGTTAGCCAAAGGGAAATAATCACCTTTAGTTGGAAATCCATCGACTCAAAACTTGAAATATTTAAAAATAATAATAACAAACTACTTAAAGAAGAATGCACCTTGGTTTCTGAACTGACGGCACTGGTTGGCCACTTAGAACACTGTCTATAGCAAGGCTTAAGTCCCTACAAATGATTAAACCAAGCAGATTTGTTTACCACTGCAACAGGAAGAAGTCTTCATATTATTAAAGCATATTAAGCTGAAATTCACAAAACCAAACCTTCCAGTAACAGGAACACTATTACTTGGCCGGGAATCATCAAATTGGCCGTGATATACCAGCTCAAATGGCCTCCTACCGTCCTGTTTCAAAGGAGAGCTTAACTAAGTCAATACAGTTATTATTTTAAAGACTCTTCAAAATGATCCCCAAGACTCATCCCACAATCTTCTAAGTGGATTAAATGTGATACATCACAAATTTGTAACATTCAACCCTTGATGGTCTCCAAGGCAGACTACTACTTATCACTGCCAACCTGGTTCAAAGATGGTTGTCATCTACTAAGGTAATTCAAGAGCAAAACCAACAATTTGATGTTAATTTAAAGCAGATCCTGATCACCTTCTTAAATAGAAAAAACTCTGGTGTACAGACTGCCCCAAAATCTCTTGCAATATCCTGTGTCTGAGGTTAAAACATATTCAATTTAATCAATTACAAAGCAAACTTATTCTATTCACATGTATGAAATGTCAGAAGACCGATAAGACATACCGGAAGAAATGTGCCAGATTTCTAAATCTCAAAAATAAAAGTAAAAATATATTAAGATAATTATACCTCATCATATAGATAAGGGAAAGGATAATTATATAGCTTAGCATCTTCGGCCATGAATTGGGGTCCATCCTGTGAACAAAAGTTCATCTGGAGAAATCATACAAACAGCTTCAAAGCATCTCTATTCTCAAATTAGGGGTCAGTGGAACCTGTGGGTGAGTGGCTACAGAATTCGAAGATATTGCAACAACAGCCAGCCCTTTCTGCAATTGAGTGCAATAAATTTTGGATTGTTGTACAGTCATTTATCTTTCCAAGTTACATTAACAACAGGAAATAAAGCAAGCTGAAAAACTCAGAAAGTGGAAGGCCACTTAGTTACCTTCATATAGAAATTGGAAAGCTTCGCAATATCCTTCTTCAGGTGCTTAACAAATGGGCAGTGGTTGCATATAAACATAACCTACAAAAGAACATATTACTACAATTCTTATTATTATATATACTTCAGTAAGAAGAAGAAATTATGCTAATAACTGTTTACATATTCTAATCTGAACAAATTATCTCTTCTAATAAGTAATTCTGAACCCCATATTAGTTTCTACTGTTATATTGCATCTTTGCCTGCCATTGTTAAAAGGCTCAGCTCTAATTATTCATTTTCTCAAATCTCTTGACTAGAAAACCATCCTCCTTCAAATACTGAGGCATTGCTCTACATAAATAAAGAACAATGAGACCAAAAGTACTTATATTCCAACCTGACAGTGATCCCCATTTTCAATCATTTCACCTCTTGCTTAGTTCATGAAATTCCAATTAATAAATTAAGAAAACAAGCAGGGATTTCACATCTCTTCCTAATTGAAACACCTGAAAAATGTTAACATTCCTTCAACTATGTACAATAAATTAACTTGAAAATCCCAAAACCTAAAAATACCTTTCATTTACAAATTCCTCAAAAGAAACCTACTTTAACTATATTTAATGTAATCCCAATCAATAGCAAGTAACACCATATAATAGATAATTAAAGGATAAAACTCATAACCCTTTTAACCTAAAGAAGCATAACCACAATAAACCAGAACAAAGGACCGAAACAGAATAAATATTGCAAGACAATAAATGGGCCATTACCAACAAAGCAGGGTATGATTCAAAATCTTCCAAAGTCCAAGTCTTCCCAGTCAGAGGCTCTGGCAACTACCCTCCACAGGAAACAAAAGATTTGTAAAAGAAAATACAAGTGTTCGACATGTAAAAAAGCTTTTAATGTATTGGTAATGGAGAAACCTGGAAATTAGGAGCCCTGAAACCAAGAGAAACGCCTTGAGATTCCGTTCTTGCAGCTCGGATAACTAAAAGCTTCTTCCTTGCGGGTTCATTTCTCCTTACCCGCACTGGAAAAGAACCCAACTTCGAGAAAGACAACGTTGTCACGAATGATGAAGCCCTGATAGCCGGTAAAGTGCGCGGAACTGAAAGTAAACGTACGCCTGCTGTGGTTGCTCCACCAGCAGCAACCGCCATTTTAAGCTAAACTGATATAACTGCCACTGAAATTGTATGAATAAGATAAACTTGGTATAACAATTTTTTTTAGCCATCTTTTGTCAGGACTGGAAGAAATGGGCTAAGCATGAAAATGTTTCGAGCTGATGAGAGCCCATTCCATATGGGCTTCCGAAGGCTGACAGTTTTTACTCTAGAAAAAATATATTTTTATTTTTCAACTATCAAATGGCTGTGTTAGAAGGAAAGAGAGAGAGAGAATGATTGACTGGGTATAAATGATTGAGGGGAAAAATTGGAAGGAAAGAGAGAGAGAGAATGAAAAAATGAAAAAAACATTTTGAGTGTGTCTGGTAGAGAAAAAAATAAAAGAGATTATCATTTTTTATTATTTAATCCATACAAAACGTTCTAAATAAAAATGATAACAGGAGAGAAAATAAAATAATGTATATATTAATTCAAAATTATATTTTTTTAATATATATATATATATTTAATTCTATCAAGTAATTAATGAAAAGAAAATTATTTTTTATTCCAATTTTTCCTACTTTCTTGTCAAGCAAACCTGTATAAAGTTATATTTTCTATATTATTGTTCAATGGCATCTATTTAAAAATCCGTTATAGTGGAATCCCATGAAATCTTTTTTAATCAATGGTCAGTATAAAATAGGAGAAAAAAAATATCAATCCATCGTTGATTCTTTCAAGTAAGATTTGCATTAAGAAATGTGAGTTTATCTTTAAATTAATTCAACCAGTTTCAACACTAAAAAATGAGAGAAATTGATTTACAAATAAAAGCAACATATTCGATACTCAATGTGACAAGTTCTAGGTTACGAACAAAATTTTTTATTTTATTACGTGATTTAATCAAATGGTTATAGTGTCTTCATTTCTATCTTTAACCATGACTATTTATTTAAAAAAGATTCCACAAAATTTGGAGAATACGAGATAAGATGAAGATGATGAATTTTGGGGTGGAAAAAAGTTTGAGAAACGAGAATTGCTGGAGAAAATATTTGACAAATATTGATTTATATTATTAATATTTAAATAGATTATTAATTATTAATTATAATTTTTATGAAAAATATTATTAAGCCTAATTATAATTTTATAATGCGATTAAATATTATAATACTTTCAATATATACTTAAAAAATATTAAGGGTAACTTTGTCATTTTAATATATTATTTACTAATAATTCAATAAACCAAACAACATAATATTATTACAAATCTCTATTTTATTCCCACTTTATTCTATACAGTGATTTATTCCATTCCCACATGATTTCGTTGAGCGACCCAAACATGGTGTAAGTGTTAGATTGAGTTAAGTATTAAATTAGTTGTGAAATTATCAAAAATTATCAAAAATCTAAATTTTTTTAAGTAATTAATATTATTTTGAGGATTTTTTTATTATTTTATATTACTATAAAATTTAAGAAAATATTAAGATTTGAACCTAATTCATCGTAATTTTTAACATTTCAACCAAAACCATATTTTATTTTTTTACAAAGTCATTATTGTATGAGTATTTTTATTTATTTTTATACTTATACAAAATCCATAAAATATCTACACATGATAACATTTGAACTTAAGACATCATTATTTTTGAAATTTCTAACTTGACGAAAGCCTTCTTTGATTTTCACATAAAATGTTTTGTAAATATAATTTTCATGTAAATTCGTTTTCTGGTACACCATGATATAGTATTAGTAGTAGTAGTAGTGTCTACTTGGTAATGGATTGAGATTGACGATGAATTTCGTACATTCTTGATGGCTAACGAGAATCATGCACAAATGAGTTATAAAAAAATCTGCATAAATGATAAAATCAATCAATAAATAATTAATTAATTAATTAAAAGAGACAGGATTAGGTAGTAGGTAAAATAAAATAATTGTATGCAGGGTTATTTAAAAGTATTAATAAATAAAAACATATGATTCCCTAAAAATATAAATTACTAAATAAGCTTATAACATATTGTTTGTTTCAATGACTTTGTTTTTATTCTTTTCATGTATTTTAATTGGTAACACCAAATTAAATAAAAATCATTATATGCTAGCTCGGGAGACACAAAGAAGTGTTTGGAAAAAATAAATAAATAAAAGTTGTCCCCACACTTCAGTGGTTATATACTTAAAAAGAATATTAATAATAATTAATTTACATCATCAAGTGGATTATTGTTTTTAAGTTTTTGTTACAGTAAGTATTCATGTCTTGATGTTATCTAAACCATTAGGGTTGCTCTCAGAATCTTCTTACATTCACACTTTGAATTTTTATGATATTTATCTTGAAAAGTTGGCAAATTACATCATTTTCTATTTTTTAATTAATGCAAGTTCCAAAGGGAAAAGAAACTGTTGTGCGTTTTATCAATGCCCAAATGTCGATCAAAATTTGAATGAGTTTTGTCTTAGTTTGAGCCATTTTTCGTGTTTGGTTACTTTTAATTTATATTAAAAATTTAAATCTAAATTTATTCCAAATTAAATTTCGATGGTTAATTATTTGTATTGCAATTGCAATATTATTTAATTGCTATTGTCTTTAAATTAGAGTCCAAAACACTAGTCAGAATTTGTCTCCTCAAATAACAGCACCGTATAGCTTTAAGTTTGGTTAGGGAAAATAATTAGAAGCTTAACAAAATCTTGCAAGGATTCCATTTGTATAAGCAGGTTTTTAAATAAGCTTTGATTTGCATGATGTAAGACAAAAATAATATAAAAAGGCTCAACCATATCCACTTTTTGAATTATTACTAACCCGTTGTTACTTTATTAAAATGAATACACAACAGTTATCACCAAAAAGAAAATAATAAGCAGGTTTTTAAATATTAGGTTTTCAATCTAATAGCCTATAAGCTTTGATTTGCATGATGTAAGACAAAATAATATAAAAAGGTTCAACCATATCCACTTTTTGAATTATTAATTTATTAAAATTAATATACAACGGTTATCGCCAAAAAGAAAATAATAATAATATTCAACAGTTTAATTAAAGTTAGAAATATAATTATCTACCGGTCTTTGTTGCTATCATTATTGAGTTAGTTGCCTACCCAAGGCAAATTTTAAAAGTCAAATAAGTTTCTTTAATAAAATAAAAATTTGCCAAAAAATGAATAAATATCATCTTCATCTTCATTCAATTATAAATTTAAATAATTATACGAATATTGTCTAATACATTATTAATGGAAATTTCTAACATCATAAATATGATTAAAAATGTAATAATTAAGGAAAATATATAATTCACCGTCAACATAGTTTTTTAGATTCGATAAATAGGTTGAGAGTTTGATAAGTGTGTTAAAAAGTTTAGTAAAAATAAATAAATTATTTAAATAAATGTGACACTTGTCATACTTTCAACGCACTTGTGAAGTCTAAAAATGATAAAATTTTGATTTAATTCTTTAAAAATTACATTTTTACTATCGTAAAAATTATAATTTAATTTCGGCCCCCTATAAATATTTTTTTGACTTCTGCATATTAAAAAATAATTTAGTTTAAATATGTTAAAGGTTCTTATACTCTTCCAAAATTTAAAATTCAATCATTATACTTTAATTTTGAAACATTGAATTCCTGTATTTTTTTTATTTGAAAACCTTGGTCCCTCCATTAGTTTGCCATTAGGTTGGCAGATTTGGCAATTATAAAGAAGGTAAAACAATTCTTTTAGCACTCTTTATTTGTAGTTTTCTGATAATTTAGTCCTTACTCTTTAAAAATATATAAAAAAAATACAAAAAATGATTTAAAAGTTTTTTTTTTGTTTTTTCAATAAAAATATTAAAATTTTGTGAAAATTTATAAACTCTTTAAAACTAAAAAAAAAAAACGTTTAAATAATTTAAAAAGATATGAAAAATATAAAAATTCCCAAAAATTAAAAAAAAAGAAAGTGTTATTTATTTAGATTTGTCCATGAGTTGAGTCAACCTAGGTCATGGCCCAAGTCCAAAAAATTTCAAACCTAGACCTATTTTTAGCTCAGTCTACCCAAAAAAGCTCATTTTCACTATTCAAAAAATCCTTAAACTATTAAAAATATATTTTTATATTAATATTTTATATTTATAATTAATTTTAATTTTAAAAATATTTTTTATTATTTAAATTGAATTTGGATTGACCCGGCTCAATTTAATGGATAAAAAACCTTATCCAAACTTGACCCAAGTCAGGCTAGATGGGCCCATGGATAGGTATATTAATTTGCTCCAAGAATGACAATAAGGTCTCTCTAAACTTTTAATTATTCGTTTGGTTCATATTAAATTAAAAAAAATATTTCAATTAGATTAATTATATATTAAATTTTTTATGTAAATTTAATTATAAAGTATATAAAATATTGATATAAAATAAATTTTAAATAATGATACATACTATAAATCAATTGGAATTAAATTTAAATATATTATATATGTTTTTTTCTTCAAAATACAGTATATGAAAATTTCAGGACTTTATATTAAAAGAATTTATATAAAAAACCCATTTTGAAAAAATACAAAGACAATAAAATAAAATTTAATTTAATTTGAACCGATTCAGAGTTTGAATTCAATTTAAATAATAAAATATTTTTAAATTAAAATTAATTATAATATATAATTATATTAATATAAAAACATATTTTAAATATTTTATTAATTTTTAGCAGTGAAATTGGCTTTTTGGTGGGTTGGGGCGGGTCGAAAACAAGATTGGGCTTGAGCAATTTTGGGATCTGGGCTACAACCTGACTCGGCCCCATCCATGGATAATTAATTCTAAGTAAATAACATTTTTTTTGAATTTTTAAAAATTTTATATTTTTATATAATTTTAAATTATTTACATTATATTTATTTTTTAAAATTTAAAGAGTTTTTTAAATTTTTCACAATTTTTATATTTTTATTGAAAATATAATATTTTTTGTAATTTATTATGTACTTTTAAATAATAAAGATCAAATGGACACAAAATTGTAAATAATGAAAGATAAAAAAGTTATTTTACTTTTTTTATAACAGCCAAATCCACCGTTCTAAGGGTAAAACTTATGAAAAGACTAAAATTTTCAAATCATAAAAAGTATAAAGACTCAATGTCTCAAAATTAAAGTACGGGGGTTAAATTTTAAATTACAGAAGAGTAAGTGAATCTTTGGCATTTAAACTAAATAATTTTAGCAGTGTTAATAATCAAACCTAAATTTTAAAATTTAAAAAATAAAAAAACTAATTTCCAATAAACCAAAGTATAACAACTAAATTACAAAAGTACAATAACTTATAGAATATTTCAACCTTAACTTTTAACTTTTTTATAAAGTAATTTTCTTCCTCCGGGCACAGAACGACCAACAAGAATTGCAATTGTAAAGCCACAAAATTATATAAAGAATAATTATTTTCAAATGTAAATTTGGTTATATTCTTATTGAAGATACATTTTAATTAAAACATCAACATCATTTCTATAAACATTACTCAAAGATTAAAAATATAGATCAGATTGCCGATGTTCCCACCTTTCTTAGACCGCTTTAATATATTTCCCAACCTACTAGCTTTTTTCTATAAAAGAAAATGCAAAATTTTCATAATGCCATAAATTTGCAATGGTGATATAAAATATGTGCAAGAAACAACCAATCAAGTTATTCTTGTTAATTAAACATGAATTGAGAGCAACTTAAAATAAAATATACACTCCCATCTCAAAAGGACATAATAGTCATAAACGTATAACAATCAATTTCATTTAATAAACTTAACTTTTAAATAATACTCTTTAGTCGTATTCATTTAACAAGTAGAGAAATCATATGACAATTAATAAAGTCTCAATCATTCATTTCATAACATGCAGTCAAGGACGTATAAAAAGAGTAAGTAAGGGTTTGGGCTCCCCTTCCCTAATACTAAAATTTCTTTAAAGCTCCTCCTCACAACTAAAACAAAAAATCAATTTAGGGTTTTTTTTTTTTTTTTTAACATTTGGTGCTTGAGGATAAAAATAAACTTATGAGAACTTAATTAAGGTTTCAAGATGTATATCAATGCCACTTTTTTTAAGGTTTTGTTCGCCCCCACCTATATATGGTGTGCAGTTACTGTCATATAAATCTCAAGGATACAATGAAACTTAATGATATTGTACGTTTTGCACGGACGGAAACAGTCCACCGAGCACTGAACGGAGCATAACAAGGATATCAATTTCTATAAAGAAACAATCTAAGAATATAAAAGATGGTGAGAGATCATAGAGAAACTTTTTTTTTTTTTTTATGTTTCTCGGTGTGTCCAACAAATGAAATTCTTCTCCTATTTATAAGAGATCTCATATATTTTCATAGGGATATAATTACCTAAACAAATCGTCATATCTTTAACCACAAACATAATTATTCAATAGGTATCAACTTGAATAATTGTGACCCTTTATTATTAATTAAGTTATATAACTTTTGGTGACGGGACACATGAGTGATCGTTATAAATAATGACAACTCTTGCTTAATTACCAAGTGACATTATTTTTTTGGATCACATACAACTTTTCGATTATAACTATTGAAATATTATAAATGTTTTAAAAATGTTCCAACAATCTCATTTTCAAAATATTCTAAATTTTGATAATATTGGGAATCATAAATTTGGAATTAAGACCTCAAAATCATAAAAAGTGTTGTAAAGGGCAAGCACCAGCTGTTTTAGATCAATATTAGAGCTCCTAATCTGTTTTACTCCATCAGTGCGGCCAAGTTGACGAGAAATATTCCATCAAATCAACAATCAACAAATATATTTAGTAGTAGGGCCCACAACAGTTTCATGCGGTCATGGATGAGATCAAAACTCAGGCTAAATAAAACAGTCGATCGACATCTTAAAAAACAGTAATTAAGATGGAGAGTTCATAGATAACTTCAAGGTCAAATGCCAAGTCACTATCAATGGCTTACAGAAGAAATATACATATTCAATATTAAACAGTATAAGCTTAGCATTTCACAAATAGGAAAGTGGTTTGGGGATAGACATTTGTCCATGATTGTTCATGCCACCAAGCTCTTCTCAAGTAAAAAAAAAAAAAACCAAACAAAACAAAAGAGACTTGTGAGTTATATAAGGTTAGCTAGAATCAATCAACAAAATAGCATATGGAAGTTGTTGAGACGGAAATGAAGAGAAAAAGGGAAATGGAGGGAAAATCGGAGATAAGGTCCGCCATTGAAGAACTGTCCATGTTAGCCAAATCTGAGCCTGCAACTGTAGGCGATATTAATCTTGATGCTGCTCCTATCCCAACCAGGCATTTTCTTCATCTCTGTACTTTGATTCTTCAAGTTCTTGGTCAGTTTTTCTCCACTTGTTATCACTCTTCAAACGTGTGGTTTTCAAGATGTCTACTGAACTTCCTTTTCTTGTTTTTTTGTTCTTCAGACAAGATAGGCCCAACTATGGCTGTCCTTAGACAAGACATTCACCAAAATATCCAGGTTAAGAGCAAACCATGACATAATGGAATTTGTTCTTAAACAACACCACCCTTGTGACATTGCAACAAACCTTTCTGTCTTCATTCCCGTCATTTTACCTGTTTTTCCTAGGGCAGTTGTGTGCATGTAGGGACATGTTTTGTTGATTACTCAACATTGATGGAACTCTTTCTCTCCGTTTTCAGAGATTGGGGGATCTTTGCGAATCTGATCCCACAAAGTATTCAAATTTGATTGAGATATTGAAAAAGGAAGAGAGTGAAGGCAATGCAAGAAAGGGTAGCAGTTGCAGTAAAGCCCTTCTCTGGCTTACCAGGTAAACTCTCCTCCGTGCTGAGTGTTATATATTATCAAATTTTAAAGTTTTATATATTTAGACCAACATTTATGTCACTACGTAATGCCAAATATATATATATATGAGACACTGTGTTCTTTAAAAAGAAAATTAAATAAGAATCGGAGTAACATTGATCCCTGTTTAGTCCCAGCTAGTAAAATGGTTAACAGATCTGAATTAACTTTTTTTCCTAATAATCAAACTTTGAGATTGCCTGCCATGGCTGACATATCGAAGTTTAATGAAAACTTGGTGTATTCTTCTATTTTTCAACTTCTCTTTTATAGGTCTTCACGAAGTTTATGATTTGACTTTTAGTACAAGAAACAGAGACAAGCTGTTACTGTTTCTTTATTCTTTTGCAAATTTTCATTGTCCTAGTTGAAGTTTGAAACAAGGTTCTGTCTGCCATGTCTGCAGTCCCATCCATGCTTTAGCAAATGTTAGAAAAGAAGCAGATTGTTACAGATTGTTCATGCCATTATCAAATTCGTTAACATGCATCATTAGCACTTGCAAAAGTTCTGGATGGAACCAGCTTTTTGCTCTGGGTGAAAGGCATTTAACCCAAAGAAAATAAACTTGCTTCGGTTTCAGGTCAATGGATTTTATGGTAGCCTTGTTACAAAAACTGGTGAAGGATCCTGGGCAGAACATGGAACAAGCAGTTGAAGAATCTTATAATATTACTTTGAAGCCTAGGCATGGATGGATTTCATCGGCTGCTTTTAAGGTATTTAAGCACCCGCTCCAATTTACAACAAATCTTATTTTAACCTAAAAGGCCTTGATGAACCGAGTGCTTAGGCCGAAATTCTAGCTTGGGCATATAGTATTTCAAGAACAGCCTAGAAATGTTTCATTTCCACATTATATGGTTCTCATGAAGCATTGTCATTAACTTAACATGATGAACTAAGAGATTTGAAGTATGCAGGTGGCACTAAAACTGGTACCAGATAACAAAACATTCATTAGTCTCCTCATGGCAAAAGATCAAAATTGCGACAACCTTAAAGAGGAAATGCAGACATTGATTACGTTACTTGTGCCTTTTCTAGAACAGATCCACTCCGTCATGGTGAGGATGTTTGTAAACAACTTATCATCATGGGGCTTCGAGTTCATCGGCTAATGCTTTTGTTTCTTAATTTATGCAGAGGCTGTACCGATTGGATTGGTTGAAGTCTAGCTGAGGAGAAGAAAAATGGCAAGTGAGGCATATGGAGTTTGGTTTTATTTTGCTGGGGAAGATATTATTAACCTGTAAATAGCCTTGTAAATTGTAAGCCAAAAATTCCGCTTTTAACTGCTACTTTGGTTTTCTAACGTGTTTAGACATGTCATATAATATACAGAGGATAATATGAGATATATATATATATATATATATAATTTGAATTGAAATGGTTGTTTGAACCATGTAGAAAGTAGAAAACTACTGGGAAACCTTATGCCATAAGTAACTGAAAATACGGATTTGGGCTTAAAAATAACATATAATAAATAATAAAATAAATTGTTTGAAATTAATTAATGATATCATTTAATATTAAAATTTTAAAAATTGGTAAAAGTATTAGGAAGCTCTTGGACTTAGGGGTGGATTGCATTTTGGTCCCTCTATTAAAAAACAGACAAATTAACCCTTATATATTTCGAAACTTGTAAATTAATCTCTCCATTAAATATTTTTGTTAAATAATGACAATGAATAAACATTTTTCTTTAATTTCAAATGAACAAGTGACTCAAATTTAGTATTTCTATTTTGGTCATCGATATTTTTTTTAATTGTCACCCCATTAGGTCAATTTCAAATTGTAGCCATTTCACTATTAAAATGTATGACTTTTTTTAGATTGATGTAATAATAAATTTAACCCTTAAAATTTACATATTATTTTAATTTAATTTTAAAAATTTAAATAAATTAACTTTTAACATTTACACCTTTTATCTAGTTTATAAAAATTAAGATTTATAATTATAAAAAATCAAAATCAAAATCAAATTATAAAAAACCCCATTGGTTAGTTTTGCGAGAAAATGTCTGGGTTACTTTGGATTAATTGAAATCCAAGTCTTCTCCTCTTCCCTTTTCTATGTGTTGATACGTCGATGATGTTTGCTAATTTGTGGGATGTACGTGCTAATGTGGTTATGGAGTGTTATTAGAATTTTCATCATTGGAAGTACTAAGAATTATTACAAGTTTTGACTAGTTTCATAAGTTTCTTGTACTTTTGTTCCATCAAGTTATCCTTAATATTTTTGTTTAAATTTTAATTATATTGTTAATTGATATATTAGTATTTGTCCTAACCTGTGATATTAACAAAAAGATGGAATGGGAGGTTTGGACAGTGATTCACCTTAGGTCAAGGTGGAGAACCAGAGAAGATCAATGGAGTGTTTTGATGGTAAGCTTTTGGTAAGAGAAAAAGTGAGATATGAAACTGAACTAAAATTTCTTCAACTCTTATTATGAGCTTTTATACAAGGAAAGAAGATTGTCTATATGTTTAAAAACTACTGATATTAAGGTTATATTTTATTCTCTTACAGTGACGATGATGTGATATCTTAAGATATGATTTTTTAAAACAATTGGGTAATCAATAAACCTCGATCTTTCACGTGTGTTCTATATATGTTTAATTAAAGTTACTTTATGTAAACTTGCAACTACACCGCGATACGAGATTTGCTAGATTTATTCAACTAGAGATTCATCCATTGTGAAAAATGATACTACCACTATCGTAAGAACACATGATAGAGGTATAAACAACTTCAAAAATCAAGCGTTGAAAATAAGTTAAGTAAAATTATTTTTGCATTTGATTATTCAACTTTAGAAAATCTTTATATAATAGCATACCTCAAAAATATTATATATTTTTATTCAATATTTTAAAACTTTTATATATTTTAATTTATTTTGCAACTTTTGGTTTGTTTATATATTTTTTGTTCTCTGAAAATGTTGAGTTTTTTATAATTATTTTTTTTTTAGATTTTTAAAATATAAAAAACATTAAAAGTTACATTTGTTAACTTTTTAAAATTAAGACTAAATTTAAATAAAGAATAAAATATTAGAGACTAGATTTGTTATTATACTAAATGGTTTGGTGATGAGATGATTAAAATTTGACATTGATCTAACGATGCGATAAAATTATCAGAAGAAGAAATTTCAATTACCGAAACAAGAACGCCCTCCCTCGAACTATGATTATCCAAGTATAGTTTACCCTTTTATTAATCAGTTATTGAGAACAAAAAAAATAAATTTATTATTAACTATATTATAATTCGAACAAGTAAACAAAAAACAAAATGGGCCATCGTTGAAAGAACCCTCAAAATCTAATTCGTTTCGGTTGCGTTTCTGTTCCCATAGCAAAGCAAGAAATAGCTTCTACAAAACATAAAAAGCCTTGATAAGCTACCACCACTCTTAGCACTGATCTTGCTTATAAACGTCTCTGTAGTTGAATATAAATTTGTCAAACCAAAAAATAAACAAAGAGTAAATATTACTTGTACAATGGGGTGTATATAGTAAACATCATGATTTTCACCTGTTCATAAAAGTGGATTCTATACAATTTACCAAACTGCAGCAAAATTTTGCAGTTAAGTCAGGGGGCCTCTGCTCTATACATTTCTCAATGTTAGAAAAGTATGGAGGTCTTGTTCCCTCCCAACCCCTTCCCAATGGGACCATCATTCCAACCATGCATTTTAAAAAGGATGGGGGAGGGGGGGCAAGTGGGAGAAAACAATATCTGACAAGATTCGAATTTCCAAAGCATCTTTGATATTATTGTCCACTAAAATTACCATGTTCAAATACTTTTTTGTTAACTCCAATTGCAATGAACAGCTACCTGCACATACTATCTAACACTTCTGTTCCGAGCTTGGATATTATTATTTCTCTTCCCGGAGGCTGCCAAACCGCTGTCGCTAACACTGCCTTCTACAACATTCTCACGAGCTTCAGAAAATTCCCTATTCCAGGAACTTAAAGGTACAAGGTAACTGTCATCCTTAGAGTTCCTCCGCCGTTCCTCTTCATGGCGTTTCACATTTTCTGATATCTGATGGAAGGTCTTATTTATTTTTGCAATTCCCCTTTCAACTGGTTCAACAACATGCGACACTGTATACTTCATGTCATCAACAATCTAGAAATACGATACAAGGATAACAAAGTCAGAACACGCATATACATACAGGCATACATACACATATATAACTATTTTTCCTGCTCTTTAGTAACTTTCATCTCAAGGCAACAAAATAAAAACTAAGAAAATAGAAAAAGTATCCTGCCAGAAATGCAGATATTTAAATGTCTTACAATTTCACCACTTCCCAATACCACATCACGAACACTTTGGGGAAAGTTCAAACGCTTCTCCCTTTCATAATGTCGATCCAAGCGCATCCTAGTAGTTCTTTCACAATCTCGGACCTCCTCGGGATCTGGGGGTGCTCCCAGAGAAGCATAGTCAGTCATAACAGCTACATTTCGGACACATCTTTCTCCACGCTTGTAAGGTACCGCAGGGAAGACATAAAGATGCACAACAGCAGCAAACACCCATCTATTTTGCAAATATTACTTTAAACCTCCCGCATAAATATAACTTTACATTTGGAAGTAAATTATAATTTTAGCCAAAGACAACAGATTTCAGCAAATGATAATAACTACTCATCATCAGGAAACCTAATGACATAACTCATCCATAGTATGCAGACTTTCAGAAACATCCCGCCTCAAATACGAATCTAAATGCTAAAGGTACCATTTCAGGCACTTCCAACCTACGTTGCTCAAAATCAGGAATGTCAGACCTGGATCAAGACAAGTGTGTTTAACTATCTCTAGCTTTCTCTCACATTTGGAGTATCAAAAGACCCTATCACCATGCCAGCTTTGATTTGTTAGATATGCAAGCAACATAGTTTTAAAAGAGGTTTCAGTCTCGAGAACAGGCACTTCATGTAAAAATGCCTAAGAGGAGGACAGGGCAAATAACACCCTACCAGGACCCAAAAAAGAACAAAACAAGGAGAACAAGATCAGGAACAAATCATCTTGTAGTGACCAGCAACAGGAAATTTTCAATACTTCAAAACATCATTGCTTAGTTGCTCAGATACCAGACCAGTTTGTTTCCAAAAAAAACCAATTTGTTGCCAACTAAGATGAGGGGAAAAAATCTTAACAGTTGCAGTGAACTGTTAAAATAGATATATTGCTTAAAAGCATACCTCTATACAGATAATATAATCTTGTATTCGCGTTTTCAGTTCCTGAGCCAATGACCCCTTAAAAGCTCCCATGGAAAAGAGAAATGCAACAGCTACACCTTGCCACCATGTCAGGAATACAATTGACTTGAATGTCAAAAACTTGGCCAAAGGTCTAATTGGTTCCAACTTCTCTTTAGTAACAGCATAGAACTGCAAAAGACAATATAGGGCCCAGGTCTGACTGAAATTAAGAACAATAGCCAAGTATGGATAACTGCCAGAGAATAGGAGTCATAAGGTCAGAGCATGTGATGATGGACACCCCAACAACAACAAAAAATTACTAAAACAAAATATACAAGAAATCCATAGCCACCTATGATGATTATTTATGTGCAATAAAGTTTTCAGATTCTTAAAATGTGGAAGCATATATCTCACCCATATCTCCATTCGAACTTTCCTTCTCCATAAACTCCAAAAGATTTGCAAAAATCATTGCCAATAATGCGCAGATCATCTTTAGTATCATCTGAAAGACAGATGCTTTGATAAGCACTGGAACTGTAAAATTTACAAAAAAAAAAAAAAGGTAATCTAATGGAAGCTTCTTAGAAATCTAAACACATACATACTGAACAATTCCAATCTTTACAGCATGATAGAACTTGGGACCAAGATACCAATCCTTCAAGAACCAATTTAATGGAAAGGGATGTTCCACAACACCATATGAATATGCATCTTCCAAAAGAGGGGTGCTGGCAGTGATTACCGTCTGACTTTCCATAAATTGAATTGTACGCTCCTCCCCACCTACAGACACCATCTTTTTCAGGTCACAGCATAATTAGGGGGGAGGGGGGGACAAACACTAATGTATTTTCACTAGCCAAAAATGGTATTAGTAAGAAAAGTAAATGGAGGTTATAACACTTTCTATGACCCTGTCAAGCAAAGCCATGGTAGGAATCCAAGCAATCTGTTGCTTGCTTGTCAGTATACGTCTCTAAGCACACATCCAGACTAGTGCATATTACAAAGAAAAGTTCTACACATGAGAGCAAAATTATTCCACACATTATAATTCTTTACATCAGATCACCTATCTAGTACAAATAATATTACTTACAAGATGAAATCATGGAACTGTCTAGTTTCATCTAATTTGTATTACAAAAATGATGTAGCTAACTACACGAGCTACAGCACTAAATATTATAGGGTAGGCTAGAAAAGGCAGAGTCAAAGATTTCTTGCTAACTGATAAAACAAATGCGAAACATCAAATGCCTATATAAGAATCCAACAGCTTCAAATAAATCAAGAGAAGTCACTTAGCTCATTAAACCTCTATTGCAGTGGCTACCTACATAAGAAGTTAAAGAGCCTACATATGAACTCAAAGATTTCCATGTCCGACTTATGACAAAAACTCTTAAATGCAGTGTCCACCAATTGAAGGCTTGTAGGGGGCAGAGATTATATGTTTTCAATGACAATGTCGCTAGATAAAAAATGACTTAAAACATATCCATATAACACAGAAATTTCCTATTTCAATCAGACTCTTGTTGAGCCCTGTGAACACAGGTCAACGCACATATTATCTATTCAGATACACGGTCCTCGTATATTTCTTTGCACAGTTTATTCATACTGAAAAAAGTAAAAACAGTTGAAGGCGAAGAAAGAAAGAAATAAAAAACACATCTCCTCAAGGGAAGGGGGGAGAAATTGAAGATCTAAAAGGTACTTTATGAGAATGTAATCTATTATTAATCAATCTATTATAAATAACAGTTCAAGACATAAAAAATGTAAGTTGGTCAATGCACAAAGAAACATTCGGTCATCTTCGCATACCTAAACAAGCTATCAAATATCTCTCAAAGCAGTACAATGCAAAAGCTTCATAACAGTCCCGAATTACTTCACAATTGAAAGCAGCACCTGAGTCCAACAGTGATAAAAACTGCACCAAAAAATATATATCCAGATTACACAGGTAATTAGATGCCATTTATAATAGGAGCCCAAGTACTGCTGCTTGAACGGACAAACTTTTAAAGCTAACAAAAGCGGAAGTTGTAGCGGTAGAACTGTATACTAATTAAATAAAAAAGTACTAAATAATTAACAAATGAGCATTAGGCCTGCTCCAATGTTAAATTACAATAAAAAGCCAAAGGCCTTAGTGATGTCAAGGCAAGCGCCTAGGCGCTAAGGCACAGCGCAAATGGCCATTAACGCGTCACCCACCTCAAGGCGAGGCGATTTCAATCAGGCGAGCACCTGGTGCGATTTTCAGGCTCAAAAAAAAAAGCACGCCTCACTAAAGTGCAATTCCATTCTCCTGTTTATTGTTTTATTTTAACTTTCAAAAGAAAAATATAATAAAATATAATAACTGATTTTTTAAATTAATTATTGACCTAATTTTATTATACAAAAACCTAGTTAACTCTTAAAAGCTCAAACTTTCCAAGAGAAGATGAAGGAAATTTAGAGCTAGTTTCTGATGATGATATTTAATTTTGTTCTTATGGTGTTTTATTTTACAATACATTAAGTAAATTATTAAACTTAAACTACTGAACAATGTTTTGAATTTATAAATTGAACTATATTAAAATCTAGCTTTCTTTTACTATTCAATTAATACTTATTAATTATATGCAGTAGTTACATATGATTTTATATACATTTTACATATATTTATATGCTTGCACCTCAGTTTACTCTGGCGAGCGCTTTTTTGCGCCTTGCGCTTCAGGCTATCTAGAGGTCCTAGCGCCTCGAGTGCACCTGGTGCCCTTGACAACATTGGGCCCTAGAGACAGGGGGCCCTCCACTTTTAGGAGGCTGTGAAAATTATCCATTAGTCAAATTAATAACAAAATGATATCTACTTCCCTGCCCCACTGCACTCTCCCAATGACTAAGTAGTTAAGACAATTAACAATCAACAAACTACACTTCACAATTTGCCCCTCCAAAGATAATAAAAAATTGCTAGTAGTTAAGACAATTAACAATCAACAAACTACACTTCACAATTTGCCCCTCCAAAGATAATAAAAAAATCTCAGTATGACATAAATCCACCAAAATTGCTAGTAGTTCATGGTAACTTCAACATCACCAAATATTAGGAATATAAGCAATGACACGATCCAACAAGGTACTGTCATCACACATTAAATCATGTAGTTCAGTTGAACTGAACCACCAATGCACACTTATGCAAATAAGTGATTGTCGGATAATGAGCAAGGAATATCCACCATTCTGCTAAACAGGATGCATTGAACTTATAATCTATTAGATACTTTTTATGAATGTAACAAAATACATATTACCATTAATGATAGAAAACCATCAAAGAATCAAGTGAAGCCAAAAGGGATAGAGAAGAAAACTAGATAGTTAATAGTCATACCGATTCCAATGCATAAACAGGAACCATAAGAATGAGTCCTATTAAAAACTTCTGCTCCTGAAGTCGAGAAGAAAAGCCACGTCATATAAACATACAACACCATAATAACAATAAAATACAACAAAAACATGAAAAGATCCAGAAAAGGAAAGGAAGATGATAACAAACCTCTGGTTGATTATAAGAAGCTAAATGCTCAAAGATGAGGTACATAGAGAGGACAAGAGCGACAAAGACAAATATGCTAGCACTGAAGACTGGCCAGCTGAATTCTACAGCTTTTTGGGCACCCAAGTTTGAGAACAATATTTTCTCTGATCTACTTGAAGATTCGACTAGGGTGAGAAGAAAAAGTGAAGAATAGAAGACACCTCTCCATCCCATGGACTCGTAGCAGGCAAGAATCTTATTCAACTGTCCAACAGGAGTGTGCTTGTCACAATTTTAACTTGCTGAAGAATCTACAACTCAAGAAATATATTCACCACTCCTTGTTCTTTGGTCAGCCAATATATGTTTCCCTTCTGCAAACTGCGAGAAAACTGCTATAAAACTCCAAAGAAAAGAAAGCCGCCCTTAATTTGTTGCCAAAAAAATGCCCCAAACTGAACAAACTAATCATACCAAACTACAATTCCATTATCCTTCTCCGCACATTTCCTTTGTATGGTATTACCATGAAACTTGCTTCCAAAAGAAAAAGAAATAAGCCAGGTGGACCAGGACCAAAATCACCTGTAGAGAGCATGGACACCATAAATCAACAAGAAATACCATAAGAACCAACATAACATTGATAATAACCAAAATATTTTAATGAAGAGAAAATGGCATTCAGGTTGATAGGAGCATTGCATAAATGCAGTTCAAAGTTCCATTAACACAGAAAAAGTTGGAGATTAAATATTGAACCATACTAACCTATAAAGAGGTAATAAATTACACATCTACACAAAAAATAAGCTCAGTCAAATAACAAGAAGTACTGATTAACGACAATTCCAGTTTGAAAATATGGGAAGTAAGTTACAACCCATCTTAATTTCAAATAATCAACTGAACGCATGGAAAGCAAAAACAGATGAGCTTAGGAGTGACTCTATGAGAATGGTATATCTGCCCACTTTCAGTAACTATAAACTGATGCTAAAAGGTGATTATTCCAATACAGATATCCAACATTTTTTCTGTATGCATAGATCCTTTTACCTTTTAGTGTTCACTCATCTACCAATCCAAAGGTTATGAGTCATTACATTATCAACTAGAACATGCTAAAGCGTACAGTATACATTAAATAGGAATAAATACATAATCAGCAAGAACAATACAAAGCTCTTAGCCGCTCTGTTAAGAAGCATAGTTTCAAAAAGAACAACGAGAGCCCAATATCAAATTCATTTAGAGGAACAAACCACACATAAAGAGAATAAATATTCGGAGGTTCGTTGCTTAGCTAAAAAGGTTCCTGCACTAAGAGACAAACATTTGTTTTGTATATGCCCAAATTTATCAACATTCAAGAAAAACATCGTAATATTCACAAAATATATATATATCTCATGTTCAATGAAAATAACCGAATTAGCAGTAATTACTTCAATTAAATTATCTCAAGCACACCAAAGCAAAGCAAAGAAAGGAACTGTACTTGAGTCACTTTTCGCTCAAACAACGATCATTCAAAACAGCTTCTTCTTTTTTTTAGTTTTCTCAGCAAACAAACAAGAAAATTACTTAGCCCTAATTGCCATCAATAAACAAAAGCAATTAATAATTGACTGGAAGGAAAACCAAAGGCAACATTGAAAGAAACCCTAGAATGTCGATCGTACTGAAGAAAAATAAACCCTAATCTAGTGTTACTAAAGCCACTTAGAGAGAAGATAAAATAAAAATAACATAAATATTGCAGAAAACGAGGGAGTTCTTATAAATTTTTTTAAATGGAAAAAAAAAAAGTTAAGGCTCAAACCTGTCGTCGAAATTTCCCCCGACTAAATGCAGGGAACAACAATTAGTCTTATCAATTCAAAGAAAAAGGAAAAATGATCGAGAAATGAATGAAAAGAATAGTGTGTTTGGGTGAAAGGTAAACATAAAGAAAAAAACGAATGTTTTTGCTTAAGGCGGTCGGCAAAATTTTCTTTTCCCTTATAAATGCTAAAAGAGAAAATGTGACGACAAGGCTTTTTCTAATTTCTATACCGAGGCAAGGAAGAATTTCAAACCCTCTTGTTTTGGATCCACGTGGCTTTGATCGTTGGAGGTAGCGGCTGAGGTGCGGGATCCAAGTGAGGTTGTGACGGTGGGAGTTTGTAACAGGCCGTCGTTTGAGAGGATGGACTTAGAAGTTGGGATTAAAGAAGATTACTTTTTAACGAAGCACCCAACACTCGGCCAAAAAGATAATGAAGGGGAGAGATGCCACGTCAGCCGAGGAATGGTAGTTCGTTGACTAAAAGTTTGACGTCTTAACCACGACTGCTTGTTGGCAGATATGTTTTGCACACCCAATTACTTAATCCCTTTAGCTAAAACAGAAAAATTATGATTTTTCATTGTTTTTATTTTTTAATAGGAAAATAATAAATTAGATCTTTTTAAAGATTTTTAATATTTTTAATTTGATTTAAAATTTTCAAAATAAAAAGTTAAAAATAAAAAAAATTTAATTTATCATTCCCTTATTAAAAAAAATATAAAGATAACGTAAAATCATAATTTCATATAATCATTTCTTACTCCTAACAATGTAAACATTTATATCTAATTTTGTACGCATTTTCCATCAATATCTCCACAAATATATTGAATACAATAATTATTGAATTTAGTAATTTAATCACGCATGTTGAAGGATAATGATATCGTTTCATACTTATCTAGGGGATAAAATCATAATACAACAACTATTATCTTTTCAATTTCTTCCAAATTCAACATACCTAATACGAAAAATTTAATAAAAATTTGTTCCAAATTCAACATATCAATTTGTTCCAACAACTATTATCTTTACAATTTTTTATGTCATGCTTATGATTTTTTTTTTCTGATGAGTATATGTTTAATTTGAGTTTTATGATTAAATTAATAAAAATCAATAATGAATGATAACAATTATTTTTTAATAAATCAATTCAATAATATCAATAATTATATTTAATAAAATTAAACAAATAAAAAAATTAATTTACAAGTAACGATAAATTTATTTTTTAATAAAATCGATTTAATTTCGAATTGAGCACTAGAATATTATATCATCACTTTTATTGTACCAAAATATATAATTCTTTTTAAAATACAAATATTATATTGAAAAAAAGGGAACACAAGCACCACGTTAAACCTTCTATTTTTGTAAAAGGAAAAATATTAACGTTCTCTAACCTAATAATGCTACATATGCAATGAGTATTTTTTTTTTTACACATGTTTTAGTATATGAGTGAATAATAATTAATTTAATTGGTAATATTTAGTTATTTTCATGAATGTTTTTAGCAAAGAGGAGGAAAAAATTTCGTTTATTTTGAAGATATTTTATTTTTTATAAGAATATTTATTCAGCTTTTTAATTTCAAGTTTAAAATTACATCAATCATTCTTTATTTTATATCTAATTATTGTAATACATATGTAACAAATAAGCCTTTTCCTCATGTATGTGTCCCAAGTTTATATCCTATTGTATGTGTCCGGTTTAAAAAACATTGGTTTAAAATGTATGTGTCCCAAGTTTATATCCTATTTTAGTATTATTTGGCTAAAAATGAAAAAAGACAATAATACCCTCCTACAAATATTTGTTACTCCGTAAAAGTAAAGGTATTTTAATAATTTTTAATTGAATTGGTATTTAATTGACTCATTATCCCAGCTTAATCGGTGGCTTAATATATATAAGTATAGATAGATCATAATAAGTTTCCATTAGAACTAACTATTTAATTAAGATAATATATTTAAAAAATGGTTTTTAAACTTTATCACTTTATTCAAGGATGAAGCCAATTTTTTTTGAGTCGGAATTAAGTTTATATTTTTACAATAATAAAAATGTAATTTCACAATTTTAATAGTTTATATCTTTATATTTTTTAAAAAATTAAATTAAAATTTCATTATTTTGAAGGCCAAAATATAATTTTATCATTAATAATTTAAAATTTCATAAACTATTAAAGACTAAAAGGAATTTTTTCCATTTTAAGGGGTCGAGGCTTCAACATAAAACATTTTTATTATTTGACTTCTATAATACCAAATATCGAGCATTCAAGAATACTCAATACCAAACCCGTTCTTGATATTTTTGGGACCCTAGACTAAAAAAATAAATTGGGTCCCTTTTAAAAAAGTATAAAATATAATACAATAAAATAAAAATATATACTATTAATTTCATTAAAATAATATTTTTATTATATTAAGCAAATAAGATGTTTTCTAACAAAATAAAAAATATATATTTTTCATTCAATCTAGTCCAATACCATCAACTATAAAAACACAAAAAATCATAAAAAAAATGAGTTCTACGCGCATTCCGAAATACAAAATCATTAATGATAACATCAACATCAATTAAATAAAATTCTGTAAATATAATTATAATAATCAGTTACAAATAAACATTGTAATTAGCTAAAAAATTAAATGAAATGCAAATAAAAAATTAAATGAGTAAAAAAAACATAGCTTCAAATAAAAAAATTAAATGAAACATAGCATCAAGAAATTTTTTTTAATAAGACAATGACATAAACTATATTGATTTAATTCAGACCTAATACAAAATCTCTAAACTCTTAATGCATTACCAAGTGGCTTCAAGGTATGAGAAATAGCCCAAGGTCAAGTTTGGGTGAACAAATATGGCAAATTGTTGATAAAAAAATAAAACATGAAATTAAAAACTATATAGTTGTTCCCCAAGAATACTAAAAGCTTAAATATAAAATAACATAAAATCAGAATTTGTATAATATTAGGAAGAAACAAAACTCACATTATAATATTTGCTCTAGTTGAAGAGATTAAAACTTACCAAACAACATATAATTCTCCAATAATATTAAAAGCTTAAAGTGGTATAAATAACAACACCTTCCCGATTAATTTAATGTGTGAACAACATGTTCTATTCTTATATTATAGCATGTTTTAATCAACTTAAAATAGAAATTTAAATGCTGAAATTTTTCAGCATTCATACCCTCAAATATGCCTTACGGACAGCAGTCAAAGTTAACAACTAACAACCACTATTTTTCTTTTATTTCAAACAGATAACATACTAAATACACAAAACATTTTAGCATTTCCAAAATAATATTTACATGTTGAAACCATAAGTTTACAAACATTAATTTCGGGATAAGATATTAAAATAAATCTTATTTTAACAACATTAACACATGCTTTAGACAACATTAAATCCCCAATAATACAAATATTAAATTCAGCATAACATATTAAAATGTCAAATTTTGGACAGCTTTAAATCATCAACAATATACTTATTAAATCAGTTGAAAATAGGAAATTGAATGTTAAATTCCTAAATTTTGGACATCTAATGTTTCCCCCCATGAACAGCAACAAAATTTTCATTTGATTCCTAATATTTTTCCTCATATACAATTCGGTCCTTGTTCAAGCCTTAACTATTTAACCCCCTTAATTTTATTTTTTAACTAACTGAATTTATGCTGCACATTAACAGACAATTATTCCATTAAATTTACAGTTTTTACCCTTTCAATTTATTCTTCATACTTCTAACTCCCTAAAGATGAATATTTAGCAAAAAGTCTCTCACAAAAGAGTTCAATCACAACCCAAAACTCATCAATACTTCCAGCATTTTTAATAACATTAACAATATCAAAAATAAATCCCTAGCATGTCACCATTTATCTCAATTTGACCCCTTATTAAGCTCAATTTAGCTTCAAGGGTCCTAAAATATAAAAAATTAACAAGAAATTCAAGCTAAAACACTTACATGCAAGGGGTTTTCTTTTCCAATCGAACCTTCTTTTCTCTTCAACGGTATTTTTCTTTTCTTTTCTTTCAATTCAAGGAAGAAGACAAATGCTAGTGGGTTTTTCCACCAAATTGTTTATTTTCACAAATAGATTGTTATATTACTAGTTTACCCTTATTGAAATAGTTTGACTAATAATTACTCATAGGCTTAATTGTCCACTTAATAAAATAAAGTATATTTCTCTTTTTAATCCCCCAAATTTCTTCATACTCCAACTAACTTACACATTAAACATATATAACATAAAAAATAATGGGCCCCTCTCTACTTTGGGCGTTGGGCGGTAACACTCCTGGACCGGACCTGCTCAATACTTGATAGTACTTTCAAAACTCTTTTTTTTTAAAAAAAAAATTTGTTTATATTAGAATTAAATAATTAAATGCAATTTAATTTTCATAAACTAACATGTAAATATACTTTAGTTAACGCATCTACTTCAAATAAATCATTTAACCAATTACAAATAACAATGGTTAGAAGGTTAATAAAAAATAAAGTGAAGCAATTAATAGGAGACTAAAACCTCTTTTAAAAAAATAAATACATGCTAATACTCATTATATTTCAAAACTCAAAAGTGATGAACAAAAGAAAAGAAAAATGCAGATAAAGGCCTAGAATCTGTATTGATATTCAATGAACATTACTCCCATGCAGTATAAAAGAGATGATTCCAAGAATTTTCAAGTACAATGCAAGCTATGAATAATTATAACAAAATCTTAGAAGGAACATTGCGGAAATCAGCATCTCAGAACCTATCCAAAGAGTGAAGAAATTGAATGAAACTCCAACATCTCAAGCATAAAATATAGCATGCTATGCCATGCTAGAAGACGTTAAGGTTGTAGGTGACCATCAAATTCCACCTACAAGGAAAAAAACAAGAAGAAGCTTCAACTAATCCATACCATACACAATGTTTACTAGTACAAACAATCATCAGGTTCAGCTCTTCTAATGCCTTTTTGCCTATACACCTTGATCATTCAATGCAAAGAAACAATTTTGGGAAAAACACTTTCTTAAAGTAAATCTACAAAGCACAAATCAAAATCGTTTTGTGACGGTAAAAAGGAATGACACTCGAATTGCGACCAACAATAATCGAAGGTTTTTGTTTCTCAAAAAAAACAAAATGAAAGAATGAGGAAGAGAGTTTAGAGCTTTGTGTAAAATGTCTGACAAATTTTATACTCAAAATTCATTTTACAAAAAAAAAAATACATTCTCTTTCCCTTGATTCGGAAAATATTTTACTTTGACCCATTTGGTTTTACACAACCAAACACTAGAAAACAAGGAAATTATTTTATTTAAAATATTTTACAAACAAACACGTCTTTAAATATATTGTGGGAGAATTATGTAATAAATGTATCTATAAAGCTTGATATAAATAACAAATGTATCTTTTTTTTTTATGGTAAAGTAAAAATATTGAAATTTATAAAGGCTTGAGTTCAAATTTTATTATGTGTATTTTATTTTTTCTATATAAAATATATAAAATGATAAAAGCACCTACAAAATAAATACAATTTAATTTGTAAAGTAAAAATATTTTGGTTATTACCCAATTGAGTTTATGTCCATCTGACTTCTGACATTAAACTTTATAAAGAATTTAATATTAATAGAGATATAAATAGTTTAATATTAGTAGAGGCTGTGTGTTTGAATAAAACAATTAAAAATGACAAATCTAAAGACCAAACACGTATTCAATAGCATTAAAAATACAATTTAATTACTAATCTTAAATTAAAATTTTCAACATTATGTTTTAATTGTGTTTGATAACCTTATTAACTTTTTTACTTAATATAAAATTTTCAAAAAAATGTTAATATGATAAAAAATTGAAAACATTAAGTTAATTTATTTTTCAAAATTTTATTTTGAAATAAACTATTTCATCAATTTATTAAAATTAAAATATTCAAATTATTATCTTTAACCTTTATACAAAATAAAATAATAATACTATATTATATTATTAAAATTATGAAATAATGAATTTTCAAAAATTAAAATCTACTATTATCAAACAAAATAATTACATTTAATGCTTAACTTTTATTAAGAGTGTATTTAATAAATCATTGAAAATTATATTAAAAAATCATTGAAAATTTTCAACATTTAATTTTTTAAATGTGTTTGATAATCATTTTAATTTTTTATTTAATATAAAATTTTCAAAAAAAAAATGTTAAATAAGATAAGTAGGCGGGTAGATACTTATTAGTTATTATAGAAAATATCAAGTTGGCTTTATTTTTATCAAAAATTAAAATAAATTATCCTTTAAAAAAATGAGAAATTTAAATTAACATATTTATCTTTCATTCAAAACCATCCAAAATTATTAAATTTCAGTTTATCAAACATACCCTAAGATATCAAATAATTTTATAATATAAATTCAATGCATATAAAATTAAGTATTTATTCTGTATTAAGTGATGAGTAAATCTCTATCTATTTATTGTTTTCCATAATTTTTTGTGAAATATCGAATGTATTTAAAAAAATTAAATTTTATTATAAAATAATAACAATAATGTAAAGAACACAAGAATAATAGATGAGAATAAGAAGAGAATTTGTAATGTATTCTATATATTTCATGTCTTTCACAAGTAGCATACTCCACTATATATATAGGGAGATTGGACTCTTCATATTCTAATACATAAATAGTAAATAGTAGTTACAAGAATATGAAAAGTTAAGAAAGATGAAAGATTAAAGATCAAAAGAGGTTAAGAAAGATGGAAGGTTAAAGGTCAAAGGAAGTTAAGGAAAATGGAAGGTTAAAAGATGAAAGGTTGAACATCCATAATATTCATAACAAATTTAAAAATATTAATTTTCAGTCAATTGAATTTTTTCAACACTTTGTCAAATAAGGCCTAAATCAATTATCAGAAAATTAGGTATCAAATAAAAAAATATTTAAAATTAACCTGTACTGGGCTTTAGAAAGGACAGATACAGTTGAGCCCATCACGAAACGGCAGAGGCCCAAGAATAAATACTTGATAACAAAGCGGCAAACCCGAAACAAACCAGTATCCGACACCGTTTAGCAAACTCTTTCCATAGGTGTTGCGTTTTTGTTTCGCTTCGTTCTATATCCTGAGACACATTTGCCTTGACAGCACTGTTGTTCTTAGCATACACAGGAGAAAAGAAAAGCAAACCTCTTTCAAATTATTGCTAATTTCAAGAATGGATTTATTAGTTTCGGGTTGGAATTTTAAGCAGTTTGCAATTCCAGTATCACCTCCGCCTCCACTTCCACCACCGGTATCACCGCCATCCGCCGCCACTACTTGTAGCTTTTACAAGCCTCCAAGCTCAGCACACAAAGTTTCGTCCCCGTTTCGGACATACCGTTTGGCTAGAATCTCAAACAAGTCCTCTGCTCCGTTTGCAATTCACGCCAGGAAGAAGAACTCCAAGTCTAAGCCGCTTTTGGAACCAACCCTTGTTGAAGAAGTTTCAATGGACGACGATGACATGGAAGATGAGCTGCTTCTTTTTGATGACTTCGAAGATGGTAATTTTATGAATACTACATACCCATTTGCTCTATGGGTGCGTGACTGTTGGTTTCTTTTCAGTATTTCTTCTCAATTTGGTTGCTAATAAAAGGTAAACAGAAGTTGGGAATTTAAAGAAAAAAATTACTGGTTTTTTTAGCCTTGGGGGGGGGGGGGTTGAGTTCAGAGCTGGCTCAACTCGAGAAATACTCGGAACTAGTCGAGTCGAGCTTGAGCTGGTTTAACTCGAGTAATCCTGTACAAGCATCTTAGCAGTACCTTTTTTTTTTCTCTGAAAGCTATATATATAATATAAATTATAAGTAAGTATACATACGCTCTATTAACTTGAATTCTCTCCTTAGTTGAGCTCAAGTTTGAAAGTAAAACTCGATTGACCATGTTGCCATGTTGAGTTTACAGTCAAACTGCTTGAGAGTCGAGATTTATACTGTATTGAGAATATACTTGACTAAGCTTTGTTCTACCCTTGCTTATGTTACTTGCTTAAAGTTTCTACCGAATAATGTTTACCTATTTTTTTCTTTACAATTTTAATAGAGTTCTTACATGTTGAATGAACTTCTCATGTCTAAATGAATGTTTCTTGACTGCATAGATGAATTGATGATAGACAATGATGATGATGATGATTTCTTTGAAGAAGAGTACACAGAAGAAGAAACTGAACTTTATGTAAGTTCTAGTGTTCTACTACAAGGGTTATTGGCAACATTTCCTATATTTTTTTTGGTCAAAGCTTACCCAATTTGCTAAAACATGAGTGTATAATTTTTAAGGTCGGTGATGGAGCTGGAGGAGGAGGAATTTCTCTTGCTGGAACATGGTGGGATAAAGAAGCTTTACTGTTAGCTGAGGATGTATGTCAATCCTTTGGTGGTGATTTGGGTATATATGCCTTCAAAACATTGTCGAATTCTTCCATTCAAGTCCGCATTGAAAGGCTTACAAATAAGTAAGCATTTATTGACACTAATTTTTTTGCAATTGAGAAATGCTGGTAAACCTGCTTTCTTAATTAATAATGTGGTGATATTTTCCCCTGGCAATCCTGTTATACTGTTACACCTGGGTTTGTGGAGTTCTGTTTACAGGAATCATCTAATGAATAATCAAAGTTTTAATACTGAATGATACACATAAATTTAATGGGGTATTCTTGAACATTTCCCATCTTAATTCTTAGCATCTTATTGAAAGTGGCATCTTTAAGTTACTGGTTAATCATTCAACTATTGCAAATTTCTTATTGTAAGATTTGATTTGAGGTTATACAAGCAATTGAGTTTCCATATTGATGGTATCTTTTTACTTCTGATATGGTTTCCTTTATGCTGCTAATTCTAAAAATTCATGGAGTGGTGGTGTCGTCCTTTAGCCATGTAAAGTGTCATGTTAGCATGTGAAATCAAAGAATTTGTGATGGCCTTTTGTTTATTAATATAGCTTCCAGTGTCATGATTTCTTTTGAGTTTTTTAAGTTAACCGGTGTCATGATTTCTTTAAGTTTTGTATAATTTAGTTGTTCTCAGTTGGCTCTTTACTATTTTCTTCCCATTATAAACCATCTTCTTAAAAAAATCAAAGAATGCCTCTCGAATCTAATTTATAATGATCCGACAGATCTGTTTCCCCCAGTATGGAAGACATTGAAGCTTTTTCTGTAAGCTACAGAGCAAAATTGGATGAAGCTGAACTTGCTCGATCAGTTGCAGAGAATATAACCTTGGAGGTGATGATGTTTCGTAATCACTATTATTTTGCTTTCTATTAGTTCTCTGTGATTGTGGTCAAAATAGTGTCTTTTCTGAATGGGCAAACCTATTTAATGACTACTTAAAGCAGGCAGCCTTAGGTTAAATACACTAAATTCCAGACATGGCCAAGTACCATGGTTTTTTAGGAGCAGAAATTAGTATATCTGCTACACCCTTTGGTGATTAATGCCTTAAAGCTGAAACTTGTATTTGGTTACACATCACACTTAAATCATTTAGCTGTCAGATCTAAAAACCTGTTTTACTTGCAGGTTTCATCTCCTGGTGTTGAAAGAGTAGTTCAAATACCACAGGATCTAGACCTGTTCAAGGACCGCTCTCTGTATGTGAAATATGTGACTGAGGTAGCTGACAGCGGTAAAGTTTCGGAAGCTGATGGTGTTTTCAGGCTCGTCTCATTTGATATGGAAACAAAATGTTGCATCTGGGGTTTAGCAGACGTGAGAATAAATCGAGAAAAAGCTGGGAAAGGAAGACCACTTAGCAAAAAGCAGAGGGAATGGCGTCTGGAGACTACCTTCGATTCTTTACGTTTAGTTCGATTGTATTCTGAAATATGAATGTTTTCTCTTCTCTTTTCTATTTTTTTTTCTCTTTCCCCTCCCACAACATGCATAGTCAAGCAGTTAGTTGGTGATTTTTATTAACATTATCATCCAGCCTTTGAAGTTGACTCTCCCAAGCTGTCTCCAAGTATGTGTTGTAAAGATATGTTCATCACTGTATTTAATTTGATAAGTCCTGTTTAAGTTCATAATTTGGTTGTTTATGCATTTGTTAAGGGGACAAAACTAAAAAAAAAAAATGCATACGTAGTAGTTTAGTTGGGAATTTGACAGGAGACTTAGATGCTGTATGCTGGAGATAAGTTCTAAATCTCGAGCCTTGAATCCTCAACCACCTAGGTTAAATACCATGAATAAAAGCTGCGGGCTAGTACTTTCATCCTGGTACACAATAAAAGAATTTACCTTTATTGTGCGATCTTTTTCAATGTAGTGATTGGAAAATTTTCTATTTCTTTGAATGTCTTGTAAGAACTTTTTGGATTTTAGTTGTTCAGAATGGAATATTATTGCTTGGATGACAAACTAATATGTAATAAATAGGTGAAAGTCTTATAATGGGATGGAGTCGGTTATTGAGAAGGATGATACAGAACTCTTGGGCTGGAAAGGGATATTTCTGTTGGATCTTTAGTATATTTGTTTTGTATATTTATATTTTTCGAACAAATTGATTTAATAATAACATCCATTAATTACATTAATGTTTTTGCTTTTGCACGAAAAGACTTTAATCCTGAATGGATGATGAATTATGTATGCGTGTCTTGTATACTCTTATATGAGTACAAGCTTGAATTCAAATAGATAAGGAGATATATTCCAACCAATGGGTAAATGATATCCTCTCAACGACATTATATGATAGACGAAAATTAAATGTAGTCACGGGTCGTTTGTCTTTATGATAAATGACTTAATTATTATTTGATAGTGATTGACTTCTCATGAAAGAAAATGTAATAATTACCATGAGATAAAATATTATCACAATGGGAGAACGAATTTATCCCAAAGAGATTAAGGATATCTTATGAGGGTAACACATTGATGAGAAGGTCATTAGACGAACACTGATTAAGCAACTTTCGTAAGGGTATGTAATTAGGAAGAATTCAATTGCGATACTATAGTAAAATGACTTTGTGACTGAATAAATTTATAATTAATAGGTAAAATGCTGAAACTTAATTATAAATTATTTGATCCCTAATCACATATGTCCACTCGTTTCTCCACTAGCTTGTTAAAATCATAAATAAATTACGTGTAGAATCATATGAACAGAAATGAATAGAAATGATGAAGTTAGAGAAATGGATCGCATTCACAAATGAATGTGTTCTCTCACTTGAGTATAAAAATGATTTGAAGATTAATTAATTAATTAATATTTATTTTGAAAATAAAAAATAAATATTGGATTGGATTAAATTACAGAGTGCTAAATCAAAAGTCTAAAAAGCACACTTAATTTGATTGATAGGCTCAATTTCACTTATTTTACATGTGAAGGGTGATAACCTTAATATTTTTATTCAACAATAAAAGTAGTTTAACATGGCACATGCTTATCAAAGCATTGTTATCATTTGGATCAAATTGCTTGGGATACCTTGTTGTTTGCATAAGAAAAATATCCTTACCACAACTAGGGAAATAGTGGGAAAGGTCATCAAATTGTACGACAACGCCAAAAGTGGTAATCATGGTCGTTTTGCATGGATCATCCTTTGCCTGGATTTTAATAACCCTTCAATTTCCAAGATTAAGATCAAGTTCAAAGTGCAGAGTATGAATCTCTTTCAAATCTATGTTTAAACTGTGGCTGCTATGGCCATATGAAAGAGGCTTATCTTGCAAGCTTGACAAGGGAGGCACAAGCAAACATGGAGGCCAACCTTGCTTTATCGCTAGTGAGCATTGACCAACAGGTGGTGACAGAGAGCAACGGGCCATGGATGCTACCCAGGAGGAAGCTAAGGAGAAATAACTGTAAACAAATTCATTCCAATGCCAAAGATCATGGGATGATTTCAAGTGGAACGCATATTGATTCTCTTTGTACATTTGAAATTTAGTCTTTTTATTTTTTATTTTTAAGAATTTAATTTCTACATTTCAAAATTCAGATCTAATTATTAACACAATTAAAATTTTTTGTTAAATGTGATGTGTGATATTTTGAAATTAAAAAACTACTCATTTGATAGCTATGCAACTAAAAATATTTTAATAAACTTAAATTTAACAAAATAATTTTAACAGTGTTAACAATTTAAATTTAGAAAGCAAGGAATAAAATTATTTAAAATAAAAATAAAAAACTAAATTTTAAATGTATAAAAAATACGTAAGCTTAGAGCATATCTTTATCTTAAATATTTTTATTATACTTGCCACCTAAGATGGAAGAATAGCCATACATAAAATCATAATTATTGAAACGGAGATTTCCCACATAAAAATTAGAAAGATAATCTTTTGTGACCATTGGAGATGATCATTCGGAAGTACAAAATAGTTTTTTGATACCACAACTAAGGGCCTGTTCAATAGTGCTGTTAAGAAACACTTTTCACCCCAAAAGTCTTTTTTGATTTAAAGCACTACTAAACAATCTCCAGTTAAATGCTTTTTTCTCTTTTTCTATCGTGTCTAATGATGGAAAAGCTAAAATTTTTGGCTTTTTCAAAGCCAAAAATCTTTTTGGCTGAGAGAAGAGACCCTTTTGTCCTTCTCTCTGCTTCTCTCAATCTTGCTAAACAAAATTGGTTTCTCAATCAAAGCAACAAACTTTCTCTCTTGCTAAAGCATGGGCCTTTGGATTTCCATAAAAGTCTACTGAGATTTCAACAGATTTGGTGAAGAGTTGTGGTTTCAAACTTCCAAGGTTTGGGTCTTTTTTGGTTATTGTTTTTGGCTGTTTGGTGTTGCTGGAATTGGTCGCTTTTACATATAATCTATTTCTATAAACTGTTTTTGGTTCATTGTCGTTTCAAGCTGGAAGTGGTTATTCTTGTGAGATATTGGGATTTTCTTTTTATCATTTCTATAAACTGTTTCTTTAGTTAATGTTTGCATCTTTTTTCCCCTATAACCCTCTATTTTACATATAACTCGGAGTAATTTCCTTTGTTATAATTCAGCGCTTCATATATAGATAAATAGATTTAATCCTACTAGTTAATTTCTTTGGTATTTTGTTCTTGTTTTTGGGTTTTTATTGTTTCTGGTTGATTAATTACCATTTTCTACATTTTTCCTTTCTATCATAGAAATATTTTCAATATCGAAAAGAAAATGAATTGATTTTCTTAGTTTGACAGAAGTGTACATCAAGATAGCTATATGATATTAAGGTGAGACAAATGTAATTTTAATTATACTTTAAATCAATTATCAACCACACAACAATTAACAAATTGAAAACTCAAAAACTAAGTAATCTGATTGCATGGAGTTCAAGGTCCATAAAGTGCGATCCCTATTGGATAGGGTATTTGATTGCATGCTATTGGCTAGAGTTATGAGAATGTAGCTTATTAATTCATGGTGTTCTTTTTCATGAGAAATTACACACTCCAAATAGCAGCGTATGTCTATCTGAGATGAAGCAATTACAGAGTTTGAAGCTTTTGTATTTTTTTGTCTTCTTTTCCTTGTTGCCCTCTCTTGTTTCCTATGTTTCATTTTTCATTTTTGGAACACTTGCCAAGTAATAGGAATGATATGGTAATTGGCAAGCCTCAATTTGTGTATATGTATTATGTTATTATAATTTTCTTACGTCATAATATTATATTGATATTTGTTTGATATAAATTCCAACATAGTTTGCATATTACTATCATATTCATATTATTTTTCAAATCTTCAGTCAGGTTTATTGCAATATATTGAAATAGTCTGTGATTTTTGAAGTTGGAAATTTGTTAATAGTAGGAAAATTCAAAATTCCCTGCAACTTGTTCAAATCTTTGCATTATCTAGTCAAGCACCAGTTTGTTTATCTTATATTTATGTTGTTTTTCATTTTGGTTAGAATTAAGTTATTAGGGATTTCCTTATGAATAATAGAATCAGCAATCATCATCATCATCATCAAGAATTCAATATGACTTTATTGTTTGATGGTTGATGGTCAATAAAGATTTACTGTTTTTTTTTCTCTCCTTAGAGTACTATGCATCTAACATCTTTATTTGATGGTTGTATTTTTTCTAATACATAATCCATCATTCAAGTTCATGTCTTGATTAACCAAAATTTTTAGTTAACAATTTAATTTTGACTTTCACATGTTTTCTCTTGATGTCTATTTGTGTGTTTGTCTTAATGTCTTGGTTATATCTTATTCATTTCTGTTAGTACTGAAGTTGCTTGTTCTAACTAGTTGGGTTATCCCAAATCCGGGTTTCTTTAGTTTCAAGCTTGTTCCTTTAAATGCAACTATGAGAATTGTTTGTTTCCCTATTCTCTGAATTTATATGAAGATTGAGTTACATACGTTTGTTATTCTTAATTGATGTTGGTTTGACTACTCTATATTTAGGTTGTTAAGTAGTTTCATTAAGTGAGTTTGTATCTTGTTAATTCTTGACATTAACTCAGTGAAGCACTTTAAGCATTGAAGTATATCTACATGATGACCTATTGGTAGATGAATGCACATTTCTAGGTTATGATGTATAAACTTAAATCATTAGGCTCTATTTGACAGATTATCTATTTTGTGTTAGTCTCATGTGATGAATATATTCTGTTTTGTCCCTCTATTGTTGCCAATTGTTGAGCAAATAAATTGTAATTTTTATACCACAGAAATCAGTTGGTGGAGTTTTGTTGCCCAAGTCAGCTGTCAAAGGTATGACTTGAAAGAATTCCTATACTTTTGCAGGTTCTTTTCTCGGATATAAATGCTTATGACCAACTATTAACTTGCAAGTTTAGCAATAAGACTATGACCAACTATTAAAATGATGGTATTTGTTATAACGGTTCATTCATTCGGCCATAGTTTCTTTTACTAACATAATAGTAATGTTATATTTCAAAAAGTTGGGTGCACTGCACATGAGGGTTCTAAAATGCTATTGTGTTGCTTGCAGGTAGATTTGGGAACAGATACTAGGCATGGTGTTTTGTAAAGAGAGTGACTTGTTAGCTGAAGTTGATTGAATGTTCTTCTAATATTTTGTTTTGAGATGAAGAATCAATTGTATTTTAAAATTGAGCAGTTATTATTTGCAATTATAATATTGTTTAATTGCAGCTACATTTATATTAGTAACTTATTGGAGATGATAATAATTGATTAAATGTTAAGAAAGCTTGGTGTTCTTAAATATGCCTTCATAAAATCTTTGGAGGAAAAATATAAACTCATTAAAAATTTTAATTATTTAATTCATCAGGTTTATGTTTTTTTATGTTATGTTAATATTCAATATGGATTATATATTTAAATTACATTTTAAAATAAAATAATATAAATGTGTTAAAATCATTATTTTAAAATAATTTTTTTTAAATGATACAACTGTGTTAATATCTAATTACAAATATTTAATGATTATATTTAAATACATATTAAAAATATATTTTATACATTCTAATTAGATTTTATAAATAATTAATATTAATTATTTTAAAATATTTAAAATTAATATTTCATGTATTAAAATATTAAAAATAAGTTCTAATAAATTATTTTTTTATATTCTTATTAAAATATCATAATATTAATTAATTTAAACATTATTTAAATACATATTTGTTACTTTATAATATAATGTCTAAAATGATCATTTTATTTTTCAAAAACACTTTTTGACAGCAATGTTAAACACTCAAATTTTAAATTAAATTTTTGAAAAGTACTTCTCAAAAATATTTTTCCATCACACTTTTTAAAAATACTTTTTCAAAAGCAATACTAAATTAATCCTAAACCTTTAGCTGAATGACAGTTTTGATTTCCTTTAGGGTGGGAGAAGTTGACTTTTACTGTTGAATACTTAGGTTAGATGCCCATTTTAGAGTCATCGACACACTCAAATGTGATGAATAATGGTTGGTAGAAAGCCAATTTTAGACATTAAATGTCATCAACTTAAAATCATTATCACTACAAAGATGGGAATACAATAAGGTTCAGTATAACAAGTTCTGTTTACTGGTTTGTACTACTTATGCACGAAAATGATGGCGATTAGACCTTTGTGAGAAGAGAAGTAAAAAGATTCCATGTCCCACTCTTTTTCTTCTTCAAAAGGAGGGTCATAAAGATAGAAAAATATGAGTTAAAATGTATATAATTGAGAACGATGAGGTGGATTTCTGGTACCTCCACCAAAGGTTAGAAATGGTGAAGTTTCAGGTTTTGACATGCATAAGGGGACAAACTGTTCTGACACTACTTAATGATGGAGAAGAAGAATTGGAGGGGCCGCAAGCAGCAAGCTTTTTAATGGGTCGCTTTGCTTGTGATATCAGAAAGCTCATGCATTCTTTGCCATCACCTGTTTTTCTTTTCCTTTATGAAGGAGAAAAGTGGCATTTACCTGCGCCTTGATGATGATGATGATAAAAAGAAAGCTCCTTTTGCTGTTTCAGTTTTGGAACTTTGGATAATTGGGGCATGCCTCCACTCTGAGTAAAGACAATGTGATGCGGAAGTAAATGGGGTAAATGCAGGAATGGGTTTAGATTTTGGAAGGATAATTTATCAATTTAACCTTATTAAATAATTTTTTTATAATAAATTTTATTGAAAGTAAAATTGTTTCAAATTTATTTTGTATATATTTTCTAAATATAATAATGCATATATATATATATATATATATATATATATATATATAACATATTTTGGAATAAATTTTAAAAAAATTTGAAATCACATTTTGTTTTAATTAAAGACTAACCTATAGGAATATAAAAAATTAATTGATTCCAAATATTGCTCTGAATAAAATTACAAATAATTAAATCATAACAATATAAAATCATAGGGGATTTAACCCATAATTCCCAAACAACTTAAATGGAACAATAATACCCATATTCTATTAAATAAATAAATATTTCATACAAATACAAATGGTAAATAAAATTTATAGCTAAAAAAAATAAAATCAAGGAAAAAAACTTGCGAAGTATCTATTAAAGTAATAAAGAAAAATCAAGTAGTAGGAAAGAGGCAATAGCTTCTTTTTATTTTATATTGGTTTAGAGTATTAAAATATTGATAAACTTTTCAATCTACTATCATGATCATGAAAAAATAACTCTCAAAAAAAAGTTAAATTTCAAGAAAATAAATAAAATTTGATATACCTAAAGTTGAAATTACTTTTCAATTAATTAAATTTGGAGAAAAACATTATTTTCTGTTGAACCAAATGCTTAATATCCTTAATGTTATTAGATGACATGGGTTTAAATCATTTCATTTTTTTTGTCTTGATGTTAAACACGATTTGAGTCATAATATCCTCAATTGATGCTATAATGGAGTGTGCGTTTGCTACAGCTACTAATGGTTCAAGCTAGTTACTTATTTGGTTGCAATTTCACTGCCAACCTAACTTTCTATTTTTAAACATTTAATTTACTCATATGTAAGGTCGAATTCAGGGGCTGGTAAGGATCTTAGTCCCTCTAAAATGAAAAGTTTTTCATTTAAGTTTTAATTTTTTTTAAAAATTTTAAATTAATAAAAATAAAATTGTACATTGACCTCCCTAAAAATGATAAAATTTTGATTTGATCTTTTAAAAATTATATTTTTACTATCGTAAAAATTACAATTTAACTTCAGCTCCTTAAAAAAATTTTCTGACTTCGTCTCTACTCGTATGGGATCTTTCAATTGAGAAAAAAGCGACAAGCTACCAATTCCAATGTTGTGAACATAACGTGTAGGGACAGATACATGGGCTGGCAAGAATTCCGATCTCTTAAAATGAGAATTTTTTTATTTTAATCTTTTAAAATTTTGAATTAATAAAAATAAAACTACACTTTAATCCCCTTAAAAATAATAATAATTTAATTTAATTTTTTAAAAATTATAAAAATATAAGAAATTTAATGTCCTTCCGCTAAAATTTTTTAATAACGTGCATGTGACTGCAACGCCAAAAGAGGTGAGAAGCATCCTCAGCATCTTGTCCCGGTAGTAGACATAGCTACGTTTGTGCAATTTAACTCTGGTCAGCATCAACAGTGGATTAAGTGTAAAGGCAGGCACTAATCAAAGATGATAACTTTACTAGCCATTTTTAACTTCAACAAATGTTTTTGTTTGATTTATTTATGAGTAATTAATGAAGGATTCGGAACATATCCATATTTTCTTTAAGATTTTATTCGTTTTTATCATTTGTTGGTATGTAAAAAATTACTGATAAATACAGCTTGATGATATAATAAAGCCTAATAATTATGTGTATTTTGTGCAGATGAAAATAATTCATCTAACAGTGTATAATAAGAATATCAATTTTTAAAAAAAAAATTTGGGTAGAAAGACCTCTCCAGTCTCTCTCTCAATTTTGATATTGAGAAAATTGATCTCTTTAAAAAAATCAGAATTATTTAATTATTGTCAATTTCAAAAGTGAACAACAAAAGATAATTAATCACAACATTAATATTTTTCATCAATTTTACATAAATTTGATTGGTATAATAAATTTAGCTATTATAATTTACACATTCTATCAATTTGGTCATGATTTAACAAATTTAGCTTGCAATATTTTTTATAAATGTATAAATGTTGAGGCTAAATTTGTTAGATTTTTTAGAAGCAATACTAAATTAACAAAATATGTAAACATCGATGGATAAATTTGTTATTATTCCGATCAGAATTATGCACGATTGATAAAAGACATTAACTCTATGATTAATTGTCCTTAATTGCTCAATTTAAAAAAAAAAAGGAATTAACTTGCTCCAATTTTTGAGAGTGACTAATTTACTCAATTTTGAAATTAAGAGTGACTAATGAGATTTTTTACTGAAATTTTGCAATAATTCTTTTTAAAATAACCATTGAATATGAGGGAGAATAAAAAAATTGTTTCTAATTTTTTTTCACTGTTTCTTAATGTGTCCATGAATCCTATTTGTAAGAAACATTTCAACTATTCATACAAACACAAATATATTTTAGCAATAAACTTTTCTATTCAAAATTGGTATTCTATTGGTATTCTTTTAATTATCATAACTCTTTGTGTGAAATGGAGGGTGAAATCTTAATAAACCTAAAATTTGAACATCACAAATTACGGTGTGCGCAACACTGTTAAGATCATTTGGTAATAATTTGTAGATATTCATGGGCAATTGCCTAAATCTATGAAGTATTGACAATTTTTACTATATGATCTGTAACTTTATTTTTCTCTCTAAATATGTGCTTGAGCCTCACTTGTCAATCGCTATTACATTGCCTTTGAACTTCATCCAATGTATGTCGAGCTTCATGACCATTGTTGCTACACATGAGGAGATCTATAGTAGTGGAATAATCACTCTCCAACTCTACCATGTGAAGTCTAGCTTCCCAAGCAATAGTGAGACCATTGACCATAGCCCTTAGTTCCAAATTCAGAACTAAGCTAATATTGATCCGGTGGTTGAAACCAATAATTCAGTTGCCATCACTTCTTCGTAGCAAGGGTCTTGTCAGATGTCTGTAATGTGGTCCAAATTGACAGAATGTGTCAAGATCCCTTTGCTAAGGAACAAGTGAGTTATAAATATGAGTTATCACATGCTTGTGTCTAATAGATCAATCTATCACTCTTTAATTCCTTGTTCGGTCAGCAATGCAATAAGAGATAATTGAATTACATGTTATAAAAGTGAAAAAACATATATTTGTTGCTTTAATATAAATCTATATATAGTAAATCAACCATATAAAATCACTTCATTAATAGGCAAATATAAACCTTAAACATAAATAAAAACTCATCAAACCTGGCATATATAGTATAAACTGAATTTCTTTTCTATTTTTTTTCATTCTCATAATGCTTGTAATGATAGTAAGACATTTTAAGATTATATGTTTTTTTTTTCTAAAGGCATTCTTTTCAATCTAGGTGAGGTCTCAAATGTTCATAATAATAATATGATGGAAAACCATAAAGATATGACATAAATTGATTATAAAGTAAAAAACATAAATTGTGATTTTATCATATTGACCATTTTCAATTTACTTTTAAAACGAGCACTATCGACAAAAAAATATGAGCAGAAAAAAAACTTTTACTTTGTTTATCATCAGGTGAAGAGAATGAAAAAACCATGTAGTAAAAAGCTGTGCAGCTAGACAATGGGATTTTATGTATTTTTTTTATAAGGATAAGATATCTTTAAATATTTTTTTGAATTATTTGATAATTTTAGATTTTTTGAATTTTAGTTATAGTTCAAGGACCAAGTTAGCTACTAAACCTAGGGGTTAATATGAGTAAAAGTACATGCAAAGTCCCTCTACTATAGAGATTGGATCAAATTAAACTCTCTACTATTAGATGGGAATAAAAATAAAATTTATTATTTTAAAAATAATATTTTAAATAATATTTGTTTCATTTTAATAGTACAAGAACTAAATTGATTTATCTAATAGTTAAAAAATTAATTTGATTTAATCCCTATAATAAAAAGACTTACGAAGTACATTTACTAGTTAACATGCCGTGCTATTAGTCTATTAGTAATCATTTTGTAACTTTTCGTAATTAAATGATTAAAATAAAAATTTTATAATAATTAAATAATTAATAATTTATTTAAAATATGACCTAATTATTCTCCATGAAATGATTAAAATTTAAATAATTGAATAATTAAATTACAAATTTCATAATTAAATGATGAAGTCTAAACTTATCGATAATTGAATCATCAGGCGTATAGTTTGTAAAAAGAAAAAAACTTTTATTATATTATTTAAAAAAGAAAAAGAAAAAGAAAGTAAAATGTTAAAAGTCTGTCTTTCCAAGGTACAGATTATTGGTGAAAAATGAAAGTGATGAGATATGCAATTTGAACACTTTCGCGCGTGCTAGCTAAACGGTTGGATCAACAGCTATTAAATGAGGCGCGTGGATTGATTTGAAAAAACCACCTGTAATAGAAAACAAAAAGGAAAAGAAGGGAGTAAAATTGGAGGGGTGAGGTGCAATGTTATTTGTCGTGACATTCTATGGTAAATGTGTGTGTGTATGTACATATTTTTCGGATAAGTTATGGTAAAAGGATTAGCCTTGATTTTCTAAACAAAAATAGAAGGCTCCCTAGATTAGATTCCTTTCAAATCCTACTCAACCATTGGTCCGTGCCTTACAATCTCCCCAACTGCAAGTGCACATAATGTTAAAAGCGACTTTGCATGGAGCAGCCAAAAGTTAAGCCGAAACAGCGACCTTTCCTTCCTTTGACTTATTTGACTGCAAAAATTCTCAGACTTTTTGTCCAATTTTTTTTACTCAGAATCTTTTCTACCCACTCTTTGAGTTTAGAAGATGCCAAGCGGTATCTCTGTTTTCCCTTTTCTTTTTTTAATGTATGTATATATTTAAATTATTTATATATCTAACTTATATAGCAACTTATCCACTATTAAAATACTGTCTCAATTGCGGAAGTATTTTATTAAATACCGAAAAATTATTTTATAAATATTTCCCATCAGGTTAGTAATGGTTCTTTCTAAATTATATAATAACATTTCAATTTTCTTTATGCTATTAATACATAATTTTTTATTTTAAATTTTAAACTCAAAACTCTAAATCTCAAATCTCGAAGCTTTAAACCTTAAACCTCAAATCTTAGATTTCAAATCTTGAACCATGAATGGATTTGAGTTTGAGGTTCAAAATCAAGGTTTTAGGTACAGGTTTCAGGGTGAAAAAATTACGAAAAATATGTGTGAATGACATGAAAAAAATTACTGAAATGTTATTAAGAATTTGGAAAGAAATCATAGAGGATGTGGTAGAAAGGATTTATAAAATAATTTATAATTGAATACCATGATGAGCTAAACATGATTATACTCAAACTATAAAAGGAATAAAATAAAAAGAAATGACTCAAAAACTAAAAAAGAAATAAAAAATTAAATTGAATTGAATTAAAGGCTATTTTATATTTTAGTTTACTTTTATATTTTTAAAAAAAATGACGGATATTAAGTTAAAAATAAGAATAGGTTTTGCATGCTTTTTGTTTTGGCCTACAGTAAAAAAAAAGGGTAGTAATAGGTAGGTAGTAAACGGTAACACAGCTTGGCAGCAACTGTAAGGATGAAGCTTCTTTCCTTCCTCAATTCAGAGCTCTATAAATCTGTTTATAGCAAGTGCTCCTGTATTGAGCACAATTCAGATCTCTTCTCATTTCTAAAAAATATATATAATATACTCTACTCTTCTTTTTCGTTAAAAGCAAACCCAGAATTCACGTGCTACTAGTAAGCATATGTAACAGAAATTAGATGTTAATTTTTAGATATATTGGTTAAAGATGTTGCTTATGTTATCATTATCATCATCGTAATTATATTTTCTGTTTCTTTTTCCCCTTACTTTATTCACTTATGTACTACTTTTTTGGTGTGTTTCCTGACATAATGTAGGGTTCTGAGGTATAATTCATATGTGTGAAGATAAAGGGTATTTTGAGATGGGTAGGTGGAACAGCTTTGGTGGGGTTTTTTTGAGCATTGCATTGGCGGCGGTGGTGGTGGCAGTGGGGGTGAAAGGGTATCCAGCGGAGGATCTGGTAGTGAAATTGCCTGGTCAGCCGCCAGTTGGGTTTAAGCAGTATGCTGGGTATGTTGATGTGGATGTAAAGGCTGGGAGGAGCTTGTTTTATTACTTCGTTGAAGCTGATAAGAACCCTGAGAAGCAGCCCCTCACTCTCTGGCTCAATGGAGGTTTTGTGCTTTTTTGCTCTTCTATAAAACTTGAATCTTTAAGTCCATTATTTTCAAATCTTTTTGTTGTTGCTGTTGTTGTTGTTGTTGCTTTGTGGACTGAATTATTGAGTTTTGATCTGAAATATGTTCCCATTGTTGTCTGTGTGGTTATTGTGTACTTTTGTTCTTTCTTCTTTCACATTGTTTTCAATTTAGTACTTTTTTTTGGGTTTTGTTTTCTGTCTTTCCAGGGTGAAGATTCATTTTCGTTGTGTGAAAGCACATTTTCTTCTCACCCAAAAAAAAAAAAAAAAAAGCACAGTGTTCTCCCACATGTTGTACTTTGGTTCCTTTTATCAATGCTGGGTATTATTAACCTATATCTGAAAGAGCATCTTTTGAGATTCTAAATATATGTAAAAACATAAAAACAAAAACTCTAGAACATTGAGTATATTTGTATTCAAAACGCCCTAAATTCGGGGGTAATAGACCTTGCTCCTGCTATATTTCTCTCTCATTCATGTTTAGGCTTATGAACTTGGTCATGTTTAAAAGTGGAGATCCTGGTTTTAGCTTCAATACTAGTTCAAATGTATTGAGAGAGAGAGTGATGATATGTTGTAGCCATGGGAATAGAAATGATTCTCTGTTTATATTGATTGTTATCCTCAAATTCCATTTCAGGGCCAGGGTGTTCCTCCGTGGGAGGGGGTGCTTTTACAGAATTGGGTCCATTTTATCCTAGAGGTGATGGCCGAAGCCTTCGAATAAATTCAATGTCATGGAACAAAGGTATAAAATTTGTTTATTAATTTCAGTATTTGATTGTTAATGAATACGAATAATGTTCTCACTTTCTTCTTCTTTTTTTCTTTTTGTTCTCAATAGCATCAAATCTCCTGTTTGTTGAGTCCCCTGTTGGTGTAGGCTGGTCTTACTCAAATGCATCTTCAGATTATATCCGTGGGGATGCTTCCACTGGTAATGTGATTTCATCAACTGATCTTAGGATAATTCCTGCAACAAGATTCATTGATAGATATTGAAATTAATAGTTTTGGAGAAAAAAATGTTAAGAACTTGATCTCTTTTTCCTGTCAGCCAAGGATATGTATATTTTCATGATGAAATGGTATGAGAAGTTCCCAGAATTCAAGTCCAGAGAACTGTTTCTTACTGGAGAAAGCTATGCAGGTAAGTTTAGTTTACAGAAACACCTTGGAAAATGCCTGTCTACAGCTACATGTTTGTACATGGAAAATCAGATGCAATATCAAAATTCTATGTCATTTCCTACTCTTTTACAGTATTAAAATAGAATATGATATATGTTAGGTTTGGTACCAAGTCTTAGTAGTGTTGTTATTTAAGGCGGTAATCAGAAAATTTTCAATCCACCTTTTACCTTGATTCAGTTTTACAGTTGCATGACCCGTTGTCATACAGGACATTACATACCACAGTTGGCTGAAGTTCTACTGGATCATAATGCACGATCAAAGGGTTTTAAGTTTAACATCAAAGGAGTTGCAGTAAGAAAACTTGCACTACCCTATGTTCTTTGATAGGAAATAAAAAAGAAGATGATATTGGGATCTTGTGATTCTTCCTTTGATTTGTTTAACATTTTTACTTGGCTTGTTTCATTTTATGAATTTTCTTTTCTGATATTAGATTGGGAATCCTCTTTTACGACTTGATCGGGATGTTCCAGCAACATATGAATTCTTCTGGTCACATGGGATGATTTCTGATGAAGTTGGCCTGACCATCATGAATGAATGCGATTTCGATGACTATGTCTTTGAGAGTCCTCATAATATATCCCACCCCTGCTACCAGGCCATAGTTGAAGCAAATAGAATCGTTGGTGGTTATGTAAACAATTATGATGTTCTCCTAGATATTTGTTATCCGTCTATCGTCGAACAAGAATTGAGATTGCGGAAAATGGTATACTTCTCTTTTCCTTTCTTCCTTCTTACAAATTCATCATTTCTTTTTTCACCTCTGCAATGACAAACTTTTCCTGATATACACAGGCAACGAAGATAAGTATTGGTATTGATGTGTGTATGAGCTTTGAAAGGCGTTTCTACTTTAACCTACCTGAGGTTCAGGTGGCACTTCATGCTAATCGCACCAAATTACCATATGATTGGAGTATGTGCAGTGGGTAAGTTCAAATATGATACTGGGTTTGGGAGTTCTGTCAACATTTATCCTTAGTATGTAATGGATCTTAAATCAGTGACATGCTTTATGTTTTGCTTTTTTATAAAAGTATTGTTTAGAATTTCTAATGATCCTTTACGCCATGATGGTGGTTTTTTGTGTGTGCACTCAACAGTCGTTTAAGCTACAGTGACAGTGATGGTAACATAAACATCCTTCCTATTCTCAAAAAGATCATCCTGAATGGCATTCCTGTCTGGATATTCAGGGTAAAATACAGAATCTATTAACCTTATTTCACACATAGAGCATGGATGCTATAATATGTGTGTGTGTGTGTGTGTGTGTGGTGTTTGTGTGTGTGTATGTATATATAATTAGTCAAAACTAATGATTGCAGTGGGGACCAAGACTCGGTAGTGCCATTGCTTGGCTCGAGGACACTGGTTCGTGAACTTGCTCATGACTTGAAGTTCAAGATTACAGTCCCATATGGAGCTTGGTTTCACAAACAGCAGGTTTTTACCGATTGTTAACAAATCTAAAGAGTTATGCTTTTAAGGTTTGCAACTTTCTTCATTTTTCTGGGTCTATGTTTTTTGGTTAGGTTGGAGGATGGGTGACTGAATACGGAAATTTGTTGACCTTTGCCACTGTGAGGGGGGCTGCACATATGGTACCATATTCACAACCATCAAGAGCCTTGCATTTGTTCAGTTCATTCGTCCATGGCCGGAGACTGCCGAACAATACACATCCTCCCACTCATGAATGAGAACACTGTAAACCATACAAGGAACTGTGATGCAGTTTCAAGTGGTTCCGAGTTTCAGAATATGCTTGTCCACTAGGGTAATAAAGGAATAAGGGGGTGCCTCCAGAAGAAAATGGGGGGCAAAACTTGATTTGTAGTGGCAGAGATAGAGAGAGAGAGTTTGATTGTAGGACTAAATTCTTTATGTGATTGAAATGGATGATCAGGCTCCGATTAATTTGGTAAGAGAGAATATGGTTTTGCTGATGGGAAAATGTAATTTGATTCATTGGTTTAAGGTTTATATTTGAAGTGTCTGCATCTGACATCTCAATGAACGAACCAATTCCCTGGAAAATATACACATCTCTAATGTATGATGTGGTTAACTGACCCTTCATTCCACATCCAATTCCAAGGCCGTCCTGTCATTGTTGCAGAATCTATCCTTCCTCGATTTAAAGAAAGTGTTTTTTTTTTTTTTATTATCAGTCCAAAGCCAACAACAAATTATTTTCTGTCTTAAAGATTGAAGAGTTGCAGCAGTAGTGAGGTGGTGTTGTTCAAGCGTTGGGCAGTCTCCATGTAGTTGTTGCCACCTTAAATATAAAATATGTGAGAAAGACAACAAAGCTTACATGCCAAGCAACATTAACTCATCCATTCATGGTATGTGATATTCAACTATTTTCTCATATATATCTAGTACCATCCAAGGGTCAAATAGTCTTACTCGGCTCAGTAAATCCGAGCCGAATAAGATTAAGCTTGCACAAGAATTTGCACATAGGTCAGCTAGACCAAAAATATTTATAAATTTCATTGTAAAAATACATAAAATATCAATTAAAATTTTAATTTTTTTTGAAAAACGAAATGGGCAATTTGGGAGGCTAACCTAGCCCATAACAAGCACTGGACTCCTCTAATCCTATCTATTATTGATATAATTAAATGCAAGGTCTAGGTTTTGAACTTAGTATCACTGATAGATCCTGAAAGATATTCCATAAAATAAATTCAGGCTTTCTGAACATTACTTAATCCCGTGACATTTAATTAAAAGTCTAAATACATGCGTGCATAGCCCCTCCATCTCAATTGAAAAGGGACAAGCATAGATATACTAATAAAACAGTCATGGTCGACCTTTTGCCGCCACTTGCACCCACATTTTTTTATATATAACACAGCAGCCCCATACATCAATCTTGCATTGAAATTTGAGAATTGAGAATCAAATCATTCATACTAACAAATAAGTTTGACTATACACCAATGCAGAGAGAGAGAGAGAGAAAGGGGGTGAGGTTTCATAATATATAACAATTCCTCACCAAAAAAATTGCTCAATAAATAAAATAGTAATAATACCGTTAATTTTGATGTCTATTTTTTGTATGTTGATTAGGGTAATTTTGCTAGCATAACCAAGTCCAAAATCTTGACATCAAGACTCTCATCTATCCTTACAATGCCATCCGTGCCATCCACACCAATTAACTTGCCAGTAACCCCACGAAGTGAGCTACCCATGATTTTGATCTTATCTGATTTCCTTGGGGGTACTATCTCCATCTCACTCGGCATCACAATTGTGGTATCGCCACTGCCATTGGATCCCAGCCCCACTTTACACGACCCATCCTGTATTTATGGACCATCAATTATTTTTCAAACACTCCCATTACAGTCAATAGCAGCGCCTTATAACATGCCTCACTACAGATGAGGTTTCAACAACAGCTTGGTCCCATGAGGTCTAAAACTGACCATTTTCTGTGGTAATATCTATAGAATGCTAGAGTATATGCCCTGACTCATAAAATTAAGAGTTCAAATATCATAAAATGAATACAAAAGTTAAACTTCACATAAATTGTCATACTTTGGAAACCAAAGTAACATATACACAATACAAACACAAATTTCTCTAAATTGAACCATTATGACAAATTACGCAAATATAAACATGATACGAACAAACACTTATTTTGCCCTCTGAACTGAATTACTACCAAAAACCATGCAAGATATAAAATGAATTGAGATATTAATACGACTATAACAAGAAAAATAATTAAATCATAATATGAGAAATAGCATGAAAAAGGCAGGAACACATGAACGTGTCATAACATACATAAAGGAATCAATAATGTATCTAACAATAAAAGATTATTCCCATTACCAAACATATCTATAATTATAAAACTCAAACAATTCATGCTATAAGCTATAGCCTAAAGTTGATTAATACCAATGCTCAGCCCTCAATTAAACATGGATTCAATTTCCTTGCTTTCGGTAAGTATTTCAAACAAAGGACATTCGTGGATGGTACATGCACCTTTAGAACATAGATATAATAACCAATTAAGCAATTGTAATAAAAATAAGACCATTTCAATTTTCATAGCACTGAAGAAAATAATTTGTAAATGTATATTTATATAGAAGCAAAAGGGAAATACTTTTAGAACATTGATGGAAGACATACCTGAAGCACCTCTTGGATAATTCCAAGAGTCTCATCTCCAGATTTGTGCACATTGACCAAAATATCAGGCATGAACCATGGTCCTTCATTGTCAGCACCTGCAAGCACCAGATGTTAAATTGGAGGGATATTTACAGTTTACTTTTTTCTTTCATTTTCTTAAAAGTTTTGAACCGCAAATCAGAAAATAAATTTACATAAACTTAAAGCATTCTAGAAAAACTACAGAAGTACCGAAGACTTAATTTCTTCAGTCATAATGGAAAAAAAAATCAAATGGATTCCAGGGTTAACAACAGAGAACTAATAAAAGAAATTTTAAGAACTGATTGAAAGATAAGTTATTCAGCATTTGTCACCAAAACAGATCAGGTATAAAAAGAATTAATGAAATATATGTGAAATAAAATTTAAATCCCATAAAAACATCCAGAACCACCAGGCAATGGCCCAAATAAAAAATGTTCAGTATTCTAAAGAAAATCAGGTGGGGGAGACAGAAAAAGTACCTATTACAGGAGACATAATATCAAGACCACCAGTTCCAGGTGTCATTGGCTGCCCTCCAGGTGTACCTGGAATATAGGATCCCGAGCTTGGCGTCGGCTGCCCACTGGGAGTTGATGGCATATAAGGACTAGAAGCATTGGCTGAAACAAACATACAATATGAGCAACAGTGCAACACTAAAGAACATCAACACATTCAAATAGCAAAAGTAAGCCAAAATATAATTACCATAAGCCGAATTGCTATCCCTTGGTGTTCCAGCCTCTCTGTAATTACCACCAGGAGTACTAGCCCAACCTGAACCAGGAGTAGGTGCTTCATATGCCCTTGAAGGAGGACTTCCTGGCTGAAAGGAACAGCATTACAGTTATTTTACAAAGAACGAATCAAATTCACATATTTTAAGTTAGGAAAAATAGCCATATCACTGATAGCACCAAACTGTGGAAGAAACCTAACCTGATACTGCAGACTAGTTCCCCAAGAGGCAGGGTTTCCTTCTTCCCAATTATCCCTAATTTGCAGTCATAATTAAAAAACAACAACAACCAATCATTAACCAGCCATGATTAAACTACCAAAGCAGGATGCACTCAATAAATGGAATCTACAAATAAACCTGGGTGGACTCATTGGTGCATAAGGATTCCATGCCCTGTCACGCATAGGTGTTCTCATGCCATCATGGATTGGTGTTGCTACAGAGAACATAAAAGTAACTAATTACTATGGTCTTAGTATATAACAATATCAGTTATTAATGGAAGTATCCACACTTGAAAAGCACAAGAAAACACTAAATACATGAAAAAAAAAGTACCTCCAGAATCTCTCATAGGAGTCATGTATGGATGTAAAGGAGTTCGTGAAGGGTGCATAGGAGTTTCACTTCCCATACCATATCGAGATGTATCACTGATGAAAAAATAAACATATACAACATCAGAACACGTTAGAAGAGAGTTTTCATAGTCAAAAAACAACAAAAGGGATGCCAAGGAAATCATATTTACCGAGTGGGTGTTGAAATAATCACATTATCAGATATAAAATTGGGATCGACTGCAGACACGAACAAGTTCTATAAGTCATAAAGATGATAGAGAAAAGGAGAAAACATTTTGAACATTAACCTGGACTTGCCTGTAACAATCTTCATTTGACACTCCAACTCAACTCGTACTGATTGACCTTTAATATCTACAACACGTCCACGGTAACCCTTAAAAGGACCCTGTCGAATTTTCACAGTAGTACCGATCAAAGCATCATGCCCTCCTCTTCCACCTCTATGTCTTCCGCAGGCTGTTTTGAAGAGGCAGAAACTACCAAAAACCATGTTTTTACAAACAAGGATAACAAAACCAACATACAATCAAATGGAGGACCTCCCCTAGCAAACCTCCTTCGTGATGGTGGTACACGTTGTGGAGTCTTGAAGCTACCAAATCTTGAGAAAGAATCACCCTAAAAGATTGAATCAAGTTCACTACCTCAATTAAATGGTGTTAATTATACATGAATTAACCAGTGAAAAAATGAAAAGAAAAGACTAACATTTCTGTTCCCATTGGAACGTGATCCTCCCACTATACAACAAGAATCAGCTTTAACACATATAAACCCAGCATGCTCAAGGTGATGTCGATCATACACGAACAAAACTCCTTTGCATATGTGCTCTAAAGGGCCTTGTTTCCCGTAAATTTATAGAATTGGATAGTTAGTAAACTAAAAAATTCATAAAGTAAATACTAGGACAAACAAAAATGAAAAACGAGAATCTTACTTTACAATGACCCTCAAGGATCCTAATCACATCTTTCACAGAAACAGGATTCCTATATCTGTCTTGCACATTAAATTTTTTGTCAAGCTTGCATTTGATTTCCCTCAATTTGACAAGAGAAACCTCTGGCCGCTCTGGAACACCCTTAAGAACCTAAAAGAAAGTAAACGACCATGAGCACAGTCAAAAGAGTAGCAGTGAAAATCTGGTCAATTAAGAGAGGTCACACACCTGAAATGCTTCACTTTCTACACGTATAATTACTCCAAAGCTATTGTTACTGAAACATGATTAATACCTTAAGACCCCAAATTAACTAAAGACAAGTCCAAATCCTTCAGCAAAAAACTACTTACTCTAGTAGCACAAGGTCATGAAGCTCATAGTCTCCAATTTTTGTAACACCAGTAGTTACTTCAGAGCTCTCAACAACATCATCAGCAAAAACACGGATCTAATATAAGAAATGCCAATTATTTTTCCACAAAGATATTCTTTAGGTCTGGACCAGACTTCAAAAGATGTATTACATACATGTTCTTTGGTTGTATCAGATAAAATGATGAGAACATGCTGCTCAACCTTGACAACCATACCAGTTGCACCTTCCTTTGTCCCAGAAACAACCTTCACATGATTCCCAGGCTCAAAGTACTTACACGACTCTTTTTCGTTAACAGCAAGAGTTTTCTGCAAAACATCATTGAAGGCCAAGTATGACCTAGCAATAAGATATCTTACATTTACACTAGTGATCAAAGACTTAACTAAATTCTTACAGGAAGGCCTTTCATTTCTGGTCTAACATGGACATTCTCTTCCTCAACCTTTTCAACCCATCCCTTTAATTTTCAATCCCCTTACAACAATTTGCATCATCCCCTTCTACAATTAATTCTTCACCCTTCATGAAATGGTTTTTCTTTCTGTTTGCAAACAAAGATGATAAACCAACCATTTCACCTTCTCCATTATTGCTAGGTGCCCGAAACTTTTCGAGTTCATCAAACGTTGGTTTTATGTTCTGAGCACTAATTGACTTCATCGACACCGTTTTCTACAAGAACCCATCTTTAAACAACATGCCCCCAATATTCTCAAAGTAATCACCAGTGATTGAATTTCGTCTACGCTCTACACGAATATGAAGTTCCCTAAAAAAGCATAAATATTGAGACATGTGAGCTTAAGTTTTCTGAAACAAATAAAAGTGGTTGATTTTCCACTAGATATTGGAACCATTTGACCTACCTAGCTTCATCAACATTCATAAAACGAGGAGGAGGGACGAAAGCTTTCTTCTTTGCAACTTCCCTTCCTTCCTGTATGAAGGAGTATAAGACCAGATCAAAGATGATGGAACCAGGAAAGAAAGCCAAATAGTTCAAGTAAATCTGTTAAAATACAATCATATATAGGCAACTAACAAACTATACCTGCATTGGAAAATTAAAACACTATTTTACTGTAAGGCTTTCAACATGCACAATCCATGAGATAAACACCTAAAACAAATGCATTCAATTCCATACCAATTTATTAGCAAGAGCCTGTAAGTCAATCCTAGGATTCAATTTCACAGTGACTCTCTGCCGCACGCTATCCACATCAACCACCTACGAAATAGAAATTACACAGTCAGACTAAGATTGTTCAAAAGGGAATATTCATGAAAGTAGAAAAGGACAAAAGGCATACTTGAGCAAGATCACCCTTGTATGTCCCAATCTTCATTCTGACCCAGGTATCTCTAGAAAGATAAATCGCTTTGCTTTCCACTGATAAAACATCAGTCATTTCTCTTATTGGAACAAGCATAATCTTTGCTGCAAATATGGTAACGCAGACCCTTTCACAGCCTGAAGCAGATCAAAATTGGTCAACAGAAACATAAGTAGACATCTAAAGCTACAATATCCATCCAAAAATAAAGCAAAAGAATAAAAGATCACACACCTCTCTCACATGGGCTTCCTTGTCTGCTTCGATTTAAATATAATTTTTAAGGTGATCAAGTAACAGACCTGATCTGTAGGTTCAGATCCTTTATCAATGTATTTCTGCATGAGGCAAACTGCAGTTTCTCGTTCACGACCAATCTAGCATGCATGAACATGATCTTAGTTGAACTCCACAACTAATGTACTAACCATTTCTGCCCAATAACAAGTTTTCAAAACTTAAACTGCAGAGGAAATCATCATCATACCGCACATTTTACCATCCACAGCTTTGGATCTCTTACTGAAGGCAAAAGTGCTTGCTGCTCCACGTCAGTTGTCTCCTCATCATATTCTGTGTGACTTGATCTTGCATACCTAGCCTGAATCCTTCTCTCAAGAGCTTCAACATCTTCTTGTTCATCCTCCCGGAGTGGCAATGGGCGACGGTGCATCCTTCTACCAAGGTCTTCATCAGGTAGATCAGCTCCAGTCTCAACTATGAAATCTGCATTTCGAGACATCAATATAACAGCAACATTAAGAAAATCAAGGATGAAAACCAGGCACAAATAGAAGGTTCAATTGAAATCACCATACTAAGATATGCCACTAATTCATTACAATCATTATCAGTGAAATAGCTTTCTATGACAATTCCATAAGGGTTTACCAAATCACGTTATTGTGCTGATTTTGCATGCCTCATCAGTCAATCTAAACTGCATTTATCTTTTTCAATCAGAGCAACATGTGCGATAATTGAAAGCAATATTTTTTGGGGCAAAACATTGAAAATGTGAACAAATGATACCAGCCATGCTATTCACATGAATGCTTCTACACATCATTTCTATCTGAGTTATTGCTACTGCAGGTGCTATAACCAATTGATTATAGGTGGAATAGAGAATTATGGTAACCAAAAGATTCTCAAGAATAATATGCTAAAAACTAAGAAGCATAAAAAAAATGACCGAATTAGAACTCAATAACCAGGGGAGGAGAAAAAGAAAAAACAAAACCTTGAAATTGCAATTGAATAATTTAAATTTCAAAACAAAGAAGTATTCTTAGAATTTGCAAAGCATTGAATACAAACCATCCCAAGACAGGTCTAAATGCAACAGAACAGTAATCAAGAACTATTTAGTAAGTAAATAGGCCTTCATCAAATGTCAAGAGTGAGACACAAAAATGGATTGGATGAGAAGTAGAGAGAGAGAGAAAGAGAGCAGGTTCTACCATTCGGACACATCAACCTAAAATTTATACCGTTAGTGACTTTCAGAAACACTAGAAGATCAGAAACTATTTCTGCATCATTATCTTTAACTTTAAAATATTTTACAACTGCCAGCATTCAATTGACATTCCCAATAAAATGACTGAATTTTCCCAACGGTCACAGAGTAAGGAATATAAATGGGATTTACACAACTGAGTTGCAAAGTATGACAACTTTCAGCAAAACAAACATGAAAAAGAAACCATTTTTAGCCCACAATTTAGAAGCCTAAAAGGATGATGGCGCCAGAATAATGTAAAAAGAGTTTTGAATTGAAGTTGAACTAAATTTAAGTTTTGAATTTGAAACTAATTTCTAAAAAATAACTTAATTTAATTTATCTCAACATATGATCGATTAGGCACATTAATCATCAATTTTCCCACTTCATTACCAATTTCAAGAACAAAATTAAGCACATGAAATTACCGTCCTCTCCCTCATCCTCTTCCTCATCGCTACAGACTGAGCTTCATTATCAATAAACTGAGAGCCAAGACGAGGAGCCTTGCTTTGCTTTTTCCCAGCACCGACATAAACCTCATCCTCATCGTCATCATCTTCGTCTTCCTCATCATCCTCCTCTGCCACGTCATCGATGAAATCAGATCTCCGCCGCTTCTTACTTGAACTGCCACGGCCTCTACCTACGTCTTCGTCCTCGTCGTAATCCTCATCGTCCAACAATTGGTCCTCATCTTCGTACTCTTCGTCTTCAATGTCATCATCTTCATCACGTCTTCCTCTGGCCATTGCAACAACTCGATCGAGGCTCTAAAGTCTAAAAAAAAATTTACGATATCATACGTCTGAATTTTTTGGGATGGAGAATGAAACCCTAGATAAGGAAGAGGGGATCTTTGATGCTTGGAGAACTTTTCGGCAAAAAAAGGGGAGAATAATTCTGTTTCCTTAGATACTAGGTTTCGAAAGGCAGATTTCTTAAAGAATTTTAAAAAAAGGTAATGGGCAGTTGGCTGGGGAGATTTACGTTGTAATTTCTTTTCAAAACAATGTCGAAATTGATAAAAAATCGTTTTACAAATTCGAACTGACACGAAGTTATCGGTTTTATGATTAGATGTGATAATAATTTATTTAATACTAAATATAAATATAAAAATAACACAAATCATGTTTCGAAAATTATATACTAAGAATATAATTTCGGGATGTGAGATTAAAATTTTAATAAATTGATATAAAAAAATAATACATAATATTTACTGCATATATCTCTATGATGAAAAAAAAACTGTTAAAGTTGTTTAATTACAAAAAATTAATCATGTTATATTGTGACATCTATAAACAATATACTCTTAATATGTTATTTCCTTGTTTTAAATTGGTTTGCGTAAGCTATTGAATTCTTTGAATCCGTATATTGACATGATAATTGAAAGTGTTTATCATTTTAAGTGTGATCTGAGTTCGAATCACGTTAGTCGTTGTTTGTAATTCATCAAAAAAATTATTGAATTCTTTAAATTTTGAAAAATCATATAAATAAATATACTTAGGTAATTAAATCAAATTATCATTAAAATGTTATATGTTAGAGTTTTATGATCTAAATTTGGATTGGGGTTGCAATCGGGAGTGCCGAAGGTACGGTACAAACTAAATAAGTAGAATTCGTATAGAAATATACTTCTACTATTTGATATTGTTTAGAATAAGATGTTTTGACCTTACTACATTACTTCTATTAGAGATTGATTACAATAATTTTTTAACCTATAAATAGACGTAATCGTCTCCTCTTGTAATCATTTAATTTTCGATATTAGTGAAATTTCTTCTCCTTTGCCCATGGTTTTTTTCCCGAAAGGGTCTCCCGTAAAATTTGTGTTTTTTCTCTTTTTCATCTCTTTACGATATTTTTTCATTGTCGACGTTCAACTTTTACATTACATTAAAATTTGAATTATAATTATTAATAATAAAGAATTAATTGTGCATTATAATGACATTATATATATATTTTTAAACTGTATACATTTAAAACTAGTACTTGTTGGAACATTTTCAAAATATATATAATGTTTCAACAGTTACAAATGAAAAGTTATAAGTATGCAAAAGTTATGTTACTTGGTTATTAAATAAAAGTTATATGTTATATGGTAGAGTTATATGTTAGAGTTTTATGATCTAAATTTGGGTTGGGGTTGCAATCGGGAGTGCCGAAGGTACGGTACAAACTAAATAAGTAGAATTCGTATAGAAATATACTTCTACTATTTGATATTGTTTAGAATAAGATGTTTTGACCTTACTACATTACTTCTATTAGAGATTGATTACAATAATTTTTTAACCTATAAATAGACGTAATCGTCTCTTCTTGTAATCATTTGATTTTCGATATTAGTGAAATTTCTTCTCCTTTGCCCATGGTTTTTTCCCGAAAGGGTCTCCCGTAAAATTTGTGTTTTTTTCTCTTTTTCATCTCTTTTACGATATTTTTTCATTGTCGACGTTCAACTTTTACATTACATTAAAATTTGAATTATAATTATTAATAATAAAGCATTAATTGTGCATTATAATGACATTATATATATATTTTTAAACTGTATACATTTAAAACTAGTACTTGTTGGAACATTTTCAAAATATATATAGTGTTTCAACAGTTACAAATGAAAAGTTATAAGTATGCAAAAGTTATGTTACTTGGTTATTAAATAAAAGTTGTCATTATTTATAGTAATGGATTAGGTCTCTTAAATTCAAAAGTTATGTCACTTAATTAATAACAAATAATCCTAATTATTCAAGTAGATACCAATTGAACAATTATGATTATTGCTAAAGATATGACTATCCATTGTGGATAGTTATGTCCCTATAAAGAGACATGAGACATCTTATAAATAGAAGTGAACTTTCATTTGTATGACACACCTAAAAACATAAAAACAAATTTTCTTTCTATTCTCTCACCATATTTATATGTTTAGATTGTTCTATAAAGAAATTTTTCATTCTTTAAAAAAATTGATATCCTTACTATGGTCTGCTCATTGATTAGTAAACTTGATTTCATAATTCTAGACTTATTTTTTAAAGTTGTTTTTTAAAGAAACATGTATCAATCCTCTCATTTTATTGAGTATGTGTCACATTCGCATACTGTTTCACACAACAGAAATTTTGTTGAACAAAAAAAATTTCACACACCTACAATAGCTATGGACTATGGTGTTGAATTTGTAGCAAAGCTACGAAGCACTTTGGTCTCCACCGTGAGACCTTGTCCAAGCCCGAACAGCACGCCCCACTCAAGACCTGCACCGGTTGTGGCTTTGCCTTCCAACAATGACATTTTCCTCATCTCATTAAGAACAAATATCACGGTTGGACTTCGCATGTTACCGTATTCGCTTAGAACATGCCAACTCGCTTTAAGCTTCTCCTTATCCAACCCAAGTTTTTCTTCAACTCCTTTAAGAACAGCAGCTCCACCAGAATGGACTACATAAAAGAAGTTTTCCCATTCGGTGATGCCAAATGGAGTAAACGCTTCAGCCATGCATTGCACAATGTTGTTAGTAATGTACTTAGGCAAATCTCTTGACATATAATACTCTATTCCCATTTCACGTACTTTTCCAATTAACATATCATCAGACTCAGGGATAAGGGTCTGACTCGCTGATACAATTTGAAACAAAGGATGCTCGTTGATGCTGGCAATAGGATTAGAACCAACAACCAAAGCCGCTGCCCCATCAGCAAAAATTGCAGAGCCGATAAGTATGTCTAAATGGGTCTCCGAAGGTGGTTGAAAATTCGCAACAGTGATATCGGAGCACACGATAAGCACTCGAGCACTAGCATTGTTCTCAGCCAAATCCTTGGCAAGACGTAGGGCAGAGGCACCGCCAAAGCAACCTTGATTATAAATCATGAACCTCTGAACGGAAGGTTTGAGCTCAATGAACTTAGCAAGCTTATGGTCGGCACTAGGCATGTCTATCCTTGAAGATGTGCAAAATATAAAGTGAGTGATCTTTGAAATGGATTGTCCCCATTCTTTTGATGGCTTTCAATGCCACTTTTATACCAAGCTTAGGTACTTCTGTTACAAGGATCTCTTGACGGATATCAAAAGATGGAGCCTTGTAGATAGTTAAGTTGGGATTTTCTTTTAGCATGGCCTCAGTTAAGTACATGTACGTTTCTTTATTGCAAATCTCTCACCTGGTAACAAAAATAAATTACATCTGTATCAGTGAAGAAATGGAAAATTAATTTGATGGAAGATCATATATATATGTACGTATAAAATAACAGTCCATTCCTAGCTTTTACAAAACTATGATACTTACATATTCATCGAAATTTATCTTTCAATTGCGTCATGTGTTCACTTTTAATCACTCAAAAGTAGAAATCTGGATAATCAGCTTGGTAGAAGCAGTTGGGTGGATTTATTGTGTCAATAGCTAAAATAGTGGCTAATTTCTTAACTTGACAAGCCTCCAAGTTATTTTTTGTTGCCATATCTAAATATTTTTGGTTAGTTGTTTTTGAGTAAAAGCTTTCAAAATTGAGTTTATATAGAAATTATTTTGAGAACTTCAATTGCAAAAATAAGTGAGTTAGGCTTTAATGCTAATGAAGTTTTAGCATTTGGCCAACCTAGCCTAAAGCTCCAAGAAGATTAAATCCTACTTCACACGTGATTGACAAATTATCTTATCCAAGGACAAGTGTATTTCTCTCTTTTGGCTATTTCAATAAGATTTTATTGATTTATTGTTTTATAATCACATGTGTATTCATTCATTTTATGATTTAAATATAATCATGTATTATAAGTAAAAAAATAAATTATGTATTAATTTATAACTTTATAGTAAATAAAACCAACTTCTCTATTTATCATTAAAATTAATTCGTGTACTATTATCATTTAACTTTATAATATAATTTTGAACCTAATTTTTTTTCTTTTAAATTTATTGAGAAAAAAATTCGGTATTGGTTAACAAGAACTTTGGCATATCTATTGGAGAAAGGATTGTATGAAATAGAGATATTATCCCTTTCTAATAGTTTTATGACACATCAACAATTTCATCCTAAATTTCAGGATTTTAATTGTAATTTGATTTTTTTCAGGATGAAAATGTTGAAATTAAGAATGAAAATACTAATATGGCATAAAACTATTGGAAAAGGGACACAAATAACGTGGTGTCACTGTTTCATTCAATCCTTTTCCTATCTATTGAATGTACAATAGCAACCTCAATAAATATAATACGAGTAACAGTTTTCATACGTAAAATATCCATTAAAATCTGAATTATTGTGTTTTAACTTTGATCAATTTCAATTACATTGATTGAAACATGATGCACCAACTAGTGCATGAATAATATTAAAAAAAATAAAATTTTTAACTATTTACTATTATGCTAAAGACTTAATTAAAATTTACTAATAAAAAAAAATATTACATTGAAAAGCAAAGTTTAACATTTTAAACATTAATATTTTTTTTTGACATACTTTCACATTAAAATATAGAAACTAAAATATAATATAAAAACCCCTATTCACTTGATTATCAAAGAAAAAAAATCCCTACTCACCCTTCTCTTTTTTTTTTTTCCTTGAATATCGTTCGTACAACCTATTCAGTGTTTATGTCTTGCCTGGATTATTCGTTTCACTGCTATTCACCGTGCAATCCAACTGCCTGCAATATTTAGTAAAGAGTGTGTGAGCTCCTACGAGTCCAATGAATATACAAAAAATTTACATAGCACACACAAAACATAAGTTAAATAAGAGCTTTAAAAATATTATTATTGTGTAAACTGGGTTCACCATACTTACGCAAAGCCTAATTCACGGATATTCACTGTCGATTAACTTAAAACAGTAAAAACAAATTAAATCAAATGTCTTTCTTTTGAAACCCATAATAATAATACCACTATCAAACATTAATTGCAGAATCAAATTAAACAACAAAACGATCAACCTTGAATAAGCTTCAGCTTCAAAATGAATGACTAAACAACTAGAAATCATTATTCAAAACCCAAACAGCAACTCAAATACATAACTCTTGACCCATTCTTCAAAATGTGTTGTAACATAACATCCTCTAAGCAAGTCACGGCAATTCATGTACGAGTATCATATATACACAAATGTGAAAAAACTATAACAAACTAAATAAAGCAGAATCATCATTCCAACAGCTGTAGAATGATGGCTTAACATGTATGAAATTTCAAGGTAATGATTGAAGTATAATTATATTATCCATGTGTGGAGGGAAACATTAAGAGGCACAGAGTAGGGATAGAGAAATTTTGTTCCCAATCCACCGGCAAAAGATACTGAAATTTGAAAGGATTATTATTTCATACATCAAAATTTTTAAAATTTCACGGTTCATTATTAAAGACTTAATTTTTTTTAACTTGTTTTTTTTTAAAGAAACATGTATCAATCCTCTCATTTTATTGAGTATGCATCACATTCGTATACTGTTTCATACACCGAAAACAACTATGGACTGTGATGCTGAACTTGTAGCAAAGCTACGAAGCACAATGGTCTCCACCGTGAGACCTTGCCCAAACCCGAACAACACGCCCCACTCAAGACCTGCACCAGTTGTGGCTTTGCCTTCCAACATTGACAGTTTCCTCATCTCGTTAAGAACAAATATCACGGTTGGACTTCGCATGTTCCCATATTCGCTTAGTACATGCCAACTCGCTTTAAGCTTCTCCTTATCCAACCCAAGTTTTTCTTCAACTCCTTTAAGAACAGCAGCTCCACCAGGATGGACTACGTAAAACAAGTTTTCCCATTCGGTGATGCCCAATGGAGTAAACGCTTCAACCATGCATTGCATGATGTTGTTAGCATGTGTACTTAGGCAAATCTCTTGACATATAATACTCTATTCCCATTTCACGTACTTTTCCTATCAACATATCATTAGATTCAGGGATAAGGGTCTGACTCGCTGATACAATTTGAAACAAAGGATGCTCGTTGATGCTGGAAATAGGATTAGAACCAAACAACCAAAGCCGTTGCCCCATCAGCAAAAATTGCAGAGCCGATAAGTATGTCTAAATGGGTCTCCGAAGGTGGTTGAAAACTCGCAACAGTGATCTCGGAGCACACTATAAGCACTCGAGCACTAGAATTGTTCTCAGCCAAATCCTTGGCATGACGTAGGGCAGAGGCACCGCCAAAGCAACCTTGATTATAAATCATGATCCTCTAAACGAAAGGTTTGAGGCCAATGAGCTTAGCAAGCTTATGGTCGGCACTAGGCATGTCTATCCCTGAAGATGTGCAAAATATAAGGTGAGTGATCTTTGAAATGGGTTGTCCCCATTCTTTGATGGCTTTCAATGCCGCTTCCATACCAAGCTTAGGTACTTCTGTTACAAGAATCTCTGACGGATATCAAAAGATGGAGCCTTGTAGATAGTTAAGTCGGGATTTTTTTTAGCATGGCCTCAGTTAAGTACATGTAACGTTTCTTTATTGCAGATCTCTCACCTGGTAACATAAATAAATTACATCTGTATTAGTAAGAAATGGAAAATTAATTTGATGGAAGATCATTATATATGTACGTATAAAATAACAGTCCATCTTTAGCTTTTACAAAACTATGATACTTACATATTCGTCGAAATTTTATCTTTCAATTGCGTCATGTGTTCACTTTTAATCACTCGAAAGTAGAAATCTGGATAATCAGCTTGGTAGAAGCAATTAGGTGGATTTGTTGTTCCAATAGCTAGAATAGTGGAATTTCTCAACTTGACAAGCCTCCAAGTTTTTTTTGTTGCCATATCTAAATATTTTTTGTTCCTTGCTTTTTAGTAAAAGCTTTCAAAATTGAGTTTATATAGAAATTATTTTGAGAACTTCAATTGCATAAATAAGTGAATTAGGCTTTAGTGTTAATGGATTCGACAACCTAACTTGGCCAACCCTAAAGCTCCAAGAAGATTAAAGCCTATTCCACAAGTGTTTGGCTATTTATCTTATCCAATGATAAGTTGATTTTTTTTGGCGGCTATTTCAATAAGATTTTAAAAAATGTATATTTTTTTTTTCTGATTATAGGTTTCTTAATCTATTATCATTTGACCCTTTTTCCTTATTACTAATTTTGAACTAAATTTTCTTTCTCTCAATATTATTGAGAAAAAAATCGACATTGGTTGACAAGAGCTTTGGTATATCTGTTATATAAAATTTCAACATCGATAAATATAATACAAGTAACAATTTTCATACACAAAATATCCGTATAAAATATGAATTATTATGGTTTAACTACGAGCTTTTCCAGTTTTGAATTAGAAAGAATAATGAAAAGGTCCATGAGAGTGGTAGAAAGAACATGGTGGTCAGTTTTCCACTAGTTTCAATCATACAAGTCAGTGCCACCGATCTAATTTTAAAGCGGAACAAGTAACGTCATTTTCTGCACCGGTGAAATTTTCAATTCATATTAGTTACATCATCTCGTTTTGATAAATTCAATCACACCGATCGGAATATAGTGCACTGACCAATGCAATAATAATAGTAAAAAATAAAACTTTTAACTATAGACTATTATGCTAAAGACTTTATTGGGAATTTACTAACGAGTAAAAAATAACTACACTAAAAAGTAAAGTTTAACATTTTAAAATTAAAAGGTTTTTTGAGACATATTTTCTCATTTAAAATATAAAAACTAAATATAATATAAAACCTCGAGAAATTATTAGATGGATCATTCTCACCATATAAGCAATGGTCCCATCCAATTATATAATGCCATGTAAGATTATTTTTACATGTCATTGCCGATTAAGAAATTAAAAAATTGTCCAAAAAATTCTGCTTTCTCCAACCTTCAACCATTATGCATCAAACTCTAGAGAATCATCAAACTTTTTTTTTTTTATTTTCATTTATAGATCTTAAAGTATGAGAAGAAGCAAAAACTAAAAAACACCATAATTAAGACCTAAAATATTGATTTTTTTGTCTAAATAAAATGTATAACGACCTGGATTTGGGGTTATCGAAAAAGCGTATTTTTGAGATTCCGTGTTTGTAAATCGAACCCGTAAATATTTAATAAAAATAGTTACGAAAATAAATCGTAGAATAATTGATTTTGAACAAGTAAATTTAAGTGTGTAGTGCTTTAACTGCGTAGGAGGACTAAATTGTATAAAAGGAAAAAGTGTAATTTATAAAAGAAATTTAATTTGGAATGAAATAGGGAGGACTAAAGGGGAAAATTTCCCTTTCTACATTTTAGTGCCGTTAGGTGGGCATGAGTGGCTCCAAAATTTTGTTTAAAATTTTATAATTAAAAAGGAAAAGAAATAAAGAAAAAATAAGGGTAATGATGATAAAAAGCATGGGAGGGGGAAGAAAGAGAAGAAAATATCTCCTCTCTTTGGCAAAAATCGGCAGGAAGAAGAAAGAGAATTTGGCGAGAAAATTTGGGATTTTCTTAAGTTCAAGCTTCAAATTGCTTTTGGAATTACTTTTAGATATATATATACTTGGATTAGAAGAGAAAAGAGATTAAATGGTGAAAGTGGCCATTAGTTTTAAGTAGTGAGGATCAATTTGGAAACTTGTGAATTAGTGTGAGAATGAGAAATAAGGAGTTGAATTTAATTAGAGTAAAATTGTTTGTAAATTGATGAATATGTATATGTTTATGTCTGTAACTAACGTTGACCTGGACTCTTCGAAAAGGAAGGACAAAGACAAAGTCTTCGACGAGTAGCTCGAATTTACGGTTGGTATTTTTATAATCTAAACTAGTTATGACACATACTTAATTAATTGTATTAAGCAAGGAATTAAGGTAAGAATTTCTCTACTCAAATGTGTTAGTTGAATTATATGAATATATATATACACATGTGAGAATCATTGTTTATTATTTATGAATATTGCATGAGTTTATTTTATAACAAGAGAGTAATCATGTATGCTTGTTATAATAATATAAATGCAGATGTATATTAAGAGTAAAGGCAAAAGCTAAAATGTAATGTGTGATATGTAAATGAAATGATTTAACCTATTAACTATTCGGACCAGGTCGGATATAAATATCATGTCATAGGACAGGAAGAGTTCAGAGTTACTTCAACAACGAGTCAATGAGGCACTGGGTGCCAAATTATTTCGGTTTAACCGATGAACTGGTGTAACCTTTATTATAGCGCTGGACGCGATTATTACTTCTGTTTATCCGATGAGACACAGGATGCCAAACCGATATATTTGGTTGGATCCATATATCCGTCAGAGTCCGAGTCATGTTAATAGAGAACTAAAAAACTTAATAGAAATTTATAATTATATAGAACGAAAATGTCATGGGACATATGATGAATATCAAAGAGAAGGAATTATGAGTAAGCTTTATGTTGATATATATAAAGATTATATGAATGAAAGAATTTCATTGTTTATGTGGTGAAATACGACTTAGAAAATATGAATGGGAACTGTGATTGCATGTAAATACTACAATGGTTGAGGAATGTATAATGCGAATTATTGTCTTTATAATAATGACATATGATAAGTGACATTGGGGTGGCAGGGATGTAAATTTAAGTTAAACTTCCAAATACAATTATATTTGCTTGAATATCTAGGTTATTAGAAATACCATTACATTTTACTTAGCGTATAATTGATTTTTATGCACAGAGATAATACATTTTGGTACACACGCGTCTAGGTATTCAAAGACAAATCCTGTTGTCGAAACCACTTTTAAAATGAAATTTCAAAAATTATTTTAAAATTTGGAAATGGGAGTCGCCACCAATCTTTTATTTGGGTGTGATTGGATCACCGCAAAACGTTTAAAATATGTTTAAAAAAGTCGGCCTTCGAAATCCAGAAAAATAGGTTCCGGAGTTGGTTACGCATGAGGAAAGATTAGCACCCTCATACGCCCAAAATTGGTACCCTTTTGATTATTTTCGGATTTTTATTTGTAAACCTTAAAAACTCGAATAAAGTTTAAAATACGATCCTTAAATGCATGAGCTTTGTTTAAAAGAAATCGATTTTGTTTGGAAGTCTCGCTATTTTAAAGAGATCGGGGAAGAAAATTGCGTCCAGTGAGTTAGGACATAATATTTCGAGATCCAGAAATAACGAGCTTTTTGTAAAACTTTTTAATTTTGGAAAAGGATGTTCGATTATCTCGATTTGAGGAAAAGTCGCACCTAGTAAGTTAAGGCACAAACTTTTAGAATCGAAGATAAGGAAACATTGCCTTGATTAAGGGTATTCGATCATTTCGATTTGAAGAAAAAATTGCACCTATTGAGTTAAGGCGCAGAATTTCGAAACTCAAATAAAAGAATATTACCTCGATTTTTAATTTTTTTATGAAAACAATTGTTGGAAATAAACGTACAAATTAAATATGAATAAGCAATTAATAATGGATATTAAAAACACGAAGTAAGCAGATAAATGATGTGCGAAAATAAAATACGAGTGCGTAAAAATTAAAATTAAATGCAAATACTGACAAAGAAAAAAAAATGACACAATCGGGATCGAAAACGAGACTTTTTGGATACCCGAGGCAAAATGGTAATTTTGGTCGAAATTGGGACAAAAATGAGATTTTGGAAAGTTTGAGGGTAAAATGTGATTTTTTGGTAAAATCAGGGTCAAAAATGGGATTTTGGAAAGTTTGAGGGTAAAGTAGTAATTTTGGTGAAATCGAGGGTAAAAATAGAATTTTAGAAAGTTTGAGGGTAAAATGGTAATTTTGGTGAAATCGGGGTTAAAAATAGAATTTTTAGAAAGTTTAGGGGTAAAATGGTAATTCTGGTGAAATCAGGGTTAAAATGGAATTTTAGAAGTTTAGGGGTAAAAATATATTTTTGGAAAAGTTTAAGGGTCAAAATGTAATTTTTGGATAGTTTAGGGACTTTTAGAGTAATAAAACCAAAAAAGGGTGACACGTGGCAGCCCCATAGGCATCCTGAAGTCAAAGGACTAATTTAAAAATCATGAAAAATTTCTGGGCCAATTTTAGAATTAAACAAAAGTTAATTTGGGGATGAAATTAAAATAAATTAAAAATAAAAGGGACCATTTGTATAAATAAACCAAAGTTATGACACGTGGCGGCCTCTGGTGCATTCAAAAACTCAAGGGATTAAATTGAAAAGAAATTAAAATTATTGGGCTAAATTAAAATTAATTGAAAACATGAAAAGGACCAAATTGAAAAAATTAAAAATGCGGATCCAGAAGCGGGTCGGGTCGGATCGGGCCGGTCCATGGGTATACTATAAAAGCCATTTAAAGTTTATTTATTATTATTATTTTTTATTTCATTTCCAAAAAAAGAAGTCCCCCCTTTTTTCTTTTCTCTCCTCTCTCCCTCATATCTCACTCACATCCGGCCAAAATTAGCCCAGAATCCAACCATTCAACTCCACACGCCACCGCCAGAAGCTGCCCACGTCGTCGTCCAGTGATCGCCGCGCGTGTGCCCCAGTGCCGCCCATGCTCGACCGTCCCACACCATTGTCGTCCACCTTCGGCCGGTCACCGTTCGCTACGCGCCGCCATTTAAAGGTAAACCGAAAGCCACCTTTCTCCTTTCTTCATTTTTTGATTTTAAACACTTTTCCCTTTTTATTTTAAACACTTTTCCCCTTTTTATTTAAACCGGATCTGGGTTTCAAACCTTTTTAAATCTATGAAAATAAACTAAGTTTTAGAGCTTCTTGTCAAAAACCTTCAAATCTGGTTTGTTTTCCTTAAAATTTGTTTTAGTTTTTGATTTCTTTTTTTCCTTTGCATGTTTGAAGATAGAGTGGTTCTCGAGGCTCCGATCGCGACTCTAATAACGGCGACAGTGACGGCAACCAGGTACATCCCTTTGGCTCTTCGATTTTTTTTGGTATTTGAAAAGTTATTTTTATTGTTAATTATTAAAAATTATTTAATTAATGCCATTTAAAATACTTAATATATATTTTATTACATGCATCTTACATTTATTATTATATTAGAATGACTTAAATGTATAATAAATAGATAATAGTGGTAATAAATGTGTACTAACAGATACATGTATGAGCATTTAAATAGTCTAAAATCTAATTAATGAATGACAACGCACACTAATCTGTTGGGATTATACATTACCTGCTTCGAGTATGTTCTGAAGAAAATGGGATCTGCTACTTTTGAATATTTCTTACTTGTATCTCTGAATACAAACTGTTCGTAGTCAGTTGTGAACTTTATTGGTACTGGTTTAAAGAAAGTTTTCTATTGATTTTTTTGAAGAAATTGTAACCCCTTTTACAGAAATTAAAATTGGCTTTATAGCCATTTTACAAATGATGATATTTTGTTGTTTTGCCATTAAATGTCTGCCTTTTTTTGCTTGTTGTAGGTTCTTCTTGGCAGCGGCGGTGGCAGGGCAAGGTGGAGCTGGTGGTGGCAGGAGAGGTTGGAGCTGGTGGTGGCAGCAATCAGCAGAGGCACGTGGGTAGCTCAGTCTTAGGGTTTGACTTTGGTGGTTTGGGATTGTAATTGGGTTGTCTGAATTGGGCCCAATTGGGCTTTGATTTGTATTTGGACTTTGGACATTCAATTGAATTTATAATAATTTAAATTTAAATTAAATCTAAATTTAAATTTAAAATAAATTTAAATTAAAATAAATTTAATTTTAGAACAAATTCAAAATGGTTTGATTGGCTCGGTCAAAATTGGGCTTCAACAGTTGCCCCTCTTTGCTCGTTGTTGTATAACAGGAACAGAGCAAAGACCAGAAGGAGGCCAATTTTGTCCAATCCCGTGAAATCTCGGCTTCATCATTCACTATTTCAAAGTGACAGCATTTTGACTTGCAGCTCTATTCCAAATCACTGTGGCTACGGGGAGAGTGAGATCTCTTATTCCACTTGCTGTAAAAATAGGGTTTGACATCGAGGCTTTATCCTACTCTTACTACAACTTCGGAGAGATAAAGACTTGCTATTATTTGTTCTGATTTGATCCATTATGATTTCAAGGTATATGTCTCAACGTTGTGGATTTGACCTTTCATGTTTCTAAGGTACCGGGTTCGTCGTTGCGACTTAGACCTTTCCCTTTTGTATCTTTGTGGTACTGGATCTGCCATTGTGGTCTTAGATCTTTCCCTTCATGCTTCTGAGGTACACGATTTGCCATTGCGACTTAGACCTTTCCCTTTTGTGTTTTGCTTACTGGATCTGCCATTACGGACTTAGATCTTTCCCTTTCATGCTTCTCCGCCGTTGCGACTTAGACCTTTCCCTTTTGTGTTTTTGCGGTACTGGATCTGCCATTGCGGTCTTAGATCTTTCCCATTCATGTTTCTGAGGTACACGGTCTGCCGTTACGACTTAGACCTTTCCCTGTTGTGTTTTTTTCGGTACTGGATCTGCCGTTACGGTCTTAGATCTTTCCCTTCATGCTTCTGAGGTACATGGTCTGCCGTTACGACTTAGACCTTTCCCTGTTGTGTTTTTTGCTGTACTGGATCTGCCATTGCTGTCTTAGATCTTTCCCTTTCATGTTTCTGAGGTACACAGTCCGCCATTGTGACTTAGACCTTTTCCTTTTGTGTTTTTGCGGTATTGGATCTGCCGTTGCGGTCTTAGATCTTTCCCTTTGTATTTTGATGCTGAAACCTGTAGAATGGACCTCTAGGTAGGCCAGGTTTGTTTAGGATGCCATGCTCAAAATGAGTCAAAATGCTCTTAACTAGAATGAATGTGCATGATTTGATGTTTAATTTTTCAAAGATTAGTCTCTTCTGTTCTGGGATTATCTCTTGACGTCTTCTCGAATCTAACTTGTCAGATTCTCAATTTGAACTACTTTTTCAGATTTGATTCTTTTAACTGGCAGTTTTATTTAGGATCCTTGTATCATTTAGGAATTTTCTAAAATAATACTCGCGAATCCTTACTTTTCATGTGGTTTTGATCCATTATCCATTATCTTAGTATGAAAATACTTGGATGGTGTGGGAAAGAATGAGATTGTATTAAAGTCAAAACTTGGAGATTTGTTGGTTATAAAAAGGAAAATGTTGAATATTTACAATGAACAAAAAATGATAAACAGTACTTGGTCTAGATATCAAATATGAGTTTCTCTGATCTGTGGATCATCTTTCGCCTGATATGTCTCTAGAGATCATGGAGTTACTTCGTCGATACCCCAAGATGTAAAATATTTCCATCTTATCACTTTTGAGGGAACAGTTGGTTGCCCTTGTTTTGCATTTGAGCCGCCCTTTTCGGGTTTTCAACTCAAAACCCCTTTGGTTTCAGGATGCCCTTTCTACGGGTTTTCATCCTGACCTCTCCATTTTTTTCAGGTATAATACTTCTTTACCGAGTCTGAATTTACTGGGTTGTATTCTTTGCCTTTCATTTCAGTCAAAATTAGGGCTCCTCCAAAGAAAGCTTTCTTTACCACGTACGACCTTCCCAATTAGGCATCCATTTTCCTCGAGAGTCTTTGTGTATTGGAAGTATCTTTTTCAAGACTAGATCTCCCTCATGGAATTCTCTAAGTTGAACCTTCTTGTTGTAAGCACGCATCATTCGTTTTTGGTACATTTGACCATGACGAATGACCTTTAATCTCTTCTCTTCGATCAAGTTTAACTGATCATATCTGGCTTGGACCCATTCTGCTTCATCCAAATTCAGCTCTGACAAGACTCGAAGAGAAGGAATCTCTATATCGATGGGTAAAACAGCCTTCATCTCGTATACCAGTGAGAACGGCGTTGCCGTAGATGTGTTCTGATAGAAGTTTATAAGCAATGAGAGCGAATGGTAATTCTCATGCCAATCCCTATAGGTTTCCGTCATTTTTGCAACAATCTTCTTGATATTTTTATTTGCCGCTTCCACTGCTCCATTCATCTTTGGGCGATATGAGGACGAATTATGATGTTTGATCTTGAATTACTCACAAACCTCTGATATCGTACTGTTATTCAAGTTCAGTGCATTATCTGATATGATCTTTTCTGGCATTTCATATCGACATATGATTTCCTTTTTCAGGAACTTGCTGACTGTAGACTTTGTAACGTTGAAATAAGAGGCAGCTTCCATCCATTTTATGAAATAGTCAATTACCACAAAGATGAATCTATGCCCATTAGAAGCCTTCGATGAAACTGGTCCAATAACATCCATGCCCCACATAGTAAAAGGCCACGGGGAGGTCATGACATGCAGTGGTGATGGCGGTATGTGAATTTTATCTCCATAGATTTGGTATTTGTGGCATTTCTTAGCATAATTGATACAATCAGTCTCCATAGTTGACCAATAGTATCCAAGTCTCATGATCTGCCTAGCCATTTTGACTCCATTGGCGTGCGTTTTGCAAATCCCTTCGTGGACTTCTTCTAGGATTTTTTTAACCTCAATTGAATCCACACATCTCAACAACAACTGATCCTTTCTTCTCTTATAAGAATCTCCCCATCTAGGACATACTTGTTCGCGAGCCTTCTCAATGTCCTTTTGTCATTTTCAGTAGCTCCTTCAGGGTATTTACAGTCTTTTACATATTGGAGAATGTCTTGATACCAAGGATTCCCCTCTTTTCCATCTTCTTCGATCTCATAGCAATGGGCTGGAGTTTCATAAATACTCATTCGAATGGGCTTCATATCCTCTTGCCTATTTACTTTTATCATCGAAGTTAGAGTAGCCCAAGCATCAGCCATTTGTTTTTCCTCACGTGAGAGGTATTTAAATGTGACCTCGTCAAATTCTTTGATCAGTTCGAGGACCATATTTCGATATTCAATTAATTTGGAGTCCCTTGTCTCCTATTCTCCCTTGAGTTGGTAGATTACCAATGTTGAATCTCCATATATTTCTAAGACCTCGATCCCTCGATCTATGGCTGCTTGAATCCCTATGATGTACGTCTCGTATTCTGCCATATTGTTTGTGCAATCGAAATCAAGTTTACTGGTAAAGGGATAATGGTCTCCTTCTGTTGACACTAAAACTGCACCGATCCCATTGCCCACAGCATTTGAAGCGCCATCAAAATTTAATCGCCACGGATGCTCTGTCGCGGTCTCCTCTTCGGTAGTTGCAACATACATCAGATCCTCATTTGGAAAGTCAAAATTTATTGGCTCATAGTCTTCTAAAGCCTTACTGGCTAGGAAATCTGCTATTGCACTTTCTTTAATTGCAATTTAGCTTACATAGACTATATCAAATTCTGACAGTAGGATTTGTCATCTAGCCGTTCCTCCATTTAGCGCAGTTGACTCCATCATGTATTTAAGAGGATCTAATTTCGAGATTAACCAAGTGGTGTGATACAGCATGTATTGTCGTAATTTTCGGGTAGTCCATACCAACGCACAGCATAATTTTTCTATTGAAGAGTATCTTGCTTCACAGTCAGTGAATTTCTTACTGAGGTAGTATATGATCCTTTCCTTCTTCCAGTCTCGTCATGTTGACCCAAGACACATCCCATAGAATTCTCGAAACCTGTTAAGTACAAGATTAATGATTTGTCGGGACTTGGTGGCACTAAAACCGGAGTATCAGATAAATACTGCTTATCCTTGTCAAAAGTTCTTTGGCACTGATCATCCCAAATGCTTGGATTGTGCTTTCTAAGAATGCGAAAGATGAGATCACATTTCTCAGTTAATTGTGAGATAAACTGAGCAATGTAATTCAACCTCCGAGGGAACCTCGAACTTCCTTTTACGTACGAGGTGGGGGTAATTCCTGTATGGCTTTAACCTTGTCTGGATCAATTTCAATCCCCTTTCGACTAATCACAAAACCTAACAACTTGCCCGAAGTAGCCCCGAAAGTACATTTAGCAGAGTTCAACTTTAGCTGGAACTTCCTTAATCTCAAAAATAACTTTATCAAGACCTTTACATGTTCCTCCTCGGTTCAAGATTTAGCGATTATGTCATCGACATAGACCTCGATTTCCTTATGCATCATATCATGAAACAATGTCACCATGGCTCTTTGATATGTTGCCTCTGCATTTTTAAGTCCGAATGGCATCACCTTATAACAAAATGTTCCCCACATTATGGCAAAGGTAGTTTTCGCCATACCTGTAAGGTCCATCTTTATTTGGTTATACCTAGAGAAACCATCCATGAAAGAGAAAAAGGAATGACCCGCTGTATTATCTACTAGGGTATCAATGTGAGGCAGCGGAAAGTTATCTTTGGGCTGGCTTTATTCAAATCTCGGTAATCTACACACATACGTACTTTTCTGTCTTTTTGGGGGACGGGGACTATATTGGCAACCCATTTTGAATATTCAACCACTTGGAGGAAGCCCGCGTCAAACTGCTTTTGGACTTCTTCTTTTATTTTAAGCAACACGTTGGGTCGCATCCTACGGAGTTTTTGTTGGACGGGCTTGCATTCTTCCTTTATTGGGAGTTTGTGAACTATAATGTCAGTGTTTAGCCCCGGCATGTCTTGGTAGGACCAAGCGAAGACGTCTTTGAATTCTCTGAGGAGTTCAATAAGATCTCTTCATGTTTCTGCCGAGATGCGGGTTCTAATTTTTACTTCCTTCTTTTCCTCTTCATCCTTATGCTTACAGTCTCGACTACTTCTTTATGGGGCAAGATCTGTTTTTCCTCTTGTTTCATCATTCGCAGCATTCATGAGATATGTTACAATCCTGGTCATCTTCGAAGTCTTGAGGTTCTTCGAGACACATATCTCGCTCGAAATGAGGTTCACAGTCAGTTTCACTCATATTACTGATATCCCAAGATCTGTAAAAAATGAGAGTGATCCAATGAACAAAATAATTTTAAGAATGACTTTATGGTATGATTATGGGTGTATACAAAAATTCAAGAATGATTAATTTGTGTATGTTTAAGGGTAAATAATTTATTTGAATTTGAAAGAAAGAATATAAAGAGATATTTGTCAAAAGGAGCAAAATGCATTTTCATTAAGATATGGATAAAAATCAAGTGCCCTTTACAAAATATTTCTATCGCTATCAGGCATAGAACGATAGATATGTATCGAGTATTACTTTGAAATGTTCCTAAAGGCTACAGGGAGCTCTCTTTCGACCAATTGTCCGAATTACTTCCGGTGCGTACGGACGAATTTGAGATAAGCTCCTTTCTTCGCCTTCCTCGGAGGCAACATTAATGTTCAGTTCCATCACATATTTTCCAGTGTTCTCTTTCTTTAAGCCTTTCCCATCAAAAATGAAAGTTTTCAATATATGAGGGAAGGTTATCGCCCCCATTTGATTTCTTCCCCGGCCTGTCGCGCTCTTCTTATCTCTCGCTTCTTTTCTATCTCTTTATTCTTTTCCTTAACATCTGGCTTGTATCCTAGCCCGAAGCAGTCCCACTTTCCTAATGGCGACGGTGCGTTGATTATTTTGAAGATATTTCCCGAGCCCTGTTCCTAGTAATGCTCTTTTTTCAATTGTCAAACGTAACCCCATCTCCGTGGTTTGCGACAACTTAGGTTCAGGAATTTTATTTCCTTCCGCAATGAATGTGGCATTAACAAATTCTAACGAACGAAAGGAACATTCTACCGCCTTTTCATTTCTTTCTACATACAGGGTATCGCTTGTCACAGATGTGATAATATCCTCTTCCGCATTGATTGTAACCAACCTTCCATCGGTTACTAGCTTGAGTTTCTGATGGAGTGAGGATGGTACCGCTCCTGCTGAGTAGATTCAGGGTCTCCCTAATGAGCAATTATAGGAAGGCTTAATATCCATCACCAAGAAATCAACCTCGTAAGTATTTGGGCCTATTTGCAATGGTACTTCAATCCGGCCCATTACTTTCCTTTCTGTTCCATCGAAAGCTCTTATTATGTTGTGACATGTCTTCATATAAGAGCTATCGATGGGTAATCTTTCCAGGGTAGCCAACGGTAGTACTTTTAAGCTGAGCCGTTGTCGATGAGCACTCCGGGTAAGGTGTACCCTTTACAGCGAGTGGTAATATGCAAAGCCTTAGTCGATCCCATACCCCAGATGGGATTTCATCGTCGCTGAGGAAAATAAAATTATCAGCGCTAATGTTGTTAATCAGACGATCCAGCTTGCATACAGATATGTCGTTGGTCACATAGGTCTTGTTGAGCACCCTTAATGCGTTACGGTGGGCTTCCGAACTTAGAAATAATGCTAAGATCGATATACGCGCAGGCTATTTATGTAGCTGCTCAACTACACTGTACTTACTGTGTTTCAAGAATTTCAAAAACTCTTGTGCTTCTCTTTCTGCCACGGCTCGTTTATCGGCTCTGTCTTGTCAGACACTTTTTCTTCGGGCTCGACTGCTAAGGCCTTTCCTTTTGCAGATTCTTTTTTCTCTTTCTCTAAGTCATAGACTTTACTGCTACGGGTGATCAGATTTATTTTTCTTGAAGTTGCTCTTCCTTGGGTGCTATTATATTGCACCCGTAATTCCAAGAAACTCTTTCGCTATCTTCATAAGAAAATGGTGCAGGTTTTCGTATGATAACACAAGGTGTCTCTTATCTTCTTGTCTCAGTTCCCTTGGATGTAGAGATGATTATTATCGGGCGATCGGGCTTATTTGTCCTTTTTTCTTCGGAGGCACAAATGTCTCCCATCTCTTCTCTCTCTTCAAAGAACTCCAATTCTTTGCGGTCCATCAAATCTTGTACTAGAACCTTGAGCTCCGCACAATACTGAATCTCGTGTCCTTCAACATTGTGAAAATCATAATGGTTCTTGACTGCTATCACATTTCTACCATTCTGTGCAATCATTCCCCTGTCCACCATTTGACGTCATACCATTTCAAAGGAGATTTGACCTCTCCAGTATGAGCCTTAACCTTTTTCCCTTTTACACTAGTAATCGCGTTTATCCCCTGATCAGGGTGAGCAGGTAAAGGGTTCCTGACTACATTAGGTTTTGATGGCTCATCGAATTTTATTCGTTTCATATTAATTAATCTTTCTACAACCTTCTTGAAAGCGAAACAATTTTCAATGGAGTGTCCAATTACTCCTCCATGAAATTCGCATTGAGCGTTGGTGTCATACCATTTCGGGAATGGTGGTGGTACGGGCTCCGTGAAATGCGGGGCCACCGCGTGCTGATCATATAACTGCTGGTAGAGTTCTTTGTACGTTACCGAAATTGGAGTAAACTGAATCTTTTCAGTATTCTTTCTCGAGCTTGATTCTGATTTTGGTGGATTTTGATAATTGTTCGAATGAGGTTTTGATTGCATCATCATAATCGATTTCGCATAATTTGGTCTGTACAAGCTTGTATGATTTACCTCAGCTTCCTTTCTTCTAGGGTTGCCTTTTTTCACTGTCTCCTGTGTCAATTTTTTCCGCTTTTAATCGCACTTTCAATCATTTCTCCTGACATAACTACGTCTGAGAAACTCTTTGTAGCATTTCTCACCAAGTGATTAAGATACGGTGCTTTTAGCGTGTGGAAAAAAGCATTAATATTTCTTTTTCCGTTAATGGTGGTTGTACTTGAGTAGCTACATCTCTCCAACGTTAAGCATATTGTCTAAAGCTTTCGCTCGTCTTCTTCTCCATATCTTGCAAGGTGATCCTATCTGAAGCGATATCAATAACATGGCCATATTGCTTCATAAACTTGGGCTAGGACTTTCCAAGAATTGATCTTTGTGCGGCTTAGTTGGTTGTACCACTTTGCAGCTGATCTAACCAAACTATCCTGGAAACAGTGGATTAATAATTTATCATGTGTGCTTCTCGGCAGCTTGTCCCATTGTATTTTTCAAATTTCGGAGTCTTGAACTTCGGGGGTAGTACTAAGTCTAGAATCAGGCTTAGTTCTTTGGCATCCGTTCCACCGTAAGCGTCGGTCCCTTCCATTGCCCTAACTTTATCCTCCAACCATTTGTATCGTTCTTCTATTTGTTTAGATACTTCCAATTTCATTCTCTCTGCCTCCATCATATCATCGAGGTCGGGGTTGATGGGATTTATAGCGATTTCTCTCGGGTTTGACCCTGATCCAATCGGTAATTAGTTTGGCTTGAGGCACCAATGGGCTATAGTTGTGCCCGGATGAGGATGGGTGCTTCTCGCGAGTTTGTTTCTGGTGGAGCTTGATAGTGCACGGGTGTAAAACCAGGGGGATATTAAGGATCCTCATTTTCCTCTCTTGGGCCTTCTGTGGGACTTTTCCCTTTATCTAAATCACGTAATAGTAGGGTTAATTGATTAATTATATTGCTTTGAGATTCGATAATTTGTTCTCTCATATCCCTTTGGACTCTTTCTAGCTGGTCCTGTAACTGAGCTTGCATCTGCTCTTGCATTTCCTTTTAAACTGCTCTAGCCTTTCTATTCTCTGATCCATGGCTCGTCGAGTACTGTAAGGGTGTAGTTTCTCTATTTTTTTGGTTTTAACTATTTCAAATTCCATTTAATAAGATTTATTGTGTTTTAAAAATGTAAATATGCAATGCGTATGAATGAACGAATGCAAAAGAAAGGTATTGACTTATAATTCATTTTCCATTTAGAAAATTTCATTTAGATAACAAGTTCCTTTACATAAAGCAAATTATATAAATGGTTTGCTTTGATGCTCAGAGCCTTGACTTTCTTGAGGAGTCCTACAAGCTTTTGACCTCGTTCCGTCTTTGTTTCATATTGTATACCTAATTCTTCTGCTTCGGCTGCCAGTGTTTGCACATGTTCGGCTACTCCGCGAATTTTATTTAAGGCCTTACCCATAACATAATCCCTCTTTCTAACTTCTTTCTAAGCCTGTTGAAGATGCCAATCATTTGTCTCCAACATCCTTTCCAGAACTTCGGTTCATATTTCACTATTCTGCAGAGAGGCTTCTAGTTCTTCCACCCTCTTATTCAGTCTCTCGATCTCGACTCGTTTTGCCTTCAACTTCATTACTGAATTTCGGCTACGATGTCGGTGCAGAGATTCTTCTAAATCTCGTACTCGGGCTTTTAATTCGGTCACCTCAGCTTGGCTTTCTAGAAGCTACTCTTTATGGCATTTTCCTATCCTAGGCGTCTTGAAACTTGTTCATCTAGTGCCTTGTTCTATTCTTTTCTTTGCGGATTTCTTGTTGCCATTGTTTTGAGGTCTTACCTAAGCCGGTAGTCCTCATCGATATGTGAAGCTTCTTATAGTCTTTCTTTAAGCTACTAAGGTCCTCTCCAGCCTTATTCTTCCCTTTTCTCAATTGTTCCGCCTCTAGCTTTTGAACATCAACATCCAGTCCTAAAAGTACTTTTTCTTCCTCTAACTTTTCTATCATTTTTTCCATTTCTGCATTCTTCCTCTCAAAATCTAGCTTAATTATTTCAAGTTTCGTCGGGACAATCTACAAGTGTTCATTGATTGGGCAGACAATCTCAGGGTTTGGTGCGAGAATATTATCGTTGATCCTTCTATTTCTCCACCAATCATACTCTGTAGTTATCATGGGATTGGCACCCAATGCTTTCATCCTTCTAACTTGATTCCATGCATTTGAAATTTCTCGAATCCTTTTCTTGTTATTTTCCCTCGATATGCGAATTCGCACTGGGCTAACCCCTAAGTTACTGGTAGGAACTGTCTCGATCTGTATTACCTTGAAACCAGTAAAGGTGCGTATCCTATTATCCCCCATATCCCTGCCAATGGGACCCAGTCGAAGTCTCCACATCGATACAAGATCTCATCTGGAACAAACCACGGTGCTCGCCATTCTATGTCTTCATCTTTAAGGCTTTGGAGTATGGCCATCCATTTTTCTTCTGAAAAATTCTCTTGCCTTTGTGAAGCTACGAAGTCTTTCAACGGGGAATAATCTTTAGACAGGTATTGATAAGAGACCTTTTCTGTTTTTCAGAAATGACTGTGAAACCATACCATTAACAATTGCGCACAGGTAATAAATTGACCTTCTCTTTCTTTTCTGCATGCACTTAAAGATCTGAAAGTTTCTGCAAGTATAGTTGGGACAGGTTTAACTCTTTTGCTCAATCGATCAAACAAGTCTATCACCGCATCTTCTATATGTCCCAAAGCTTTTGGAAAATGACCAATCCGTAGATACTCAGGGTTAGGATGTCAATCTTTTTCTTTGTATCCGGATGGGCCAGTATCAAATCTCGTAGACTTTTTCACGTTATGCATTTGTTGTCTCCTTTGACCTTAACCCGAGCTGCTACCCATTATTCACTAATGCCGGTAATGTTCATTAACCTTTTAACAATAGTCGGGAAATTTAGAGCTCTAAAGTAGGCCTTATCAACTGAGATTTTCGGGCAACGGAGTAGAGTGGTATATTCTTCTATGGTAGGTGCCATGTCTACATTCCCGAAGGTGAAGCAACTGTAGGCTGGGTTCCAATACTGTGTTAATGCTTGAAAGAGAAATTTATCTACTTTGACCTCGAACAAGTACGACAAATCACCGTATTCTTGGTAAAAGGTCTGTTTCATGTTGTCATCCCAACTGTCCCATATCTCTTTCAACTCTTGCACATTGTTTTGAGCTGTACTGATTCTAGTATAATCCCAAAGCTCTGACACGTACTCTTCCACCAAATTGTCTCCTTTTTGGCGTTGAGTCTCCTCCGACCACATGCGCACAACCATGTTGTCCTCCACTTTATCAAGGTACTTGTTTTCCATGATTAATTCTCTTATCGGTAACTGAATTTTGTGTTTATACTTTTTTTTATATGATGATGAAATGTAATGCAAAAAGTGACAAAATAAACAAGTTAGCGAAACACGTTAATATCAATATACAAGCATAGAGCAGAGCATAGAATATAAAAAGTTTGCATCGGAAGGTTACTAAAAGGTTGAGCGTAACTCCTTCTAGGGCATGTCCTTACGGCTTACTACATATGGTTTTAGTTCTAAAAGAACGGGTACCCAAACCAACAGATTCCTCGATCCTCACCCATTACAGGCTCATACGGACGAGTTCGATTTAGGAGGACGCATTTCCCACATGTTTAAACAGAAGTGAAAACTTCACGAAAATAAGGGTACTTTGTAATCCTGAAAGCGATCCACTATCCTGCACGGAGGTGAAGACCTCACGAAGAAGTAGTTTCGGCTTCCACTTAAAAGGGTAATATCGTGTGCAAATGTATGCAAATTTTACACTAGCAATTGTACATAATATAATACCACACAAGATGTCAAGAATCGTATATTAAATGGAATCGAAAATTTTAACGTTTTCAAAAAATACCCGAAAATAATCAATTTGGCTTGTCTCTCGTTTATTTTGAAAATTCCTCAGTGGAGTCACCAAGCTGTCGAAACCACTTTTAAAACGAAGTTTCAAAAAATTATTTTAAAATTTAGAAAATAGGAGTCGCCACCAATCTTTTATTTGGGTGTGATTGGATCACCGCAAAACGTTTAAAATATGTTTAAAAAAGTTGGTCTTCAAAATTCAAAAAACAGGTTCGGGAGTCGGTTATGCATGAGGAAGGATTAGCACCCTCATACGCCCAAAATTGGTACCGTATTGATTATTTTTAGGTCTTAATTTGTAAACCTTAAAAGCTCGAATAAAGTTTAAAATACAATCCTCTAATGCATGAGTTATATTTAAAAGAAATCAATTTTTGTTTGGAAGTCCCGCTATTTCAAAGTGATAGGGGAAGAAAATTACGTCCAGTGAGTTAGGACATAATATTTCGAGATCCCGAAATAACGAGCTTTCCTTTGTAAAACTTTTTAATTTTGGAAAAGGATGTTCGATTATCTCGATTTGAGGAAAAGTCGCACCTAGTAAGTTAAGGCACAAACTTTTAGAATCGAAGATAAGGAAACATTGCCTTGATTAAGGGTATTCGATTATTTCGATTTGAAGAAAAAATTGCACCTAGTTAGTTAAGGCGCAGAATTTCGAAACTTAAAATAAAAGAATATTGCCTCGATTTTAAATTTTTTATGAAAATAATTGTTGGAAATAAACGTACAAATTTAATATGAATGAGCAACTAATAATGGATATTAAAAACACGAAGTAAGCAGATAAATGATGTGCGAAAATCAAATATGAGTGCGTAAAAATTAAAATTAAATGCAAATATCGACAAAGAAAAAAAAACGACACGATCGGGATCGAAAATGAGACTTTTTGGATACCCGAGGCAAAATGGTAATTTTGGTCGAAATTGGGACAAAAACGAGATTTTGGAAAGTTCGATGGTAAAATGTGATTTTTTGGTGAAATCGAGGTAAAAAATGGGATTTTGGAAAGTTTCGGGGTAAAATGGTAATTTTGGTGAAATTAGAGTTAAAAATAGAATTTTAGAAAATTCGAGGGTAAAATGGTAATTCTGGTGAAATCAGGGTTAAAAATGGAATTTTAGAAAGTTTAGGGGTAAAAATGTAATTTTAGAAAGTTTTAAGGTTAAAATATAGTTTTGGAAAAGTTTGGGGGTCAAAATGTAATTTTTAAAAGTTTTAGGGTTAAAATATAATTTTTAAAAGTTTAGGGGTTAAAATGTAATTTTCAAAAAGTTTTAGCTTCAAAATATAATTTTAGAAAAAGTTTAAGGGTTAAAATGTAATTTTTGAATAGTTTTATAGACTTCTAGAGCAATAAAAAAAAGGGTGACACGTGGCAGCCCCACAAGCCTCTTGAAGTCAAAAGGACTAATTTAAAAATCATGAAAAAATTTCTAGGTCAATTTTATAATTAAACAAAAGTTGATTTGGGGATGAAATTAAAACAAATTAAAAATAAAAGGGACCATTTGCATAAATAAACCAAAGTTATGACACGTGGCGGCCTCTGGTGCATTCAAAAACTCAAGGGATTAAATTGAATAGAAATTAAAATTATTGGGCTAAATTAAAATTAATTGAAAACATGAAAAGGATCAAATTGAAACAATTAAAAATGCGTAAGGACTAATCGCGCAAATAGACCATTCTTCAAAAACACACGGATCCAGAAACGGGTCGGGTCGGATCGGGCCGGTCCATGGGTATACTATAAAAGCCATTTAAAGTTTATTATTATTATTATTTTTTATTTCATTTCAAAAAAAAAAAAAGTCCCCCCTTTTTTCTTTTCTCTCTCCTCTCTCCCTCATATCTCACTCCCACATCCGGCCAAAATTAGCCCAGAATCCGGCCATTCAACTCCACACGCCCACCAGAAGCTGCCCACGTCCTCGTCCAGTGATTGCCGCGCGTGTGCCCCAACGCTGCCCATGCTCGACCGTCCCACACCATTGCCGTCCACCTTCGGCCGGTCACCGTTCGCTACGCGCCGCCGTTTAAAGGTAAACCGAAAGCCACCTTTCTCCTTTCTTCATTTTTTGATTTTAAACACTTTTCCCTTTTTATTTAAACCCGGATCTGGGTTTCAAACCTTTTTAAATCTATGAAAATAAACTGAGTTTTAGAGTTTCTTGTCAAAAACCTTCAAATCTGGTTTGTTTTCCTTAAAAACTTTGTTTTAGTTTTTGATTTCTTTTTTTCCTTTGCATGTTTGAAGACAGAGTGGTTCTCGAGGCTCCGGTCGCGGCTCTAACAACGACGACAGCGACGGCAACCAGGTACATCCCTTTAGCTCTTCGATTTTTTTTGGTATTTGAAAAGTTATTTTTATTATTAATTATTAAAATTATTTAATTAATGCCATTTGAAATACTTAATATATATTTATTACATGCATCCTACATTTATTATTATATTAGAATGACTTAAATGTATAATAAATAGATAATAGTGGTAATAAATGTGTACTAACAGATACATGTATGAGCATTTAAATAGTCTAAAATCTAATTAATAAATGACAACGCACACTAATCTGTTGGGATTATACATTACCTGCTTCGAGTATGTTCTGAAGAAAATGGGATCTACTACTTTTGAATATTTCTTACTTGTATCTCTGAATACAAACTGTTCGTAGTCAGCTGTGAACTTTATTGGTACTAGTTTAAAGAAAGTTTTGTATTGATTTTTTTTTTGGAGAAATTGTAACCCCTTTTACAGAAATTAAATCTGGCTTTATAGCCATTTTACAAATGATGATATTTTGTGTTTTGCCATTAAATGCCTGCCTTATTTCTTTGCTTGTTGCAGGCTCTTCTTGGCAGCGGTGGTGGCAGGGCAAGGTGGAGCTGATGGTGGTAGGAGAGGTTGGAGCTGGTGGTGGTAGCAATCAGCAGAGGCATGTGGGTAGCTCAATCTTAGGGTTTGACTTTGGTGGTTTGGGCTTGTAATTAGGTTGTCTGAATTGGGCCAATTGGACTTTGATTTGTATTTGGACTTTGGACATTCAATTGAATTTATAATAATTTTAAATTTAAATTAAATCCAAATTTAAATTAAATTTAAATTTTAAATTTAATTTTAGAACAAATTCAAAATGGTTTGATTGGCCCGGTCAAAATTGGGCTTCAACACCCGTACTCAAGCTTCAGTGAGTTCGCTTTATTTTGTATTGGCATGTATCTAAGAAAAGTCGGGTGTACTTAAATTGATTTGAGGTCTAGAATGTCATACATTTTGTGTTTTTTGGTGTATTGAACATTCATATTACTATTGGGAAAATGGTTGGCTGGGATGTTGTAGGAATCAGTTGATTTGTTATTGTTAAGATGTAAAACTGGTAACTTGTTTCAGTAGTAATATTCATCTACCGGTAGAACTTTGTTAATTTTGGGGTTTCAGGAGAACTCCACAAGGTTTCGATAGAAGTGTAGGGGAATAGGTAGATTAGCTATTGACTTATTTTGTGTCGGTAGAAGTTCTTTAAGTTTCGGTAGTATAGAAGTAGTTAGTAGTATATTTTGAAGGTTCGGTAAAAGTCCTAGACAAAAATTTAATCTTGCTCTCTAGAACCTGTAGTATCGGTAGTTGTATATATTGTATTGATACTTTCAGTGTTATATCGGTAGAAACCATGCAAGTACCGATAGAAATCTGCAGCAAATTTCGAAAACCTTACTACCATTTGTAGTACCGATACCTGTCCATGCAAGTATCGATTGAAGTCTTCTATTAGTAAAAATTGTTTTAAATTAGAAGCAACTCCTTTTGTCTCATATCATCAATTTCATAAATGATTTTTCAAATAAAATTTAATCCCATATATAATATGGAATTAGTGTTTTAATTAGTTTCGTATTAGAAAAAAGTAGTTGTGATACCTACTTCTCTGGTTTCGGCGATCGGACCGGGTAATAGGTGTTACAATATGTTTTACTTTCCCTTCATCTTACTTATTATTGCTTCGATTTTCCCATTGATATAAAGGATTAGAGAATGAAACTTCGGGATATTAGGCAAATTAGGAAAATTAAGGTTTTGATTTGAGGCTTAGGGTTAGAAAATAACTGTGGATTTTAGATTTAGTAATTTACATAAATTATGAATTAGAGATTTTGAAATTTGGGATTTGGCTTCAACATAAATGAATAACATAATGAGATTATGCTTCTTTCCCAATTTCGATCACAAATTAAAAAAGTTTTTTCATCAAAATTTCACTTTAATAAAAAAGATTGTAAGAATACTAATGGGTGCATGAATGAATTTTTTTTTCTTTTCTAGAGATGAAATGGTTGAAGGAGAAAACAAAAATTTTAAATTTATTTTTAATTTCTTAGTCATCAAATGAAATTTAAAAATAACCTTACCTGACATCATTTAATTGGATGGGATCATTGTTTATGTGGTGGAAGTGATCTATTTAATAATTTCTCCCTACTCACCTAATTATCAAAGAAAAAATCCGCACTCACCCTTTAGTTCTTTTTCTTGTCAATTCATTGAATAATGAATTTTATTTGTGGAGTTTGTTAAGGACATTTTATATAATTGATGAATAGTTTATATTTAAAAATTTTTCAGTGTTATTTATTTGATATTTGTAAATATTTTTATACATATATTAAATATTTCTAAAATAATTTTAAAAAATTTGAAATGATTTTTAAAATTCTAAAAATTCTAAAGAATTTTTAAAGAAAGTTAAAAGTTTTAAAAATTTCTAAAATAATAATTGTGTGACTTAAATAAATTATTTAACAATTCAAATTTATCATACTAAAATATATATTTTTTATTATTTTGCTTTGAAAAAGTTTTCAAATATAAATGGTTTTTAAATTTATGTGCTCTAACATGAAGTTAGTTATATTGTAACAAGATTTTAATTTGGCATGTTTAATTTTTTAATTTAACTCGAACTTTTTCACTTGATTCAATTAATTTAACTCAAATTTCATTTCATTTGATCCGATTCGAAAAATTTCAAATCCATTTAGGATAATAAATATGACTTGTCAATTTGATTAACTCAAAATTTTTTTCACTCGATCCATTTGATTCGATCAAATACTCACCCCTAATTAATGTAACATTTCAATCCAATTAAGTATATATGATAATTGTATGTGGATGTACATTTTTAGCATTAGAAGTTTTTAATGATTTTAAAATTTTAGTAACAGTTACAAATAATCATCACTTCAAATAAAATTTACAAAATATTTTTTTTCAATAATATTATATTAATACATATTATTTATATATTAATTGATATTAACCAAATGAAAAATTAAGATGTCGAAACCATCCTTTTAATGGAAAACGACGAGTTTCGAAAAAATTATTTTAAAATTCGGAAAAATGGGTGTTTAAAAAAATGAGAGTCACTACCAATCTTTTATTTGGGTGTGATTGGATCACCATAAAACGTTAAAACGTTTTAAAAAATATTGGTCTTCGAAATCCAGAAAATGAGTTCGGGAATCGGTTACGCATGAGAAAGGATTAGCACCCTCATACGCCCAAAATTGGTGCAGTATTGATTATTTTCAGGTTTTAATTTGTAAACCTTAAAAGCTCGAATAAAGTTTAAAATACAATCCTCTAATGCATGAGTTATATTTAAAAGAAATCGATTTTTGTTTGGAAGTCCCGCTATTTCAAAGTGATAGGGGAAGAAAATTACGTCCAGTGAGTTAGGACATAATATTTCGAGATCCAGAAATAACGAGCTTTCCTTTGTAAAACTTTTTAAATTTTTTGAAAGAGGATGTTAGATTATCTTGATTTAAAGAAAGATTGCACCTAGTAAGTTAAGGTGCAAAAATTTCAAAATCGAAGATAAGGAAACATTGTCTCGATAAAAGGGTATTTGATTATTTCGATTTTAGAGAAAAATTGCACCTAGTAAGTTAAGGCTCAAAGTTTCGAAACTCGAAATAAAAGAATATTGCCTTAATTTTAAAGTTTTTACGAAAACAATTTTCAAAACGAAAATGCGAGTTTAATATGAATGAGCAATTAATGACGAATATTAGACAACACGAAGAAAAATGATTATGCAGATAAATGGTAAGCAAAAATAAAAAAAACACGAAATACGAGTGCATAATAATTAAAATTAAATGAAAATATTGATAAGGAAGAAAAATGATGCAATCGAGGTTGAAAACGGGACCTTTGGATACTCGGGGGTAAAATTATAATTTTGGACTTTCGGAGACAAAATGGTAATTTTGGGAAAATTTCGTGTTAAAAATGAAATTTTAGATATTTAGAGATAACATGGTAATTTTTAGAAAAATCAGGATAAAAATGGGTTTTTTGGATGCTCGAGGGTAAAATAGTAATTTTAGACTCTCGAGGGCAAAATGGTAATTTTGGGAAATTTAGGGTTAAAAATGATATTTAGGACACTTGAGGGTAAAACGATAATTTTTTAGAAAAATCGAGATCAAAAATGGGATTTTTGGACATCTGGGGGTAAAATTGTAATTTTGAGAGTTTTAGGGTCAAAAATATAGTTTTTGAAAGTTTGGGGGTAAAAATGTAATATTGGAAAGTTTCGGAGTTAAAAATATAATTTTTGAAAGTTCGAGGGCAAAAATGTAATTTTTGGAAGTTTTAGGGTCAAAAATGTAATTTTGGAAGTTTTAGGGTTAAAATGTAATTTTTAGAAGTTTCAAAGTCAAATATGTAATTTTGGAGAAGTTTTGAGGTAAAAATGTAATTTTTGAAATTTTTGGGGTTAAAAATGTAATTTTGGAGAAGTTTTTGTGTCAAAATGTAATTTTTGGATAGTTTAGGGACCTTCAGGGCAATAAAACTATAAATGAGTGACACGTGGCAGCCCCACAAGCATCCTGAGGTCCAAGGACCAATTTAAAAACCATGAAAAATTTTTAGGCCAATTTTGTAATTAAACAGAAGTTAATTTAAGGATTAAATTAAAATAGATTGAAAATAAGAGGGACTAATGACAGAAATCAACCAATTTAGTGACTCGTGGTAGCCTTTGGTGCATTCAAAAAGTCAAGAGATTAAATTAAAATGCAATTAAAATTATTGGGCCAAATTAAAAATAATTAAAAGTACAAAAAGTACTAAATTGAAATAATTAAAAATGCGGAAGGACCGATTGCATAAATATACCATTAATAAAAACACGCGGATCCTGGAGTGGGTCGGGTCAAACCTGTCAGACCATGGGTTAAAAGGGAAAAACGGCGTCGTTTTGGGGCTGAAACTCCGCCCTCAAAATGACTTCGTTTTGATAGGCTATAAATAACCCTAAATCTAATTTTTTTTCATTTCTTCTTTCCATTTTTTAAAAAAACCTAAGCTTTCTCTCTCTTTTTCACCCCCATGGCCGACCAAGCTCCGGCCACCCACACATCGGTCGTCCGTCGCGCGTTGGCTCCCACTCGCACCACCGGCCACCTCTCGACGTCGTTCGAGCACCGTCATCATCACGCCGCCACCTTCGATCCACGCGCCTCCGACGTAGGTAACAGTCCTTTCTCTTTCCCTTTTTCATTCATAGAAGAACAGATCTGGTTTCAAACCAGATCTGAAGATTTTTCAAAACCCTTTTTTCTTCTTTTTATTTCTTTCTCTTTTTTTTTAGAAAAAATTTGAAGCTGTCTGATTCTTTTCCTTTCAAACTTTTATTTTAAAACCACAAGAAGATTCGGTTTGATAAGTTGAAAACTAGGTTCGACCATTAACAATTTCAGATTTGTTTTGGTTCTTTTTGTATTTTCGAAAATGTAGTTTCCACTTTGATTCTTGTTTGTTTCTTGGTTTGGCACTCGGACGAACGACGACAACAGCGAGGGTAGCAAGGATAGCGGCGGCTTTGGAGCTTCCGTCCACAAATCAACGGCGGAGCCAAATCGACAGAAGGGAGTGTCCCTTCGTTTTTTTTAGTAAAAATTAATTTTAATTATTAATAGGTGTCATTAATTGTTGTTATTAATACCTATTAATATTATTATTAAATTTTTTTTATTATCTTAGTATTAATATTAGCTGCTAGGTTTTGCTATTTATTAAGTGATATTATGCTTATTAAACTTTTGGCTTTAAGTAACAACAATAATGATAAAGCATGTAATGGGTAAATGCATTTAAAGCACACGTCTTTGAACCTTTAATAATGTATTAAACAGACAATGAATATACCTTCTAAACCGGTTCTGTTTGGTTGTTCGGATCTGGTGAGCTTTAATGCTTTGACTTTGAGTGATCTCTTCCTATTCTATTTGTTTCTAATGGTTCCTGCGTTTAGAGAAGTTTGGTATTTTGGTTTCTTTGAATGCTTCCAGAGGTTTGTGACTGTATTGATTTCTCAGAAAGGAGCGTCTATTGATTTTTTTCAAGAGCAGGGTTCCCCCTTTTACAGTGAATTGAATCTGATTTTATAACCAGATATTACAATGATCATCTTTTGTTTTTTTTTTTCAAATAAATGCCTTTCTTTTCTTCTTTTTTGCAGGTCGGCGAGGGTGGCTAATGCAGTGGTGGTTGGTTGGAGTCGACAATGAAAGAGCAAGTTGCTGGTGAGCAGAGCAAGTTGGCTGTGACCTTGCTGACGTGGCGGTCCTTGAATGGCTGAGATGGACAGCAGCAGTGGAAGTGGGTTTACCAGACTCTGTCTCTGGGTTTTGACCTTAGGGTAGTAGGCCATTTGGGCTAGTTGGGTTAAAGGAGCTAAATGTAATGGGTTAGGGGAATTTGGGTTTGTATTTGGGTCCAATTGGGTATTGTAATTGGACATGAACATTTTATTAAATTTATAATAATATTAAATTTAAAATAAATTTAATTTCAAAGTAAAAATGGTTTGGGCCCGGTCAAAATTGGGCTCCAACAACTGCCCCTCTTGCTCGTTGCTAGGTAACAGGAATGGAGCAAAGACTAAAAGGAGGCCCAATTTTGTCAAGTCTCGCTGAATCTCGGCTCCATCATTCACTATTTCAAAGTGACAGCGCTTGACTTGCTGCTCCATTTCAAATCCAATGCGACAGCGGGGAGAGTGAGGTCTCTTATCCCACTTGCTGTATTCTTAAAAATAAGGTTTGATGTCGAGGCTTCATCTTACTCTTACTACACTTCAGAGAGATGAAGACTTGCTATCCAACTTTACTACAACTTCAAGAGGATAGGAATTGATGTTTGATGCTTCATCTTGCTCTTACTACAACTTCAGAGAGACTTGCTATCCAACTTTACTACAACTTCAAGAGGATAGGAATTGATGTTTGATGCTTCATCTTGCTCTTACTACAACTTTAGAGAGATAAAGACTTGCTATCCAACTTTACTACAACTTCAAGAGGATAGGAATTGATGTTTGATGCTTCATCTTGCTCTTACTACACTTCAGAGAGATAAAGACTTGCTATCCAACTTTACTACAACTTCAAGAGGATAGGAATTGATGTTTGATGCTTCATCTTGCTCTTACTACAACTTCAAAGAGATAAAGACTTGCTATCCAACTTTACTACAACTTCAAGAGGATAGGGATTGATGTTTGATGCTTCATCTTGCTCTTACTACAACTTCAGAGAGATAAAGACTTGCTATCCAACTTTACTACCACTTCAAGAGAATAGGAATTGATGTTTGATGCTTCATCTTGCTCTTACTACAACTTCAGAGAGATAAAGACTTGCTATCCAACTTTACTACAACTTCAAGAGGATAGGAATTGATGTTTGATGCTTCATCTTGCTCTTACTACAAACTTCAGAGAGATAAAGACTTGCTAACCAACTTTACTACAATTTCAAGAGGATAGGAATTGATGTTTGAAGCTTCATCTTACACTTACTACAACTTCAGAGAGATAAAGACTTGTTATCTTGATCTGATCCACCATGACTTCAAGGTAGAAGTTTCATCGTCGTGGATTCGACCTTTCATGCTTCTAAGGTACTGGGTTTGTCATTGCGACTTAAACCTTTCCCTTCAAATCTTCGTTGTACTGGATTCGCTGTTGCGGTCTTAGATCTTTCTCTTCATGCTTCTGAGGTACACGGTCCACCATTGTGACTTAGGCCTTTCCTTTTTTGTATCATTGCGGTATTGGATCTACCATTGCGGTATTAGATCTTTCTCGTTGTTTTTCATGATGCTGAAACCTGTAGAATATGCTCAAATGGGCCTCTGATAGGCCAGGTTTATTTAGGATGCCATGCTCGAATTGAGTCAAAATGCTCCTAATCTAGAATGAATGTGCATGATTTAATGTTTTAATTTTTTCAAAGATTACTTTCTTCTGTTTTGAAGTCATCTCTTAACGTCTCTTTGAATTTAACTCAACAGATTCTCAATTTGAACCTCTCTTTTCAGGTTTAATTCTTTTAACTGGCAGTTGTGTTTAGGATCTTTGTATCATTTAGGAATTTACTCGCGAATCCTTGCTTTTTCATGTGTTTTTATCCATCATCTTAATATGAAAATACTTGAACAATGTGGAAAAGAATGGGATTGTATTATAATCAAATTTAAGATTGTTGGGTATATGCCGAATATTTACAATAAACAACAATGACCAAAAAACAGTACAAGGCTAGATATCAAATATGAGTTTTTCTGATCTGAAGATCATCTTTTGCTTGATATGTTTTCTGGAGGTCCTGGAGTTACTTCATCGATGCCTCAAGATGTTAAATGTTTCCATTTTGCCACTTTTAAGGGAATAATTGGTTGCCCCTGTTTTGCATTTGAGCCATCCTTTTTGGGTTTTCAACTCAAAACCCTTTTGTTTTCAGAATGCCCTTTTATGGGTTTTCATCCCGACCTCTCCATTTTTTTTAAGTGAAATATTTCTTCACCTAGTTGAATTTACTAGGTTGTATAGCTCTTTGCGATCCATTTCAGTCAAAATCAAAGCTCATCTAGAGAAGGCTTTCTTCACCATGTACGACCCTTCCCAATTAGGCATCCATTTCTCTCGGGAGTCTTTGTGTGTCGGGAGTATTTTTTTCAATACCAAATCTCCCTCGTGGAATTCTCTAGGTGGACCTTTTTGTTATATGCTCGCATCATCCGTTTTTGCCACACCTGACCATGGGGGAGGGCTTTTAACCTCTTTTTTCATCAAGTTCAATTGATCATATCTGGCCTGAACCCATTCTGCTTCGTCCAAATTTAGCTCTGATAAGACTCGGAGAGAAGGAATCTCCACCTTGATGGGTAAAACGGCTTCCAGCTCGTATACAAGAGAGAACGGTATTGCCCTAGTAGACGTTCTGATTGGAGTTCTATAAGCAAGGAGGGCAAACGGTAGTTTTTATGCCAATCTCTGTAGGTTTCTGTCTTTTTTGCATCGATCTTTTTGATGTTTTTGTTTGCCGCTTCCACTGCTCCATTCATCTTTTGGGCGATATGGAGATGAATTATGATGTTTGATCTTGAATTGCTCACAAACCTCCGATATCGTGTTGTTATTCAAGTTTAATGCATTGTCTAATATGATCTTTTTGGCATTCCATACCGACATATGATCTCTTTTTCAGGAACTTACTAACTGCAGACTTTGTAACATTTGAATAAGAGGCATCTTTTACCCACTTGGTGAAGTAGTCAATAACTATAAAGATGAATCTATGCCCGTTAGAAGCCTTTCGTGAAATCGGCCCGATAAAATCAATGCTCCACATAGAAAAAGGCCATGAAGAAGTCATGACATGCAACTGTAACGGAGGCACATGAATTTATCTTCATAGATATTGCATTTGTGGCATTTTTAGCATAGTTGATACAATCACTCTCCATAGTTGACCAGTAGTATCCAAATCTCATGATTTTCCTTGCCATTTTGAATTCATTGGCGTGTATTCCACAATCCCTTCATGGACTTCTTCTAAGATTTTCTTAGCCTCAATTGCATCAACACATCTCAGCAACACTTGATCCTTTCTTCTCTTATACAGGATCTCCCATCTAGGACGTACTCATTTGCAAGCCTTCTCAACGGCCTTTTTTCTTTTCAGTAGCTTCTTCGGGGTATTTACTGTCTTTTACATATTTGAGGACGTCTCGGTACCAAGGATGTTCTTCTTTCCTTCTTCCTCAATCTCACAACAATGGGTTGGAGTCTCATAAATGCTCATTCGGATGGGCTTCATATCCTCTGGCCTGTTCACTTTTATCATCGAGGCTAGAGTGGCCAAAGTATCAGCCATCTGGTTTTCCTCACGTGGGAGGTATTGGAATGTAACCTCGTCGAATTCTTTGATCAATTTGATGACCATATTTTTGTTAATCAATTAACTTGAGGTCTCTTGTCTCCCATTCTCCTCTGAGCTGGTAGATTACCAACGTTGAATCTTCGTATATTTCAAAGACTTTGATCCCTCGATCTATGTTTCGAATTCCATAATGCATGCCTCGTATTCTGTCATATTGTTTGTGCAATCGAAGTCGAGTTTACTTGTAAAGGGATAATGGTCTCCTTCCGGTGATACTTAGACTGCCCCGATTTCATTACCCATGGCATTTGAAGCACCATCAAAATTAGTCGCAAGGATGCTCCGTCGTGGTTTCTCCTCCGTAGTGGCAATATACATTAGATCCTTATTTGGAAATCAAAATTTATCGGCTCATAATCCTCTAGAGCTCTACTGGCTAGGAAATCTGCTATTGCCTTCCTTTTACTGCCTTTTGGTTTACATACACAATGTCGAATTCTGACAGTAGGATTTGCCATCTAGCCATTCTTCCATTCAATACAGTTGACTCCATCAAGTATTTAAGAGGATCTAATTTCGAGATTAGCCAAGTTGTGTGGTACAGCATATACGGTCGTAATCTTCGGGTAGTCCAAACCAAGGCACAGCACAACTTTTTATCGATGAATACCTTGCTTTGTAGTCAGTAAATTTTTTGCTGAGGTAATATATGACTCTCTTCTTTTTTCTCCAGTTTCATCATGTTGGCCCAAGACACATCCATAAAATTCTCAAAAACTGCTAAGTATAAGATTAGTGGCTTGTTGGGACTTAGTGGTATTAAACCGGAGCGTTAGACAAATATTGTTTAACCTTGTCAAGAGTTCTTTGGCACTCATCGTCCCACTCACCTGGGTTGTGCTTTCTAAAAAGACGAAAGATGGGATCATATTTCTCAGTTAATTATGAGATAAACCGAGCGATGTAATTCAATCTCCCGAGAAACCTCTAACTTCTTTTTACGTGCGAGGCGAAGGTAATTCTTGTATAGCTTTAACCTTATCTGGATCGATCTCAATCCCCCTTTGACTGACCACAAAACCTAACAACTTGCCTGAAGTAGCCCCAAAAGTACATTTGGCTGAGTTTAACTTTAGCTGGAACTTCTTTAATCTCAAGAACAACTTTCTTAATACCTTTATATATTCTTCCCTAGTTCGAGACTTTACGATCATGTCATCGACATAAACCTCAATTTCCTTGTGCATCATATCATGAAACAATGTCACCATGGCTCTTTGATATGTTGCCCCTACATTTTTAAGTCCGAACGACATCACCTTATAACAGAATGTTCCCCACATTGTGACAAATGTAGTTTTCACCATATCTGCAGGGTCCATCTTTATTTGGTTATAACCTGAGAAACCATCCATAAAAGAGAAAAAGGAATAGCCGCCGTATTGTCTACTAGGGTGTTGATGTGTGGCAATGAAAAGTTGTCTTTTTGGGTTGGCCTTGTTCAAGTCTCAGTAATCCACACACATACGTACTTTTCATCTTTCTTGGGGATGGGGACTATATTTGGCGATTCATCTGAATATTTAACCACTTGGAGGAAACCAGTGTCAAACTGCTTTTGAACTTCTTTTTATTTTAAGCAATACATCTGGTCGCATCCTGCGGAGTTTTTGTTGGACGGGCTTGCACTCATCTTTTATCGAGAGCTTATGGACTACAATGTCAGTGTCTAATCTCGACATGTCCTGGTAGGACCAAGCGAAGACATCTTTAAACCTTTTGAGTAGTTCGATAAAATCTTTTCGCGTCGCTGCCGAGATGTTGGTCCCAATTTTCACTTCCTTCTTTTCATCTTCTTCCCTATGCTAACAGTTTTGACTAACTCCTTATGGGGCAAGATCTGTTTTTCCTCTTGTTTCATCATTCGCAGCAAGTCAGGAGACAAGTTACTATCTTGGTCATCTTCCAAGTCTTGAGGATCTTTGAGACATATATCTCGCTCAAAATGAGGCTCACAGTCAGTGTTTCATATTATTGATATCCAAAGATCTGTCCAAAAGAATGAGAGCGGTCCAATGAACAAAGTAAATTTAAGAATGGTAGTATGGTATGAGTATGAGTGTATGTATTTAAGAATTTGTGTAAGTTAAGGGTAATAAATTATTTGAATTAGAATAAAAGAATGTAAAGAGATATTTGTCAAAAGGGAACAAAATGCATTTTCATTAAGATAATGGATAAAAGTTAAGTGCCTTTTACAAAAGATCTTTATCGTTCTCGGACAAAGAACGATAGATATTTGTCGAGTATTACTTTGAAACAATCCTAAAGGCTACAGGGAGCTCCTTTTCTGACCAGTTGTCCAGAATGCTTCCTGGTGCGTACAGGTAAATTTGAGATAAGCTTCCTCCTTCACCTTCTTCGGAAATGGCATTAATGTCCAACTCTGTCACAAATCTTCTAGTGCTCTCTTCTTCTTTAAGCCTTATCCCACCGGAAATGAAAGTATTTGATATATGAGGAAAGGTCATCGGCTCCTACTTGATTTCCTCCTCAACCTATCGGGCTTTCCTTATCTCTCGCTTCCTTTCTATTTCTTTCTTCTTTTCCTTTGCATCTGACTTGTATCCTAACCCGAAGCGATCCCACTTTCCTGGTGGTGTTGGTACATTGAGTGTCCCTTGCAAATATTTTTCAAGCCCTTTACCTAGTAATGCCCCTTTTTCAATGGTCAATTGTAACCCCATTTTTTGTAGTTCAAGACAACTTTGGTTTAGGAATTTTACTTCCTTTCGTGATGAATGTGGCATTAACAAATTCCAACGATCGAAAAGAACATTCCATTGTATCTTCGTTTCTTTCTACGTACGGGGCATCACTTACCACAGACGCGATAATGTCCTCCTTCGCATTTATTGTAACTAACTTTCTATCAGCCACCAATTTAAGCTTCTGATGAAGCGAGGACGGTACCACTCCCGCTGAGTGGATCCAAGGTCTCCCTAATAAACAATTGTATGAGGGCTTAATATCCATCACCAAGAAGTCAACCTCGTAAGTATTCGGGCCTATCTGCAGTGGTACTTCAATCCGGCCCATCACTTTTCTTTCTGTTCTATCTAAAGCTCTGATTATGTTGTGACACGACTTCATATAAGAGCTATCAACGGGTAATCTTTTCATGGTGGCTTGTGGTAGTACATTTAAAGCTGAGCCATTATCGATGAGTACTCCGGGTAAGGTATACCCTTTACAGCGAGTTGTGATATGCAAGCCTTAGTCGATCTCATTCCTTCGGACGGGATCTCATCGTCGTTAAAGAAAATAAAATTATCAGCGCTAATGTTATTAATCAGATGATCCAGCTTGGATACGGATATGTCATTGGTCATATAAGTCTCGTTGAGTACCTTCATTAATGCATTACGGTGGGCTTTAGAACTCAGCAGTAGTGCTAAGATCGAGATTTGTGGGGGTTATTTGTGTAATTGCTCAACTACACTATACTCGCTATGTTTCAAGAATTTCAAGAATTCTTTTGCTTCTTTCTCTACGACTGGCTCTTTTATCGGTCCTGGCTTGTCAGTCTTTTTTTCTTCTTGTTCAATCGCTAAGGCCTTTCCTTTTGCAGCTTCTTTTTTCTCCTTTTCTGAGTCATAGATTTTTCTACTACGGGTAATCAAGTTTATATTTTCTTTGGGGTTGCTCCTTTTTGGGTGTTATTATGTTGCACCCATAATTCCAGGGAACCCTCTTGCTATCTCTATAAGGAAACGGTGTAGGTTTTCGTATCATAACACAAGGTGCCTCTTGTTTCTTGTCTCAGTTCCCTTAGACGTAGAGATGATTATCACCGGAGGATCGGACTTATTTGTACTTTTTCCTTCGGAGGCGCAGATATTCTCAATCTTTTCTTCTTCCTCAAAGAACTCCAATTCTTTACGGTCCATCAAATCTTGTACAAAAACCTTGAACTCCGCACAATATTGAATCTCGTGTCCCTCAGCATTGTGGAAATCACAATAGTTCTTGCCCGTTATCATATTTTCACCATTCTGTGTGATCATTCCTTTGTCTATCATTTGACGTCATACCTATTTCAAAGGAGATTTGACCTCTTCGACATGGATTTTAACCCTTTTACCTTTTGCTTCAGCGATAATGTTCACTCCCTGATCAGGGTGGGTAGGCTAAGGGTTTCCGGTTACATTAGGTTCAGATGGTTCATCGAATCTTATTCGCTTCATCTTAATTAATCTCTCTACTGCCTTCTTGAAAGTGAAACAATTTTCGATGGAGTGTCCGGTTACTCCTCCATGAAATTCGCACTGAGCATTGGCGACGTGCCATTTTGGGAAGGGTGGTTCTACAGGCTCCATGCAATGCGGGGCCACCGCATGCTGATCATATAATTGCTGATAAATCTCTTTGTAAGTTATCGGAATAGGAGTGAACTGAATCTTTTCGGTATTCCTTCTTGAGCTTGGTTCTGACTTTGGTGAATTTGGATAATTACTCGAAGGGGGTTTAGATTGCTTCATCATGATTGATTTCACATGATTTGGCCTGTACATGCTTGCGTTATTTACTTCAGTTTCTTTCCTTCTGGGGCGTGCCTTTTTTCCAATGTCCCCAGCGTCAATCTTGTCACTTTTAATGGCGCTCTCAATCATTTCTCCAGACATAACCATGTTCGGGAAACATTTCGTAACATTTCCCAATAAAAGGTTGAGATATGGCGCTTTTAGCGTGTGGACAAACAGCATGGTCGTCTCCTTTTCCGTTAATGATGGCTATACTTGTGTGGCCATGTCTCTCCATCGCTGGGCATATTTCCTGAAGCTTTCGCTCGACCTTTTCCCCATATTTTGCAAGGTGATTCTATCTGGAACAATATCGGTAACATAACCATATTGTTTCATAAAGGCCTGGGCCAAGTCCTTCCATGAATTAATCTTTGCGCGGCTCAACTGGTTGTACCACCTCGCAGCGGATCCAACCAAACTATCTTGAAAACAGTGGATTAATAATTTGTCATTGTGGACATATCCTGTCATTTTCCAACAAAACATTGTAATGTGGGTTTCTGGGCAGCTTGTCCCATTATTTTTTTAAATTCTGGAGTCTTGAATTTTGGGGGCAACACTAAATCTGGAACTAGGCTTAGTTCCTTAACATCTATCCCACAATAAGCATCAGCCCCTTCCATTGCTTTGACCTTCTCCTTTAACCATTTGTACCGTTCCTCTATCTATTTGGAAACTTTCAACTTTGTTTTCTCTACCTCCATCATTTCATCAAGGTCAGGGCTAATGGGGTTTGCAGCCATTTCTCCTGGATTAGACCCAGACCCAATCAGGTAATTAGCCTGGCCTGAGGTACCAACGGGTTGTGGTTGTGCCCGGATAAAGATGGGAGCTCCTCGTGAATTTGTTTCCGGTGAGACTTGGTGATGCACGAGAGTAAAGCCAGAAGGATATTGAGGATCTTCATTTTCCTCCCTTGGGTCTTTTACAAGATTCTTCCCCTTTTCTAACTATCGCAATAGCTGGGTCAATTGATTGATTATACTGCTTTGAGACTCAATAATTTGGTCTTTCATATCCTTTTGGACCTTTTCCAGTTGATCTTGTAATTGAGCTTGCATTTGCTCCTGTATTTCTTTTTGTAACTGCTCTAGCCTCTCTATTCGTTGGTCCATGGCCCTTCGGATACCGTAAGGGTGTAAATTCTCTATTTTTTCGGTTTTAAGCTGGTAAGTTTCAAATTTTATTAAATGAGTTTTGTTGTAGTAAAGCATGAGAATATAAATGCAAATAAATGCGAATGAATGCATGAAATGCAAAAAGAAAGGTGTTGACTTATAATTCAATTTCCATTTAGAAAACTTCACTTAGATAACAAGTTCCTTTACATAAAGAAAATTATATAAACGGTCTTACTTTGATGCTCAGAGCTTTGACTTTCTTGAGGAGTCCTACTAGCTTTTGGCCTCGTTCCGTCTTCGTCTCATATTGTATGCTTAGTTCTTCTACTTCGACTGCCAATGTTTACACATATTCAGCTACTCCACGAACTTGATTTAAAGCCTCACCCATAATATAATCTCTGTCTTTGACTTCTTTCTGAGCTTGTTGAAGATGCAGCCAGTCATTTGTCTCCAATGTCCACTCCAGAATCTCAATTCGTATTTCACTATTTTGTAAAGAGGCTTCCAATTCTTTCACTCTCTTCTTCAGTCTCTCGACCTCAGCTCGGCTTGCCTTTAACTCTATCATCGAATTTCGACTACAATGTCTATACAAGGATTCCCCTAACTCTCGTACTCGGGCTCTTAATTCAGTCACCTCAGCTTGACTTTCCAGAAGGCTACTTTTCATGGCATTTTCCTACACTTGTACGTCTTGAAACTTGTTTTTCCAATAACTTGTTTTATTCTTCTCTTCGGGAATTTCTTGTTGCCATTGTTCTGAGGTCTTTCCTAAGCCAGCGGTCCTTATTGATAAGCGAAGCTTTTTATAGTCTTTCTTTAGGCTGCTGAGATCTTCTTCAGCCTTATTCTTTCCTTTCTGCAGTTTCTCCGCTTCTAACTTCTGAACATCAATGTCCAATCCTAAAGCACCTTATCTTCTTCCAGCTTTTCTATTATTTTTTCCATCTCAGCACACACTCTCTCAAAATCTTGTTTAATTATTTCGAGTTCAATCGGGGTAACTTGTAAGTGTTCTTCAATTGGGCGGACAATATCTGGGTTTGGCACACGAATATTATCGTAAATCCTTCTATTTTTCACCAATCATATTCTGCAGTTATCATAGGTTTGGCGTCGAATGCTTTCATTCTTCTAACCTGATTCCATGCATTTGAGATTTCCCGAATCCTTTTCTTATTGTTTTCCCCTCGGTATACGAACTCGCACTGAGCTAGCCCCTGAGTCGCTGGAATGAACTGTCTCGATCTGTATTATCTTGAAACCAGCAAAAGTGCATATCCTGTTGCTCCCTATATTCCTGCTAATGGGACCCAATCGAAGTCTCCGCATCGATATAATATTTCATCTGGGACAAACCACGGTGCTCGCCATTCTATGTCTTCGTCTTTGAGGCTTTAGAGTATGGCCATCCATTTTTCTTCTAAGAAATTTTCATGTTTTTGCGAAGCTATGAAGTCTTTCAACGGGGAGTAATCTTTAGATAGGTATTGATAGGAAACTTTTTATGTTTTCCAAAGGTGACTATGAAACCATACCATTAACAACTGCGCGCAAGCAATAAATCGACCTTCTCCCTTTCTTCTGCATGCATTTAAGGATCTGAAAGTTTCAACTAGTATGGTTGGGACAAGTGTAACTCTCTTACTCAGTCGATCGAACAAGTCTATCACCGCGTCTTCTACATGCCCCAAAGCCTTTGGAAAGATGACCAACCTGTAGATACTTAGGGCTAAGATGTCAATCTTTTTTTTTGTATCTGGATGAGTCAGTATCAAATCTCGTAGACTTTTCCAAGTGATGCACTTGTTGTCATCTTTGACCTTAACCTGAGCTGCAACCCACTGTTCGCTCATGCCGGTGATGTTTATTAACCTTCTAACAATAGTCAGGAGATTTGGGGCTCTAGAATAGGCCTTATCTACCGAAATCTTCGAACAATAGAGCAAAGTAGTGTACTCTTCTATTGTCGGTGTCATGTATACATTCTCGAAAGTGAAGCAACTATAGGCTGGGTTCCAATATTGTGTTAATACCCGAAAGAAAAATTTGTCTACCTTAACCTCGAGCAAGTATGGTAAATCTCTGTATTCTTAGTAAAAGGTTTGTTTCATGTTGTTATCCCAACTGTCCATATCTCTTTCAATTTAACACATTATTTTGAGCCGTACTGATCCTGGTGTAATCCCAAAGTTCTGACTCATATCCTTCCACTAAGCTGTCCCTTTCTGGCGTTGAGTCTCCTCCGACCACATGCGCACGACCATATTGTCCTCCACTTTATCAAGGTACTTGTTTTCCATGATCGATTCTCTTATCGGTAACTGAATTTTCGAGTCTATACCTTTCTGTTACATGATGATGAGATGCAATGCAAAGAAAGAGACAAAATAAACAAGTTAGCAAAACACAATAATATCAATATTCAAGTATAAAACACAGAACCTAAGAATTTGTCTCGGAAGGTTGCTAAAAGGTTGAGCCTAACTCCGTCTAGGGTGTGTCTTTACGGGTCACTATATGTGGTTTTAGGCTCTAAAGTAAGGGTACCCAAACCAGCAGATTCCTCAATCCTCACCCATTACTGGTTCATACGGACGAGTTTGGTTCAGGGGGACGCATTTCCCATATGATTGCACGGAAGTGAAAACTTCACGAAAACAAGGGTACTTTGTAATCCCGAAAGCAATCCACTATCCTGCACGGAGGTGAAGACCTGACGAAGGAGTAGTTTCCAGGCTTTCACTTAAAGGGGTAATATCATATGCAAATGTATGCAAATTTATACTAGCGATATTACATAAAATGTCACACAAAAGATGTCAAGGATCGTATTTCAAACGAAACTGTAAATTTTAAAGTTTTCAAAAAAAGACCCGAAAATAACCAATTTGGCTTGACTCTCGTTTATTTTTGAAAGTAGTCCCCAGTGGAGTCGCCAAGCTGTCGAAACCATCATTTTTATGGAAAACGACGAGTTTCGAAAAAATTATTTTAAAACTACCAATCTTTTATTTGGGTGTGATTGGATCACCACAAAACGTTAAAACGTTTTAAAAAATATTGGTCTTCGAAATCCAGAAAATGAGTTCGGGAGTCGGTTACGCATGAGGAAGGATTAGCACACCGTATTGATTATTTTTGGGTCTTAATTTGTAAACCTTAAACGTTCGAATAAAGTTTAAAATACAATCCTCTAATGCATGAGTTATATTTAAAAGATATCGATTTTTGTTTGGAAGTCCCGCTATTTCAAAGTGATAGGGAAAGAAAATTACGTCCAGAAATAACGAGCTTTCCTTTGTAAAACTTTTTAAATTTTTTGAAAGAGGATGTTAGATTATCTTGATTTAAAGAAAAATTGCAGCTAGTAAGTTAAGGTGCAAAAATTTCAAAATCGAAGATAAGGAAACATTGCCTCGATAAAAGGGTATTTGATTATTTCGATTTTAGAGAAAAATTGCACCTAGTAAGTTAAGGCGCAAAGTTTCGAAACTCGAAATAAAAGAATATTGCCTTGATTTTAAAGTTTTTTTGAAAACAATTTTGAAAACGAACATTCGAGTTTAATATGAATGAGTAATTAATGACGAATATTAGACAACACAAAGAAAAATGATTATGCAGATAAATGGTAAGCAAAAATAAAACAAACACGAAATACGAGTGCATAATAATTAAAATTAAATGCAAATATTGATAAGGAAGAAAAATGATGCAATCGGGGTTAAAAATGGGACCTTTGGATACTCGGAGGTAATATGGTAATTTTGGACTTTCAGAGATAAAATGGTAATTTTGGGAAAATTTCAGGTTAAAAATGACATTTTAGATATTTAAGGATAACATGGTAATTTTTAGAACAATCAGGATAAAAATGGGGTTTTTTTATGCCTAGAGGCAAAATGGTAATTTTGGACTCTCGAGGGCAAAATGGTAATTTTGGGAATTTTAAGGTTAAAAAAGATATTTTACACACTTGAGGGTAAAAACGGTAATTTTTTAGAAAAATCAAGATCAAAAACGGGATTTTTGGACATCTGAGGGTAAAATTGTAATTTCGAGAGTTTTAAGGTTAAAAATGTAATTTTTAAAAGTTTAGGGGTAAAAATGTAATTTTAGGAAGTTTCAAAATCAAAATTGTAATTTTTAAAAGTTTGAGGGCAAAAATGTAATTTTTGGAAGTTTTGGGGTTAAAAATGTAATTTTTGGAAATTTAGGGGTAAAAATGTAATTTTTGGAAGTTTTAGGGTCAAAAATGTAATTTTTAGAAGTTTTAGGGTTAAAATGTAATTTTAAAGAAGTTTCGAGGTTAAAATATAATTTTTAGAAGTTTTAGGGTTAAAAATGTAATTTTAGAGAAGTTTTGGGGTTAAAATATAATTTCTAGACAGTTTAGGGACCTTCAAGGCAATAAAACCATCAATGAGTGACATGTGGTAGCCCCATAGGCATCTTGAGGTCCAAGGACCAATTTGAAAACCATGAAAAATTTTAGGGCCAATTTTGTAATTAAACAAAAGTTTATTTAAGGATTAAATTAAAATAGATTGAAAATAAGAGGGACTAATGATATAAATCAACCAAATTAGTGACACATGGCAGCCTCTGGTGCATTCAAAAAGTCAAGGGATTAAATTGAAAAGTAATTAAAATTATTGGGCCAAATTAAAAATAATTAAAAGGACTAAATTGAAATAATTAAAAATACGGAAGGATCGATTGCATAAATATACCATTAATAAAAAAAAACACACGGATCCTGGAGCGGGTCGAGTCAAACCGATCGGATCATGGGTTAAAAGGGCAAAACGGCTTCGTTTTAAGGCTAAAACTCCGTCCTCAGAACGACGTCGTTTTGATAGGCTATAAATAACCCTAAGTCTATTTTTTTTTCATTTCTTCTTTCCATTTTTTAAAAAAACCTAAGCTCTTTCTCTCTTTTTTTCACCCCCATGGTCGACCCAAGCTCCGGTCACCCACACATCGGCTGTCCGTCGCGCGTTGCCCCCACGCGCACCATCGGTCGCCTCTCGACGTCGTCCGAGCGCTGTCACTGGTCACCACGTCGCCACCTTTGATCCACGCTCCTCCGACGCAGGTAATAGTCCTTTCTCTTTCCCTTTTTCATTCATAAAGAAGAACAGATCTGGTTTCAAACCAGATCTGAAGATTTTTCAAAACCTTTTTTTCTTTCTTTTATTTCTTCCTTTTTTTTTAGAAAAAATTTGAAGCTGTCCGATTCTTTTCCTTTCAAACTTTTGTTTTAAAACACAAGAAGATTCGGTTTGATAAGTTGAAAACTAGGTTCGGCCATTAACAATTTCAGATATGTTTTGGTTCTTTTTGTATTTTCGAAAATGTGGTTTCCACTTTGATTCTTGTTTGTTTCTTGGTTTGGCACTCAGACGAACGACGGCAACAGCGGGGGTAGCAAGGATAGCGGCGGCTTTGAAGCTTCCGTCCACAGAGTCAACGGCGGAGCCAAATCGACAGAGGGGAGTGTCCTTTCATTTTTTTATTAAAAATTAATTTTAATTATTAATAGGTGTCATTAATTACTGTTATTAATACCTATTAATATTATTATTAAAAATTTGTTATTATCTTATTAGTATTAGCTGCTACGTTTTGCTATTTATTGTGATATTATGCTTATTAAAACTTTTGGCATTAAGTAACAGCAATAATGATAAAGCATGTAATGGGTAAATGCATTTAAAGCACACGTCTTTGAACCTTTAATAATGTATTAAACAGACAATGAATATACCTTCTAAACTGGTTATGTTTGGCTGGTCGGATCTGGTGAGCTTTAATGCTTTGACTTTGAGTGATCTCTTCCTATTCTATTTGTTTCTAATAGTTCCTGCATTTAGAGAAGTTTGGTATTTTGGTTTCTTTGAATGCTTCCAAAGGTTTGTGACTGTATTGATTTCTCAAAAAGGGGCGTCTATTGATTTTTTTCAAGAGCAGGGTTCCCCCTTTTACAGTGAATTGAATCTGGTTTTATAACCAGAGATTACAATGATCATCTTTTGTTTTTTACAAATAAATGCCTTTCTTTTCTTCTTTTTTGCAGGTCGACGAGGGTGGCTAATGCAGTGGCGGTTGGCTGGAGCCGGCAATGACAGAGCAAGTTGGCTGTGACCTTGCTGACGTGGCGGTCCTTCAATGGCTGAGATGGACAGCAGCAGTGCAAGTGGGTTTACCAAACTCTGTCTCTGGGTTTGACCTTAGGGTAGTGGGCCATTTGGGCTAGTTTGGGTTAAAGGGGCTAAATGTAATGGGTTAAGGGAATTTGAGTTTGTATTTGGATTTAATTGGGCCTTGTAATTGGACATGAACATTTTATTAAATTTATAATAATATTATTAAATTTAAATTTAAAAAAATTTAAAATTAAAATAAATTTAATTTAAAAGTAAAAATAATTTGAGCCCGATAAAATTGTACTCCAACATAAGAATTTAAAATAAAGGAATACTTAAAACATAATTATCGAAGGAAGAGATAGAATAGAAAAAAAAAAAGAGTAAATCTAAAAAGAGAATGATTTGACATTTTTGAAAATTGAATGCTTAATAATTAAAAATGTGTTGTCTTACCTACTAAATACAGGGTAGATTGGACGTGAGGAGGAGAAAGGAAAGGAGGATAATGGAAATGATATTTTTTCTTTTATTTAAATAAATTTTAACATTATGTTTGGATTCATAATTATAAAAGAAAACAAAAGTTAAAGGAAAGAAAAGTAATATTTTGTTAGGTTAAAATGGGTAAAATAAATATTTTACATTTTAAAACTTTATTTACCTTCCTTTCCTTAACTTTCTTTTTTATTTGGGGTAATTAAAAATTTGATATTTTGAAGGAAATAAAAAAATATTTAACTCACTTAGTTTTTCCTTACCTAAATGAAAAGAGTTAATCAAATGAGTTTCTTTTCTCTTGTATTACTTTTAAGGGTGAGTAAAACTCGATTCGATTCGAAAAAATTGAAAAAAAATTCGAATTCCAAGTTAAACAAATCGAATTATTCGAGTCAACTTGATTTTTTTTTCTAATTTCAAGTTCAAATCGAGTTGAGTTTTCGAATTCGAATAATTCAAATAAACCGAATATTAAACTATAATATTTTATATTTTTACCTAAACCGCCAATTTTTTTTATTTCACCCAAACTTTTATTCTCCTCCCATCTCATTCCCATCTACCAAAAACTCATTTTCTTCCAAAATTTTATTTCCCTTATTTACTTTCCCCTAAAATTTTACTTCCCGAAACCCTTAAAGCTTTTTATTTTTCCTCAAAACTTTTACTCACTCTCACTTTCCCCTTAATATTTTTACTTCCCCGCCATCCCCACCCCATCTACCCCAAACCCATTCCCTCTCCCTCTCCCCCATGTTATTTGAATATTTTCCTTTCAAAATTTTATTCCCCTATTTACTTTCTCTCAAAATTTTACTCTCCAAAACCCTCAAAACTTTTTATTACCCCCTAAACTTTTACTTCTCACTCTTTACCCCAAAATAAAAAATCAAAATCATCTAAAAAATCTTTAAACTTAAATAGTAATAATTTTATTTATATATACTATTTATATTATTAAATTAAATTTCACATTCTGTACTATATATATTATTGAATTGTTTAATCATATTGAACTATTAATGATGTCATAAAATATTCATGTTAGAATTTTATGTTGATATCAATTTCACATTTTATCTTTAAAATAACTTTTATTAAAAATGTATTATATTTTTTAATTTTAAAATACATAGTGACAAGAATCAGAAGATAATTGAACCAACTAAGCAAGCAAAGAAGCTAACATATGTATAAAATATTAATAAATAAATTATGAGGTGATGAAAGTTATGAGTAAAAGTGATTACAAGGACCCAAAGTTATTTTTTAAAATTGAACTCGAACAAATATATTTGATTCGATTTGATCTCACTTAACTCGATTCGAAAAAATTTCAAATCAAGTTAGAATGATAAAATAAGATTCTTCAACTCAATTAACTCAAAATTTCTTCATCCGATTCGATTCGATCGAACGTTCACCCCTAATAACCTCAATCCTAACATGTTGTATAAGTTAGGCTAAGAGAAGTTGAGTATACATTGCTTTCTTAGTTAAATTTTATTTACCCTAATTACCTCAATCCTTTGTCTTCTCTTTCTTTTATAAATAGTTTTATGAAAAGCATATGACTGTAAAAATTCATTACAATTAATCATTTCCTTTCAACTGTCTATCCAAACAAAAACCGTTCAAATTACTTTTCTTTTAATATAGAAATGAAATTATAAACATAATCTTTTTATGTCTAAACCTTACTTTAGTATATGATATGAGTAATTTAAATAAACTTGATAATTTTTTAGAAATAAATGAAAATATTTAATAATGAAAAAATCTAATTACTTTCGGGTTTTTTTTATAAAAAAAGAATATAATTATTTACCGTTTTCTGTTCCTCAGGACATTTTTGTGTCTTTTTGAAAATGATGATTCAATTAAATCAAATTGATTAATGACATTAACTTCAAAATTTTTTTATGTTACATTAAAAAAATGCTAACGTTACGAATAAATTAAAATTAAAATTATTCTTACTAACAATAAAATTAAATATTTTTTATTAAAAAGTTTTACAACTTCTTCCTTGATGATGATCCCACCTCTACATTTGAGAAGAATATAAATATATTTTTTCTGTCACTTTATGTTCCAACTTTACTGTATGTCTCTTTTTATACTGATTATGAGCTTTTTTTTTTAATAGAAAATATTGTAATATTTTACTTCCATTAATAATAGAACTAAATTGATATGATCCTTATGATAAAAAGAACTACTAAATTGATATTGGTACAAATTATATCATTTCATACAAATAAAAAATTTGTAACACCTCACACTTGTGCATTACAAGATTCAAATTCATAACCAAGAAAAAACCATATGCTTAACAATTAAATCACTAGGCTTATCGTTATTAAAATCCAACAAGAAAAATAACTTAAGCCATAAGACATAATTTCAAGGCACTTAACCAACACCATATCAAATTGCTTTACTAACATTCACAATACCAAAGTTTAAAAAAAAATTGGGGCATTACAAAATTACATCATAATATTATATTTTCTATTTTAAACTCAAGCACACCTGTTTAATTTTAACGAAAAGATGTTATAAATTGTTGGAATATTTTCAAAATATTTATAATATTCTGTTATGTTATCACTACAAATTAAAATAATTCAAATCTCTAATTGAATGAATCGACTAGAAACAGAAACAGGAGAGTGAGCATTAGTTTTTGGATCAAGAAAGGATTGAAATGATTTTAGATGTGATGGAACATATGATTCCTATTTGTGTCTGTTTAATTGAAGAATGGTTAGTTCTGATTGTATATTATGTTATTCCAATTTTATTTTTTAACTTCACATGTTTAAGCTCTAATTCATTGACGAATGAGCTATTGGCTTATTATTATTATTATTATTATTATTATTATTATTGAAAGTAGATATTTACATAAGGGGTAAAGAAATTTTGTTCTGAATCCACTCGCAAAAGATATTGAAACCTAAAACAATATTATATAAAGATTATTATTTCATACATGAAATTTTTAAGGGTTGCACGGTTCATTATTCTAGACTTATATTTTTAACTTGTGTTTTTAAAGAAATATGTATCTCATAAGATTTAAATGACGACAATGAATAAATATCGCAAAGAAAACGAAAAGAAAGAATACACAGATTGTACATGCAAACCCTTTCGGGAAAAAAACCACGGGCAGAGGAGAAGAAGATTCACTAATGTCGAAAATTGAACCAATACAAGAGGAGATAACTACGCCTATTTATAGATTAAAAAACCTTATTCCAATCAACAACTAATAGAAGTAACGTAGTAAGGTTGAAACACCTTATTCTAATTAAAATAAAATAAATGACTTATTCTAATTAAAATAAAATAAAAGAAGTCTAGTTTATTTGGACTTTACTTTTATTTTATTTTACCACTGTATTTTATTTTAACAAGAATTCTAGTCACCCAATTCTAACAATCTCCACCTTGACAAGAATTCTCTACGAACAAGTTCTCCACCTTTTCACTAAACCCCTTGAGGGGTATTCTTCAACAATGAACACCAACCAAGTCCATGCAATTCTCAAACTTGGTTATGGGAAGTGACTTAGTCATCATATCTGCAGGATTTTCATGAGTATTAACTTTACTCACAACAACATCTCCACAAGCAATAATATCACGCACAAAATGATACCGAATATCAATGTGCTTTGTTTTCTCATGAAACATTTGATCTTTTGTAAGAAAAATGGCACTTTGACTGTCACAAAATATTGTACCAATCTGAAGATCTTTATTCAATTCACCAAAGAGTCCTTTTAACCAAATAGCTTCTTTACAAGCTTCGTAATTGCCATGTACTCAGCTTCAGTGGTAGACAAAGCAACTGTAGTTTGCAAAAAAGCTTTCCAACTAATTGCACAACCCCCAATTGTAAAGACATACCCTGTAAAAGATCTTCTCCTATCTAGGTCTCCGACAAAATCAACATCAACATACCCAATGACTCCATCTTTAGTTCTTCCAAACTGTAAGCAAACATCAGTGGTACCTCGTAAGTATCTCAAAATCCACTGAACTGCTTTCCAGTGTTCTTAACCGGGATTCGCCATGTATCTACTAACTACACTGACTGCATATGAAAAATCTGGACGTGAGCAAACCATAGCATACATTAGAGAACCCACTGCACTAGAATATGGTACACGTGACATGTAATCAATCTCATCATCTGATTGCGGAGACAAAGCCGATGAAAGTCTGAAGTGGGCTACTAATGGAGTACTAACAGGCTTGGCACTCTGCATATTGAATCTGCAAAGAACTTTCTCAATGTACCCTTTCTGACTTAGGTACAACTTACATGCCTTTCTATCTCTAAGAATCTCCATCCCAAGCATCTTCTTTGCTGCTCCTAAATCTTTCATCTCAAATTCTTCACTAAGTTGGGCTTTAACCTTTCTTATCTCTTCTTTATCTTTTGCTGCTATCAACATGTCATCAACATAAAGAAGTAGATATACAAAAGAATCATCATCGTTTTTCTTAAAATAAACACAACTATCAAAACTGCTTCTTTTGAAATCATGGGTAGTCATAAAAGAATCAAACCTCTTGTACCATTGCCTTGGTGACTGTTTCAAACCATAAAGGGACTTTTTCAACAAGCAAACGTAGTCCTCCTTTTTTGAGACTATAAAGCCCTCTGGTTGTTGCATGTAAATATCTTCCTCAAGTTCTCTATGCAAGAATGCCGTTTTTACATCTAACTGATCAAGCTCCAAATCATACATGGCCACAATGCCAAGTAAGGCTCGAATTGAACTGTGTTTCACAACTGGAGAAAACATATCTATGAAGTCTACACCGGGAATCTGACTGTAACCTTTTGCAACAAGTCTTGCTTTATATTTGGGTTCTTCAATTCCTGGAATCCCTTCTTTCCTCTTGAATACCCATTTACAACGAACAGCCTTTTTACCCTTTGAAAGCTTTACCAAGTCCCACGTTTTATTCTTATGGAGTGATTCCATCTCTTCTTGCATGGCAATTATCCACTATTCTGAGTCTTCACAGCTTACTGCCTCGAAATAAGTAAATTGCTCTTGATTTGCATCAATATCTTCAGCCACGTTTAAAGCATAAGCTACTAGATCAGCCTCAGCATACCTCTTCGGAGGTTTAATTTCTCTTCTAGGTCTATTTTTGGCAATAGAATATTGTGGTGATGAAGTAACTTTATTTTGAACTTCTGTACTAACTTGAGAAGTTGACTCTGTTGCAGATACTGAATCAATCTGAAACTCCACTTGCTTTTGTTGTTCTTTATTGGAAGAGTCTTTAAGAGATAAGTTAGGTAACATAGCAGTTTCATCAAAAACAACATCTCTGCTAATCACAACTTTTCTATTTTCAGGACACCATAACTTATATCCTTTTACACCAGCTTTAAAACCAAGAAAAACACATTTAATGGATATTCGTTCCAATTTTCCATTATCAACATGAGCATAAGCAGGACACCAAAAATCTTTATATCAGAATAATCACCAGGCTTACCAGACCATATCTCTTGTGGAGTCTTTTTCTCAATGGCAATGGATGGAGATCGGTTGATCAAAAAACATGCAGTAGAGGCTGCTTCAGCCCAAAATGACTTCGGTAAATTAGCATTCGACAACATACATCGAACCTTCTTCATGATTGTTCTGTTCATTCATTCTGCAATGCCGTTTTTTTGTGGAGTATGACGAACTGTCAAATGTCTCATGATCCCTTCTGATTTGCACAATTCATTAAACTCATCAGAAAAAAACTCCAAGCCATTATCTGTGCGGAGGTGTTTTTATCTGTTTTCCTGTCTGTTTTTCAACCATAATTTTCCAAGATTTGAATGCAGAAAACACATCGCTTTTCTGCTTCAGAAAGAATGCCCAAACTTTTCTGGAAAAATCATCAATAAGAGTTAGCATATAATTAGCTCCACCTCTCGAAGGCACTCTAGATGGTCCCCAAAGATCAGAATGAATATAATCTAACACGAAGGGAATATAATCTAATATAATTAGCTCCACCTCTCGAAGGCACTCTAAGACTTTGGCATATAGTTAGCATTGCATTTTTGGGAAAAAAACCACGGGCAGAGGAGAAGAAGATTCACTAATGTCAAAAATTGAACCAATACAAGAGGAGATAACTACGCCTATTTATAGGTTGAAAAGCCTTATTCCAATCAAAACTAATAGAAGTAACGTAGTAAGGTTGAAACACCTTATTCTAATTAAAATAAAATAGATGACTTATTCTAATTAAAATAAAATAAAAGAAGTTTAGTTTATTTGGACTTTACTTTTATTTTATTTTACCACTGTATTTTATTTTAACAAGAATTCTAGTCACCTAATTCTAACAGTGTCAATCTTCTCGTTCACATTCGCATATTGTTTCACACACGGTAAATTTTGTTGAATAAAGAAAAAGTTTCACACGCCGGCAATAGTTATGGACTATGGTACTGAATTTGTAGTAAAGCTACGAAGCACCAATGTCTCCACCGTGAGACCTGGCCCAAACCCGAACAACACGCCCCACTCAAGACCTTCACCCGTGGTGGCTTTGCCTTCCAACACTGACATTTTCCTCATCTCTTCAAGAACAAAGATCACGCTTGGACTCCACATGTTCCCATATTCACTTAGCACATGCCTACTTGCTCTAAGCCTCTCCTTATTCAACCCAAGTTTCCCTTCAACTTCATTAAGAATAGCTACTCCATCAGGATGAACTACGTAAAATAAATTTTCCCATTCGCTAATGCCAAATGGAGTAAACGCTTCAACCATGCATTGCTTGATGTTGTTAGACACGTACTTAGGCAAATTTCTCGATAGATAATACTCCATCCCTATTTCACGTATTTTCCCTATTAGCATATCATCAGATTCAGGGATAATGGTCTGACTCGCTGATACAATTTGAAATAAAGGGCACTCATTGATGCTAACAATACGATTAGCACCAACAATCAAAGCCGCTGCCCCATCAGAAAAAATTGCAGAGCCAATGAGTATGTCTAAATGGGTCTCAGAAGGTGGTTGGAAATATATGGTCATGTTCTCGGAGCAAACAATAAGTACTCGAGCACCGGCATTGTTCTCAGCCAAATCCTTGGCAAGGCGTAGAGCAGTGGCTCTGGCAAAGCAACCATGATTATAAATCATGAACCTCTGAATGGAAGGTTTGAGGCCAATGAGCTTAGCAAGCTTACGGTCGGCACTGGACATGTCTATCCCTGAAGATGTGCAAAATATAAGGTGAGTGATCTTTGAAATGGGTTGTCCCCATTCTTTGATGGCTTTCAATGCCGCTTCCATACCAAGCTTAGGTACTTCTGTTACAAGAATCTCTTGACGGATATCAAAAGATAGAGCCTTGTAGATTGTTAAGTTGGGATTTTCTTTTAGCATGGCCTCAGTTAAGTACATGTAACGTTTCTTTATTGCAGATCTCTCACCTGGTAACATAAATAAATTACATCTGTATTAGTGAAGAAATGGAAAATTAATTTGATGGAAGATCATATATATATATATATGTACGTATAAAATAACAGTCCATCCCTAGCTTTTACAAAACTATGATACTTACATATTCGTCGAAATTTATCTTTCAATTGCATCATGTGTTCACTTTTAGTCACTCGAAAGTAGAAATCCGGATAATTAGCTTGGTAGAAGCAGTTGGGTGGATTTGTTGTTCCAATAGCTAGAATAGTGGCTAATTTCTCAACTTGACAAGCCTCCAAATTATTTTATGTTGCCATATCTAAATATTTTTGGTTCGTTGCTTTTTAGTAAAAGCTTTCAAATTTGAATTTATATAGAAATTATTTTGAGAACTTCAATTGCAAAAATAAGTGAGTTAGGCTTTAATGCTAATGAAGTTTTAGTATTTGGCCAACCTAACTTGCCGAATCCTAAATCTCCAAGAAGATTAAATCCTATTTCACAAGTGTTTGACAAATTATCTTATACAAGGACAAGTGTATTTCTTTCTTTTGGCTATTTCAATAAGATTTTATTAATTTATATTTTACTGTTTGAATATAATCATGTAACATCTCAAAAACAGGATTAGAAGAAGTTGAGTTAGTGAAACCATGGGTGATTATTTCTCAATTTGGAGCTAGATTTTGAAAATTATGACAAGTGTTTTAATATGGTTCAGTGGTTAAGTGTTTTGGTTATGTGTGTGAGGTTCTAAGTTTGAATCCTAATTTTTAAATTTTTGCCATTTGATTAAACCCCTACCTTTGGACATTTGAGTTATAAGATATTACAATCAATTAATGATAATGAAGAGTTTAGTGATTCAATGGTTAAACATCTGTCTATTCCCTTTAGTCTTGTGTTCAAATCTCTATGAAAGTAATAAGAAAATATTTTTTATTTATGCTTCATGTGAATCAATTTTATTTTTAAAAACATTAATTAAACTCCCAAAAACTTCTTTGGCTTCACGGGGAAAATTCCATTTTTGCTTATGTTATTCATGGCTTTGGCATCTCTCTCATTTAGCTCTCTTTCCCTCATGTTACCTTCTCTTTGCCATTTTGCTTTAAATCGATTCTGCACGAGGTTGACTTCTCATTCTTGATGCAACTCGTTTGACGGTTTTGGAATTGTTCGTGTTGCTTTTGAATCAAAATTGTATCAAGTGGGTATCGAAACCCTATTTTTATATTATTTTAATCGTTAAAGAATTGGGTTTTTGATGCCACATGAGCGTGTGTGCAGGCCGTGGGTGCCACACAACCGTGTTGGAGGCCATGTGAGAGGTCGTATGGTGGACCGTGCAACTCACTGTTTTCTGCATATGAGCCACACGGGTGTGTGGTAGACCGTGTGTGAGAAATTAAGGTGCAGAGGTCACACGAGCATGTTTCCAGGCCGTGTAACTCACTGTTTATGTATTAGAGACACACGAGTAGGAGACACGGGCGTGTACCCAGACCGTGTAACTCACTGTTTCGGAAGATAGGGGCACATGGGCAGCCACACGGGCACCTACATAAGCGTGTGAGCCTAATTTTGTGAAATTTTCATTTAAACCGTAATCGTCGTGCGCGGGCGTACGTAGGCCTCTTGTAGGGTTTAAATGATCTGTATTAAGCTATAAACTCGATATTTTTTGATCTGTTAGTTTAAAATCTGTTATTTGTACGCATGGTATACTGATATAAGATAATTAATAGTTGTTGGAGCCCATTTGTCCGACCCAGCACAATTAAAAAAACAAAAAAAAAAATAAAGTCCATTTTATATATTATAACGTCTTTTTTACAAAAATACCCAAACCCATTTACACAAACCTAGCCAACTATCAATTTACAAAAATAACCCACACAAGTCTACAAGCCTAATGCCCAAAGAGCCCAATAAGCCAAATCTCAAGAAAAATCAGAAACCCTAGTTACTAGGAGGTTTTCGGCATCGCTCTCTCTCGTGCCACATCAGTCACATGTTCCCGAGATCACCCATCACGCTTCTGACACCAGCCACCATCGTTGGGCTACCGAAGACACCTCTACCACTACCGTCAACTCTTGCAAAATAGAGACAAAAAGAAAACGACAACGAAAAAAAGATAAATAGAAAAAAAAGAAAATGATGATTGTTTGGCTATAAAAGCCATAAGAATTCACTATTTATTTTTTTTTACGAACACTTTGAAATAAAAAAAGAAATTTCAAAGGTAGATTACTGTGTTTTTTAAATATATATATATATCTTTTATTTCGAAAATAATTAATAAAAAAGAATAAAGAACTAGGGTTCTTACCTTGTTTCGCGTCCCTGTGTCGTGGTGGCCAAGGCTTGTCCCTGATGATGGGCAGTGTGTTTTGGTCGTAGGGAGCCCCCGAATGTCCTCATGTTCGCAAGGGATCTTCAAAAGAAAGAAAATAAAAAAAAACACTCTAAAAACCCTAGAAAAATTGAATGCTTTCGGATCTTTTTTAGGAATTTTGCTCAATTTTGGTAGATCTAGCCCCAAATCTGACCTTGGAATGAAAAACAGAGCAAAAGGCCTCTTTTGGAAAATTCGACCGCCGTAAGCGTCTGTTGTCGACGCTGATTATCGACGGCCACGACGGACCCTTAGGTCTGGCCATGGGGAGCTTAGAGAGAAAAAAGAGAGGGAGAGATGTTTTTTTAAGTGAAAGGAGAAAAATGATTTTTTTTAAAAAAAGGCTTTTATAGGCAATAGAAACGACGTCATTTTGGGCCCCCTCTAAATGGCCTTAAACGACGTCGTTTTGACATTTCGACCCGAGACCCAACCTGCGCAGCCCTAGGGTCCTCATGTTTTGCAAAAAGGGGAATTTTCTCCCTAGTCCTTTTGCCTTTAGAGCCTCTTCAATCTAGTCCCAATTTGACATTTCTTTCATTTTACAATTCAGCATTAAATTTTATTTTTTTTACATATAGGTCCTCTAACTATTCATCTATTTGGGGGTGACACGTGTACAGATTAGGGATAATTTCCCACTTAGTCCCTGTGTTTTCTAAATATTCAGATTTAACCCTTATTCTTTCTTTTTTTTTTATTTTAGCTTAAAATTTTATTTTAGTTTTAATTTAATCCTTTTATTGTTCTTTTTCTTTTTAAAATTCCCCTTTTATTCTGTTTTATTTTTAATTTGATCCTTTACTTATTTGGACTATTTAAATTTTGTTTTTTTTACAATTTAAGCCTTGTTGTTTTTCTTTTCTATTTAATTTAGTCGTTTTTGCTTATTTGTATTTATTTGTTTACTTTAGTGTTTAATTTTATCTATTTATTTATTATTTTTCTTCTTATTTTATTTTATTTTATTATTCGTTATTTACTTTTATGTCATTTAGTATTTTGCCTTCTATTTGATCCTTTATTATTTTGCTATTTTATTACCATTATTTTTATTTCTATTTTATTTTGTTGCATATTGTATTAAATTGTGTTCATTTAATTTATTTATCCATTTATGTTTTTATTTACCATTATCAAATTGTGTAAATTATGCATATATTCATTCAATCTTTGTAAAATATTTTAATGAATTACATGCCACTTTAATTTTTATATACATAAAGTTTCTAAACCGAGACAATGTTTCTTTACTTAGGGAATTCGAGAAATTGTGCCCTAACATATTGGGTATGATTTTTCCTTGAACCTAAGTAATTGAATATCCTATTTTAAAATAAAAAACGCTCTTTATTTTCGAAGATTCGAGGGGTTGTGTTCTAACTTACTGGACATGACTTTTCCTTGACTTGAAATAAATGAGCTTTCTTTGCAAAGTTCGATTTTTAAATGGCATCGAAACATATCATTCACGCATGTAAAGATCGCATTTTAAATTCTTTTCAATTTTCAACAACTAAAACATTAAATAATCGACTAGGTATCAATTTTGAGCATTTTGAAGGTGCTAATCCTTCCCACACTTAACCGACTCCTGAACTCACTTTTCTGATTTCGTAAGTTAAAAATCATCATTTTAATAATTTTAATATTTTATTAAAATGAATAAATTTCGAGGTGATCCAATCACACCTAATTAAAAAAAGATTGGTGGCGACTCCATTTCCGTTTTTCAAAATATAAGTCGGGACTTTTTAAAAAAAGTTTCGATAATAGTGACTCGATAATGTGACTTTATTTGGATACATTAAAGTATGTGTTTTGTTAAGGTACGATTCGTATTCTGTTAAGCATACAGATACGCTTGTGTTACTATTTTGATTAAGGATATTTGATATCTAGATAACTGTATGAGATAATTATAAATAATCTTAACACTCTGTTATACTGAAACTGTATGATCACATTTGTGTGTGAATTATACATATCTGTCATCTGTTCTCTGCATTTGCATGGGTCGAGAATTATGAATTGAAGGAATTGTTCTGTACGAAATCGGTGGCTAAATCACCCTTATATGGTGTGTAGGGTTGGATAGGTATTATACACATATATGGTGTGTTGGGTTGGACGGAGATGGTGTGTAGCGGATAGGGGTAGGAATCTGCATCTGTAACTGTATTTGTATTATATCTGCATCTGTAACTGTATTCATATTATATCTGTATTTGAAATTGTATTCATAATATGTCATTAAATTTACATGTGTTATCACGATTTATATTGTGCTTGATTTTTGGTTATACACCGTGATTGGTAGCTCACCCTTTGTCTTATCTTTATATGTTTAAATAAACATATGACTTAGAACCAGACAGTGTATGAGAGCTCGGATTGTTTTTGCACTGATTTAACTATGAATAAATCTTTCGGGTTTGAAATCTGTTTTTTGCATTCATTCTGGTTTTTTGCTAAATTCGTTAATAATCTATAATTTCAAAAATGCGAAACTACAAAATCACTCAAATCGATGAAGTGGTTTCGATTTTCAAATTAAAACTCCGAAAGAACTAAGTCAAGCAATGTTTTAGGGTATTGGATGGCAAAAGCTTTGGCGTATCTATTGAATGTACAATCGCAACATCGCTAAGTATAATACGAGTAACAATTTTTATACGCAAAATATCCATATAAATCTGAATTATTGTGGTTTAAACTACGAGCTTTTCTTGTTTTGAATTAGAAATGACAATGAAAAGGTCCATGAGAGTGGTAGAAAGAACATGGTAGTCAATTCTGGACCAATTCTAATCATACCAGTTAAAGTGCATCGATCTAGTTTTAAAGCGGAACAAGCAATGCCATTTTCCGTACCATTGAAAATTTTGATTCATATCGATTACATTAGCTCGTTTCGATCAATTATAATCACATCAATTGAAACACGATGCACCGATCGGTGCATGAATAATATTAAAAATAAAAATAAAATTTTAACCATTTACTATTATACTAAAAACTTAAGTACAATTTATTAATGAATAAAAATTATTATTGTAAAAAGTAAAATCTAACGTTTTAAATCTGCAAATATTCGTGTGGGGGGCTTCGAGAATAAAGATACAAAGTTTTTTTTGAAGAAATACGAGGGGATCGAAAGGTCTAGGACCATTTTGGGGATTTTAGGGTTAGATTTGGGGGATTTTAACCCTAGATCTAGTGTTAGAGTTAAAAAAAAGCAAAAGGGGGTTTTTCGACAATCGGAGATGACAATCGCCGTCCCAAACCATGGCGGTGGTTCACCGAACCTAAGGCCGGCCTTGAGGATGTTTGAGAGAGTGGGATGAGAGAAAAAAAGATTGTTTTAAAATACAAGGAAAAGTGAAATTTTTTAAGGATTTGAGGTTTATACAGCCCCAAACACGTCGTTTTGACACCCCGACCTGAACACAATCCAGATCCCTTTTGGGATCCGTGTGTTTTTGTAAAAGGGGATATTTTCCCATTTGATCCTTCCGTATTTTTATTTTAATTTAAAATTGCACCTTTAATTTTATTCGTTAGGCAATTTAGTCCTCTAACCCAATGTGGATCCTCTGGGGAGTGACACGTGTACGGAGGTTGGGATATTTTCCCTTTTAGTTCTTGTAAGTTTTATATTGCTTTAATTTAATCCTTTATTCTATTTTTTAATTTTAACCTTTAATTTGTTTTTAATTTTAATTCAATCCTTTATTTATTTTATTTTACCCCTTTTATTTCTATTTTTTTCAATTTATGCTTCAATGTTTTCTATTTTTTTAATTTAGTCCATTGTTTTTTTTAATTTTAATTGTTTATTTATTTTCATCTTTATTTTTATTTTTATTTTTTGTTTACACTCTTAGTATTTTTTTTGTTTTATGCAATTTACATACTTGCCCCTTTAATTATGTCATGTTTATTTTTTATCTTTTATTTTCCTTAGTTTGTTATTTAATTATATCATGATTACAAATTTTTGTTATTGTTATTATTACCATGGATTGATCTTATTATTATTATTATTATTATTATTATTATTTTATCTTATTATTGTAAGTATTTTTATTTTGTCATCATCAAATTGTATATTATACTCACACATGTTCATTCTTTTTTGTAATATAATTACCCAATCTTTTTATACATTGTATACACAAAATTTTTAAACAGAGGCAATATTCTTTACTTAGGGGGCTCAATAAAATTGTGCTCCAATTCACGGGGTACGACTCTATCTTTAAACCTATGTAATGGGATATCCTATTTAAAATTAAAACGTGTAAAACTTAATTAATTGATAAATGATTTTTATTTTCGAGGACTCGAAATGTTGTGCTCCTAACTTACGGGATATGACTTTTTCAATTAACTCGAAATAAAAGATCATTTTCTCTAGAAATTTAATTTTTTAAACGGCATCGAAACTTATCATTTAAGAATCACATTTTAAATTTTCCTCGAGCTCTCGATTTTCAACACTAAGATATTAAATATTCGACTAGGTACCAATTTTTGACATATGAGGGTGCTAATTTTTCCTCCTATGTAACCGGCTCCCGAACCCATTGTTATAGCCCAATTTCGTCCGAGCTTTTAAGTCTAATTTTTTACAAAGCCCGTAAAAAACCCTAAACTAAAAAATAAAAAAAAACTAACAACTGCCCTTGGATGCTTGGCCACCGCTGTCTTTGCCCGGAAATCTTGAAGATTTGCAAATCTGCAAAAAAATAAAGGAAAATCACAAAAAGATTGTAAATTTTGTGTCATAAAAACACGAAATCAAATGTAATAGAAGAATTTTTTTTGGAATAAAACTCAAAGATTTTTTTATACAACATTAAGAGGAATTTGTTTTTTAAGATTGAGACGTACATTCAAAGAGAATTCGAAGTAAATATTGAGGTATCGATTTGTATTTGTATTTCTTCTTCTTCTTTTTCTTTTTGAAACTAAAAAAACAAATATGGATCTAATTTTTTTTTACCTTTTGATGTTGATTCGTCCTTGGCCTCTTCCGGGTATGTGAGGCCTATGGCTTCCTTCGAGTTTGCTCGGAGTTAATCGAAGTTCGTCTTATTATTATTATTATTATTATTATTATTTATTTTTTATTTTGACATTTAATTTATTGATTTTTTTGTTTATTTATTTATTTGTCATTTATTTTCATACCTAATCTCAATTATTTTTTGTTTATAATTATTTGTTTATTTTAGCATTTTATTATTATTTATTTTTATTTATTTATCTAGTTGTTATTTATTTTCATGTCATTTTATTGTTATTTATTTTATTATTATTTTATTTAATTTGACTATATTATTATTATCTTGTTTGTTTATTTATTTATCATTAATTTTATATTTTTTTCTTTTTATTTAATTACATGTTGTTAGTTAATCCTTAATTTAATTATGTTAGATATTTTTATGATTGTATTTCATATATTTATTGTTATTTATTTATTATTTATTTATTGGTTATTCATTTTTTGATATTTACATTTTCGATTTTATTTAATTTATTTATTGTTTTATTATTTATTTTTTGTTATTTTTATGCTATTAATATTTTTATCTTCATTTAATTTTATTTATTCATTGATATTTTTATTTATTTATATGTCATATTTTTTACTTTTAAATTAATTACATGCTTTATTATATATTTGACTTAATTATTTTAGAGTTTCCATAATTATGTTTTATATTTATTGTTTCTTATACTATTAATTAATTAATTAATATTTATTGTCATTATTATTACGATTATATTGTGACTTTACGTACTCCTATTTATTATTTTATTATGTTATTAATTCTATTTAATTGTATTCATTTAATTTATTTTATTCATGTATTTTTATTTTATCATTATAATTATAAATTATGTACATATTCATTTATTTTTGTATAATATTTTATTAAATAGATTGCATGACATTTTTAAACAAAAGCTGTTTTAAAAAATCGATGTTGTATTTTTTATTTCAGGAATTCGAGATTTACTTATTGGATGTGATTTAAATACATTTTCTCTTTGAACCAAGATAATCAAAAATTCTATTTAAAATTAAAATACACGAGATTTACTTATTAGATGTGACTTTTTTTCTCGATTAACTCGAAATAATGAGTTTTCTTCGTAAAATTTAATTTTTAAATAAAATAAACATGTCATTCATGCATTTAAGGATCACAATTTAATTTTTTTCTCGAGTTTTTTATTTTCAGCAATTAAGACATTAAATAATCGACTAGGTACAAATTTTGAGCGTGTGAGGGTGCTAATCCTTCCTTATGCGTAACCGACTCCCGAACTCACTTTTTATAATTTCATAGGTCAACAATCATCATTTTAATAATTTTAACATTTTATTAAAATGAATAAATTTTGAAGTGATCCAATTACACCTATTTAAGAAAAGATTGGTGGCGACTCCATTTTCGTTTTTCAAAATATAATTCGGGACTTTTTTTAAAAAAATGGTTTCGACACACATTGTCTTTTGATTTCGAAGACTAAAATGTTATTTTAATAATTTTAAATATATTTCAAGGTGATCCAATCACACCTTATTTAAAAATGATTGGTGGCAACTCCATTTTCGGTTTTTTAAAATAAAAGTCGAGACTTTCGAAACAAAAGGTTTCGACATTCAATATATATAGTGTTTCAATAACTACAAATGAAAGGTCGTAAGTAAACAAAACTTATAACATTTGGTTATAGGACAAAAGAAAAAAATTTGTTCAATTGATTCACATTACGCTCTGTAACATTCCATACCCGACCCGATCGACAAGGTGTCACATTCTTTGTCGGATCAACTATGAACAAATCAAAAATTGATTCACAACATCAAATATTCAAGTACGAGTAAAATAGGTATATAAAATGATAAGTATTCATTTTCGTGTCTTATACGAGCTTACGAAAGCTCTAATGCTAACTCGAAGTTGAATTAGGACTAAACTATAATGTTTACAAAATTTCAAGTTGACATCACCAAGCCACATACTGACTTGGCTCCTTGTTGTAACGATCCATGCTTGACGTCGGGTCATGCCATAATGGCTTGATCTTGTCACGACGATACTTACTTGACGTCGTGACGTGACATATTGATTCTCAAGATACCAATTAGCTCCAAGAAACTACACCTAAAACAATAATTCTTTTCAATTACAATTCACCAAATCAACCAAATCATACCATTTACAAAAGTTCAATCCTAGAATATTTCATCACTTATGTCTTTAAACTACCTAAACACATGTATTAGTTAAACAACTATACCATCTACCATATATTAATCAAGTTGTTATACATACATTCATATTTAATTTACTAAAATAACCAACTTTCATACAACCAATTATGCAAGCCAATTCACATATGCATCTGCATCATTTAATCATTTTCAACCTATCTATTCAAGCCTCAATACAACAAAATCATCAGTTTGACCGTAAATCGACTCGACTTAGGTACATGTCATATTTGAAACAAAATGGAACTATACGAACTTGACTAAGTTAGGGATCGTGCCCTAGATATTGGATCATGGTAAACAGCACAAAGCACATAACACTTAAAGACAACACGTGCCCTAACTGACTTGTGAAATCATTTATTATTTCCTTCAAAATAGAAATAGATCAACGAGCCAAAGAAGAGTCGGCATTCGAGTATCTACGACCAATCCATTTTATAAGAGAATCTGTTAGTGGCCGTGGAGGTTCATCGACGGTAGTAATTGATATTTGTCCATCAGAGCCCACAAAACAACAATGATGCCCACAAAACAGATCTATAAGAGGAGAGAGGAAACATGTGGAGTGAATAAGAGAAAAAAGGGAAAATTGAGTTGGTGGGAGAAAGGAAAACATGAGTGATAATCAATCCGGAGGCCACCACCGCTAGCGGGCAAAATAAAGGAGAAGAAACAAATGGTGCTGAAGGAAGATGGAAAAGTACCAAAAATAAAATTTTGAAAGTATACCAAAAAATTATGAGGGATATAAAAAATGAGAAGGTATAAAAAATTTTATAAAGAATACGATTATATTTTTTTGCCTTAAAATTTTTGCTTTATTTATTTAATTTTCAGTATTTTAAAGTTTATTAGTATATATAATAAATTTTATTAGAATGCAAAATTAATATTTTTATACGTAAAATTGATTTCTCAGATCAAAACTTAATTTTGAAAGCATACCAACGCATACAAAAAATTATGAAAGATTACAAATAATTATGGAATACAAAAAGTTATGAGGAGATACAAAATTCTAAAGAAGTAAAAAAAATATGAGAAAGTAGTACAAATTATGAGAGAATATAAAAAAAATGAAGAGTTTTTTTTCTTTTCTTTTCTTTTATTTACCAAATACCCCGTACTTTAGTGTTAAAGGGGAGCTTACAGGAAGCTAATTGAAGGAGCTTTCCCTAGAATTTTCCCTAAAACTTAAATTCATGAGAGGAAGGTTTTCTGTGATAATATCTGCGAGATACGTCCTTTTGGCTTTATTAGATTTATAATTTAGTCCCTATTTTAATTTAGTTTATTTATTGAAATTAATTTATGTTTTATATGATTTAAATTATTTGGTAATACCCTTTCATTAAGCTTCAATTTATTGTATAATTTATTTAGCTTCACTATCTTTTGTATAATTAATTTTGATTTTGATTTTGTTGAGTTGAACTTTTAAGTGATATTTTTTTAGTGAATTCTAACATATATATTGCGCAATAAGATTAACTTGTGTTTTTCTATTTTAACTCATTCAAGATTTTAATTACATGCAAGTTGGTCCCTCTAATCAATTTTAGTTCAGTGAATCGAGAATTTATAATACTTGCACTTTTAGTCCTATTTTTTAAAGTTAGATTGTTTGATTAAGTCTTTTAAGTAAACTTTTTAACTCCTTCAAAAATTTAATTACATGTAAGTTAGTTCACCTTTTTTTATGAAGCAAGTTGGTTATATTTCATAATTTACTTACAAATTAAATTTTAATTAAAATAAAAAAATTGGTTTGTAATTTTTAAATACATTTTAAATAACTATGTTAAAACTTCCATCAGTCTAAAAACATATTTCTATTTAAAATATACTGTCAAAATCATAAAGAAAATTTTAAAAAAATTTAATATTATTCGTTTATTTTATATAAAAATATATAATAATTAAAATAATTAAATTAAATCATAATCAATTTAATAAATTAAAAGCACTTTGTTATACACAACAATAGTTTAAAAAACATATTACAAATAAAAACTTGGATGGTGATAATGGATTTAATAATGGAACCGCCAATGAAATTTTTAGATTCTACAATCGGCGTTAGAGGTTTGGCAAGTTTCTCTGTAGAGCACAACATCCAAGAACTTGTATGCATGTCATTTAAGCTAATACTAAGGTGGGATTACATCATTAAGGAGTAAGAAAAGAAGAAAAAAGAATGAAGTATGTTTGAAATTGCAGGTTAATTAAAGAGCATTGTAGATTAGAAAGAGAAAGGATTTTTTGTCACTAGTATTCACAAGATAATTAAACAAAGAAAAATGTTGATAGATAGGCAATTTGAATGAATGATGTATAAGAACTGGCATGTCATGAATAGACCATGTACGTCGCTCTTACATTCGATTCCACGTACAGCAATCTTTTGATTTGTTTTCAGCTATCAACATATTTTGTCGATGCTGGCGGCCAAGGTGGACTTTGGCACTGCACCGATGATGCTTTCTTTCTTTCCCCTCCATTCTTGAAAAACAGCACGGTTGGGATGCTCCTTATCCCCAACTCCGTGGCGATGTTGGGGCTTTCATCAGTGTTGAGCTTGTAACAAGCTATCTTTCCTGCATATTCTTTTGCTAAGTCTGCGATCACTGGCTCAATCATGCGGCAAGGTCCGCACCATGGTGCCCAAAACTCCACCAATACTGGGGTCTTACTCCCCAGCACAAGCTCTCCCCAGCTTGCTTCAGTCACCGCTTCAACTGCAAATGTGCAGAACCTTAATCAAATTCTGCCTATAACTTTATTTCCTACAAAATTTCATCATTCATGCCACTGTATGATAGTTGAGCTATTTTTCTTTTAATTTAAACCTTTGGGATAATCAACCACCCAATTTAACATAGCAGTGGAATCCTTCTCCTATGACCCATCAGGCCTCATCCTTACTTTTCCTTAAAAGTATAAAATTCAGGTCATTCATATTTCATACAACAATAACCAAATTACTTTAGGAATCTTATTGATAGGCAATGCATTTAACTTCGTATCTCTAATGCTTACTCTTTAGTTTTAAGTACCTACCATGGACGCTCAGCTACTGAGCTTGTTTAGATAAAAAACTTATACAGGGCTTGCATAGCATTAAAGGCAACAATAAAACATTGTTTTTAATTTATAAGAGATAGCTGCGTACCTTGATCAACAGCTTCACTAGCTTTGCAGATGAGCCTGGATTTTTGGCATCTGCCATTGAATGAATGAGCAAAAGATGAAGAGAATGACAGGTTGGGTTTGTTGAACCCTCGAAATGTCGGCAAATGAATCTTCTCAACAGATGAAAATTGATGGCGGTATCTTTGCATCACACAAGCTCTAGTGGTGCAAACTGAGCTCAATTGAAAACAGTTTTCCAAGGCCATCTTTAGCTCTTCCCCTGAAAGTCTCGCAAGGATCGATGATAAAGATATGGACCTTGCAGGGGGGTGCCTTTTTTTTTTTCTTTGGAAATTTTTGGCTTAATATTTGTGAGGTGCTGGAGAGAGCTAAAACTGAAGTAGATAACGTTTAATATTTAGTGAATTTTTTACATTAAGCAAAAAGAGGAAAAAATCATAAGGCAGTGGAGTGGTTTCCTTGGTTGACCACAAATTTCTCATCCATTAAGTAGTCACAAAATGTAGGCCTTACGTACATTGGTTGGCCATTGGCCCCTCAGCTTGGTAGGGGCAGATGAAACCCAAAACTGTGGGCTTCTCAATGGGTTCTAACTTTTGAGAATATCAAATTGAAGACCCAATCCTTAAATGGGAGCAAATATTTCATATGGATCAATATTATACTACAAGTAACAATCCCTATTAGTCCCTGAGATTTGACATCAGCACAAAAGAAGTGCATCTGGATCCTACACAAAATTATAGTTACAATGACCATACATAACTGAACTAAAGCCAGGTACCCAGAAAAGGGTAACATTAACTCGATAATTCTACCTCCATGCTGAAGCAACAATCAAGCTTTTGCCTTCCCAACCAAAATGAAGTGCTCCTAAATCCTCCTTCAGCTTGTACCTGTCACAGTACTCCCTGATTAGCTTCTGGATTATATCGATTACATTTGGACTCATTGGACAAGAAGTGAAGCCAGCCATCGTCATCCTTGCCCTCCATTTTCCTGCAACTTCGTACCGCTCTATTCTTTCCTCTCCCTCACAAGCGACAATGTTGACTATGTCCCGTGCCAAGCACTGCCTTTCAACATTCATCCTGTCCTGACTCTCCCTTGGAAGTGTAACGTCCAGGGACTCGAAGACAGTGGAGTAGTAACTGTAGGCTTCAATGAACCTTGGGAAAAAGGGAGATGTGTTTGTGTTCACATCTTGCTCAACGACAGTAACAAGTTTTGGATTTAAGCTCTTAACCATCCGAAGAAGCTGGTCTCGCTGATTTATTGTTGAAACACTCTCATCAGGCATGTGGTGCAGCTGAAATGCGAAGTTCACTACAAGTGCTTCTCCAGGCCGGCAATCCAACATAGATGGAGTGACAAGTGAAGTCCTTGAGGCAACAGCTTGAAACTCGAATGACACGCCAAGTACTTCAGCCAGCTTCTCGAGTCTTAGTCCAATGATTTCGAGACCTCCGTTAAGACGTTGAACGGAGTCGGGATCATCAACCCCAGTTAACCTCAAGTGAGGTGGCTTACCAGGCAACTTAGCAATTGATTGAATCAGTGTAATATATTGGCTACCTTGATTTATATCGAAATCTATTATATGTACCCTCTTTTCATCTTTAAACGCCTCTATAATTGCACCATTTGCTGCCATAAATCCAAATTTAAAACAAGGGCACACCTCAAAGAGGATTTGCATGGCTGCAAGCCTATCAGAAGAAGGGGGTTCTTTGCATCTTAAAGCTTTATAAAGATATTTTCCAGATGCAGCCACGCGAGCAGCAAGACCTTCAACCATGTAGGCCGCAATTCTCTGAGGAGGATCTCCATGAATCGACACCAGCTGGCGAAGCTCATTTATTATGGATGAAGCTCCTTCAATGTTGCCTTCTGCGAGTACAGCAGCACACTCAATAAGCATTTGCTTAGGAGTCCTAGATGAAAAATTTGATGCCTCTTTGATGCTGCTGATGCTACTGAGATCAGATTCTGAGGAAGATGACTCCTTTGGTGATTCATGAATCGGTTCTGTCCGGACAGGATCGGACCATTCACCATCTATTTCCATGTTCAGACCAGTGCCAAACATATCACCTACATCAACATCATTATCACCAAGCAGATCTCTCTCCAGTTCTTGAAGCATCAGTTTCATCTTATCTGTATCATGGTCTAATGTATCTGCACTTTGAACTTCCAAGTAATCTGACAAAGGAAATCAAATTAAGAAAACTTAAGAGTTCAATGGTTTCTGAACAGTTACGGAGAAAACTGAAGTACCTCTTGGCTGATAAGAAGAGACATCCTGCTGGCGAAATGAACTTTCTGAAACATCAGAACTAGATGGATGCATAAGCTCTTCCGAATGAGAGTCAACAAAGAACTTTTCATAGCACTCACTGCTGTATGAATCAGTAATGGATCTAGGCTTATGCTTATCAGAGCCAAACATTTGAGTGGACAAGCCAGAACTGTCACCGCTACCCTGTACTGAATAGAGCTTTGTATGTCTACATGCTGCGATAGCCGGTTCTGTGGATGTTACTAATGACATGGTTTCAACTCTCGGGATGGTCGTATTACAAAGTGAATCCTGAAGAAAAAATTGCTAGTTAAACAGTTGCTTATCTCATGTTCGTAGCAGTAGGAGGAACCTAGTATGCCTGCTGATGGAAGACATGAAATAGAAGAATGCCTCTTCAAGTAAAACTGGCTATGAACGTGAATAGCTTATGTGTAACATAACATAATCCATGCTATGTGACTAATCATCGGCAGCAAGGTAAGAAGTTTCTGCATTCAAGACTAGGAACGTCTTAAGGAAGATGCCGAGGAGCGAGATAACGAATTTGCCCATGATTTGGTAACATCATCAATGCACAAATAACAAAGAAGGTAAGATAGTCTATGATGCTGGAAGTATAGCCACAGAATAAAGATTGGCGGTCTTTCAGGTAAAGATCCCTAGGCAAAGAACACTCTTTTGGGACCATCATAAATCAACAAAAGGAACATAACCAAAAATGAAATTATGAATTAAGTCTAAAATCTAGTTTCTTACAAGGACCAAAGTCCAAGAAAAGACTGCTATGATAGAAAGTAGGCAGCATACAGAGAAAAAGCTAAACATTCAAATTCCGGGATTATGACAAACACATCAAGAGGATCATACTGTAGTTAATTTTAAGACAAGATGCAGATTCATATCATTTGAACAATAATCTAAAAGGGAAAAAGAAAATCAATGAAGATCTAGAGGTTCCAAGGCTTTTCTACTTCACCTGATAGATGAGAAAGAACTTAAGTGGAAGCAGCACAGATCATCATTTGTACAGTCAAATCCTGCAATTTAGCAGATTACTCTATATATAAAGATGACCCTCAAAATTGTCTTCCCAAGGCTTTTGACCTTTGTGGTGAAGTAGTTAAATACCTACCCAAAAGCAAAGATGACTCCTTTATTGTTATTCTTTAATCATATATATTTAAAAGAAAAAAGAACTTTAGAATATGAGGTTAGGTATGAATGAAATAAAAAATCCCAACAAAGAAGTAGAAACAAAACAAAACTTGTAAGAACAAAAAATAAAGAAACAACACCCTGATAAGGAAATATTTAGTTATAAACTTTAAAGCTATCATATACACACACTTGGTGATTGGAGTTTAAGCTGAAATTTCGTTTTGGAATTGGATCCGAATTCCGAATTTAGTTTAGTTCTAACGTAGTTACTGAACACAGGGGAGTGCATACAAGAATCTGAAGAGATGAATATTCTATGACCTCATTTTGAGAAAAGTAAAAGAAAGAAAATCTGAAGTACAAGCATGGAAAATGAAAAGTAGTGAGAAACTGACCTTAAACTCAAAAAGATTCCATTGTTTTTTGGTGGGGGTTCTTAGTTTCTAATGACAGATCTCTGCATCCCTAAAAAAGGGTTAAAACAAACACTTCTTATTTTCTTTGTATGCGTTTTAGTCTGCATGTTTATACCAACTTGTCTGACTCAGATAATCAGACAAGTTGTTTGACAGAATAATTTCATATTTTCATGGTCTGGTCCAATACCACCATCACTCAATCCTCGCCGTATGTATATAAATATTTGTTTATGATATTTTATTTTTCACTTAATTCTATAAATTTATAGAATTTAATATTTGTTTAGGATTGTTAGACTTAATTTTGAACTTCTCTACTAAATTACCATAATTTAAAATTTAAATGTTTAATAACAATTATTGTATACTAAAATGATTAGTTTCTTAAAAATATGAATGTAGGATTTTTTTTTTAATTAGTAAGTGTAACATTTATTTAGTTTTAAATTTTTTAAATACTAATTATTAAAGAAGTAAAAGGGGGAGTATTTGGTACCATTTTAGGTACCATACTTTGTAGCTTTAAAAAATTGATATGCGTCTCTATTTTTTTTAATATTTTACTATATATTTATAGAAAATTTATCAACTCCTTGAGTACTCCACATATGAAGTTAGAACTTTGCAACGCATCATTTGCCATTTCTTTTTCTTTTCTTTTTTTTTCTATTTTGAGTTCTCAATATGGAAAATGGGAGTTTGCTTTAATGAGGTTTATTTTAGTACTAAAAATGATGTTTGTTTTAATGGGAGAAATTTGAAATAGAGTTTATTTCAAAATTTTGTAAAAATTTCTTTGTAAGGAAGATGAAAACGGAAGAAGAAAGATTGAGAGATGATATTTTTATTTTTAATTTATTTTTTATTGAATGTTAATTTTAATTATTTAATTTAATTAAAAATATATATGTCATAATTTGATTGATTTGGAGGTATTATTTAATGAGAATTAATAGTTAGTATTTAAAGTGGTAATGTAATAAAATTTTAAGTACTTATTTTAATAAAAAAAAACTTCAAATACCCAAATAAATTTTTTTGCATAATTTAAATATTTATTTTTCATATAACCCTTTTTTCATTTCCTTAAAAAATCCATCCCATATATTTATTCTCACGAATTTAAAAAAATTATCCATCATTTTCAAAATTACCCTATATTCCTTTTTTTTTTAACTAAAATAATGGATGTCCATAGACATTAGACCGTTAAATTAAATTTTTTATGCGTTTTCTTCGCATAAGCAAACAAACTTCAGGCGTGTAAACTCGTATTTCCAAAACGCGTGAATAGATAGAAAGACGGATAAGGCCTCGGTAAGTTACTTGTTTTACATCTTCCTTCTTAACTCATTGTGACCCAAAAACACGGTCGAAAGTGGTAACTATGGAAATATGAGAAACAGTCAACGCCAAAATAAAATTACAGAATTTGGGTGGATTTTATTGTTTTTTAGAATTTATTATACTTCATTGACTCTTTCCAATTCAACTTAAAAGAGTCAACGCCATAATAAAATTATAGAATTTGGAGATAATTTCGACAAACCTATTCCATTGTATAATTTGGGGAGTGAAAAAACGGATAAGACCAATATTTCACACTCATTGAGTAGTTAATTAATCTCTAAATTTTGTAATTTGATTTAGATATGAATCTGACATTCATTTGAACGTTCATTTTTTCACTTTCAATTTATGTAATTGGATAGATTTTTTAAAGTTATTTGCGAAAATAACTCTTTAATAGTAAATAATCCAATGAATTACATCATCAATAATAATTTTAGTGCATCTTGTGACCATAATTCCACCCTCCATCTTTTGGATTTGCTAACACCCCTTCTCTCTCCTAAACCAACAAAAAATAATGTCAAATTCATGTTGATTAGAGAGGACTCACGATTCAACTCATTCCTTATTTAATGAATCCGTATCCTTTTGTTTTTACTAGCAAGCCATCCTACATAGTTTAATAGATCTTTTGCTTGTCTAATTACTGTAACCGAACTTGGAGAAATCTTGTCAAACAAAACTCTATTCCTATGGCACCAAATCAATCACAATGTGCAAGCTATGTCGTGAATTGACATATCAATTTAAGCCTTTTTCGACACTTAATGAATTTATACTTAAATATTTTATGGCTTTATTACCTTACTTAAATCTATATACCGATCCGCTCTTATTCCAATTAACCAATCCAATTTAATTTCAATAGCTTTAGTCTTAAATTGATTCTTAACCACCTCAATTCTTAACCTTATTTTATTTAAACAATCAACTTTTCAATGATTATTTTTATTTAAATTTTAGTAACATACTGTTTTTGTATAAGAAGTAAACAGTAAGGATTATTTAATGATTAAATTTAAAATTAATGTGAATTAAAAATTTAAATACGAATATTTTAGCACTCACTTGTCATTCAGATTGCTAAATTAAACCTCTATTTTTTGGTAAAATTATTTGTTTAATATCTAATTCTGGTGTTATTAAATAAAATGGACCTTTGAACAAGATTGCAACTGAAAAGAAGGAACAAAAAAAAAAAAAGGTGAAGTTGTGATGAATGATAAGATAAGAAATAGCGGGGTATTGAAAATGTTGCAAATTCCTTGTTTTAGGAATATATTAATATGGAGTCGTAATCACCTCCTTCATCACTTTATCCAATGGAAAATTGACTACTCCATTTGCTATCTTACAACTCACAAAGGGATAAGAAGAAAGCTTAATTTTAGATTAATATAAGTGGAATTTTGTACTTTGAGAAATTCAAATTTTAAATCTCTTTGTCCGATTTTTAAAAACTAATTGTGGTTGAGATTAATTAATCATTCAACTTTCCTTCCTTTTAACCAAACTGACTTTATATAAATAATCCCATTTAATTTAGCTTTAATCACTTTAATTTCAATTTACTCAAAACTTTTTCCTTTTTAATAATAGCCTCCCCTTAAATTCCATGTGTTGGCCTGATTATCAAGGTGTTCATTGTCTCAAGTGTGACTTGAGTTCAAGTCGCCCTAATCGCGTTGCACTTAGAGCCTTGCCCTCCCTTTGTAATTCACCAAAAATAAAAATAAAAATAAAAGCCTCCGCTTGCATCTCGTGTGTTAACCTGATAGTCGAGATGTTCACTACCGCAGACCACCAAATGTGACTTGAGTTCGAATCACGCTAATCACATTGTTATTAAAACAATTACTCTCCTCTTATAATTCACCAAAAAAAAAAAATCCTCCCCTTGTTTCAAAATTAAATAATAACAAAAGCCTTCCCTTCATTAAAAGGATGAACTATATCCAATTATGAAAATATCAATTTATTTGCTTTTTGTATAAAAGTTATATTTTCTGCTACCTAGTTATTAAAAGTTAACGATCGATTGATACAATACTATCATATCATATATATATATGTCATTTGGGATTCCCACAATCACATTATTACTTTTGAAAAAAAAAAGTTAATGGTACCAAATGCAGATTCGGCCTCCAGACGTCAATACCAATGTTTAACCGGGCCTCCAGTTCTTATATTCTTCAGATTTTTCAAATTGGTCCTCTATATTTAATTCCAATAATTTAATCTATACTTATTTTTATATCATACATTTTTAATTGACTTCGATTAAATTTGAATGTGTTGTCACTTGAGCTTTTAATTTTTATATCAAACATTTGAATATTAAAATATCATATATTCAAATTTATCGGACACATAATACAATATTATTACTTGAACTTTAATTTTCATATATGTTGATACAAGTGTTCAACAAGGAGGAGATAAGTAGGAGAAGGTGGTGGTGCTAAGGAGGGTTGGTTCACCTGAGTAGTCGGAGAGCCAAAAAAGAGAATAAGTTAAGGAGAAATAAGGAAGCAAGGAAGGCTGTATGCAGGTAAAGGCTTAGGGTTGTTGAAAGGCAGAAGATCTTTCCTTCATCGTCTTGGAGGGTATATATAAGGGGAAGGATCCCTGGCTAGTAATGCCACATTACCTACAATATGAGTGTTGGATCGCACGTGTGGTCGACCAGGTGGCAAGCCAGTTGTCCTCATAAATGGTATTGTTTTAACATTCCCTTGGTTGATGTATTATAAGGTTACACCCAAGTGGTTCTTTGGTGATCCCCTCTTAGAGGTGAATGCATTCTCGCTAGAAGTGAGTGGCTGAGATGATGATGCTCCCAAGTGATTGGTCACCCCATGACCAGTTGGGTGTTGTAAGACGGTGGACCATTTTAGTATTATTTTTGAAAAAAAAAGTTGTGTGTTTGGTTAAGTGGAACAGTGGAGAAATGGAACAAGTGAATGCAAAAGTGGAATGATGGAAGGATAAAATGAAAAAAATGAAAAAATGAAAAAAAAATTAGTGTGCTTGGCAGGAAAGAAAAATGATAGGAAAAAAATATGAGAGATGGTCATTTTTTATTCTAATATATAAAAATCAATCTTTCTGAATTATAATGATGAAAGAAGAGAAAATAAGATAGATGATTATGTTAGCTCAAAAGCATGTATTTTTTAATTTTTTTTTGTTTTTTAACTCTACTAAACAATGGATGGAAAAAATTACTTTTTCTTTAAATTTTTCTATTTTTCCTACCAAGCAAAGCTATAGGAAGAAAATTTATATTTTCCATCTTCCAATTTTTTATCATTTTAATTTTTCATCTTTCTAATTTCCTTTTCACTCTTCCAAGAAAAACCTTAGGGTATTAATTTTATTAAAATTAAAAATAATGAATTAATTATATATTTTAGTTTTTAAAAAAATCAACATTATGTAACGTGGTCAATGACTTAAACTGGAAGTCATTGTAAGCCGAAAAAAGTTTTAATTTTAGTATGAATAAAGCCCAAAGCCTTTTTAGAGGTTTAGGAAGAACAGTTCACGAGCCCATAAGCATGAAACTGAACCCATTTTAGACCATCTTACTAAATTTATAATATGCCCACCAATAATAAATGGCCCAAAAGAAACTATAACAATCTATTTTACTAAATTAATTATAATTAAAAATTAAAATATATAGTTAACACTTAAAAGAGAAAAAAATTACGGGTAAACTATAAAAATAGTCACTTTTGTTTGCCTCAGGTTACATTTTAGTCACTTGTGTTTGAAATGTTACGTTTTAGTCACTTATGTTAGTATTTTGTTATGAAATGATCACTGTGTCGTTAAGTTCCGTTATCTCCCTAACGGTAATCTTACGTGGCAGTCCAACTAGATTTTAAGTGCCAACTTGGATTTTCAAATGGAATGAGACTAAATCTTTAATTAAATAAATTTAATTAATTAAAATTTTTAAACCCTAAACCTGTTTCCACACATCTCTCTTCTTCATCTTCATCTTCATCTTCATCTTCTTCTCTTTTGATTCCAATATCTTTAGTTACAAATCTGTCTCAAAGCTTGAATCTTTAAACCCATTAACCCAAAGATTCAATATCTTTGATTTCAATATCTTCTTCCCGTTAAGTTTCTTTGGGTTAATGGGTTTCAAAGATTCAAGCTTTGAGACATATTTGTAACTAAAGATATTGGAATCAAAAGGGAAGAAGACGAAGATGAAGAAGAGAGGTGTGTGTAAATTGATTTAAGGTTTAAATTTTTAATTAATTAAATTTATTTAATTAAAGATTTATTCTCATCCCATTTGAAAATCCAAGATGACACTTAAAATCTAGTTGGATTGTCACGTAAGATTACCGTTAGGGAGATAACGGAACTTAACGGCACAATGATAACTTCATAATAAAATACTAGTATAAATGACTAAAACATAACATTTCAAACATAAGTGACTAAAATGTAACCTAAGGCAAACAAAAGTCACTATTTTTATAGTTTACCTAAAAATTATATAGTAATCGCATTTATAGTTATTGTGCTATATAAATCTTAAAAACAGAAAAAAAAAGTTAGAGAAAAATAAGAAGTTAAGCTATTTAAGTAATGAGAAAAAAAATAGAGAGGTCTTAGAGTTTTGGTTAGGTTAAAAGAGTAATGTAATAAGTAATTCATTTTAAATGTTTCTTTTAAAGGAAAAAAAAACTAAAAAGTAAAGCACAGAAAGCACAAAGAATTTGAGATTAACTACATTTAGCTTCGTTTTGACAAAATTTAAGTTGGGTTAACATAAAAATTGTTCTCATTTATAATTAAATTAAAATTCGGATAATTTATGACACCAACACAATCAAATGTTATAGAAATATGATAAATAGCAACATATCAAAAAACGCTTGTATCTTCATTTTCTTTAATGTTGTTGTATTTATTTGTTTTTATTTAAATAATGAATTATTTTTAATAAAAATAATATTTTAAATAAGTAATATATAAAAAATTTGAACTAAGTAATGGCTAAATAATCATATAAAAATGTTTTAAATTAATATTATATAAAATTCTGTTAAATAATTAATAGTTAAATTGAAAAAAATAGTTATAAATAATAAAAAAAAACTTACAAATGGCAGAGACAATTTTATCCCTATACTTTGATTATATAGAAAGGGCCGATACTGTACAATATATTATGGGGGTTTTTTTTTTTTCATTTGGTTTTCTTTTTATTTGCTATATTATTAATTTTGTGCAATGATGCTTTAATTCAAAATATGATATAACTGTAATATGATTTGCCTGCATATGAATATGGTTGGTAGAATGTCAAATAACAGCATACAATATATTAATAACCGTTCCAACTTCCCACAATTTACAAATTGAATTTATACGATTATTTAAGTTTGTGATTGAGTTGGTATCACAAATCAATTCGATATTAATTTAGTTAAAGAAATTAATTATAAATCTTAAATAAGTTATATTATTATACTTGATTTTTTCTGATTAAGAATCAATGAAAATTTACAAATATTAATATTCGAACTCATGCAACCAACATTTATAAGATATTTTTCTTACCCATCAACCAAAATTTTATTTTACTATTTCTATACATTTGCAATTACACAAACACAATTGCTCACCTTAAAGGCGGCTTGATAATACAATATTCACCTACTTAGATTTGGAATGTTAATAGTAATATATATATATATATATATATCATTAATCTACTTTTTAAGTTATGAAACACTTTAATTGGATCAAAAGGATGAAATGGTTTGCAATTAGAGTTGGATTTCTATATTGGATATTTAAGCCTTCATCCTTTTTTATTTTTATACTATTATTTAGTTAAACTTAATTCTTTAACACCATTAAATATTTGTGTTAAGGTAAAAGAATATGCATCACAATTCCATTATTTGTTGATTGAATTTTAAATTTATTAACATAATTATCATTGCAATAAAACGTGAATATAGGTGTATTTAAATATGTTTATTTTTTTTTTATTGTAGATAGAAATAAATATTATATAGATTTGAAGTTGAATGGTAACAAATAAAATCTAAATTTGAGCACAGTAACTATTTAAATCGTATTGATCGCTGTCTTTCTTGTCATGAAATTGGGTTTGATGGGTTTCCTAGTTACAACAATATTGACATGAGTTTATGTGAATTGAGAAGGATGGGGAAATGGCCAACCTTGCGTCTTTTATTTAAATAGAATGAGAATGAAAATAAAAAGAAATGATAAGGTTTCAAAAGAGAGAAGCATAAAGGTAGCTAAAATGTCAATTTCAGGCAGCACTCAAAATTGAAGCTGTCGTTGTCTCCTTTATCAAAAGAATGGAAGTTTCAATTATACCAAGGAAAATATCGACTAAATTGTACTTCACCTTTTTTAATATTCCCATATAATGGAGTTAGTTTTAATGAGGCAGGAACACAAGCAATTAGTTTCAACCTTGAAATCCTTATGGGTTACTTCACCCCTTTTTGTGTTGGATTACACGTCACCCCCCTCCTCTCGATTTTTCTTAACTTGTTTCTCATCTACGGCTGCTGCGTCTACATGTCAAACATCAACCATTCTCGCATGGTTAAAGATAATAATATTGAGAAATGCTAATCAAAATAGGAACATTAATAACATATGTAATTGAATTTTACAAGAGTTGTTACATTCAATTTTTAAAAAAAAAAAAAATATATATATATATATATTGTTAATAATAAAAAAGTTAATGTTAACAAACACAAACTAATAAAATAAAGGCTTACGGAATTACAATTAACTATATATTGATTCAACTTACCTATGTTAAGTATGTACATATATTCTTTAAGAAGAGAAGTAACAAATTTAATCAATATATATATCATTTGAGAGTTTAATTGGTAATGATTTTATGAAAAATGGCATGACTAGAACTTAGTCAAATGATATGAAGTTGATTCCAGGGTAGGTAGGATTAAGAGAAGAAAATGGGTTAATTTGTAGCATTTTCCCCCTTAATCCCATGACCAAATATTCCATCCATCCCGTTATATTTCAAAGTATAAATTGAAGAAAAAAAAGATTAAATGATGTTAGCATAAAGACCAACTACCATTATTGTAACCAAAACCATCATTTCTGAGAAAGACAAGAAATATATGAAAGATAGATAAAAGGTTAAAATTAGGAGAACAGGGTAGGGGGATTAATTGTACATTAGCATTGTAAGAGTCAAAGTAGTTTGTTGGGGTTTTCCCCCTCTCTAATTTTATATCTATAAATGCAGAAATTGGGTGCAGTTGGGAAGATGGGCGGGTTTGCTTATTGTATTGGGAAGGTGAGAGGGGAAAGGCATAGGTAATGTCATGGTTTTCAATACAAGGACGTCCGAAGAAAATGAAGGTTTCGCTGTTCAAGTAACTGAAATCCATTTACTTTTGGAAAGCTATTTCAGACCCTTCTCTTTATAAGGAAATTCATTAATCTTATTTTTAAATATTAATATTAAAATCTAGATTTGGATTTTATTTGTTTTATAAATTATAAGAATGAAATGCATTACATTATGAATAAATTAATTGTTTCCAATTTTATTATTCATACTTATAAAAAAGGAGTTCATCTTCAATCTACCTCATCAGAAACAAGTGTTGAGCTTCCTCCTCACATGAAGTGCGCATGAAACTTCATTAAGTCCACATCAATCTTGTCATTGCCTAATTAGAAAGGTTATCATGTCACTTAAGGAACTGACCACAATAAAACCAGAACGGATATGTGTCGAGCCTTGAAGACAAATGAGAAATCAAGCTCACCTATAAATACATTTCCTTGGCCTTGAAAGAGGTTTCTTCTCCAGTCTCTTTCTCTTATGCTCTTCCCTTGCTTAATCTTTCTTTTGAGTGGCTTTCAACACTATTTTTTTTATCCTTCCTCTTTTCACCTTCAACCAATATTTTAAAAATTAGATCGATGGTCAAATCAATCATATCACAGCTCTCGATTCAACGATTAGATCATTGATCAACAATAATTAAAAATTATAAAACTTAAAAAATATATAAATTTGTTCAATTGACTATTTTTTTTATCCCAGTTTTGAGTTTTTTTTTTATCTATTTCAACTAATTCGCTTAGAGATCGGTTCAATCTCTTTGTTTGGGTTAGTATAACAATAAATTTTCAATCCAATTAATTTGAGTAACTGATCTGATTCTAACAACACTATCTGGAACCAACACTATCTTCAACAACCAACACTATCTTCAACAATTTGACTCAATAAACATGAATGACATGACTCCTGAAGAGAAACATCCCTGAGAATCCTAGTGCTACAACCAATCCCAGCACACAAGCTTTCCACACAGGTCAATCCAGCAACCCTTAACTAGCTACATGCCTTTACAACCCTAATAGTGATGCCTATGAAAATTCGTATCGCCAACAACCTAGGTACCACAATTCGTCCCCCCTCACCTAATACATGACCAATGTCAACCTTCGATGAACAAATAACGCAAAATCCCAACTTTTCCTCCTAGCAGTTCATGAAGCTACAAGAACAAATGAGAGCTTTGTGAGGTCAGATGATGCAACAGAAGTTGAGACATGAATAATAATGCTAGTACCAAAAAGCATCTCCGTCAGAAAACTAAAATGATGAGAGAGCTAAGAGCAGGCTAAAATCCCCCCTATAATTTTACTATTCATAGTGACGAGTTATGTCTTTTGTTACAAAAAAATTATATTACATAGTAAATAACAGAAGGTCATAATTATTCAAATAGATATTTATTGAATGATTGTGTTTGTTGCTAAAAGATGTGATTATCTACTTGAATAATTATATCTTTATAAAGAGATATCATAATTTCTATTAAGAGGAGTCAAATTTCATTTGTTTGACACACCAAAACATAGAAACTTTTGTTTCTTTTGATTCTCCTCTGTATTCTATTTTTATTAGATTGTTTTTTAAAGAATTATTGCAGAAATACTTTATAGAAATTGATGTAGCTCTGCTTTGCTTAATACTTAGGGAACTTTTTCCGTCAATGCAAAACGTAAATAGTCATTGGGCTTCATTGTATTCTCAAGGTTGCCAATAACTTTTTTGCGTATCAAAATATATGTGAGGACGAATAGAACCTTAAAAAAAAGTGGCGTTGATACACGCCTTGAAGCCTTTTTTAATTTCTTATAAATTCATTTTTATTCGCACGCACTAACACATTCACATATTTGAGCAATTGGGTTTCCAATTTTTAGGTATTTTTCACGCATTCAAAATTATCTTGAAACACCAATAGCCTCCTGACTATCAAACAATAACTTATTAAGCCCTTGTGTGATTATATTAAATGCTTTAATTTCTCTTAAGTTCATTTTTATCCCTACGCACTAACACTATTCAGATATTTGAGCAATTGAGTTTCCAATTTTTAGGTCTCTTTCACGCATACAAAACTATCTTGATACACCACTAGCCTATTGGCTATCAGACAACAACTCAATAAGCCTCTTATGCACCCAGGCTTATATAAAGGGGTCACCCCTTGTCGTGTAGTGACACATAATCGACAATACTATGTCCTGCATGGTTGTATGGGTTGACTAGGTGGCAGTGCTGTTGTAGGTTAATTGTCCTCATGGATTGTAGTATGTGGTTCTGTTCTAATATTTTTATCCTTAAGGTCGTACGAGGCAAGCATGCCTTGGTGGTCCTAGCGAAGGGTGTGTAGCGGATTGTATCTAAGTTGACTTAGACAGGGTTTATGCAGAGTCGTCCGCGAACCATTCCTTGTGGAGGGTTATTGCTATGTGGACTATCCAACAACTGACCACGTGTCGTATTCTATGTGGACTATCCAACAACTGACCACGTGTCGTATTCTAATAGAAATATAACAATTTATATATTAACGGTGCATTAAATATAAATATATAAGTATTACATTTGAAAAATGGATTACTTTAAATGTCATTAACAAAGAGACTTCATCATTAATATATGATTTTGCAACCATTACTATTACAAGTCCTTCCTTCTTAAAGTTGCTTTGCGATTCACCGGTCAGTTGGCATCATTCAATCATGTCCCTCAAGCTGCTGTACCGGCAGAAAGAAAAATCAAGGAAATGGTCATTTGTGCTATCATATATATACACACAAATCTGAAGTCAAGGATAAGCGTTAAAAAGGGCGGTTTTGAGGTTGTTCTATATCAGTAGGAAATTCCTAAAATTGCAATACACTCCAAAAACTTTGATCTCTGGGTTTATTATACTGATTTGTACATGAAACCTGACCGACAACCTCCCCTACCTACCCAAAAAGTAATTCATCATCGCCCTCATAGTCATCACAAAGGGTTCAACAACATATCAAATAAGCTTTAAGCATTAAACAGTTTGGATGGATGGGTTATTGGGGATGGAGTTTGGGTTTGTATTAACTAATGAAATGAACATCATTAATCCTTTCTGTTTTGGTTTATAAAATATACAAGTGTGATGGCATATGGAGTACAGATAACCTAACACCATCAACGAATTAGAATTAGACAGCAATTGACATACCTTCCACATTAAGAACGTCTGGGGTTCTGCATCTACTACACCTGATGATGTTAATGGATAGAGTAGTTTAAGCACATTTAGAAGTGATATGAGATGTTTTAATTTCATGGGTATAAAATCTCAATCAGTTAAGAAAAGCCAACAATTTCCTTAATAAAATAGCTACTTATATTTTCAACATGATAATGTTTCAACGTTTGTATTTGACTTGCCATCTGCATGGAAGTATGAAAATGGGCAGACGGTTTACCCATACTTTTCTTGATGCCCTCCTTGCACGGCATTTGCTTAAACCCTTGTGTGTAAGATTACATTTCCTCATCACCAATAATCTTCTCTACCATTATTGTAATGCCCCAACTGTTAATCCTGTCATTTTCTCCCAACTATTCCTCTGCCTCCATTGGACAACCAACTTAAAGATTTAAATTATCATCCCACAATTATTTTGGATCCATCAGTATTGTGATTATTAATATAATAAATTCTAATTTCTGTAGTTTGCTATTTAAACATAGGTTTGACATGGTTATTGCTAGAAGCGTGCAATGGCAGCCATCGGGGAGGACTTTGTTGAAGAAATTACGTATACTATTTTTACAATGGGGAAAGGTAATATAATATATGAAGACAAACCAGGAAGTTAGCTTCTTTTGTCATATCTTATTATCATCAAAATATTAAGGAATGTTGAACAAACTAACGAACAAGGATTTTGTTGATAAAATAAATATAATGTTAATTGTGAATTTGTTTTCATGATTATTTTCAGGATTATTATCATCAAATTACGTATATTATTAGTTCTTGATTTTTCATGATTTTGTTAATAAAATAAATTTAATGTTAATTGTGAATTTGTTCAATTTAATTAGCATTTAATTTGTCAAATACAATATGATGAATGTGATTTAATTAAAATTTTAGGATTGATTTGATGAAAGATAATTGTTAATAATAATAACTAATTAAGAGTTTTCAATAAATAAACTCTAAAATCCAAATTAAAGACTACAAAATTAACATCGTTACCTACTTTCTATCAAATACATGTATGGCATTGGACAAAAAGAAAATACAGATGCGACATTAAAAAAAAAAGTGTCAAACTCAGGAATCAAATTATGTTAAACCTTGAACCGTAACATCTTATGACTAATTCCATGCTTGTTAGACCATAGTCTACTTTGAAGCATTGAAATAGACATTGTAGACTGAAAGGATGTAAATACTTGGACAGCTAGCTTAACATTGTTAAAATACTTAAAACTTAATGTCTTTCAACTGAAAATGGCTGATTTTAAGTCGGTATAAGAAAGAGAGCAACTCTTTCTGGAAACCATAATTAATCATGTCAAAAAACAAACAAATGGAATCCCTATATTAGGAATATTCATCTGATTTAGCATAGTGCATGCATGTGCATGCTTTAAAATGCTTGCTAATCATAACATTATCTTCTTCCCGATTCTGGTATATGACAGCTTCCAATTTTACCTACCTTTTTTTTCCCACTGATTTCAACTTAACTATGTGACTCCAAATGCATTAATAATAAAATTTTATTTTCGCTCAGAAAAAAACAACAACACAACCCATCATGTATTATAGAAATTTTCACTCTTTAATCCTTATTAATTGATCATTTTCTTTAATAAGTTTTAGTTGAGTTTCGAATGCAAACCGTTGTTGATAATTAGGGGTTTTGAATGTTAACTAAGTTTGAAATGGATGTAACTCACAGCTCATACAAATAAGATACTTTACAAATTTTCATGCTAATAGGGTAATTAAGAATAAAAGGGTGAGTATTGATTAATAATGTGAAGGGGCAGCATCCATGCACTATATGCATGACAAAACACCGTTCGAAAACGAAATAAAAGCATATTAAAGGTGATAAATCATGATTATGAATCATGATCCCTTGTTAATGAATTTGGACCAGGAGAGCTGTCCCTGTAATAAAAACTACTAGCTGCCCTAATCACCAGGCTTGATTTAACGTAATACCACGGCTTAAACTTGTAAGTGAGGGAGAAATTGAGGGAAGCAAGTAATTAAGAAAGCAACATATACATGTGTGTGTGGGTGATAGACATAGTTGGGAAAATATTGATATATAAAGAGTGGTTCATGGGCCAATAGCATAACAGTTGAAAGAGAGGTAAGTGAGTCAGTGGTTCTACAGATGCATACATATAGGGCTTAATGTGTCGTGTAAAACCAACAAAAGTGACTTCTCATCCACAACCCTAAACCAACCGCACTTTCTTGTTATTCTCTCTTCATTATTTTCTCCCCTTTCTCCTTGCTACCTCCTTTATATATATACCTTCTTGGGGCTTCCTTTTTGCTGTGCTTGTTGACAAATAATTTTACAGCTCTCCCATAGCTAGTTTGTGATTAACATATATCTATCTATATCAGTTATATCCATGGAGGATTCAGGAGCTGCTTCTAGTGATGATGTCAACAAGACTTGTCCTAGAGGGCACTGGAGGCCAGCTGAAGATGAAAAGCTCAGGCAACTTGTTGAACAGTATGGTGCACAAAACTGGAACTCTATTGCAGAAAAGCTCCAAGGAAGATCAGGTGATCATTTTATAATTAATTACTGTTGGAAAATATTAGAGTCTTGGTTTATCAGCTATTTCTTGATCCGCTAACTTGGTTTAACTTTCTTTTTAATATAGTCTTTAGGGGAATTTGTTAAAGTATGATGTAGAAGCATGCAAAATTTTAATAAGCTGCTTCAAAACTTAAGATTAAATCAGAAAAAGATGTTTCTTCCGCCATGATTGAGTTGGTGTGATCATATAGGTTGTTGATTAGTATATTTTTAGATTTCATTTTTCTTTACATATGTCAAATATTTCTCATCTACCTACTTAACCAACCTTTTTTAATTAATTATAGTCTCTTAAGTTTCAATAGCACAGGAGAAGATATGCATGATTAATACTAATTTGCTTCTGATCTACAATCATGAACTGACGATAAACTAAAGGATGATCTCTTCCTCTCTTTCCCTTTTAATTTTCGAGTGTAACTTATACAAATATTCACCCCCATATCCATATGGCCTAATCTTTATACATATGTTTCCACAGGGAAGAGCTGCAGATTGAGGTGGTTTAATCAACTTGACCCTAGAATCAACAGAAGACCATTTACAGAAGAAGAAGAAGAAAGGCTCCTTGCTGCTCATCATATCCATGGAAACAAATGGGCATTGATAGCTAGATTATTTCCAGGTAGAACCGACAATGCAGTGAAGAATCACTGGCACGTTATAATGGCTAGAAAACAAAGAGAACAATCCAAGCTATGTGGGAAGAGAAGTTTTCAAGATGCATTTAGCGACTCTAAGCTAAGCTCTACTGGTTTTAGTACTTCAAGGAAATTAGCAAGATGTCAAGAGGCTTTTAGCTCCAGATTTGGGTTTGGAGACAGTAGATTTTTCGACCAGTTTCAAAACCAAGGTAAAGATCAGATTTTCTCAGTCTCATCCACATCGACTACTTCTTCACCATCTTGGAATTTTGCTTCATCAACAATGGTGGCTTCAAACAACTCATCTTCAGCTCAGTTATCAATAAGAGACGGGAAAAATCATTTACTGCGGTCTGGTTCTAGTTATTACTCCATGGATACCTCAAAGCTTTTAGATCAATCTCTTTATAAATATCATTCAAATGCCTCAGCATATTGTAGCAGCTTCAGAAATTCCAGTGCATTTGGAATCCAAAACTACAGGAGGGTGGTTCCAAGTCCTTTTGGCTACCTTAAACTTGGTGATAATTTTGAAAGCAATAATGGTGTGATGACAAAGGAGTTTCTGAGCATTACTGATAATGCACCCAAGTCTGCAAATCTTAGAGTGAGTAATTCCCAGAAGGAGCAAGAAGATGAATCAGACAAAACAAAGGATGTTCCTTTCATAGATTTTCTTGGTGTTGGTATTTCATCATGATCATAAAAAAAAATCCCATCTTATTTAACTGTTTTTCCTGGTATGCATAACAGCACTAGCTTAGCTTTTCCATTGCATCATTATGATCATACATGTTCATAATTAACATGCAAAAGTTAAGCAGAAAAGACAATATGTTAGCTTTTTAGCAGTTAGAGAAAAAAAAAACAACATTTTTATTCAATATCCAATATTTTTAATAAGGTCTGTGTGCAAGTTTTGAGACAATTCAGTCAAGTTATGAGTTTTAATTCGTATAGGACATGAATATTGGTCTCCAGGCTAGCAATTCTTTGTCCTTGGGATCCTTCATTGATTCAATATATCTTTTGTTGTTGCATTCAATGTAATGCATCAAAGTGCTAAGAAAACAGTAATCATTAGCATTTTTTTCCTCAATTGATCTGTATCAAGTATTTGAGGAAAAAAAGATGACAGCAGTACTATAAGTTTCCTTAAAGTGGAAAGTATGTCAATAAATATATGCAACTCCAGCTATATGCTTATATATAAAATTTCTAAATTCTAACCTAAACAGCTGGTTGCAGTTGCATCCTTAGATTAAAATTGGAAATCAAAAGGTTTTCAATGTTGTTAGAGCTAAAGCTTTCGTAGGAAACTTTCATGAGTTGCTGATGTATTAGTAGACAAGGGTCAAAAATCATTCTTGTTGGAAGTTCCTTTCAATACATACATACACACAGCTTGATTAATTTAATGAACACCCTTGTGAGCTTGAAGCAAAGGGTTTATGATAATAGCTAAGAAAATCAAGAAATGAAAAATTAAAAAGGGGATGTCACAAGCCATTATATACAGTGTAGCTTCATCATCATCATATATATAATTTTGCATGTAGCTAGGGCCGATTGAAGGAGACATGCATCAACATCAACTAGCCAGCTACTAGATATGTGAAACTAGGTTCAAGCTTTTATTCATTAGTAGTATCTACCACGGAAAAATGTTCACACAGAGACAAGTCCAGAGAACGTTTACACGTGTTTAAGGGTTTTGTTGTAGGATGGGTACATTAGATGATGTTTCTGGGTTACAAATTTGGCCATGAATACACAAATCCCCATACAGAATAATGGATCTTGATGCTTAATTTGTATTCTACATGGTGATTGACTTGTTGGGGTTAATTTTATTTTCTTTCCTACTTGGATTACTTCTATTATTACCTTAGAATTCTTTTTATTTGTTTCTGCTTCCTCTTGCCTGTCAATTTTTTTTTATTCAAGAAAAAAAAGGAAACAAAATCTTGTGTGGTTTAATTCTTGAGAAGGATTGCATAAGGGCATTGAAGCTTTGATATGCATAAATCCTGCGGTAGAATTGGTGAAGGGTTTTCGGAAATTATGGGGTTAAGCTTATAAATTGTGTTAATTCAGTATCATTTCAAAGTGTTGGTTAAAGAGGAACAAGTAATTAGAGGAGTTTATATTTCTGGCCGTGTCGGGTATTCATATTTGTAAACATGATTCACATTTTTTTAATGAATTATAAATAATGATTAGCGTGACTCGAATTCAGATTATACTTGAAATGATGAACACCCTTAATCATCATGCCAATACACGGGTTCCATGATTCACATTCTTCATGCCAAGTAAAGGCTAAAATTTTCAATTACTTCTTAAATGCTAAATTTAAATTTAAATTGGATATTTAAGGATACCTATGAATTCAAATAATATTTGAAAATTTTAATTATTATTCACAATAGATTTATGAATATGAATATTAATTTTTCAATAATTTTTATTTAAATTTACTTCATTTTTAGAATTTTTAATTTATTAAATACTAAAATTAGATATATAATTTATACATGTTCATCTTTTAGGATTTACAATAATTATTCCAATAAATATAATTTATTGGAGTGTTTTAAGTCAATCAGAATTTAAGTAGATGTACCTTAAATTTCTTTCAAGTGATAGATTAATTTTGATGGACCGAATGACCCCAAAAGAACATGAAAGATCTGAAATATGCATATTTGTTACGGATTCTTTCGTGCAACCCATGACATAAGAATTTAGTTACACATCATTAAAATTTTACAAACTTACTACTCACCTTTTTCACTTATCATTCCTTTCTTTTACAGTCATTCATCTCGCAAATATTTTTTTCAGGTTTTGAAATCCAAACAAAGTTAACTATCTTAACAATCTATTGAAATATACTACAATTAACTGATTTTTTGCTTATTGAATCCCAATTTTTTTTTTCAGATTTTGAAACCTAAACAAAGTTAACTCTTTTTTGGCCTATCATGCGGTACAAATTTATTCGCTTTTAAAAAATCTTTTGAAATAAATTGCATATATATACACTTTGGCTTTTTTAACCCAAATATTAGTTGAAACAAAAATTTATGTTTTTGTGATTTAGTTATAAAATAATTATTTAATTATGATTTTTTTGTTAGTTAATTATATAAAGTTACAAATTGGTCAATCAATTATTTAATTTTATCTTTTTTCTCACAATGTTTTCATTTTTTACGTTAGCTAGTTGGTAGACCTAATCATGGATCAGATCACCCAATCGTCTGTCTGAAAAGTAGGAGGATTTGAGCAAAAATATAAGTCCGAATTTGCCAAAAAAAAAGTGCTGCTTTTTGATGATGTTTTGTCACTATTTTGGTGTCGTTTAATTATTATATTACTACTATTTTGTTATTATTGTTTGGATATTATATAAATATTATTTTATTGTTAATTTTGCTATTATTTTAGAGGTATTTACTTGCAAAGTTGCACTTATCTTAGTGTTATTTAAGTATAAATAATTTTTTTTAAATTTATTTTCAATTTGTTGTGAAACATTTATTTTAATGTTTTAGTGTATTATATTTTTTAAATTTTTTTATACAAAAAAATAATATAAAAAATTAATATGGGCGGGCTAGATCGGGCTCAAGTTTTAATATTTTTATCCAGATCGTGTTTAGGCAAAATTTTAAGTCCAGTTTTTGAGTTAGATCAAGCCCGACCCTTGAAAATGGGCATAAAATGTTATTGAGCCCCGACCCGACCCGACCCATAATCACTCCTACTAGTTGGTGATCAAAAAAGATAAAATTGAATATTTGGGTAACCATTTTGTAATTTTTCATAGCTAGATGACAAAAAAAAAAAGATAATTGAGTGGCTACTAATATAATTTACTAGATTTGATGACAACATTATTATTTTATTGCACAAAAACTGTGATAGATGTGGAAAAAAAAATCTACCTAATAATTTATCTGGTATCCTACCATTTAGACTATTGTTTGAATAAAAATTCAACAACTTGTTGCTTCCTCGAGTATGCTTGAGATGTAGCCCTGTTTATGCTTCATCAATTTCATCAGGATTTGGAATAAATTTTTCAACAAATAAGCCTTGGATGCTTTTCCATTATCTCAGTTTGGATTAAACTTGGGAGTTTTAGGGGGTTTATTTGAGGAATTGAGGATTCAATCTCTTCAATTCATCCGAAAGATTTTAACCAATTGATTTATAGAATTTTAAATTGGGATGAGTGAGGAAGATAGGAGTTCCAATCAAAATGAATTGTTGGTTTTAGGCTTCAAAACTCACAAACCGGAGAAAGGAGCTACATGATCGAATTTATGGGTTTCAAAAAACATATAGTTATGGGAATCGACAAGTTTCATATCAAAAGAGGATTCGAACAAAATGGGTCTGAGTTTTAAATTTTTACTTTATTTTTTTCCTTGCTACGAAGATAACTCCAACCATGGATATTGAGAGAGAAAACTTTGAATTCTCAATACGTTAAAATAAATTAAATTTCTAAATATTTAGGATATTAGAATAACATTTTGATATAAAATCCATATATGCAAAATAATAATAATAATTTAAACCACTTGTTCATTTATGATTAGCTGAAAATGTCGAATAATAAAAATTTTAACAGAGTGGGGTACTTGTATACTGGAAGTCAAAACATAAGTAATTATTTAAACCAAATATATATATATGTATGAATTTAAACATTAAATGAAATTCTACCTAACTTAATTTAATAATATGATAAATGGATTAGGGCATAAGCTAGATGTCCGACCAAGATTCGGTTTTAACCTTATCGGGACCGGACGCCACGGAAAAGGTTAAAGAGATTGTAACATGATGGAAGGTAGGGTCACCACTCCATCAGACATCAGCTCCTTCATTGCTTGATGTTCTTAAAACACCATATAAGCAACTAGTCAAGCTGGCCATCTTCATGGTCCCTGAAAATCTTGTCCTTTTTGCCTTTTGAATTGACATCCCATTATTCCCTTGAAACGATCAGCCTCCGACCAATAACTTCAACCTCAGTTCACGGCTTGTGACTGCTGCTACAACTCTTCCATGTGAGTGCCATAGTCCCTTCACAGACCACTAAACAATCTTTTCTTTGGAATACTCCCATCCCAATTAATGTCATCATTCACCTCTAATTATTTTCAAATCTTTATTATCAACACCGAAAGTTATTAGTCGTTAATGCGGTTGTTGTTGGCTTCATCTTTAATCAATGACAATCTCGAAAGCCCCCCCACTTTTGTGCTTGTCTCTAGTCCCAGTTTTGAAACTGCTTATATAGGCATAAAAGCTTGTGCTTCCCCCTACCTCGCTCACTCAAACAGCCTTTTCCACTTCTAAAACCTTCAGCTTTTCTCAGAGATGGCGCAGGGAAGGGGCAGTGCAACTCAAGCGACCATGTCCGCAATTGCATTGCTACTGTGCTTAATGGTTTGCCTGGAAACCATTGATGCAGCTACTTACACTGTCGGAGGCTCTAATGGTTGGACTTTTAACACGGCTACTTGGCCAAAAGGGAAGCGGTTCAGGGCCGGCGACGTGCTAGGTAACTCCAAATAACTAAAAAAAAAATGATGACAAATATTTCCTAGTCTGTGTCTGAAGTTATTCAAAAAAAACTTTGTACTGTGATGTTGCAGTGTTCAACTACGATGCGACTATCCACAATGTGGTAGCAGTGAACAGAGGAGGGTTCACCAGTTGTACAACAGCGGCAGGTGCAAAAGTGTACAACTCAGGGAAAGATAAGATAAAACTGGCCAAGGGACTCAACTTCTTTATGTGCAACACTGCTGGTCACTGTGAGTCTGGGATGAAGATTGCCATAAATGCAGTGTGACACAGCTGATTGCCTTATCTTCTAAATAATTGGTTGAATGTGCTGCTACATTGTCGTCTTTGGTTTTAACTAAGGAGAATGTTATTCCAACTTTTTTATTTTTATTTTAAATATTTATGTTTAACATCTATGTTCTACGAATAAGAGTAAATATAGATTATGATACTTTAATCACCCACATTTCTTCAAGATAGTTCAACAAAAACTACTCTCTCTCCATTTTGATTTTTACAAGAACTAATCAGTTTCTTGTTTTTCTCTAATTTATAGATTGAAATATGATCACACACTAAAGTGTGTTATTTATTTGAGTCCCTAGTATAAAATTGTTACTTACTAAACAACTTCATAACTATTTCAGAACGATGCTGAATGGAGTACACTCTGAATCCCTACGAAATTTTCTTGATGCCAACTTTTGAAATGTTCATAAATCATCAACTAAGAACATTCATATATATAAAGGGAGGAGGTACGAGAATCCAGAGATTGTAGGTAGGACTCAATTTATTATTAAACTATGAGTCAATTGAAATGAATAAATTTAAATAATACTAAATTATGTTACACCCACGATATGAATGAAACTTTTTAAAGATTGTAGTTAGGAGTTGAAGATTGGTGGTGACCTAAATTTTCGATGAATAGGATAAATAAAGAGTTGAAATAGTGGTTTCTGGAAACATTTTTGAAGATGATGATGGTAGGTAGGTAAATGAAAATGGTTAGTAAGAGCAGTGCCCTTTTTGCAAAATTTTTATTTTTAATGCTGTAAATGAAAAGTTGTGAAAGTTGGGTGACCAACTTTGAATTTTCGCTTCTTTTTTCTCGTTAATTTTCTGGCAATTTGGTAAGTTGAAGAGTGAGAAAACTTCTCGGAAAGAGAGCAAAGCGTGTTTTCCGGAAGAAATTAAGGCATCGAAATTCCAGTTCCCAGAATACCCTTGCCATTTAATTGGGATGCCAATAAGATTAGAGCACTAATTCCAACGTATATAAAAAAATTTGTTATGGTTTAAATTAAAATTTCAAATTTTACATAAAAATACAAAAGAATTAAGGGTAAATAATTAAAATAGGTACTTTTATTTGTCTCATGTTACATTTTAGTTATTTATGTTTAATTTATTATGTTTTAGTCACTTACGTTATTGTTTTGTTACGAAGTAATCACTCTGACGTTAAGATCTATTATCTCTCAAACGACAATCCAACGTGACAGTTAAAATGAGTTTTAAATGCCAATGTGAATGTTCAGTTGGGATAAAAAAAGTTATTTTTTATAAAATAGAATACACAATTTTACTCTAAAATCCATTCTTTCCGGTTAAAAAAAAAGCAACAATTGGGTTTTTTTGTCCTAAGATCCATTTTAACTGTCACGTCGGACTGTCATTTAGGAACTAACAGATTTTAACGGTAAAGTGATCATTTCGTAATAAAATGATAACGTAAGTGACTAAAATTTTCAAACATAAGTGACTAAAATATAATATAAGCTAAACGAAAGTGAATATTTTGATAGTTTACCCAAAAATTAAAGTTAAAACACAAATTCCACAATATCAGTTGAATTTGAGCATATTATAAAACTATTACAAAAGCGGGAATGTACTAAGATATCAGAAAAACAATCTTTTGTAAAGTTTCTAATAAAAAATTTTGAACTATGTTTAATCATATTATTATATTAATTAAAAATTTTATTCACCAAACCAAACATTCACACACACAAAAAAATATCAAGGAAGTTTCCATATCAATTGGAAAATTTATATAAAAAAATTTATAAAATATTAATATAGAAAAATAAATGAGACTTTAGTTCAGATGATATAGTTGAAATGTCAAAAATAATGTTGTTTTAAATTTAAATCTTATCATTTATGTATATTTTAAAATTTATATAAAAAATAAAAATATTCTCATAATATAATATTTTTTACTTTACAAAAATAATATTTTGATAATTTTTAATTTTATAAAATATAAAAAATTAATTAATAGACTCAAATGATATATTAAAAAATAAAAAAATGGGTTATTGTGAGTTGAATCATTAGACAAGTGGAATAATCAATAACAGGCGACAATAACTTAATTCTCCCACTAAATAAGTATGTGGAAAAGTCAAAATGTGGAGATTGTTAATAGTTTATTATGGAAAAGAATCGGAGCCCAGCTCCCTATAATCTTCTCATCTCATCTCCCCCCTCTTAAATATCTCCCTCTGTCCAACTCAAAAATCCATTGAAAAAAGTAACTGTAGAAAAACAGAAGAGCATGGATAGGGGGCAAGAAGAGATGCAATTTTTAGGGTTGTTTGGCATATTCAAGGAATCCTACAAAATCATATCATCACGGAGAAAGCTCTTCACTAACATCACTTTAGCTTTAATCCTTCCTCTATCCTTCATTTACCTTGTTCATGTGGAAGTTTCAAGTCTATTCTCAAGCAAATTACAACTTGATCATATTCGGTCAGACACTGCCCAATACGAGAGAAATCATCTAACCTTATCTCCCATGAAGGCCTTTACTTTTTGCTTTTCAACTTTGCCTACTTCACTTTGTTTTTCATCTTCTCGCTTCTTTCAACTGCTGCAGTTGTTTACACCATCGCCTGCATATATACAGCTCGGGAACTCACGTTCAAGACAATCATAAGCGTTGTTCCCAAGGTTTGGAAGAAGCTGATTGTTACTTTCTTGAGTATTTTTGTTGCCATTTTTCTCTATCTCGTTGTTGCTGTCCTTGTCTTGATAATTTGGGCAGTTTCAGTGGGACAAATGCACGTCATCGGTGTTGCAGTGTTAGCCGTTTTAGTGGTTTTGTTCACCGCGGGGCTCTTCTATTTGGCCACAATCTGGCACTTGGCTAGCACTGTATCTGTTTTAGAAGAGGCATATGGGTTTGCAGCCATGGTGAAGAGCAAAAAGCTCATCAAAGGAAAGCTAAGGTTGGCAATAGCCGTGTTTTTGATCCTGCAACTGGCGATGGGGTTAAACCATATGGCATTCAAGAGGATGGTTGTGGAAGGAACCGACATGGGCATGGCTAACAGGGTTGTGTATGCAATCATTTGTTTCTTGTTGCTTTCCACGGGGATTCTCTTCCAATTAGTCATCCAGACAGTGGTTTACTTTGTCTGCAAATCGTACCACCACGAAAGCATCGACAAATCTGCCTTGTCGGATCACCTGGAAGTATACATGCTGGGAGACTATGCTCCTTTGAAGGCTAAGGATGTTCAGCTTTTTCGTGTTTGATTAACTTTCAATGTAACATGCTGTTATGGTTGTCTTGTCTGTGATTAATAGATGTTTCTTTTACCTCATTTATGTACCTAATAATCTATTTTTCTTTGGCCGAGTGATAAAGAGAAACTATTTTCCTTGGATTTTTGGCTTGATGAGGGGGATGACTCAACAATAAGAACATTCTTTTGCGATAACAATAACAAACAATTAAATTAAATAAGAGACTTTAAATAACAACAATAACTTTTTTTTATTTAGTAACATCAAGATTATGGAAGAACAAGAATTTATTTGTCTTTTAATATTTAGCATGGAACATAATAATAATAAAAATCATTAAAGTATATGTATCTTGAGCACGATAATATATTGATACCTAAACGTGAGACTCTATAAATGTTAGATTCGACTTAAAAAATATAATTTCATTTTTCCTTTAATTTTTAGATTTTCTTAAAAAATAATAATTTTTACTCTACTACAATTCAAACTCAAGTCTCACTATCCAACCAACTAATAATTTTATTGACTGCGGTAACTAAATTTAATTTCTTTTTAATTTATAAATATTTGTTTCAACTAATATTTGGGTTAAAAAGCCAAAGTAATATATATATATATATTGCAATTTATTTCAAAAGATTGTTCAAAAAGTGAATAAATTTGTATGACGTGATAGGCGAAAAAGGAGTTAACTTTGTTTAGATTTCAAAATCTGGAAAAAGAAATTGGGATTCAATAAGACTACATAATGTGATAAGCAAAAAATCAGTTTATTGTACTATATTTCAACAGATTGTTAAGATAGTTAACTTTGTTTGGAATTCAAAACCTGGGAAAAAATTGCAAGATGAATGATTGTAAGAGAAAGGAATGATAGGTGAAAAAGTTGAATAGTAAGTTGGTAAAAATTTTAATGATGTGTAACTATATTCTTATATCATGAGTTGCATAAAGGAACTCACAACTAATGTTTATATTTTAGATCGTTTATGTTTTTTTTAGGTTATTCTATCCGTTAGGATTAGCTCATCATTTGGAAAAAATTTAAGGTCTGTTTATTTGAATCCTGTTTAATTTAAAACATTTCGGTAAATTTTATTTTATTAAGATAATTATTGTAAATCTTAAAGGATCAACATGTATATAATTTAAATCCCTTAATACTCTTTTATTGTAAAAATGAATTAATCTCAATCATTGATATAATTTAATTTGTACTGTTGGATCTGAGAGAATTCAATTATAAATAAAGGCTTCTTTCTCTAAAGCCCTGTTCAGCAACCCATTTAAAAAGTACTTTTCACTAGAAAAGTCCTTTTGGCTTGAAAAACTAATGAACAAGTCTCATTTAACAGCTTTTTTTACTTTTAAAACGCCCTTAAGGGTTCAATGAAAAAGTTAAAAAAATCATCAGTAGTAGCAGCTCAAACGGGCTTTTTTAGAAAGTTAATTACCATTTTAGTCTTAAATAAAGGCACCAATTTCTTCTTTTTTTTTCAATAATTTTTCTGCCGGAGTATAGATGGCTGCAAGATTCATCGGAATTTTCCACATCAGGCGATGAATTTACAAACTTTTTCGAAGCTCCTTGCTGTATGGGGAGGTCATCAATTTTCTCACAGATGAGAATGAGAATCGTTTGATCTAAATGATGAGGCTTCTGTTATGTTTTGATGTTTCATTTATTATATTTTTCTATTTTTTAAGTTTCTTTATTGGAAAGTTGCCCTTTTGATTGATGGTTTTGTTGTTTCAGGAGTAAACAAACACATGTTTTTGCTGTTTTGTTTTGTTCAGATTTATTAATAAAAAGTCTCGTATTTTATTAAAAAAAACTTAATTATTAATATTAATTACTTAGAAATATTTAAAATTAATTTTTATAATAAATTATTTTTTATTCTTGTTAAAATATCATAATATTATTTAATTTAAACATTATTTTGATGTATAATTATTACTTTATAATCTCATGTCTAAAATAGACATTTCATTTTTCAAAAGTACTTCTCAAAAGAACTTTTCCACCACACTTTTTAAAAACACTTTTCAAAAGCAATATTAAACTGGCCCTAAGACTACGCAGTCTACCAGACTAAAGTTCTAATTTTCTAACACTTGCATGACATTTTTTTGTTACACGAAGATCATGACTATTGTGGTAGAAAGGCCTACCTAATAACTTTTTCAAAAAGATGAGAGATATATTTTTTTTTATTTGTTTAATACAATACTTAGAATTACACATAATTTCATCTCCACTCTTAAATAAAAAGATAAACGTGCACGCTCAAACCCATATCATTTAATTTTTTCTTTTTCTAATGAAAGAGATAAGAGGATTTCATTATCCTCATTTATTTTCTTTTTAATCAAACCTAATTTTTTATAATTAGTAAAATCAAAATAAATTAAAAGCTTTTTATTTAAAATATCAGATTTTTTTATTTCTATCATAGAAATTAGGCGGATATTTTTTATACACATTTTTTGTTATAATTAGTTAATATTCATAGATTAATCTGAAATATATCATATACAAAGAAATTTTAAAAAAAAAAAAACTTCTTACTATTAGATAATGTCCATAAATCTCATGATAGGTACCCAAAAATTCATAATGAACTTCGATGGGAATTTCTCTTGAAGCAATAACGCATTGCTCTAGTCACCACCGGAGCCACAAAGGACTATTTAAATTGATTCTTTTCTGCCTATAAGCTCCAATCACATCATAGGAATTACAAAAAAAAGGCTCCCTTGTAGAGTTACAGTTATTATTGTCAATTCTTTCATTTTGATAATTTTTTCAATTCCAGGGATTATACCTATTCATTACAAATACCTCGATGATTCCCACTCGTTAATACATAGAGTTCAATAAGCATATCTTGAATCAATACGGAAATGGGATCTCTAATAGCTGGAGACAAGAGATTCATATGAGAAAACATAAGTAAATGAGTCCGATTTTAGTATTTAGTAAATTAAAAATTTTAAAAATAAAGAAAATTTAGATTATTAGCATTCAAGAATTAATATTCATATTCATAAATCTATTGTAAATAATAATTAAAAGGTTCAAATATTAATTTGAATTCATAGGTATCCTTAAATATCTAATTTAAATATAAAAACTTCAACCTTTACTTGGTACGAAAGATGTAAATTATGTTTACAAATATGAGTAGATTTAAATAAAATTTAGATGATATAAACGTGTTAATGTCATGTTTAAACTTGATTCGACCAGATACATTAACTCCTCTAATTACCCGTTATGTTTTAATTCAACACTTAGAATGATACTGAATTAACCCAATTCATAAGCTTAACCCCATAATTATACACAGTAAAGATCAAGAATGCCAACTAACTAACTATTACAAACCAACTTTAACTACCAACTTATCAGCTTATACTCCTAACATTCCCCCAAGTCAACAAAAAAATCAATCAACTACCTTCTCGATCTCACCAGGCACAAAAACTTTCAACTTGTGTTTAAAATAACCAAAAGATCCAGCGGACAAGGGCTTAGTCAATATATCAGCCACCTGTTCTGAAGAAGGAACATAATTGACTTCTAACTTGTTTGTAGCCACATGTTCACGAACAAAATGAAGCTGCAGCTTAATGTGTTTTGAACGAGAGTAAAGCACCGGATTTGTGGACAAAGAAATGACACTTGAATTATCATATCAGATAACTGGTATATGAGACAGCTACACACCTAACTCATCCAGCAAGGCTCTAATCCACATAACCTCAGATTTGTACTAGCCACACTTCTGTATTCTGCCTCAGTTGTTGACAATGCAACAGCTGACTGCTTCTTCGAACTCCAAAAAATAAGATTACTCCCCCAAAAACACCACATAGCCTTATGTTGACCTCCTGTCCTCAACACTACTACCCCAATCAGCATCAGAATAAACAATTAACCTCAACTCTTTGATGGCAACAAAATAAACACCATGATCACGAGTACCTTTTAGATACCTGAGAATACGCTTGACTAACCCCCAATAACCAATAGTTGGCTGACTCATATGCTAACTCACTCGATTAACACTAAACGTGATATCAGGTATAGTAGCACAAAGATACTACAACTTCTCAACAACACTGCTGTATTTGGAATGATCAGACAAAGGCTCTTCATTGGCAAGCAAAAGTTTAGAATAAGGAACCATGGGAGTGGAAATCGGTTTACAATAAGTCATGCAAGCAAATTGTAACAACTCCTGCACATATTTCTTTTGACTCAACTGTACCTTGTTTCCAACTAAGTTAGCTTCCACTCTAAGATAAAAATTAAGCTCACCTAAATCTTTCAAAGCAAAGGTCTCATTCAACTGAACAACCAGATCATTAATAGTTGACTGATTAGCTCTTGTAATCACAATATCATCCACATACACTAATAGATACACCTTGTTACCATTCAGTAATCGAACAAATACTACTACATCAGCTTGTGTAAAACGAAAACCAAGCTGCTCCAAGAACTTTTCCAACTTCTTATACTAGGCTCTAAGAGCTTACTTCAGACCATATAAAGCTTTGTGTAGATTACAAACCAATTGCTCCCCATTCGAACCAACATGCTCAAAACCAACTGGCTGCTTCATGTAAATATATTCTTGCAAGTCACCATTGAGAAAAGCATTGTTGAAGTTTACTTGTCGTAGCTTCCAACTGTTGGACAATGCAAGTGTCAGAATAACTCTAACTGTAGTATCTTTAACAACTGGACTGTATGTCTCTCTATAATCATGCCCAGGTTGTTGTGAAAAACCTTGAGCCACCAACCTAGACTTCTTTCGAGCCTCAGTCCCATCTGCATTCCTTTTAATTTTGAAAATCCATTTACACTCTATGGTAGTTCTATTAGCAGGAAAAAAAGTAAGAGTCTAAATACCTTGTCGAACAATAACAGTATACTCATCTTCAATAGCCACACGTCATTGAGGATCAACCGGTGCTTCATACATAGTGCGAGGTTCACAAGAACCACTAGAAGATGCTTCTGGAGAATAAACCTTAGTCTTGAAAATTCCTGCTTTATTTTTGGTAACCATAAGATGCAGATTAGTAGATTGATTGTTAAGAGAACTAGACAACATTGGGTCTGACTAAGCACCAGAATTAGAAACCAGCAAGTAACCCAAGAGAAATTGAACCAAAACCGGCATCATCAATTGACAAAGGTAACACATCCATACTAGTATGTATAGGATACTTACATGGACTAGAAGAAACAGCAGGCTTAGAAACACCGGAAGAAGCATTACCAAAAGAATTAGTTGGAGCATGACCAACAAATGTCATTGAAGAAGTAGCACCAGATGAAGCCACATCAGGATACTTAGTAACCACTAACTTTGGAACATAAGGAGTGAATGTACTGTCAGCAGATTTCCTGAAAAAAGGAAAAACAGACTCCTCGAAAACTACACGTCGTGAGATAAAAACTCTCTCATTAGAATCAAGACATTTATAGCCCTTATGCATACTGTTATATCTTAAGAAAACACAAGGGGAAGAACAAAACTGCATTTTGTTCTAGTTGAAAAGTCTAAGATGTAGAAAACACAAACAACCAAAAACCCTTAAAAATGAGTAATCTGTCACAGTCTTGAAGAGCACCTCATAAGGACTAAAACTTGCATAAACCTTGGTTGGAAGCTTTTTGATTAAAAACACAACACTAGAAAAAGCATCAATCTAATATTTCATAGCATACCAGATTGTGCTAACAATGTGAGACCAAGTTCAACAACTTGTCTATGCATGCGTTCCACCATACCATTTTGCTCAGAGGTATGTGGACAAGAAACCCTATGCTTAATCCCAAACAAAGAGAGCACTGATGACAAACTTCAAAATTCTCTTCCCAATCAGACTACACTTCTTTAATCTTTGAATCAAACTGCAATTCAACTTGCCTTGTAAACTGTGTAAAAATAGTAACATCTGATTTAAACTGAAGGAAATATATCCAAATGTAACGAGAATAGGCATCAACAAACGTGACATAGTATCTAAAACCATTTGAGTTTACAGGAGCTGGACCCCAAACGTTAGTTTCAACAAGCTGTAAAGGCATGGTATAGACAGTTTTCAAATGTGAAAAATGAAGCTTATGACTTTTCCCCATTTGATCATGAACAAGTTGTCTATGCCATGTGTCATAGGAAACACCAGTACTACATGCACTAATTTCTGAATCACCAACCACCAAAGAAGAACTATAATTATCAGTTTCATCTGCTTCAAGTCAGTACACACCACCTTGCTCAACGCCTTACAACATCACATTGTGAGAGTTGACATCTTTAACAAAACACCTTGTAGCATGACACTTGAAAAACACCTTATTATCCTTGCAAAACTATAACACAGACATAAGATTCTTTGTTATACCAAGAGCATACATGAGATTTTTCATATGAAGAGGCCTATCACTTGTAAGAAAAGTACTTTGACCAGTGCTCGAAATTAATAAGGACTGTCCATTTGCAACAGTGACCTTATTGCTCCTGTATAAGGTATACCATTGATCACCTTCGAGGCATCATTAGTTAAATGGGAAGTGGCTCCTGAATCTGGAAACCACACAGTAGCATTGACAGAACCATCAACAGCTTCTACTACATGCTGTTTAAAATGACCTCTCACTTCAACTATAGAATAAAGGTTAGCAGTAGAACCTACAGAACCTGTATTAGACTCAAGAAAACCAGTAAAGGATGTGTCAAATCGGTAATAACATTTTTGTACAATATACCCAATTTTCCCATATAATTGGCATTGTGGTCTGTTGTTTTAAAAATTGCCTCTGCCTCTTCCTCTATAAACAGGTCCTCCTCTGCCTTTGTATCCTCCTACATTAGACACACATGCTGAAGATTGATAACTTTGCACACTAGGTAAAGAAGGCTGAGTTGTAGCAAGATTAACACTAAACAACCCTACCATGGCACCAGATTTCTGTCTTGCTTCAAGATCAACAAACATCGAAGTCAAAGCAAGTACATCATAAGCTTGCCTGCTAGTCGTAATTAAAGTAAACACATAATCATATTCATTAGGTAACCCATTAAGAATTGCCACAATATGCTCAGCATCTGATATCTTTTCTCCACAGACTCCAAGATTATCTTTAATTAATTTTAACTGCCTCAAGTAATCTCTCATACTTTGGTCTCCTTTCTTTTGTGAATACAAAGAATACCTAAGATTCATGATCTTGGTGGTTATTTTGGTAGAATATAACTGACCAATAACCTTCCAAATCTCAGCTGCAGACTTACATATGACCAAGTCTGGTAATATCTCAAGACTAACCACTTACAACAACCAAGAAGCAATAACTTTATCTTGTTTATTAAATGAAATCCTTTCAGAGTTCTTGACAGATTGACTAGATTCCTCAAGAACAAACTCAGGTGGAATATCTTGAGTGCCATCAATATAAGACTTTAAACCATAACTTTCCAAGATAAACGATACTTGTTGCTTCCACAATGGATAGTTGATTTCATCAAGCTAAATATTTATCTTTTTATTTTTGAAGTTCTTGCACACAGCAATAGTAGACTGCTCCCAACAGCTTCAAAAGCTTCTCGATCTTTAGCCATCGCGATCAGGAAAGAAGAAGAAGAAAAAACCTAATTACCTAGCTCAGATACCATATTAGGAATATGGAGATCGTATAAAGAATAGTAATCTTCACTTGTATTATTCATGAATACATGAACTGTATTTATACATAGCAGATATCAAGAATGCCAACTAACTAACTGTTACAAACCAACTTTAACGACCAACTTATCAACTAATACTCCTAACAGGTAAGAGGAAGCATAAACAAATTAAAAAAAGAAAATCTAAAGGAATGATAGAAGTAATCCAAGTAGGGAAGAAAACAAAATTAACCCCAACAAGTAAATCACCATTTAGAATACAAATTAAGCATCAAGATCCATTATTCTGATGGGGATTTGTGTATTCATGGCCAAAATTGTAACCCAGAAACATCATCTAATGTACCCATCCTACAACAAAACCCTTAAACACGTGTAAACATTCTCCGGACTTAGTTTCTGTGTAAACATTTTTCTGTGGTAGATACTACTAATGAATAAAAGTTTGAACCTAGTTTCACATATCTAGCAGCTGGCTAATTGATGTTGATACATGTCTCCTTCAATCGACCCTAGCTTCATGCAAAATAATATATATGATGTATGTATTGAAAGGAACTTCCAACAAGAATGATTTTTGACCCTTGACTACTACTCCTACATCAGCAACTCATGATAGTTTCCTACGAAAGCTTTAGCTCTAACAACATTGAAAACCTTTTGATTTTCAATTTTAATGTAAGGATGCAATTGCAACCAGCTGTTTAGGTTGGAATTTAGATTTTTATATAAGCATATAGCTAGAGTTGCATATATTTATTAACATACTTTCCACTTTAAGGAAAACTTATAGTACTACTGTCATCTTTTTTTCCTCAAATACTTGATACAGATCAATTGAGAAAAAAAATGCTAGCTAATGATTACTGTCATTAAGTTTTAGAGCAAAATTTTGTATTCTATTTTCATAAAAAATTTTAACTTTTTTCATCCCAATTGAACATCCATGTTGACATTTAAAACTCATTTTAACTGTCATGTTGAACTGTCATTTGGGAGCTAACAGATTTTAACGGCAAAGTGGTTTTGTAACAAAACGATAACGTAAGTAATTAAAACGTTTCAAACATAAATGGCTAAATTGTAATTTGAGTTAAATAAAATGATTATTTTAATAGATTACCCAAAAATTAAAGTTGAAACACTAATTCCACTGTATCAGTTGAATTTGACCATATTATAAAACTAATACAAAAGCGAGGCTATACTAAAGGTATCAAAAAACGATCTTTTATGGATTTTCTAATGGAAAATTGTGTACCCTATTTAATAATTATTATATTAATTAAAAATTTTATTCACGAAACCAAACATTCACACACACAAAAAGAAAATATCAAGAAAGTTATAAATAAGGTTTTAGTCAATATGATAAACTAGTTTAGATACCAAAAATAATGTTGCTTTAAATTTAAAATTTATCATTTATGCATTTTTTTTAAAATTTTATAAAAAGCATAAAAGATGAAATAATATAATATATTTCTTGCTTTACAAAAAAATAATATTTTAATAATTTTAAAGTTGAATTGTAATTCGATTAATGTGTGATACTAATTTAATTAAATACATAAATAATAAATAAATTTTATAACACTCAAAAAGTAGATAGAAAAAATATTAAAATAATTGAGTTTAGATAAAATGATAAAGTGGGTTATAGTGAGTTGAATCATTAGACAAGTGGAGTAGTCAGGCGACAATAACTTAATTATGTGGAAAAGTCAAAATGTGGAGACTATTAATAGTTTCTTATGGAAAAGAATCGGAACCCAGCTTCCTATAATCTTCTCATCTCATCTCATCTCATCTCCCCCCTTCTTAAATATCTCCCTCTGTCCAACTCAAAAATCCATTGAAAAAGTAACTGTAGAAAAACAGAAAAGCATGGATAGGGGGCAAGAAGAGATGCAATTTTTAGGGTTGTTTGGCATATTCAAGGAATCCTACAAAATCATATCATCATGGAGAAAGCTCTTCACTAACATCACTTTAGCTTTAATCCTTCCTCTATCCTTCATTTACCTTGTTCATGTGGAAGTTTCAAGTCTATTCTCAAGCAAATTACAACTTGATCATATTCGGTCAGACACTGCCCAATACGAGAAATCATCTAACCTTATCTCCCATGAAGGCCTTTACTTTTTGCTTTTCAACTTTGCCTACTTCACTTTGTTTTTCATCTTCTCGCTTCTTTCAACTGCTGCAGTTGTTTACACCATCGCCTGCATATATACAGCTCGGAACTCACGTTCAAGACAGTCATAAGCGTTGTTCCCAAGGTTTGGAAGAGGCTGATTGTTACTTTCTTGAGTATTTTTGTTGCCATTTTTCTCTATCTCGTTGTTGCTGTCCTTGTCTTGATAATTTGGGCAGTTTCAGTGGGACAAATGCACGTCATCGGTGTTGCAGTGTTAGCCGTTTTAGTGGTTTTGTTCACCACGGGGCTCTTCTATTTGGCCACAATCTGGCACTTGGCTAGCACTGTATCTGTTTTAGAAGAGGCATATGGGTTTGCAGCCATGGTGAAGAGCAAAAAGCTCATCCAAGGAAAGCTAAGGTTGGCGATAGCCGTGTTTTTGATCCTGCAACTGGCGATGGGGTTAAACCGTATGGCATTCAAGAGGCTGGTTGTGGAAGGAACCGACATGGGCATGGCTAACAGGGTTGTGTATGCAATCATTTGTTTCTTGTTGCTTTCCACGGGGATTCTCTCCCAATTAGTCATCCAGACAGTGGTTTACTTTGTCTGCAAATCGTACCACCACGAAAACATCGACAAATCTGCCTTGTCGGATCACCTGGAAGTATACATGCTGGGAGACTATGCTCCTTTGAAGGCTAAGGATGTTCAGCTTTTTCGTGTTTGATTAACTTTCAATGTAACCTGATGTTATGGTTTTGTCTGTGATTGATAAATGTTTCTTTTACCTCATTTGTCCCTAATAATCTATTTTTCTTTTTCTTACCATAAATTTTCTTTGGTTGAGTGATAAAGAGAAACTATTTTCCTTGGATTTGGCTTGATGAGGGGGATGACTCAACAATAAGAACATTTTCTTTTGCGATAACAATAACAAACAATTAATTGAATAACAGACTTCAAATAACAACAATAACTTTTTTGATCCAGTAACATGACAATTATGAAAAAACAAAAATTTATTTATCTTTCAATATTTTAACATGCAGCATAACGGAAATTATTAAAATATCTGTATCTTGAGCACGACAATACATTGATACCCAAACATGGAACTCGTCTAAAAATTCTAGAAAGGAAGCAAGGTAATTATTAGGAGGAGTAGTAATTTAATGAGGTAGGTAGTAGTAGGAGTTAGGTTCAGTTAATGTAACTAGGTTTTTTTCACCCAAAAAAAAAAAACAACAATAATACTTCTATAAATAAATCAATAATTTGCAGTAGACAGAATATTGTTTGTAAATGTTAAACAAGTCAGTCTATTATTCTATAAAAAGGTATGGAACCTCTAAATCAAGTTACAACTTATTTATTTGTTTGATTAAAATAACCCAACAACAATATATGAATAACATATCTCTTTCTCTTATTCTTTTTTATGAATCACTTGCTACCCTGTGTTAAAATTAGGAAAAAGAAAGTTTATTTTTATATAATAATTAAAACTATGGTAAATTTTCTTCAACTTTTAAATAAAAGAATAAACATGTTTTAACACATTTGAAATCACATAAAAAATAATATTAACAACAAAAATTAATCTATATTATTTTAAAATTTTGATTGAATTGGTGTCACGAGTCAAATAAACACTAACTCAAATGAGGATAGTTTTGTCTTTTAAATTTTATATAAAATCAATAAAATCCAAATAGGGTGAGATTTGAATATAAGACATTATTATAAATGTTAAATTGTTTTCACCCACATATTGTGTGTAGATGCTTGGGCTACTCACCTAAGCCTGAAAGTGGGTGCTGATAGAGTAGTGTTTGTGTCTTGTTATAGGGCTTAGAAAGCTATGTAAGGGAGACATTTTAACTAGGATTCTTTATTTAATAATTAAAACTATGGTAAATTTTCTTCAACTTTTAAATAAGAGAATAAACATGCTTTAACACATTTGAAATCACATAAAAAATTAATATTAACAACAAATTTAATCTATATTATTTTAAAATTTTGATTGAATTGGTGTCACGAGTCAAATAAACACTAACTCAAATGAGGATAATTTTATCTTTTAAATTTTATATAAAATCAAAAAATCCAAATAGGGTGAGATTTGAATATAAGACATTATTATAAATGTTAAATTGTTTTCACCCACATATTGTGTGTAGATGCTTGAGCTACTCACCCAAGCCTGAAAGTGTGTGCTGATAGAGTAGTGTTTGTGTCTTGTTATAGGGCTTAGAAAGCTATGTAAGGGAGACATTTTAACTAGGATTCTTTACTAACAATATATTATATGATGGGTTCAAATTTTGTTAAGAAGAAAAATTTAAGATTTTTTTTAATTAGTGATTACATGTATATGTATGGTCCACATGTTTTTACTCTATCGAATTTGTCATCTCTTTAAGCCATTTCTTCAAGCATTAATTTTTTAATTTTTTTTTGAAGGAAGACAAAACGTTTATCGAAAATAATATTAACTTGTCAAAGGTTCGTTAGTTCCTAAGAGAAAAAAAACTTCACAGGTTTTTTTTTATATCAAATTGGCCTCCCTTGTGAGAATGACACATGATTTTTATATATGACTTTTTATTTGCATTATGAAGGACGGCAAGTTTTTAACGACATATTTGGTTCACTGAAATTGAATACGGTTGTAATGAAATAGAGTTGTAATGGAATAGAATTATAATTAGTAATTCAATTGTTTGGTTGAATAAAATGAAATGAAACTGTAATAATATTGTTTTGTTTGATTGAATAAAATGAATGTTATAATAACATAAAGAAAAAAACTGAACTGAATTGATCAGAGTTTTCTTAATAGAATTTTTTTTCCATTTTATGAAAATAAACTGTAAAATTTTTCTCTTCAAAGTTACCGAACCTTTGAACAATGCTCCAAGAAAAAGGTTGGAAATAAAAATCTCTTGTATTCAATTTCTACTATTTTAAAAAACAGACGCTTAAAGAATAAAGAAAAAGAAAGCAAAATTTTTTTTAAAAATATAAACAAAAATATCAAATTGCAACTTTTCTGAACTTATTGATTTAAACATAATCACTTGGAATTGAGTAATTAAATGTATAGTCGAAAATTATTTATAGTAATGATTAGAATTTTTGTTAAACACTCAGATGCTACGAGTTCAAATTTTGTCATAATTTTTTAATATTATATTTATTAAAATAATAATAATAATAATAATAATAATAATAATAATAATAATGATAATGTGTTAACGAGGGATATATGCCGATTTTAAAAAATTTAAGATTTTAGATCAATTTGTTTTAAAAAAATTAAGAAAATATGTTTTTGGAAATAAAAAGCGTTTTCACATTTTCTCTTACCACGTCAGTTGAAAACGTTTGCTGCATGAGACATTTTTGTCATTTTTAAAAAAATATTGAAATCTTGATGGCCTTTTAATAGCATTAATTTAAATTTTATTATATGCTTCGATGTTATATTGTTGATTAATCATGGATTTTCTACATAGAAAAAAGGATTACAACAACATTTCCTAGATCCTATCAAATCTAGGAATAGAGAGGAATTATGAATTTAAAATTTAATTTTAATCAATAGTAATTTTTATGTAAAGAACAAATATGTTTTTGAAGTTATTACGAAAATTTTAATTTCTTTATTTTAATATGTCTTAATTATAACAAAAAAAAATAGTTAATAGCAGGTAAAATGCATACAAATTTTTTTATCTCATTTTCTAATATAAATTTATATATTTTTGTGTTGCATGTGCATGGAATGATTGTGAAGGCTTGTTAAAATACATGTATTTTTTGTATCTTTATATGTGGAGAAAATGGGAAAAAAAAAATTGTGTTTGGTATGATCTTGCTTACCAAAGAGATTAAAAGACGAGGGTATTTTCGAGTTTGCCCAACATGAAGTTAAGGTTTTGGCACAACGTGAGAAATTTTGGCCACTCTCTCTCCTTCCTGTCACGTCAGTTGAAAGTGTTCTTTACAAAAATCATTTTTGTCTCCTCTTCAAAAAATAATCAATTTCCCTAATTTTTAAAGAAATTGGCCTAAAACTTTAAATTTTCTTTAAAATCTATCTATATTTTTTATTAATTAAAAAATAAATTATATTTTTTATTAATTAAAAAATAAATTATATTTTTTGAAAAAATAAATTATATTTTTTATTAATTAAAAAATAAATTATATTTTTGAAAAAATAAATTTTAATAATTTGTCTTTGTTATAGTTAAATATATATTTTTTATATTTGATCCACTAATATTTGGTAATATATAAATTAGAAATTAAGTAATATTATTTTATGAAAATATATTTTAAACTAGACAAACTCGAGGATTGTCTTACCTTTGTATTTTCGTATGAATTTTGTGAAATATAAGGGCAATTTGGTAAGTTGGAGAATTGAGGGAACTTAAGAGAAAGAGGGCAAAGACTCTAAAATTAATTTTATGCTACAACACTGTGTTTTTCCGGAGGAAGTACTTAGCTCTCACTTCGTACACTTGCGATAAACGTTAACGATCCATTATTATAAAATATTTAAAATTAAATTAATATTCTTAAATAATATAAAATCTTAAATTCTAAACTTTAAAATTTTAAATTTTAGACTATTTTTCTCTCTCGCTATACATAAATTGAATAAATATATTCGCAAATTATTATGATATAAAACATAAATGGATTAAAAAATTGTAACGTACATCGTATGCCCAAAATATAAAAAGAAAATTTGCGATTATATTTTTAATATTAAAAAAGTTTTCAATATTTAATATCTTATCCACATTTACATATTACTAATTAATTTTTTGAAACAATATATGCGAGATTGAATAACTAACAATATAAAAAATGATTTAAAAAGTAATATAAAGTTGTAATAAAAATATTAAAAAATATGTAAATAATTTAAATAGAGTACGTCAAATCATATATAATATAATTTAATGATATTGTTTAAATATTAAGTTAGAAAGCATCGACACGTAAAAAAATATTAAAATTTTTAGAAATTGAATAAAAAAATTGTTTATGGTAACAGAGAAAGCATAAAATATCAAAATTATGGATGTCGATATTAAAATTAAACCTTGTAAAAGAGTAAGCAATATGGAATTAAATTTTAAAATAGTTTAATATTTATTAGTCTTTGTATTATATATAAGTTGCGGATTTAATTTCTATATATTTTAATTTAATATCTTATATTTTTGTATTTTTATAATTTTAAAATGTTAGTCATAATCAAATGATACCTATTAAATTCGTTAAGTTCTACCATTTTCAAAATTTGATACGATAAATATGTTATCGCATATGTAATACCATGTCAACTTGTTATTTTCATATATTACTAAAAATAATTAATTAATTTAATTATTGTTATTTACATTAAGAATAAAATTTTAAAATCTGAAAAAAAATATAGCAATTAAGAATGATCCAATTGAAGAATATTGATTACTTTACGCATAATACAAGACTAATAGCAGAATTTAACCAAACATATTTAATTGTTACTATTTGGTCAGGACTAAAATTAATCAATTCGAAAAGTATAAAGGTTAAAATTGGTCAAATTGAAATATAAGTACAATATCCACAACTTAACCAAAATATAAGGTCTAATAACAGAATTTTACCTTTCCTTTTTTCCTGGCAACATCCTAATTCCTCTCATCTTATAAAAATGTTAAAATATGCAGTTAGTCCTTGTATTTTGATGAATTTGGAGATTTATCCTTTGTACATAAAAAACTTAAAAATTAAGTCCTCCTACTTTTCTAATTTAAAATTTTCAGACCAAGCATTGAAGTTGTTAATTTTTGGGATAAATCCAAAAAATCATACATGAATTTTGATTCAATGTGCAATTTGATACATGAACTTTAGTTTTGATTCAATCGTGCACATTTAAAGAAATAAATAGATCAATTTATTTTTATATTGGATAAATATAATTATATGTGTATGTAATATATAAACATAAAATGATGCTAAATCAATAATTTTGTTAATAATTTATGAAAATTTGATCAAATTAAAATTTCATGTATAAAATTGCACAAAATCAAAGTACATGTATAGAATTGCACATAAAACTAAAGTTCATATATAATTTTGAGATGTATCCCTTAATTTTTTTTGTCAAAATTTATCAACTTAGCATATTAATTAGATTACCCTCATATAGTTCGAAATTTTTATTATTGTAATATTTTTTTGGTTGAAATCAAATTATCTACTACTGGCAACAATAACTAACCTTTTCGTCCTAGATATTCTCTAAAGAAATAAATAATTAGTCATGAAATGTACTCTATTAAAATACTTTTAATTATTAAAATAGTTTTAAATATAATCAATTATTAAAATAGTTAATGTATTTTAACTATTTGAATAATATTACTTTTATTAATTACATGAAATAATATATATTATTTTATTATATCAAAATAATAAATATATAAAATAAGTGAATCATGACCTTAAAAAAATTTAAATATATAATATTGTTATTTGATATATTAGTAATGAAATTTTTAATTCTAAAAGTTTATGTGTCTCATTTATTTAATTTTTTTGTGAATATTTAATATTTATTTTTTAAACATTAATTAAGGACACATAATACATGACTCCACTGTGAATATATTAAATCATTTTCCACATATATATAAATGGATTAAAAGTTAGGTTTTAAGTCATGATTTGAACTTTAAATTAAATTTCTTTTCTACTTTGATATTTTTAATTTTTTTTTAATTTTGTTTTCGGACCTTAATTATCATTTTCGTTTTTCTTATTAATAACTTTTTATTTTAGATAATTGTGATGAAAATAATAATATTTGTGCATTAGAATCCGATGGATAAACGCTTCTGACCTAAAAGTTAGATGAACAAATTCGTCTTAAATATCAAGATGAAGGGATGAAACTTTTCGTACGTTGTTTGAAATATATTATATTGAGGTTCTACAGTAAAAATTAAAAAAATGGAATAGGTCAAAATGTCACATCATTTTTCATCGCAACGAATTTTGAGATTAGCAAAAATGTTTCTTTTTAAATATCAGCCTCTCTCCAACTAAAAACTTCATTGAAAAGAAAATTGTAGAAGAATAGAAGAGCATGGATAGAGAGCACGAAGAGATGCAATTTGTAGGGTTCTTTGGCATCTTCAAACAATCCTACAAAATCATATCATCATGGAGAAAACTCTTCGCCAAGATCACTTTAGCTTTAATCCTTCCTCTATCCTTCATTTGCCTTGTCTATGTACAAGTTTCAAGTCTATTCTCAAGGAATATTATCCACAACACATTAGAACTGAATCATTCACCACCAGGCACTGCAAAATACGAGAAACTATCCCATCTTATCTTCCGTGACATAGTTTACCTTTGGCTTTTCAACGCAGCCTGCTCCACGTTGAATTTCATCCTTTCCCTTCTTTCAGTTGCTGCAGTTGTTTATACCACCGCCTGCATATATACAGCTCGGGAACTCACCTTCAAACAAGTCATAGGCGTTATTCCCAAGGTTTGGAAGCGGCTGTTCGTCACGTTAATGTGTATTTTCGTTGCCATGTTTGTATATATCCTTGTATTTTTCCTTGTCCTGCTTACTTGTGTTGCAGTTTCCTTTGTCTTGATTGGTCGCGGAAGTCCTGTGGGACAAATACACGTCGTGGTTGTTGCAGTGTTAGTCATTTTAATGATTTTGTTCATTGTGGGGTCCTCGTATTTGTTCATGATCTGGGAATTGGCTAGCATTGTCACTGTTTTAGAAGAGGTATATGGGTTCGCAGCCATGGTGAAGAGCAAGAACCTGATCAAAGGAAAGATATGGTTGGCGATATCCATTTCTTTTATCCTCACTCTGGCGGAGGTATTCAACTTCATCGCATTCCAGTGGCTGGTTGTGGAAGGAGCCAGCATGGGCATGGCTAGCAGGTTTGTTTATGCAATCATTTGTTTATTGTTGCTTTCCACGATGAGTCTTTTCAGATTAGTCGTCGAGACAGTGATTTACTTCGTCTGCAAATCTTACCATCATGAAAAAATCGACAAAACTGTCTGGTCGGATCACTTAGAAGTTTACCTTCAGGGAGAATATGCTCCTTTGAAGGCCAATGATGTTCAGCTTTTTCATGTTTGATCGACTTTATAAAAATTATGTAATGTATTTTTTTCATAGTGGAATGTATTGAAAGTCGATCTATGCAAAAATAATGTAAGGCTTTTTATATCTGAAATGGTGCTTTGTACCTCATCAGTGAAACTAGATTCGGATTTTTAACTTTATTTTCTTTACTTAATATTTATTCTATTATTGAGTCCTGTGTAATACATGTATGTTTAGGTTGTAACTGAATTTCTTCTCTACCCTCACGCCTTACAACAACACATGTACGACGTAAAACTGCTTTCAATTTATTTAATTTAGTCCGTAAAATTGGGACTAACATAACTTTCAATTTAGAACCCCTAATTTATAGTTGATTTCCCTATATAGTCCATTTAGGACCTCTTATTTCTCATTTCTACCAAAAATTTTAAAATTTGTTCATTTTAGTCCCTATTGCACAAAACTATAATTTACTTCACAATTTAGTCTTTTTTCAACTCTAAGCTTAAAATTTATCAATTTAATACCTAAAACTTCAAAAAACCATCATATCTGTTCAAAACTTTAACAGTTTCACGGGTCAACCAAATTAAGCTCCCAAAATTTTAAAAACATACAAATTACACACACACAAAAAAAAAACTAAATTACACTAACCAATTGAAGCTTAAAATTTTTGAACCCTAACGCCGTACGTTAAGAGTTTCTCCTTCTCCAATTTCGGTTGAAAAGATGAAAACATTTATGTTTTCTCTTTCTCCCCACTATCATGCTTTATTACCTAATGTTTTGTTTATTAATTTAATTTTATATTTATTTTACAATTTTAATTAAATTAAAATCTTATTACATATATCTACGTACATAGTTAGAAACCAGCCACCGTAATTCTTGGATGGTATAATCACCATAATAATCCCTATTCTATTTCTAATTATTAATTTTCTTAGTAATCGAACTTTTACCATTATTACGATTTAGTCCCTATACCATAATAATCAAAATATTAATTTTCTTAGTATTCAACATTGCTGAATTATATATGCTGCGAGCCCAAGTGATGCTAGTTGCGATCAAATCCCTGCTACTGTAGTTGTCTCCTTTAAAAATAAAGTCATTTCTATGTTTCCAAATTAACCAAGAAACAATAGAAATTAAAGTTGGCCATCCACCATTAATTGTGGAGCTGTAGGACTTGAGCAAATTCATTTTAATCCAATCTCCAAGGAAGAGTAAAAGAAAACAGACCAGTCCTGTTGCGGTATCAATGATTTCCAAATGCTAACTGCAAACAGGCAGTCACGCACTGCATGCAGCCCTGTTTCCACCAACTCATTACAACGTGGGCAACCCCCTTCATCTGACATTCTTCTCTTGACCCTTACCTCATTGGGAAAGATGATTTCTCAACAATAACCAGAGAAAATTCTTTACTCTCTGAGGGGCATCATTCTTCCATATCATGGTACTATATTTCCACTGCACAAGGTCCCTTCTACTTAAAAAATAGCTATAAGTTGAAGCTGAAGAAAATTTACCTTTCAACATCCATCTCCATATCAATCGATCAGGACCACTATCATGTGATGGAGGCATGATTGCAGTGATGCGAGCAAGGACGGTTTGTGGTAGCTGCGACTCCAGCCATTCAAAATTCCATGATCCATTGCCTGTTCCCATTTTACAAACTCTCAAGGTCTCGTCAATAGGGTCCCGTCCAATGTGCAAAAATTTTAAAGGGCCAACATCCTCCACCCAAATATCATTTCAATACTTAACTAAGCAGCCATCCCCTATAGACCAAATGATACCTTCTCTGATTTCATTCCAAAGATTAGAAAGCGAGCGCCAAAGATTAGAGCAATTACTTCATTTAATAGAAACAGGAAGAACTCCATGAACATTGTATTTGTTTCTCAACAATCGAACCCATAATCCCTCTGTCAGGGGCGAACCCAAGTAGGGCTGACAGGGGCCCTTAAAATGGAAAAACTACTTTTTAGGTCTTTTAAAATTTTAAATTAATAAAAGTAAAATTATATTTTAATTTCCTAAAAATAATAAATTTTTAAGTTTAATCATTTAAAAATTATATTTTTACTATTGTAAAAATTATAATTTAATTTCGACCCCTAAAAAATTTTGATTTTACCCCTGATCTTTGTGTTAAATAAGATGTTGAAGCCCAACTTCAATAAGATCATCTTATTTTGATATTGGAGTCTTTAGATGCTTAAACCTCTTTTATCAAATGGTAGACAAACCTCCTTCTAATTAACTAGAGCTGGTTTCCTCTCCACACTAATTGAACCCCTAATAAATTCATCATCACAGTTTTCTCATTTCTTTACAAACCGTAATCGGAAGTCGAGCAATATTCATGAAGTAGATGGAAATTGCTAACAAAACTGATTTAGCTAAGATAACTCGATCTGCCAAGAAAAGGTATTTGGAATCCCAACTATTTAATTTGCATTTCACTTTATTCAACACAAACTGAAAAGTTGAAGGATTGAGGGAACTTTTAAAAAGAGACCAATGACTAGTTTAGCAATGCTTTTTAAAAGTGCTGTTGAATCAAAAAGCGTTTTTGAGAAAAAGTTAAAATTTTCTCCATCTCTTTTTGGTCAAAAAAATGTTCTTTAAAAATTTTTTTTATGCCAAAAACTTTTGAAAAACTCAAAAATATTTTATTTAGTAATACTTTTATCTTAAAAATATTTTTTGTCCCAAAAATACATTTGAGAAGCAATACTAAACAAAGTTAGCCTAAGTGAGTGTGAAACAACTTTTGACTTTTTATATTTACGTTTGAATTTTGTGAAATATAAGGGCAATTTGGTAAGTTGAAGAATTGAGGGAACTTCCAAGAAAGGGACCCAAGCGTTTTGACCCTTCACTAAAAGACTTGGTAAGTTATGCTACAACAGCATGTTAGCGATCCATTATAATAAAATATTTAAAAATAATTTAATATTCTTAAAATATATAAAATATTAAATTCTAGACTCTAAAATTTTAGATTAATTTTTTTCTCTCCCGATGCATGGATTGAATAAGCATATTATTAAATTGTTATGACATAAAATATAAATGGATTAAAAAATTTCAATGTATATTGACTATCCAAATTATAAAAAGATAAAATTTGTGATCATATTTTGATATTAAAAATATTTTAATATTTAATATCTTATCAACATTTACATACTATTAATTATTTTTTTATGAAACAATATATGCAAGATTTAATAACTAACAATATAAAATTGATTTAAAAGTAATATAAAGTTGCAATAAAATATATTAAAATATATGAAAATAATTTAAATAGAGCACATCAAATCATATTGTTAAATTAATTTTTATTTGATAAAATATTTTGATATAACAATTTAAAGTGTTTTTTAATATAAAGTAAAATTGACAAAATAATTTCTCAATTTAAAGTCTAAGAGATAAAATTTAAATTCTTATATTAAACTCTTAAAAAATTTTGAAACAATTTTAAAATCATGTTAAAATGATTTTAAACAAGTTAAAATAATTTCAATCAAGTTAAAATTATTTTAACACTTCAAAATGTTTTTCAAACAAGTTAAAATAGCTCCTAGCAAAAAAGCATCGATAATTTTTAAAATATCTATACCCTTAGAAAAATCGTGACTAAAAGAGCATTCTGTTTTGACAACCCCTGAAAATATCGATACCATTTCATAGGTATCGATCATTTCTAAAAAAACATTGATACCTTTGTTAAAAAATGTTACCAAATGAGCATTCTGTTTTTCACAAACCTTAGGAAGATCGATCCAGTATCGATACCTTTTTGAAAAATAACCGATAATTTATTTTGGTATCGATTTTAAAGGTACCAACGATCACTAATTTAGCATTTATGACAAAAAAATATCGATACTCTTTTGTATGGTATCGATACTCGAAGTTGTAGATGATATAAATGTTTTGGTTTTTCATCCCCAATGTTATAATTATTACACAACCAATAACCACAACGGTTAGAAATCAATTTGGGGGTATAAATACCATCTTCCAAGGACCTACAATAACCAACAAAGCACTTTCAAGCAAATATTTTCAATCAAACAACCCAATAGCTTAATTTTTCATATCTTTATTTCATAAACTTATGAGTTTTTTTCTATTTCTTTGCTCGAGTGTATTTCATTGTATTTTGAGCTTGATTTGTAAACAATTTGATCTTGTTAGGGTTGTTTCTTGTTTGCTTATTTGTATCTCTTTTGAGAGAGTTTGAGACTTAAGATTTAGGTAGAAATCTTAAGCGTGTTGTAAGGTTAAATATTGTCCTAAACGTTGTACAAATCTAATGGATTTGAAAAAATCCATAGTGGTGAAAAATTGAGGATGAACCACTCTAAATCATTATGTCAATTGTTTTTATTTTCTCTCTTTTCATTCACTATTTTTAATAAATCAATTCATAGTAATTTCAATTTAATCCATCTAGTTAACACATATATAATATAATTTGTATAGCACAATTACATAAAAATATTAAGTTAGAAGGCATCAACACGTAAAAGAATTATTTAAATGAATCTACGAAACAGGTATATCAACACGTAATTTGTATAGCATTTGGGGATGAAACTTTTTGTAACCACAGGAAAATTTTTAAAAAATGGAATAAGTCAAAATGTGACATTATTTAGAATGCACGTAATTTCTTTTTGAATATCAGCCTCTCTCCAACTAAAAATTTCATTGAAAACAAAATTGTAGACAATAGAAGAGATGGATAGAGAGCAAGAAGAGATGGAGTTTGTAGGGTTCTTTGGCATATTCAAACAATCCTACAAAATCATATCATCATGGAGAGAACTCTTCGCCACGATCACTTTAGCTTTAATCCTTCCTCTATCCTTCATTTACCTTGTTCATTTAGAAGTTTCAAGTCTATTCTCAAGGAATATTATCCTCAACGCATTGGAACTGAATCATTCACTACCAGGCACTGCAAAATACGAGAAACTATCTCATCGTATCTCCCATGAAACAGTTTACCTTTGGCTTTGCCACGCAGCCTTCTTCACGTTGACTTTCATCCTTTACCTTCTTTCAGTTGCTGCAGTTGTTTATACCACCGCCTGCATCTATACAGCTCGGGAACTCACCTTCAATCAAGTCATACGCGTTGTTCCCAAAGTTTGGAAGCGGCTGTTCGTCACGTTCCTGTGTAATTTCGTTGCCATGTTTGTCTATTTCCTTGTCCTGGTTACTTGTGTCGCAGTTTCCTTTGCCTTGATTGGTCGCGGAAGTCCTGTGGGACAAATACAAATCGTGGTTGTTGCAGTGTTAGTCATTTTAATGATTTTGCTCATTGTGGGTCCTTGTATTATTTGATCACGATCTGGCACTTGGCTAGCATTGTCACTGTTTTAGAAGAGGTATATGGTTCGCGGCCATGGTGAAGAGCAGGAACCTGATCAAAGGAAGCTTATGTTGGCGACCCATAACTTTTACCCTCACTCTGGCGGAGGGGTTCAACCACAATCGCATTCCAGAGGCTGGTTGTGGAAGGAGCCAGCATGGCATGGCTAGCAGGTTTGTTTTATGCAATCATTTGTTTATTGTTGCTTTCCACGATGAGTCTTTTCAGATTAGTCGTCGAGACAGTGATTTACTTCGTCTGCAAATCTTACCATCATGAAAAAATCGACAAAACTGTCTGGTCGGATCACCTAGAAGTTTACCTTCAGGGAGAAGGTGCTCCATTGAAGGCCAACTGGCCAAGGATGTTCAGCTCTTTCATGTTTGATTGACTTGAAAGTCAATCGATATAAAAATTATGTAATGTATTTTTTTCATAGTGGAATGTATTGAAAGTCAATCTACACAAAAATAATGTAAGGCTTTTTATAGATGAAATGGTGCTTTGTACCACATCTGTGAAACTAGATTCGGATTTTTAACTTTATTTTCTTTACTTATTATTAATTCTATTATTTAGTCCTATGTAGTACATGTATGTTTAGGTTGTAACTGAATTTCTTCTCTACCCTCACTCCTTACAACAACACATGTACGAGAACGACGTAATATCAACATAATCTATAATATTAAATAAATTAATCATTCTATACCCTCAAAAAAATAAATTATTATAATCTATTATCAATGTTTTTTTTGGTTCAGACTGGATCATGCTAAATGAGGCATGAATCACTTAAAACAAAATCTACATAATGTTGTGATGGTTAGGGTCACATTATATACAGTGACGGAGCCAGAATTTTTTTTCGGAAAGCCGGAATTAAATTTTATATTTTTACAATAGTTATAAATGTAATTTCATCATTTTAATAGTCATCTTTATTATTTTCAAAGGGTTAAATTAAATTTTTATCTTTTTTGAAGGGTCAAAATATAATTTTATTATTACTAAATTAAAATTTTACCATTTTAAGGATGCTATAATATATATATACAAAGGGGAAAAAATACAAAAATCTTAAATCTTTGGGGGCTTACTTATATTTTGAGAACCCCATAGTGTAAATTTATAAAAAAATAAATTAAAAAAAAATTATGCTCCTGGGCCTCAATATGGTTCCGCCACTGACTATATATATATATATATGCAGTTGATAATTAGTTTCAGTTTTTAATGTTTAAGAATGGTGGTGCAATCAACTTCGAACTTAAAATCTTGCAGAGTTTCTATATGAATTCCAAGTCCATGCATGGAGTGTTATGATTGTATGAACTTATATTGAATCCTGATGACTAATAATTGCATATAATCATAGTTACAACTTCGTGTTAAGTTGTTTGTAGCTTACGTTGGTTCTTAATGACAACAAATAATAACTCCTATCTTTATTTTGAGCATTCAAATAACATAATTTTTTTCTAACCTTTTTTTCTCAGACAAACCATGCTTGATCCAACAATAGTCTTTGGAAGTGAATTGTTTGTGGACTGTTTAGGGCACCTTGTTGTTGCATCAATAGTTTCTTCAGAAGTAGCCATTGAGACAAAGAATCCACAAAAAATTGCAGCAAGTGTGGCTGCCCATCTTGTGGAAATGGATGGTCAATCCTTATCAAACATCAAACTAAAAACAGTTCTAGTTCGTAGATATTGAAAACATACGTTCAATGTCACAAAAAGAAATTAATGATGAATAGGCCAAAGCTCTTCGGTGTCGTAGAACAATTAAGTTATTTTAAGTTTGTTGCAACATGTTTGTTGTAATTCATAACAGTACTTTTCGTTGTGCAATCCTGAATGGAGGCTGTTCAGAAAGAAGAAAAGATGGCAACATCATTGAAAGTTTTTCTTGATCCAAATATGTCCGAAGTGATAAAAATGGATACTTACGTTACGTAGTGCAGAATCCAAAGCCAGACCACTGTTTGATACCCTAAATTGTACCCCCCAACAAAAAACTCAGAGACGAAAGGAATAATACACTCAACAAAGAACTTCTCAATAGTTTGGAATTTGCTCCTTTCATGATTAGAAAGATTTGGTTTTGCGATGATACCCCTGTCAAATGTCAAATGTCTTCTGAATGCACATCGTTGTAGCCATTTCTTTTAGAGCCATTAGCCATTTAGGAATAGTGGGTTTGGGGGTATTGTCCTCCACACAACATTCTCTGAACCATGCCGAAGGTTATATTTATTAGGCCAAGTATTAAGTGCATGAGCTCTTACATATTTTTCATTCAAAATTATTAATTTCTTTTATCAATCTAATTTTAATTTCCCCAGTTTTCCTTCAATTTCCTGTTGGTAAACAATGATATCCATCAAAATTATGGCAACGTCCGCCGCTGAAACAAGCTTTTAGAACAACTCAGAATTGACCGAGATAGCTACTATAAGGATTAAAATCCGGCTCATATCCTCTCAATACCATTCACATGACTACTTAAATTGTAAAGTCATAGTTGTGAATAAAGATTGATCAACGTAATGGAAGAAAACCAGACCCAAATATAAAGTGCATAGAATCCATGCTGTCCAACAAGATGACAAATATATATTTCAAAACAACCCTACATACAGGAGATCTCGTCTTTTCTCTCTCTCTCTTTCTTTGGCCTAAGCCCTTGGATAAGTACATTTACTTACAATATCAACATTGAAATCCCCTTCAATGAGCAGTATGGGGAATAGTGTTGAGTGTCCGATGAGCTTGGACTGCACAAACACAATGCACGGATGTTAAGTTCAAGCAGCCACTCATGACCAGGGTATGCCTTCCGGAGCAAGTGTGAAGGGCCGGAAACGTATCGCATAATGTCTGTACGGCTGGAGGAGTCAGTGCAGTACACTGGCTTATATTCAGACTTCTAAGACCTTCCTCATCATATCTACCCTTCATGGACTGCCACAGCAAATGCTTGTTATTCACTCGGCTGTGAGCCAGTGAGTACATCGCCCTGTCTGTGATATTACGACAATAGTACAGATCGAGTGACCTTAAATGGAGGCACTTATTTGCCAACGCGATCACACTATCATCTACAATAAGATTTTTAGAGCTCATCAGTCTTCATCTTCAAAATAGGCCATACTTTAGTTCTTAAATCAACAAATAATGTTTCAATCTGATACTGCTATGAGGGGAAGACGGACAAAATCATATCAAAAGCGAAGGGGAAGACAAATTCAACTCGATAAAAAGTATGAATAATTTTAAAATTGAGTTTGTAAGCTAGCATTGGGACAAGGTGCTGCATATTCACTACATTACACTGCTGCTACCCTTGCCAACAAGAGAAGGCTATTTTCCCTGCAGAAACATGCAAGGGAAAGATACATATCTATATAATACAAAACAGATATAAATTTGGCTAGAGAATCAGAAACCAAAGCAATATGTTGAATTACACACACACGCACACACACATATACATATACATATAAAATACCAACTAAGCACCGAATCCAAGGAATACCTGTTATGCGAACACAGCCGCACAAGTCCAGGCATTTCAGATCAGGGCATCCATAAGCTAGACTCATCACTCCTCTATCACCAACATTATCACACCATCCCAGATTTAAAGATTGCAACATTTTGCAGTTTAGTCCAATAGCCTGTGCATATAATCAATTAAAGCAACTTGTTTTTTAATCAGCAAAAGTAACTATTCAGAGCACTGTTCATACCTCCAATGCACGGTCAGTTGCAGCTTTAACACATCCACAGAGATTTAATATTTTTAGTTTTTGACAAAAGTTAGTCAAATATTCAAGAGCAACATCACTGAAAGATGTGCAGCCACTGATATTAAGCTTCGTAATGTTAGGACAACCACGGGCCAATGCATACAAAGAGCGATCACTAAGCTTGAAACTTTTGCTTAGGTCCAGCTCCTGTATATCCTGACAAAAGTTTGCAATAGCCTCAACAGCATTGTCCTCAAGCTGCGGATTCTCTTGACGCAGTATTAGAGTTTGCAATCTGGTGAATTTAGGAGCAAGAGATAGAACCAAGTTGTTCATGTTCTTTTTGCACCTGATGCAAGATTTCACACAAACCAATTATATGACAAGTAAGATGTGAGGAGAGAAAAAGGTGCAAGGGACAAATGATCTGATGTTTTCCCAAATACAAGGAAAAAGAATAAATTAGAAGATAAAATAAGGAAATGGACCGCATGTCACTCATTGCTAAAACAGTATTAATTGGGGAAAAAAAGTAATATTTAATTAGTTACATTTAGGAGAGAAAGCAAAAAGTATATGCATGACAAACACAAAAAAAAATGCAAATGCAGCGAAGAATATGAAAAACTTTTGTGGCCAACAAGCTAGAATTAAGATATCCGAAGATCCCTCCTTCTAAAGCAAGCTTAACAGTATTAAGATTATATGTTTTTCATGTTATGTAATAACTATCAGGTGGAGCACAAAAAACTGTCCTAACCATGATTAATGGTAAATTAGGACAATTGATCAACCCAAGCTGGAGTTAGGTTTCTGCTCATGGATCACTTAAGTTTATGCTATCCATTCAGAAACAGAGATGTTAGGCATTACAAGCTCGGAGTATCTGATAAAATCAACCAGACACTATCTTCAATATTTATAAAAACATGGGATGACCAATATATTATTGAAAATCTTGTATCCTTAATGAAGCTTCCATAAAATAAAAAAAGCCAAGACAAATAAATAACCAAACAGCCAAAAGGTATGATACTCATGCTATGAAGGTTAAAATTGACCAGGATAGACCACTCGGGAGGTGCCAGCATTCCAAATCATGCAAGTTTGCTGGCTTATCATAATTCAAACACAAAGTGAGCAGTGCAAATAGAAAAGGCATGAATCAGAAGCAAACTGAAAATGGAAATTTATGAGATTAACTAAACAAATTCTTGAGGAAGATTGAAAAGCCTTAAAGGCACTTAAAAATAGAGACTGATGCAACAGTTGGTTCATTTTGATAACTAGCACTGTGAATCAATTCAGTATATTGAATACTTTGTGAGAATGGTTTAGGCTCTTGTTACCTATCAGTCTGAGAAACTAGCAATAAGAAAATTCAAAATTCCTCAAGTTGGGGTTGATGTATATGAACAGTATCTAGAATTTATATTATGCAAAGAGAGCAACAATATTGTCACGTCTGGATTAAAGCCTTATTATCTGATGAGTACAGGCTGCAATTTGATCAAAACTACTAAAAGGTTTTTACCTTAGAGCTAGAAATAAAGAATCATAGAACAGAAAATCAGCTTTATGTTAATTCAAATATCTAGTTTTCACAAACAACGAAAACCTATTTATTATCTAAGTCCTACCCCTAAAACTATTTTACAAGAAAAATAATGTGTTTGCTTGTGCCAGTACTCGTCAGTTACATCAAAAGGAGATACTATTACTTAGTAGTTCTAATCTTATAACTATTTGAGATATAATAATAGCTTACCTGCACAAAAAGCATGACATAAACATCAAACAATGGTTGAAATGGGGAAAAAAAGGAAAAATAAAAGCTCAACTGCACAAGTGTTGGTACTTTTATATAAGAGTAAATGGTGAAAAGAGCATATACCATGAGAGACTGAGATGTGTGAGGCCGAAGCAAATAGCATCCCTCCACCCACAACAAACACCGGAAGCAACAATAGCAGTCTGATCATCGACAAGGGACACAATTCTCAACAGCAGCTCCATGGGAATATCTTTCCACTCGGTGATCGCCGCTCCCTCCATACTAACTCCCACGCCACTATTTCCAGCAGCAACCATCAGCAGCTTCTCAAAGCACGAGTTCAACTCTTTACTTCCCACCTTTGCTTTGCTTATCATTTAACTCTTTTCTCTACCACCGCCTTACACAAACTTATGTTTTTATGTTCTGGAGTAGATAATTATTCCCTTATGCCTATAACCAAAAAGCAGACCTTAAATTCAGTGACATAGAAAGGCAACAAACTCTATGTGCCAAAACCTTAGAAAAACTGAAGAAAACAGATGACCATAAAAACAATCAAATTCCTAATTTTATTTTTGGATATTCTAAGTACCTTGGCCCAAACTAAAAATTTTACCTTCCTTTTAGCTTTAACTCGTCAAGGGACATACCAAAACAGGTTGATCATAAGAAAAACAAAAAAAACCTTTTTGGGGTATAAGAAAGACCCATTTCAACAAACTGTATATTAGAGTGATAGCCATAAAAAGAAATACAGAAATGATCGGACAAAACGAAAAAGGAAACTAAAACCATGACTTTTATTTGACTAAATATTTGTAGCTAAAAATAACAACTTTACACAAGTTAATAAATTTGTGGTTTTTCAACTAAAAGATTTAAAAATGAATCAGCTTGAAAACATGCAGCTCAAATTTAAGCAACAAAAAATTAAACCAACAGATAACTCCCAACAAAAAACAAAAGAAGGGATGAAAATTATAGAAAGCTCAGATTATAATCATACCTTTCTCTGGGCTTTCTTCGTTTTCTTTGCTTTGTTCTATTACAAATTCGTTTGGGTGTTTTTCTGTTTTCTTAAAAAGAAAAACAGAGAAGCAAGCAAAGACAAGGAGGTTGGGGGGGGGGGGGTTAAGACATAAAACAGAGATTAAAAAAAAGGAGAAACGTACGGGAAGAGAATTAGGGGACACGCGTCAGAAATCCATCCGTGACAACCTAATAGGACCCATAGATTTTCATGATTAAACTTTAATTATCAATTATTATTACAAACTAATAGTAACAAAAGGAATCATACCAAAAGCTGTTTTTTTTTTTTCCAAAAAAATGTATAAATAAAAAGGAGAGATTGAGGTTAATGTAGAAAGTTCTGTGTTTTGTTTAAAACAGAAGCCGCACTGGAAAGCAATAATAAAAGAATAAAGATGCCACTTTCTTATCATTCGGGTGGATGTCGCATTAGATGAAGGCGGGAAACATAGAAAAATAAAAGAAATTGAAATAAAAAACAAAACTTCCTTTAATTAATTATTTTAAAATTGATGTTTTGTGTGTAATCATTCTAATCTGCTTTTTTCATAATTAAAAAACAAAATAGATTTTCTATATTTTTTTACACATCGTTATAGAAACACGGTAACTACCCCAATGTTACATTTAAATAATGTTATCTTTAATGCAGATTTCATTGAAGGGATTAATATTTTGAAGAAAAGTTTTAAAATAGGATGAATTTTTTCAGTTTAATCGGAAAACGAAAAATCTATTCAAATAAAAACAAAATAAAATTTGTAGATTTTTAAGGTGACATCTATCTAAAAAAGGATGGTATAAAGTAAACACTGATGATTATATGTAAAGTGTTAAATAATACTTCAACAGATAAAATTATTTGAGACAAGTATGATACGTGGATTTCTATCTTCTTCAAATATATCATTATGTTTTTTTCTAATATGCTTTTTTACAACTAAAAAATCTCTATAATTTTTATACATCATTATAGAAAGAGGGTAACTGCCCCAATGTTACAATTAAACATACAAGTGCTTAATTAATTTTTTGTATTTTAAGGATTTTCTTTACATATAAACCTATATATAAAATCCTCATGGTTCAATCACTAGACATTTGAGTTTTTTAAGTAAAAATTTTTAATTGTTTTGTTTAAGGTTTAAACTTGGTCCTTGAGTTTTTCCCCTAATACAGTAAATGTGTTTATTTTTTTCAAATGTTGTACATTGATAAAACCATTTTAATATGTAAAGGTAATAATGTTAATTTTTAGTGTTTAATTTAGATTTTAGAGTTAATTTATTAAAATTTAACTAAAAAATAATAATATTAATAATTAATTTTTATTAAATCAATCCTAAACTTAAAAATTTGAATTGTTAAATACATCGATGATTGCATTTTTTTCAGTTTTAGAGTTAATGCTATAAAATTAATTGCTAATGTTATTAGTTAAGTATGAACTTTCATTAAATAAACCTATCGCCAAAATTAAACAATAAAATGTTAATATCATTACGTTTAGATATTTAAAATATATGTTAACTGAGTCTTAATTTAATTAGCATGAGTATTATTGTCATTACAAAAAGACAAGCGCTCGAATACGCTGAAACACATGACCTTCCTATTTATGGGATAGAGATTCATATGCATATTCATGATTTTACTTTCATAATATTAAAGAAAATAATTTCTAATTCCACATGAGTGGAGATGTGATGAAAGGTAGTGGCGGAGCCACGTTTAGGTCCAGGAGGCCATGGTCCCCCTAAAGTTTAAAATTTTCAAGTTAATCTTTTGTAAATTTATACTATGGTCCTCTAAAAATATAAATAGGCTCTCAAGGTTTAAGATTTTTGTAATTTTTCTCTTTGTATATATATTATAACCCCTTAAAATAATATTTTTTTTAATTTAAGCCCTTTATAATTTATAAAATTTTAAATTAATAATGATAAAATTATATTTTGACCCCTCAAAATGATGAAATTTTAATTTAACATTTTAAAAATAATAATAATAAAATTATTAAAATAATAAAATTATATTTACTATCGTAAAAATATATAATTTAATTACGATCACTAAACAAATTTTGTAACTTCACCACCGGTGAAAGGTAGATGCATTATGGATCTTTCTTTTCCATCACTTGCTCAGTTATTGTTAGCTGGTTTATTTGTTTTTATATCATATAAATGCCATTGCCATGTTATCTTCCGCCAAAATAATAAAAAAGTTGGGATTTTGTTTTCTCTAAAGCTGATGAACTATTTTAATTTACCATCACTGCTCTTGAATTTGACACTAAAACTTGTCTAGGTTCATTCTCCTGGTCGATAGGATTGATAAAATATAGAGAGATAGAGGCACTTGATTGTGCACTTTCACGTCATGAGATTCCCAGTATGGGTTTATGAAAGACGTTACGGCATAGTCATCTTTTAACTTGGCAATGGATGATCTAGTAATCAGATTTTATGTCAAGATTAGACTTTGGATATCCATTTCGTAAAACTTTTATTTGGTGTAAATAGAGGAGTCCAGATATAATTAAAAATGTTATAACAAATATCGATAATAGTGATAAAATGATTGTAAAGTAATAAAAAAAAATATATAGATTTTACGTGAAAAAATTTTTCGAGAAAATTTCACAATTGTTAAAAAAAATTTCGATTACATCTATTTAAAGATTGCAAAATTTTATTCTAATCAAAATCAAATAGCAAATAGAAGAAAATATACTTCTATTTTATCTTCGTATTTTATTTTTTAACAAGAGACGAGATTTGAGTCATACAATCTCTAACAAAATATGCGAAGAAATTATAAAGAATTATTTGATACCTGTCGAGTAATAGAAAACTTAAAGCGAAGTTTTGAGTTCAAGACATGATTGAATTAGTTTTATTCAATTAATGATTTTTTTAATTATCCTCTAATTGGTGTTTTTGATCGTATTCTCCGAGTAGGTGATTGTGAGTAATAAAATTGGATTAATAAAAACAAAATAAGGATAACTTAAATTATATTTTATCAAAAAAATTATTGTACCAATAGCATTTTGCTAAATAATTAACCGACGCTTATATTTTTTCTATAATAATTGATTGATAGATGTTGAATTTCTTTTATCATTGATGATTTTTAAATAAATTGAACCAAATTGTGTCCATTATTGATATATCTAGCTTGTGTCTTTTTTTTTTTTTTTTGTTTGTAATATATTCCTCCATAACTCTATGTTCCTTTCTCATCTTACAATATATTTTATTTTTTTAGTATTAATAGATTTAAGTTACAATCTTAACATTTGATTTATTGATCAATTGTGTTCAATATATTTTTAAAGTTGTAGGATCGATCCACAAGTCATGTATGTGTAGTAACTTAGATAGGTGCATGATAGCTGCTATGTTACCTTTTAAATATTCAATCTTTAAAGTGGTTCTTTTCACTTTAGTGATGGGAAGTATAATCACGAGAAGATGATCCATTTGATGATGGTAGAACAGACGTACAAACGACGAATGAGCCTAAATTGATGATTTTGATCTTTAAGAGGGTGATATTATTTTAGAAACAATTGATGGAATCCCAACAACTCGATTTTCTCCTCATGTTCACCAACTTGTCTCTCAAAGTATGGATAAAATTGTGGTGATTAAACTTCTTGGACATAAGATGAGTTTCAACATGCTATACTCCAAGATTCATGCTTTATGGAGCAATATTTCCAATTGATGAATCTTGATAATGAACATTTTATGGTACGTTTTAAATCGAAAGTTGATTATACAAAAGCTTTGTCACAGGGGCCATGGGTGGTTTTTGGGCACTATCTGACCATGCAGCCCTGGTCACCTTCGTTCTCGACTACTCAGGATTTTTCGTTGAATATGGTGGCATGGATTCACTTTTTGGGTTTTCCTTCGGTGTTTCATACAAGAAGTATTTAGGCTGCAGTCAGAGAGGTTATAGGACAGGTGTTTAAGGTGGACTATAGTACGGAGAGCATGGTGACGAGTGAGAATTACGGCTCATGGATGATTGTCCAACGAAAATCTCAGCAGAATGTGCGCCAAGGGAGGTTAAATATGGAAGGGATCGAGAATTTTGTTGATAAGAAAATGGCTCAAGATTTCATTTGATTGCAGATATTCAGGAAATACAAGGGAAGAGATGGTGACATCTGTTACTTTTCATAAGATCCTCCTCCTTTCAGATGATTATAACAAATTGTAAAAATTATTAAAAAAAATCTAATAAATTATAACAAATTGTAAAAATATTAAAAAAAATTAATAAGACATATTTAAAGTATTTTAAATTTTATAAAATCATTTAAAATTCTATAAAAAAACATAAAAATTATAAAGAAATTATAATAATGATTAAAAGTATTAAAATTGATATAAACTTATAAAAAAATATAAAAAAAATTCATTAAACTTGAATTGGATCGAATCAATTGGTTGGACTGATTAGAACGAAATCGACAAGGGTATTGATCTATAGAAAGCCATTAGGCTGGTTGACTTGGGAACCAAACGATTAAACCAATTTTTTTAACATTTTATTTAATTTGAACTGGACAGATCAGTCGAACTGGCAAATCGGTAGCCTGATCGGTTCAACCACGGGTGTAGTTCTGAAAATTTTGATTAGAATATTTCATTATGGCATATGCTAATAGTTGGATAATGAAATTTTGGTTTGATAAAAATATTAAAAAATAAAAAACCGATTCAATCGTCCAGTTTCAGGTCAACTAATCAAATGGCTTTCCTTGGACCGATACCCTTGCCGATTTCGGGCTGACTAGTCCAGTTCAAGTTTTTATGATTTTTTATAAGTTAAATAAATTTTAATTTTTTAATTTTTTTGTAATTTTGTAATTTTTATTATTTTAAGAATTCTAATACATTTTTTAAAATTTAAATATTTTAAATAAGTTTTTTTTTTGTGAATTACAAAAGGAGGGTAAAATCCTAACAGCAGCACGAGTAGTGAGACTCAAACCCAAGTCATACTTGGGACGGTGAATAAGTTTATATCAATTTTAATATTTTTAATAAGTTTTATTACGTTATTAGAATTTTATATTTTTATAATATTTATAAGTTTTTACAATTTTTTTATAATTTTAATAATTTTATATCAAATTTAATATTTTAATATCAATTTTAAAAGTATTAAAATTGATATAAACTTATAAAATTTGAAAAAGTATATGTAAAAACTTGAATTGGACCGAATCATTCAGTTGGATAAATTAGACCGATTGTAAAAAAATTGTAAAAACTTGAACTTATAATTTTCATCTTTTTTATTTTTTTAATGTTTTATTTAATTGAACTGGATGGATCAGTCAAACTGACAAACCAATGGGCTGGTCGAGTCAACCATTGATTCGGTTCTGAAAACTTTGTTTAGAATATTTCATTCTTACATATGCTAATAGTTGAATACTGAAATTTTGGTTTGATAAAAAATATTTAAAAAACTAAAAAAATTGGTTTAATCGTCATATTCACAGGTTAACAACTGTCTAATGGCTTTTCTCGAATTGATACCCTTGACTAATATGCTTATAATACTTATAAGTTTATATTAATTTTAATATTTGTTTATAATTTTTTACAATTTTTATTACTTTTTAAGAATTCTAATATGTTTCACCAACAACCTCTTGGTTGAATGGCAAGAGCATTATATAATAGATATGAGAGTTTGGCATTGATCCCTAACAACCTCATTCCTCTCCCCCAATTATCAAAAAAAAAAAAAAAATCTAATATGTTTTTTTTCATTTTAAAAAAGTTTTATTAAATTTATATTTTTTTATAATTTATTAGATTTTTTATATTTTTATAATAATTATAAGTTTTTATGATTTTTTATAATCTTAATAGGTTTATATCCTTTTTAATATTTAATATTTTTTTATATTTTTTGACTTTTTCTATTTTATGAAAAAATGTTAGATTAAATAAAAAAACTAACACGTGTCACCATTTAATTGGCACATCAATTTATTTTAACAATCAATATGCTAAATGAAAAAACCCGTTAATTAAAAGGGTTACTTATTATTTTTAGATTACAACAAAGCCGTAATTGAATGTGAATTTAGTATAAGGATTTATTTTATTAAAGACTTTTTTTGACATATAATTGTATTATCTTTTACATATATTTTAGTACATAAGTTAGTAATAAATTAATTTAATTAGTAATTTTTTTAAAAATTTAGTTAGTAATATTTAGTTATTCTCATGACTTATTTTTAGCACATAGTAAAGAAAAATTTTCGTTTATTTTAAAGAAGTCTTATTTTTACAAAAGATTTTACTTTTTTTAATTTTAAGTTTAAATTTGTACTAATTATATATTTTTTATTTTAAGTCTAGCTATTGTAATATATATATATATATATATATATATATATATATATATATATATAGAGAGAGAGAGAGAGAGAGAGAGAGAGAGAGAGAGAGAGAAAGATTGTGTGACCTAAATCCTGTGATTTGTTAAAAAAAATACAAAGATAAAATAAGAGGATCTTAAGGGCGAATGATTGAGGGTCGAAAGCCCAAAGGCTTTTTCACCTAAATTTGTGTGTTTTTATTTTCTTATTGCTTTACAATCATTGTAATACCATTATCGATATTAATTTTAACAATATATATAATAAACTTTTTCTAATGATATTATATTAATTAGTAACTAAACGAGAAAAAGCGGAATGAAAATTTTGTCATTTAACAATTCTTTTTAAGTAATGATTTGTTAGGGAATCGAGATTTCTTTAATAAAATGAAAAATTTAGTTCCTTTAGCTTTGATTATTTTATTTAGTTGTCCTAAATTTTTAAATTTTAGTTAAAATGTTTTTTTAAATGAAAAAAATTAATTAAATTGTTATATTTTTTTATACAATATCTAAAAATACTCATAATTTCTCTCAACTTTTATTTAATGCAAATGAATCTACATTTTCTTTCATTGACAACAATATTATTATAACTAAATTAAGATTCAATCAATTAAACTATTAAAATTTTAATGATATTAATACGACAACTCGCATTAAATAATTGACACATTAAATAATATGTACTCAATGACACGAAAAGGGAAAAACCATGAGCACAAACATAGGTTGTCAAAGTTTGGTTTGAGTAATTAGATTGTCGGCAAAACAAAAAAAAAAAATTTGAAACAAATATTTTAACATTTATTTCTTAAACAAAGCAGGGACATCAAGTTCTTAGCATGGTCGGTATGCAAAAGCTTGAATTTATTGTAGACAGTTCAGAGTTTCTGTTACAGTCAAACATGGAGATATTTCATTTTGTTTGATCATGCCAGCAACTTATCCAGTAAGTTTCCAAAGAAAAAACTTGTCTTGGCCCATCCACTAATAGCCTCAGCCTCGGGTGCTTTGGCACTGCCTGGATCCTTCTTTACATTAAGCATCATCGTGTGCCCGATTTCCCTGCGGAGTGATTCGATTGTCTTCGAATCTACTGGGTTCCCGTAAGTGTCTCTCACGTAAAAAACATTCACTGCTTCCTCCCCAACTGTAGAGATCCCTGCTCTTCTTACTGACAATCCGTTCTCTCGGAGAATCCTCGTTACTTCAGACAACAAACCAACTCTATCCTTTGCACAAAGCTCCAGACTTAGACCCTGCATTCGTTGAAATCCAATCTTAAATGACCAAGTAGATGTTTCTCAATAGAAAAAAAGAACATTTGTTGTCTTAATTGAATGACAGGTACACTAGCTACAACAAAAACAATCAATAGCTTAACATGAACATAACATTTCAGTTAGATATACAACTCACCTCGCTTACTCTTCGATGAATTGAAGCTTCTAGACATTTAATGACTCTTTCTTTCTCTCCTTCAGCATCAAGTGTGCAGCCATCCATGTGGCGGATAAAATATTCCTGCGTGAAAGCCATTAAGATCATTTATGCATATGTAATCCTTCATATACGTTTTTTGGAGTTAGCACAGTGATTAAGAAATAAATGAACAGAAGTTTCCATGTGGCTCAGCATATGTAATCCTTCAAATACCATATTTGCAAGTAATTTTGTTTCTATGTGCATAAGTGAGCAAAATCGCCTTTTTCATTTTTGGTAACTTGGGATACTCGATTAACAACATTTGCAAAACTGATATTTCAGTAGAATACTTATGCCCCCCCCCCCCCCCCTTTTTTTTTTTTAAAGCTATGTCAAATGATAAGCATACCTGTGAAGCATAGGGGCCATTGGATGAGATATTGGCATGGAAAACTACATATTGCATGTCTGTGAGTGTGCAGACAATATCAAACATGAGCTTAGCTCGATCTTTGCACTGGACACTGACAACAGAATACCCCTTCTCCTCGCAACGGTCAACTGTGACCTTGGGTTTGAAGGATGAGGGATAATCAACTTCACTTGTCACTCCACTGCCTTCATAATCCCTATCAGCAAACAGCATTTGATGAAGCCTCCGATCTGTGTGTGTGAATCCCATGGAGAAGCTTGTACGAGCCACTTTGTCGTCATCCTCACTACCACGCAGGATATGCTTAAGCTGCTCCTCCATAATAGATAGTCTGTTTAGATCATGCACAGCATGATTTGTGGAATAATCGTTGACATAGAGCACACAAGCTATTCGCCTATTATGTGTCCATACTTCTGCAGCAGCAACATTGAATTGAAGGTCGGCAAGGACAGTAGAGATCTCTGATAACAGACCAGGTCTGTCCCTCCCAACGAGTTCAATTGCAGTGTGATTACCAACGGAGTGCACCCCGACACGTTTACCGGGGAAGTTTTTCATCCCGTCAGCTGCATGGCCCTTGGGTCCTAGAGCCTATTGAAATAAAATGCAGCTAATATGTAAAACAGTAATAAGGAAAGTGCACTCAATATGACACATGGAGAATAATGGAAGGGACAAGAGCTCAGGGACATAATTTATGAGGAAATTAGGTGCTATCTTAACACTTGCTGCATCTTTCAAATAAATTGGAAAGAAGAAGGAAAAGATAGGTCGTACCCTTTCTATGTAATCAACTGTTCTTCCATCAGTGATCTTTTTCCTTGTTGATCAGTGACGTGAAACACTGTTTGAAAGAAATAAAGCATTGTCAAATATTCACTTAGTATTAGGAAGAGATTAGGGGAAACAGGGAAGGGACTATATAGGTACAAAGCTCAATAACCTAATATAAAATAACTTGGTAAATGTCAGTACCCGTACCATCCATGAACCATCCACCATCAGAGGAGATGTAAGCTTTAGTAATAGTGAAGTCGAGGTCAGTTAGTATTTGCACAACTCCAGCAATATTCCAGGTTTATTCACGCTGTCAATCTATATGAAAATGGCCAAATATTGTGTTGGTACTAAAAGTATTAGAAGTTCAAAAGCCAGCGAGGCACAAAATTAATTTATATTGAAATTTACCTTTACAACAGTACAGTGTCTGCAACTCATGTTGTCCACAGACACCCTGCCAGAGAAGGTATGAGAAACAAAGAGTTATAATTATAGAAAGATGAGAACTGCTAAAAATACATGCAAGTGTCTTATAAATTGGCCTTTCCTCTAGTATTAAAAAACCCATACCACCAACATACAATTTTCTACCATAAAATTGATCAAAGTACCTATTTTAGCAAACTGTAAATCCAATGAATTATAGTCACTAAACCATCAAGGTTGCTGAATGTAGTTCTCTTTGGAACAAATTTGACGAATGATCTTTAGAAATGTGTACAGAGAAAGAAAAAGAACCTCGGGGATTGATTCTGGCACTAAGGGTCTCATACTCAGGATCAAAGTATGGCCAACAAGCTTTAGCCATTTAAACCACAGCTTCAAAGTACTCTAGATGTGTTTCTCGTTCTGTGTCACGGCAGACAGAAGCCGACCTTCCTCCAAAACTGAAACCAACTTAAATATGTAAAAAAGATATTACTATTAATTAATCAGCTAGAAACCTTCAAAATACCCCTCCCCCCAAGAAATTAAAAAGTATTCCATTTGCACTAGGATATGCAGAAAGCAAAAGCCAAAGGCGCATTCTTCTATGCAAGCCATGCATCCAACAATGATGGAGGAGAACATCATGTATGATCTAGCTGCTTTTGGCAAGAAGCATGTTAACCCGACAATCTAACCAAAATTATTGTGGAAAATTCATTCAAAGTAAAACATAGGAGCAATGCAAATGTTTCCAAACTTTTGTTTAATAAGAGAAAATGAATTGAGAAAGCTTAAGAACTTCTATATTGGAAGACGTGTATTTTAGGTGGACTTAAAGGCGCTTTTAATTACAATGCTAGACAATATCACTAATTTTTGTCTAAGAGAGTAAGAGAACTACCGTTTTTGAAGAAAACAACAGAGGGATTCTTGATGATTTAGCTTCTAGTTAAGGTTGACGCCTAATGTGACAATCCCTTATAGATGGAAATCAGATTCACAGTATGGCTGTAAATTATCTGCACATAAATGGAGGACCATCAATTGCGGGGACTTATATATTCATGAATTGATAATGAAAGATACCTTTGTGCCTATGCCTTTCTCCTCCCTAATGGCACAGCATTAACAAATCATTTACTTTTCTAATTGAGAAATTCAAATAACAGAGCAACAAAGTACATAATAAAGAAGAAAGACAACTTACATACCTCAACTACTAGTTACTACAGGAGATTTACCAGGCACTTGTGAGTAATTTTAACCTAATCGATCATGAACGATTTGCATTTAACCTTTTACCTTGAAGCATAAACAAGTAGATTCCAAACCTGGAATGAAACAAAGCAAGTGGGAATTCTCTAGGATCAATGGTAAAGCACAGAAAAGAAATTAAAAGGGATTCAAAAACAGCAGCCTTCTGATCATCCTTTGAGAACCCCAGCTTGAGAAAATAGATGCACCTAAATTTTCATTTTTCACTACCATGTGCCTACTACTGCTATGGTCTGTTTGAAGTCACAGAAGATAGAAAGGAAAAAAACAAAGGGGCCCACAAGCAGGAGGCAGTATGTGATTAGAATTAATGCTACAAAACAAAAAGGGAAGAACAAAATTCACCAAAGCAATTTTGAATTGACACAAGGATTTGGTTCCTAATAATTGCTTTTTTCCCCTTATCATCCGTACCACAACAGTCCATTTACCTAAGCAACTAGGTATGACCCTACAAATATATAAAAGAAAATGACATATCCCTAAACCTCACTGTTAGCATCACTACAGTCTTATTCAAAGAGAAGGATGTGCATTTTGGATTGCTATAAAAAGAAGAAGAGCATACATAGAAAAAAAAAACGAATTTCCCCAGATTTACAGTAGAAATTTAGATGTGAATTTTGTTGCTTTCCAATATTGCTGTTCAGACCTTTAAAAATATATATATAGACAACTGGAGTTTGAGTGGACGAGTACATCATGCTGTCTACTAGCAATAGCCAAAATCGATCACTCTTCAGTAATCATTCTAATAAACAGAAGAGAAAATCAAGCAAAGCGTAGAAAGCTGCAAAAGAAATCATCCAACAACAACATACCAAAGAGAAGTTGATTCCTTTACCTGATGAATTCTCTACATCAAAGGAGACGAAAGAAACATGCGAATTGTAAAGAGAATCATGTATAAAGGAAGCATAAAAGAATAGATGGAAAGAAGGGGGGGAAAAAATTCTTGAAAACAGAAGAGAATGACTTAACTGGAAAACAGAGCAAATTTGTTTATAGTTCTCATTTATGGTAATGTAAACAAGAAATCCATGCAGAAAAAACCGAAAGAAAATACAGAGGGAGGGATTACAGGTGTCAGGTGATACGTTAAAAGCAAATACATTACGTAAATAAATTTACCTTTGCAAATGTGTGTTCAAAACCTTGTACACTTCTTCTTCTTCTTCTTCTTCTTCTTCTTCTTCTTCTTCATATCCTATCTTAGAAACAGAAGGTAAAAAGAAAAGGACAAGTTCATTGTTTTGGGTGAAGGAAAAAGGTGGCAGTTTTACATAAATATGGTTATTGAAATAATGTGTAAGAACAGGGGATTTCTGTTTGGTTGAGTTGGAATGTTGTGGTTCCTTTATGGAATAAAACCAAAAGTGACAGACAGAGATTGTATTGTATTGGTTTATTACTCAGAAATGAGGCGGCGACCTGATCTCATCTCTTCAGTTGTAAACCCACTCTCAGTTCTGCGCGTGACCTTTACGTCACCCACACTACGTTTTAGCTTTCTGTACTGTACTGTAGATGGGGAATTTTTATATTGTAAATTTGACCACGTTTGTTTATTTAAGAACAACTTGAATTCCAATATCATTAATATCTTATTTATAATTTTCTGGTAATGTGCACAACTATCGAGGATTTCAGGGGCGAAGTGAAATTTTTTTTTTATAATTGTAAAAGTATAATTTTATAATTTTAAATAATTAAATTAAAATTTTATCAATTTTAAAGAGAATTAAAGTGTAAACTCATTTTTAATAATTTAAAATTTTAAATTGCCTAAGTAAAAAAATTTCCATTCTAAATATGCCACTGGAAGCCTTTGAAAGATTTTTCTACAAGTTTTTCTCTTTAGCTCAGTCAAAAAGCTGAATATGCATCTCACCACCTGTTCCATCATAAGGGAGTGAAATTTTAAATTATCCGTAATAAGATTATAATAATATAAAATCATGGGTAGAATATAAGTTTAATTTGTTTGGTTTATTTAATTGAAATATAAAATTAATGTATTTAATTCATGGAATATAAAATTCCTAATACAAATTTCCAATTTTTTGTTTTGATTTAATACAATTTGAGGGTTTTCAACAAGATTGGTTCTTTTTTATTTTTGAAACAGATTGAGTTTTGTTTTTAACTCGTTAATGTTTATGACAATATAAGTTTTGTTTGGTAATGCAAGGGTGTTCTACAGATCAAACTCGAAACCCTTTCACATCTTTCTATCCATTCACAAGCTTGCAATCAAGGCCGATATCAACAAGTAAATTAATATTATTATTATTTTTAGGGTACATTACATCATTAAATTATGGGTAAATTTTCGTTTTGATCACTTAATAAAAAAGTTACAATTTACTCATTAACATTCTTGAAATTGTTTTTTTATTACATGACTATTAGTGGCACTTTTTAATTGGTATGATAACAATTTTAATCTTCAATTCTTATATTTTTTATCAATTTGATTTTGATTATATAAAATAAAAAAATGAAATAAAAGTAAACAAAAATTTTAAAATAGAAAAAGTGAGAGAAAATGAGGAACAATTGTATTTAAACCCAATTTTTTTTTTGTATTATCTATATAAAAATATCCAATACTCATTCTTTAAAAAAATATAAAAGAATTAAAAAAACATTAAGAAAAATTATTGATTCTATTTTTTAGCTCTTCTGTCTCTTGACATAACTTTTTTGTTATAAGAAAAAATATTTAAAATATGATATGTTTTTATAATTTGGATTTTAAAAAATAATCTAAATAAATTGAGTATGAAATAGATTTTTTTTTTTTGCTAAAAAATGACATCATAGATTTCATAAGTCTTTGTAATATCAGTCCTATATATTCTTGAAGGATATGGAATTTGACTTAAAGATATTAGTAAATTGATTTTGAGAAACATTGAGAAAGCATATAATGATTTAACTTTTGTTTTGTTTTTAATGTCATTGGATCCTATTAAATGGTAATTGTTTTTATTTTCCATACATATTAGTTCTTCAACTAAAACATATTCGTGATTTTATTTTTCTAGAAATTTTATATAGAAATTTTTAATTTTTAATGAATTTAAGGTCAAATTGACATAAAATATAAGAGTTGAGGACTAAAATAATAATACCAATTAAAAAAATACCATTATATATTTTCAAAAACATTAGTGACCAAATTATACATTTTTTAGTTAAATAATCAAAATAAAAACTCATCCTTTAGTTTTTTTTAAGTTATTCATGTCCGTTTTATGGTCTATGTTCAAAGTACATGGCTGCACCTCTCAACAATATCGTCTCCAAGCTTCGAACTTAAATCTTTTTCTTGAGAGTGTAATGTGTCTTACCATTACATCCAACCACTTGTTGATTAGTTTTTTTTTTTTTTATAACAATGAAACATCATTTTATTTGGTTTAAACACCTTCTGACCAGCAGGCATACATCAACAACAAAAACAGCCAAGGGTTTATGAGTAGACAATCCAGGGGTTCGAACATATTAATCGGATTGAGTTTAGTCGTTAGTATCAGTGTTTCAACTTATGTTTCCGAGAGGATGAACCCCTGAGCAATAGCCACACAACAAAATATAAGCTTGAAAGGACCACCAAAATACGAAATCTTAAGCCCCCACAGCTAAGCAAGGTATCCAAACAAAACAAACGCACAGTAATGAGACAAAAACAATTGTGGGATCAGTATCCAAACCTTGACAGGAGAAGCCATAGCAGCAACTCCCTGGAGTGAACCCTCCCTCACTTTTGCAGGCCTTGTAACAATCTTCTACATACAGCTTTACCCGAATAAAACCAGAACTGCATGCAACCCTCTAGGCCAAAACAACAACACGTAGAATCTATTCATGGCTACAGTCACAACAGCTTTTAGGCTTTGCACTTTTTTTTTTCTTGGGACAGAAAGGTTAAGACTACACTATTACTTCAAACTTGTCAATAACAACAGCGGAGGAGGCCACGGCTCAAACTTCTTGTGGTCCTTGTTTCTACACCAGGAGGACAGCCGCTTAGATCCATATAGGGAAGCAACACACTCAAAGCATAGGAGCGCAAAAAGAGAAAGAAACGAAGGGGGCAGGCCAAGAGAAAGGGCAAAGACTCCCCTTAGAAAAACTCCACTTCTTCAAGGAGAGGAAGAGAAACAAAACATACTTGAGCCTTTGGTTACATGTCTAAACCATAATATGTGTGGACCAAATCAGATTCATAAATGCTTTAAAACTTGGTGCATGGCAACAAGTGGTAATCCCCAGCGCTAACTAGAGTGTTCCATCAGTTATGATTTTTAGTCTTTGTTCCAGTCAATGTCTCACTCTCATATAATATAAACAAATATGTTTGTATATACATTTACAAATTTCAACTACTACTTCTACCCATTAATCAAACCAGCATTCTCATGTTGACAATGATGGACATGCTTTGAAATCTTGATTGGGTGTAGTTGTTGTTCATCGCTTTGTATGATGAGACCCAATATTGTCCTTCAAGCGATGGAAATGATCGCTCTCTCCTTCGAGAAGCCGCAAAACCTGTGGGATGTAACCCGTCAATTCAATATAACTATTCAAACACAGAGTGAATGGAAACAAGGTGATGACATTGACCATAATTAGAAGAAAGAGTGATTTCTTGTAGCCTTTCATTCTGCTAACTTTGAAACATAATCAACGTGATAATGCTTTTTTTTGCATATTATTGGTTTAGCTTACACCCCCTACCAAAAAAGACAATTGAAATTAAGTTCTGATGATTATATGGTGTGCATCAAAGGACCATTACCTTCCCCATTGATGGCCTCATTTCAGGGCTTGTTTGCACACATAAGTAAGCTGTTCTAGCCATGAGGTATAGTTGATAACTGTCATATGACTCCCCGATTCGAGGATCAATGAGCTCGTGTAGTGCAAGCTTTTTGATCAACGGTTTTGCCTAAATGGACAAATAGCATCAGAGCCATAAGAATAAGTAAAAAAATTATCAATGCTTACAGATCTAAGTTTGTGGCCATTGAAACCAACATACCCACTGTCGCAGAGATACGTTTCGTCCTTTACTTTCCAGATCAATTACTTTGCGCCCTGACATTAGTTGTAGCAGAACTATCCCAAACGCATAGACGTCTGTCCTCACTGAAACAAATCCGTTCTCCGCATACTCAGGTGCAAGGTATCTACATGAATCAAAACTCCAGTTACACTAGTTTAACAGTAAAAATCAGGCCCATGCAGTCTGAAAATGAATGGAAGTCCTACCCTAGTGTTCCAAGAATTGTTGTCTGTAGAGTATCATCATCTATCTTCCTTCTGGCAAGACCAAAGTCACCTAGCTGTGTGTATAAAACAATTATTTAAGTGAGCAAGCAAATTCATAGAAAAGACTTTTCATCTTGTTTCAAAATCATACGTTAACACCAATGGACTTTATCATAATGCTGATGCCTAGTTATAATCAATGGTTTATGTCATAAAGAATAAATGAACTCATATTGATAATGTCGAACATTAAAGAACATAATTAATTTACCATTGGAACTAAGTCATGTGTGAGAAGTATATTGCTTGGACGCATGTCCCTATGAATAATAGGACCTCCACGGCATTCTTCATGAAGAAAACGCAAGCCCTTTGCAGTGCCGATTGCAATAGCACGTCTTTGGTGCCAGTCAAGAACATTTTCTGCATTATCTGTGGAAATGTCCCCATTTCCATGCAGATTAGAATATTAAAAAAAAAAAGTAATTCAGTTTATAAAATCTAATGAAAGAAACATGAGATGATACTGGAATTGAGTTTACCAAATAAATGCCAATGAAGAGACTTGTTGCATATATACTCATATACCAAAATGTTGAGTCTTTCCTTGCAGAAATAACCCAGCAGCATCACAATGTTCTTATGTCGAGCGAAACTTAAGACAGAGACCTCAGAATTAAATTCAGTAAATCCTTGAGTACTTTCCTCCTGTTTCCTAACCTTTGCCGCAATTAGCTGTCCATCTTTAAGCTTACCTTTATATACACGGCCATATCCACCTTCTCCAAGCAAGTTCTCCATGGAAAAATCATTGGTGGCTTGTTGAATCACTGAATAAGTGAATTTCTTAGAATCTTGGATGTACATTTCAGTCCTTAACCCACAAGCAGCACAAAGAAGAGGTGCTCCTGAGCTTTTAGTGTGGCAGCAACTTCTTCTTTGCCTTTGGAAAAAGGTCATAGTAGGTTGCTTATTTTCTCCTTTTGAATGTGTATCTGAAATACATATCTTTGTTAAATGCTGAGGGAAATGATCCAGTATTACTGATGCTAAGCCGTTCAATAGGTTGCCATGTATGATCATAATGAATCTAAAATCTAAAATTTATCTATGCTAAGTACTATTTAGAGAATTAATGGAGCAGAAAGGAAGAAAGCATTCCGTGCATAGGGAAAAATGCTTAGAATTGGATGGGGAAAGCAACATATAGTATATGTCAACTTATGTAAAACTGCAAACATACTGAATTACCTGATTTTTCCAGCTTAGAAGATGAGAAGTTATACTCCTCTGGTTTTAATGCAAACGAAGGCATCAAGTGGCCACTACTGGAGTTTTCAATTGAAATCGGGGTCCAGGAGTAGCTTCTATCAGAGATTTCTGACTGCTCGATATTTTCACCAAAAATGAAGATTTGATAGTGGCACTGGCTTGGACATGGAAGGATATGAAGGTTTCTGTCCTACCACATCTGTTTGACTTAGAGTATGATTCCTCAAAACTTCCATGTTCAAGCTATCATGAATTAATGCAACCTTACAGGGTATCTGTTTAACATATAACTTCAAATCCCGTCTAAAATGCCTGTTAAGATTGTAAGTCAACATGACATGACATGACATGACATGACATAGTTAAAGGAATACAGAAAGGAAGCAGCTGAAGTTTCAAATACACATGTATAAAATCAGTTAGATGCTTTCATCAAACATGTCAAACCAAAGATACCGAATGATCAATAATTATATCATGTTTCAATTTACGACATGTGTAATTAGCTTCTAATTCTAGATTAAAAGCAAGTAAGCATATCACCAGAGCCTTGGGAATTAGAGATTGCTAATTCTTTTCCCATTGAAACCGGTATTGGAGATTATGTATACAAGATGCTACATATTGACATATGAGAAATAGAAAAATCAAACACTACATGATTGTGTCATCAAGAAAGTGTCAAAGAGGGAAAACCTTCATTACTGAAGGAATAATTTTCCAGAGTCAAACATAAAACAGATAACTAGGAAAGTGTCCAAGGTAAATGATGATCCAAGTATCCAGAATACAAAATATTTACCTATCAAGGACAACCCATGCTGCATTTGAGGTTTGCACCTCTTGTATAATGACGTTCTTTGTGGGAAATCCAGCTGTAATTTTAACTTCAATGCTTACCTATACATGAAAATTGTTACTATCACCAACAGAGCACAATAAGTGGGGGAGGGCTCAGAATCCAGAAAAAACTAATATGTGCATGATGCTTCCAGCTGTGCAGGGTTTGTTATGATGATAGATCTGGATAGGTCCATGATCCATAGAAATTTTTCTAGGGTATAATTTTACATTTATTATAAATCTGATGAACCCCTTTGAAGGAAGCCTCCTTTGTTCAAAAGGTCTAGTGATTCTTGAGCTAAAAACCAAGGGGTAGCCTGTTCCCATCCCACCCATCTCCTCTTCCTAGGATTTAACCAAACTGTTGGATGTATTACTAAACTGATATGCATGAAGACTGCTATCTTGACACACCCTTTTTCAGATTGATATATTTTCTCAATAGTTATATTTAAGTTCACCACATAGGCAAGTGCATCCCAACACAGTGAATGGCCATAATAAATTCAAGAGAGTTTGAATTCACAACTCTTATAAATGAGAATCTTTCAGTAGGAGTGTAAGCAATAACAGAGATATATCCATTGTCAAGCTTCAAGTTCATAGCCAAATCTAGCCTTTGAAACCCAAACGTGACATCAGTGAGTAAAGAAAGTGACAGTGAGCCTGTGTGCTCTATCCGGTCACTTGCCATCTTATTAAGCAAACTTAGCGGAAAATAATACAAGAGAAACTTTACCCCTTGTTCTTCACAATCTTCAGCACTTTGTTGGAGCATATTAACATATGCATCAACCTTCTTTAAGATTTCTTCCTCCATGGCGCGGATGCTTGCTCCGAAAGATTCTGGACATGCTTTGCTCTGGTAACCCACTGCAGTGCACCAACCAAGAGAGAAGAACAGGAGACAAGGGAGCATTAAAGACAACAACAGGTGAGTAGACACATGTTGTACAACGTTTTATCCACCAGCTAAAGTGAATAGATATAGGTAGAACAAAAATTGATGGGGATCGCAATTGCTTTGCTTGAGCACTTGTTTGTAGTAGTAGGTAGCAATAGTGGATGAAGAAGAAACTGCACTTACTTGGGTGAGTGACTCTATGCAAAACTCCAAGCATAAGAAGCGTATCTCCAACACGTAGAATGTCACCTCTTATTAATATATTTTGTATGGCAATTCGCAGCTCTCGTTCGTTATAATCTTTTGTTGCATCCAACGCTATAACAACATGCGATGGTGAAGGAGGAGTTGTCCCCATTATAGCTACCTTACTTACTTCTCTTTGATCACTTGAGTTTTAATTCTTACTACTTGTTGATTGATGGGTTTATGATAAAACTCTGAAATGAATTGATTTCGTCTAGTTTGCGTGAATATCGGGAAAGATTGTTGAGCATATCGGAGGAAATATGCCTTTGGATATGCCGTATGATTTCACCAGAAAGTTAAGGGAACTGTGCCGTCCCGTAACAAAGAGAATATGGCAACATTAATTTCAAGGTGTTGCTGACCATTCACCAATTTCATGTCTTTTTAATTACTTTGCCTCCTTAGAAGTGTGGATTATTACAACTGTTCTGTATGTTTTTTTTATATATTTTTTATTTAAAAATAGATATAAAAAGTTAATATGGATTAGTTCAATAGCATTTCGGCAAATACTAGGCTTATCAAAATATATAAATAAAAATTCAACTTTCTATTTATATACAGTGATAATGATTGATAAATTTGCTTGTTGAGTCAACTTTGTGTTTATGCAAAATTACCTCAGTTGTTAATTGTATGAACTGCAGGGGTTTGCTTCAGTTACTAACACTTTTCAAAGTTTTCTAATAATAAAAGCTCATTTTAAGAGGAAAAGTCGCCAGGAATCTTGCTGAAATCAAATGCCAAATACATATACATAAATTAATCCAGGAAAGTGCTTTATCGAACTTATGTACATAGCACGATTCTTGAGAATTGAGAATGAAACATATTAACAGCTTCATCTTACTTCAAACATTGACAAAACAATCTTATAAAGATGAAAAAAATCTAGACAGAAATATCGGAAGGGTAATCTTTTGGATGTCTAGTGACGGTTTCCCTGAGATGTTTCTCTTGTTCCTCAAGGTTTGGCGGTGGATGATCATACACATCGGTGAACAACTCCGAAAGTGGAGGCTTCTCAGTTTTCTCTCTGCCACCTGAATTGCTTCCAACAACTGCACCAAATTGCTTTCTGCGTATTACAAACATGAACCAAAATGCAAATTTCTGGTAATCAAAACCGATTAATCAAGTGATCACCTGTTTCCTCACACTGTTCCGAAGCTGAGTTTCTTGTTGTTCACTCCACCAGCCAATATTTTGAACCCAGTTTCGAAACCTGTTTACCGGGTTCCTAGCATTTTTCCAGTAGACAATTTCATCAAGCTGGCGATACTTGGTTGAATCATCAGATGTGGAATGGTGTCCTACTCTGTATGTAAGGGCCTGAAATTAAGTAAAATTAAAGCTTAAAACACGAGGTTACGGTCGTTATTTTGCTTTAAATCCTGGATGCGACGTCACCTCAATAAGGATTGGTCTCTGCTCATTTATAGCCATTTCACGGGCTGCAGAAACTGCACTATAAACAGCAAGTGCATCATTTCCATCCACCCTGATGCTTCTGATTCCGTAGGCTCGACCCTTTACAACAATGCCATCACCTGCCCATCATAATTTATTCTAAATAAGTTCCAAACTGGAAACTCTACGGGGGCTTCCTTTAAGCAAACAATGAGGACAGCTAACGTACTTCGAAATTGTTCAGATACATTTGTACTGATTGCCCAGCCATTGTTGCGACAGAAGAAAATGACTGGAGCTTCCATAACTGCTGCAAAATTTAAACCAGCATGAAAATCACCCTGCAACAAATAAATGGAAAACCATGAGCTAACTAGTCTAAAATAAGCAAATAAAGTATGAGATTATTTGTCTACTCACTTCACTGGTGCCACCATCTCCAATGTATGACACAACACATGCTTTTTTGTTGTCCATTTTAAGAGAATAAGCTATCCCTGCAGCTTGGGGAAGTTGTGTTCTAGAAATGAACGCCAAAAGTTTGTCAACTTAGGTACATTCGAGGAAAATTTATGCGGATTATGTAAAGAGCAGTAGCAGCTTAAGATGGGGCGTATAAGCCTTACGCAATGGGAGATGAAATGGTGAAGAAATTGTGCTTTTTGGACCCATAATGAATCGGCATCTGCCGGCCTTTTCCATAGTCAGCATTGTTTCCAAAGCACTGGTCGGCGAATTCTTGCAATGTGAAACCACGCCATAACAAAACTCCCGGTTCACGGTACTGCCATTCCATTGGTTAAACAATGCTTCAATTTCAATCACACAGACAAGACAGTGAACTAATTTGAACTGTTGTTTTGCTTCTTGTTGTGTTGGGAAGTCGAAAGAAGAGAGGAGTAGTGGGTGTTCACCTGAGGCAAGATAATGTCTTGTTCAGAGAGAGCAGCAGCAGAGGCTATGTTAATTGCTTCTTCACCAGCAGAGGTGAGGTAAAAGGATATTCTTCCTTGCCTTTGTGCTTCATAGAATATGTTATCCATTATTTGTAAAGTCACCATGTTACTGTACATTTTTACTGCAACTTCTTTGCTTACCTGCAACAATATATTATTGTTTTTTTAAGTTTACAACATTTTTGAGTTTTAATGATGGTATTAAAAGGTTAGCATTGCAAAGATTTTAAACCCAGAAGCAAAGCAAAAACCTGTTGAAAATCACAGTCCGAAATCAAGTCTCCGTCATCGTCCAGAACTCGATAGCAAGGTACTCTGGTCTTTGAAGATTCTGAGATGAAACTCATTTCGGAAGTGTATGAAACTTTCCCCCCGGAAAGTCCAGTGACTGCCATGCCAAGGTCATTTATAATTTATTAGTGATAAATCTCAAATATGCTAAATTCTCCTCTCAGCTATATGATTCCCCTCCTGTACAAATGTACTCCTATATAGTTTTCTTGCAGCCTCAAGTGTTCAGGTGCGGGATCAGATTGGATGGTTTTTGTATTGACACTATGCATGATCCTAGTACATTTATATTTGTACAAACTGTTTCTTAAACTTGTTGGTATTTACAAATGATTAACATAAATATATTTCAGTCACATTTATATTATTTATAATTTAATACTTACTATTTTAGATGGGTTTTGTTTTGTTAAAACTTTAAATTTAAACATCGTTTTACATAATAATGTGTTATTATATAATTTAATTTATATCCTATAAATTATATAATATATCAAAATTAAATGAAAACATATTACAGAGGTATAAAATAGGTTGGGTTAGATCAAGTTTGGACCTTGAAGGTTGAAGCTTAAATTCGAATCATATTTTAAATGGATCCAATTTTTTTATTCAAGCTCAATTTTCAAATTTTATATTTTTGTCCAAATCTTCAAATTTTCAAACTTGAACAAACAATCTGACCTATTCATAATTAAGTCAATTTCTGTAGTATTTTTAATTTCCCTTGTGAATGTAAAACTTGACTTGCATCCTCCCTAAGATATTTTTGGGGTTTAAATATTATAAATTATAGTAAATTTAAATAAAAAGTCATTGATATTAATTTAAGAGGAATAGGGGTCAGCTCGATCTAGAAAAAAAGATTATCCAAGCTGAAATAATGCAAGACACCCAATCTTTAAGGATAATTACTAAAAACAAATTAAAGGATAGATTTGAATAAATTGAAAAGGAAAGAGAAGTGGCCAGTCGCATCTTTCTGATATTTATTTTATATAGTTGTAGCATGATAAAACATTTGAGATCTCTTGTTGGTTGGTTTAGCTGAAGTAAGGGCAATTAAGATCAGGTGGTAGTGTATGTGTATGAGAAGTAGAGATAAGCATCCATCCAATTTCGAATGCGCTGGAAGATAGAGACTTGCGTTCATTGAATTGAAGCAAATCAAGTAAATGCCAACCCACTCTTTTTTTCGTTTTTTTTCTTTCTTTCTTTTTGTTTTCCTACTATTAATTATTGAAGATCGTAGAAGAGTTCCAACGTGAAACGTCTGCTCCCCCATTTCCTTTTGTCGCTTTTATGCCTTTATTTTTACTTCTCCCACTCCATCTCCCATTTTCTTTTTTATAATTGTGACACCAAAAGGTTGTCGCCTATGTCTCTTCTTTTTTTAAGTATGAAGCAAAAATTATTACAATTACCCCATCTCTATGTATTACATAAATTTAATAATTTTAAAATATATTTAAAATTTACTATGTTCATGCTTGTACCAATTTGATTGGGCCTAGTTGAACCACCTTGTACTTGGGACAGGTGCTCCCATTTTATTAGTTTGAATACTAATTCCTTTAATTAAAAGGAACATTACTATAAAATAATAATATGAAGAAGCAAATTCAACCCAAAGAAAAAACGATACCAATCAGATAACGCAAACTGAAAGGCCTACAACCCGTGTTTAACGCCTCGTATTTTACACGTTTTTCATTGAAAGAAAAAAAGAGTAAAACTTCATTACAGAGCTGGGTCTATGGTTACCCCACCACATAAAAATTATCGGATAACGACATTTTTCATGAAGTGAAAGTGCATCCGATGGAGTTTGAGATTTTGAGATGAACATTTGATTATTATTATTATTATTAGATGATTAAAAATATTACTTCCATTCTTTCTGTAACTCTATGAATAATGTTATAACTATATTATTATAATAATAATAATAAAAGAAACTCTAAATTTTTCAACATTCTTGGGAATGACTAACTTAGCAAGATTAACCCAAAAACTTCATTCAAGCGTAATAAGCATGCAGAGAAGGCAAGCCAAGAGTACGTACCTGATTATCATCCTCACTATCGCTACACAGAAACGAATCACCTTGCTTCTCAGCTAAGGTGGACTTGAAACGCTGAACGCGGAGAAGGCTAGCCCTGTTCCATGCCAATGGATCCATATGTCTCCGGTTCCGATCAGAAACCGACCCTCCACGGTTCAAACCCCACCATAAACCAGAACTTTGGTTAACGTGGACACCACCCCCCGTGAACCCTTTGTTCGTACGTTTCTTTATGTGGTTGGCAACGGTTCTTGATGATATTATCAACCAATTCGCCATGGGAGATTAATGAAGAACAAAGGTTTTTTTTTTTTTAATTTATTGTTTGGTTTTATGTCTTTTGCTTATAGAGCTAGTCCTAGATGGTATAATTATTGAAAAGAGAGAGAAGGAAAACTGAAGAGGAATCAATGTGAAAGAACGTAAATGGATTGGTATGGAATTGAAGGAAAATGGGAGAGCAAAGTGAGGTGGAAGAGATATCTTTTTTAGTTTGTCGACACGCCATTCGGCTGGAAATTAGATATGGTTGACACTCAGTCATTGACAGGTCATACATTGCTCCAATCTTGACATATGTTTATCATTTTTTTTCCTGAAAGCATATGTTTATCATTTGTTTTTTCAATAAAGGTTAATTTCACCCAATCATTAAAATACTAACATTATATCAATTAAATCCTTCATCAGATTAATTGACAATTTTTGTGTTAAATTGACATTGTTAAATTAAAGTTAAACATTGAGCATTTTTAAACAATAAAACTATCTAAAATTTTAAGAGGGATGCTTTTTGGGTTAATTCAGATTTGGCCCTTAAAGTATACTCATTTTTCTATTTTGGTGCCTAAACTTTTTTTGTCCAAATTGATATCTAAAGTACATTTACTTCTCAATTTGGTACCTAAAACTTACCCCCGTTATATCGTCCATCGATCCATATTTGTTTAACTAACTAAGGAGACAATGATTCATACAGATTGAAAGAAATTTTCCCTAAATTTCTATATGCATGGATTTTGAATATATATATATATATATATTGAGTTGGTATCGAAAAAATATATAGAAAGATTGAAAATGAATGAGAAATATATATAATAGAGTACTTTAAGGTCATTCAAATAACTAAATACATATAATTCTAATCTTTTGACACTTACAAGTTTCACACACGTTTGGAATTCATCTTTCAATGAAGAAATGTGGGTGCTTTTAGTAACTCCAGAGTAAGAAACAGGATAATCAAATTGATAGTGAGAATTGGGTGGATTTGCGGTGCCAATAGCCAGAACCACAGCTTATTTTTGGCGATTCTGAGCATCACATATAGCTTCTAAGGAGGCCATCTTGAGCTTTTTCAGTATTAGTCGTTTTATTCTTCAAGTTGAGTTTAAAAAAGGGTATGTACTGTATTAACTATATATAGTATTAACAATGTTGATGGTCGCTGTAGGTTTGGAACTTGTCTCAGATTAGTTTCCCAGTACTTATAGGCCCAAGATTATTATGTCACCCACAACTTTTGCCACTCATAAAAATGGAGTCTCCAAAATGATTCTATCCCCAAGTTATACCTTGTTCAAAATTAGGAGTTGAAACTCAATTTTGATCGAACCCAACATTTAAATCATTAAACCCAATTTTTAATTTTTAATTTATTTTAAGTTTAAAATTATTTTAAATTTAAAATTTTTCTAAACTTAATTTTAAATTTAAAAAATCCATTTACACTAAAAACCCAATTACATTAAAGTCCAATATCAATTGCCCACCTAAAACCTAAAACCCAATTACAAACTCAATGGCCCAATTACAGGATCAAGGCTCAAAAAGCCCAAAAAATAAAACAAAACAGAAATGCCAACTTGCAGCTGTTGCTTCCCTCTCGCCCAATTAGGAGCCGCCACGTCAGCACACCACCAGTGGCACTACCGCCCATCTGCCATAGCCACCACCGTCATTGTACCTGCAAAGGAGAAAAGACCCACATTTAGTTGCATAAAACAAAAGAGAATGATTGTAGAAAAAAGGCTATAAAGCCAAATTCAAAACACTTGTATGGTTATTGACTTTTTGTTGAACATTACAAATCAATACAAAGAAGCAGACTTTCGAACATTCGAGATCACTATATGCAAGCTTAATTCTAAAATTAATACACTAGATATTTTGAAATCAAACAAAAAGGAAACAAGCACACGAAGCAACAAAAAACAGACCCAAGTCAGATTCAAAGTTCTCAGGCATTAAGTCAACCAGATACTTCCAATATATGTTTATTATCATTTATGATTTAAAATTCTAACCCCATCAGTTTCTAAATATACATTAATGCATGTATTAAATACATCATTGTTATCATTTATTATTATTTTTTATTTCAAAACGTATTAAATAAATAAATAATAATTTTATTATTATTATTAAATATAGTAATAATAAAAAAGAACCCGAAAGCTCTTACCCTAATCGAAACCATCACCATCAGAGCTCCTCCGAGCCACCGCCGTCGTCGCCTCTCCGATCTCGCCTTTTGTCGCGAAGGGTGCCCCGAATATGACAGATCTACAAGAAAGACATTAAAAAACAGATTAAAATATGTGAAATAGATACAAAAACAAACAAACAAACAAACAGATTTCAAAAACTACAAGAAACATCGAAGCAATTTTTTTAGATCTGAAAGATCTATGTTTTTTAATACAAGCTTTTTTAATAAAAATAAAAAGAGAAAAGGAAAACCATTTTTTGAAGATTTGCTTCAAATCTTTTTGAAAAAGAATTAAAAAGGATTAGTTTTCGTACTTGAACCGTCGTGGATGGCGGCGCGTGCAACGTTGCAGCAGTAAAGTGGTGACCGGACGGACGATGGCCCAATAACTGGAGCTAGCCCGGCCAAGGAGAGCGTGGGAGTATTTTTGAAGAGAAAAGGGTTGTTGTTTTTTTGAAAGCAAAGGAAAAATGAATTTTTTAGGGGGAAATTTCAGCCTTATATAGGCCCTCAAAACGGCACCGTTTTGAGGGCTGAGTTTTAGCCCCAAACGACGACGTTTTGAGCCTCTGACTCGGATTTGACCCGACCCACTTCAAGATCCGTGTATTTTTGTAAGATTGTATATTTATGCAATTGGTCCTTTCGCTTTTTTTAAATTTACAATCTCATCCTTTTTGAACTTTTAATTAATTTTAAATTTACCCATGAATTTTATTTCATTTTCAATTTAATCCTTTGACCTTTTTGAAAGTCCAGGAAGCTGTCACATGTCAATCTTTGGGTTATTTGTGCAAATGGTCCTTTCTATTTTTGATTTATTTTAATTTCGTCCTTAAATCAAGTTTTTTTTCTTCTCAAAAATTAGCCCAATAATTTTTAAAACTTTGCAAATTGGTCCTTTGACCCCAGAATGCTCGAGAAGCTGCCACGTGTCTCAACTCTCTGGTTTTATTGTCTAGAAGGTCTTTAAAGTGTCTAGAAATCACGTTTTGACCCTCAAACTTTCCAAAAATTACATTTTGACCCTCAAACTTCTTAAAAATTACATTTTTCCCTAAACTTCTCAAAAATTACATTTTTGCCCCCAAACTTCTCAAAAATACATTTTTGCCCTTGAACTTCCAAAATTACCATTTTACCCTTGAACATCCAAAATTACCATTTTGCCCTCGAATTTCCACTTTCAACTTTAAATTTTCCAAAAGCTCGACTTTAACCCTAAATTTTCCATTAACTTCGATTTTGATCCTCTAAATTCCTCAAAAATTATGTTTTTCATCTCAAATTCTCTAAAACCCCGTTTTCGACCCCCGTTTGTCTTGTTTTTTTCTTCTTTCTTCAATGTTCATACATAGATTTAATTATTAATCTTTCGCATTTCGTATTCTATTAACTCTACGCCTAATTTTTTTATGCATTCATTTATCTGCTCAATTATTTTGCCTCGTGTTATTTAACTTCTGCTATTATCTGCTCATTCATATTTAATTTGCGTTTTCGCTTTCAAAATTATTTTACATACAAATAAACCTTTAAAACCGAGGCAATGTCCTTTTCGTGTGGAAACCTCGAAAAATCATGTCCTAACGTGCTGGGTTTGATTTTTCGTATAATTTGCACGAATCGAATATCCTCTTTCAAACTTTTCAAATGCCTTTTAATTTCGAGATTTCGAGAACGTCGTGCCCTAACGTGTTGGTCATGACTTCAATTCTCCGCGAAAATCGAGACGAACAGGCATTCTTTTTAAATCTAATCTTTTTGAACACCGCATGAAATAAATTATGTGTCCGAGGATCGTATTTTAAACTTAGTTCGAAATTTCAAGTTCTCAAAAAATATATAATTTTAAAATAAAAACAAGGCAATGTCCTTTCGTGTGGAAACTTCGAAAAATCATACCCTAACGTGTTGGGTGTAATTTTCGTATAATCCACGCGATCGAATATCCTTTCTAAAGTCTTTCAAACTATTCTTCAATTTCGAAAGTCCGAGAACATAGTGCCCTAACGTGTTGGACATGACCTCCAGTTCTCCTAGAAATTCGAAACATACAGACGATTTTCCTCAAATAGGATTTTTGAAAATCTTGCAAAGTTTCCTAAAAGTAAAGATCGTATTTTAAGTTTTACTCGAGTTTTCAAATTTTTAACAAATCAAGACCCGAAAATAATCAATGTGGTACCAATTTTGGGCGTATGAGGGTGCTAATCTTTCCTCATACGTAACCGACTCCCGCACCTGTTTTTTGGATTTCGAAGACCAAAATATTTTTCAAAACGGATTTTAAACGTTTTGTGGTGATCCAATCACACCATATAAAAGGATTGGGCGACTCTCATTTTTTTTCCCGATCATTTAAAATATCCATTTTTTCGATTTTTAAATATTGTTCGAGACTTGTTTGTTTTCTCCAAAATTAAACGTTTCAACATTAGGTACTCTAGTACTTTTAATTTCTACTGGTATTATGCAAAAACAACTTAAAAGAAATAGAAACAGGTAGTTTAACCCTATAAAATATTGATGAAATACTAAGGAAAAAAATACTTTTTCATTGAAATTGTGAATTATGAAGGATGATTTGAAACTATTTCTACTATTTTTTGAAAAATTGCTATGTTTGAGGAAAATTTGTACCTCCCTTTTGCCCCCAAAGAAGATAAATACTCTTAAAAATTAATTAATATGTATCATTGACATATGATCATTTCACTCGAAAATCTTATCAGGTTAACCGCTTATGTCAAAAAAAAACTCGTACTTTTAAAGATTTGTCCAACTAAAGGCTCCTCTTCTCTACTATTGCTAGAGCAAATCAAAATTACTCAAAAGAGTTTTTCCATCATATTCTATAAAATTTCTCTTAATTTTAGTAATAACTCTATAAAGTATTATCATATCACATTTTAGTCGGCCACTCAATAAACCTACTATCAGTATGCCATACCCTACTATCAATCTTATACAATAAGGCACCTATCCAAAAAAAATTCAAATACAATTTTATGCTCTGTATAAACTCTTTCCATCTCAAAAAAAAAAAAATTAAATTTTTTTATTATTATCCAAACTCTCCCAACCATCGATTGCCACTCGATATTTTAGGGTTCTTTTAAATAGACGGTGTGTTTATTTATGATTAGTACAAAAATAATGATAACGATGAGATTAAATATTATAATTATACTATAATATGAAATAAAAAAAATTAAATGCATCACACTAAAAATAAACGCCCATTCAAAAATACTATTAAATAATTTAAAACCTCTAACGCAACATGTTAAATCTATAACATGAAATTACAATTCAAGAATCCAAAAGAAATGAAGCGTTATTAATTGTTATTATTTCTTTGAACTGGACAAAATTATTGATTGATGAATGATTTAATGGTTAAATTGACCTTTAAGGAACGAAACATCTACATGTTGACATAGGAGAACTCTTGGTCTCACTTTCAAGATGATGACATTAATCCAAGGTCATTGCAAGTAAGGGTATCGACAAAAACACTCCTAGCTGCCTTGGAATTTGGAACAAGTGGCTAGAAGAAAGGACCCACTATATCTAATTTGAAAGGGTTAAAATGTATTAGGAAATTCTCACCAAAAAAAAAAATGTTTTAGGAGATGAAGTTATGAATGAGTGGGTATAATAACGATGGGCTGTTACTCTCTAACAACCTGGGCCTTCATTGCCTTTATATGAAATAGGCCCAAATTTCAAACTGAAAAATCAAAATGCTGGAGGTAATTGAAGAATGCATATTGGGGCCAATGTTGCCTCTGGAAGTTGAAACAAGTGGCTGGAAAAGGGGACCCACGATTTAATTATATTTTATTAAATCTTGCATTTTATATCTTTCTTTGGTAAAAGAATTTCCGAGGTGTTACCTTTATATTGTTTTTTTATATAAAAAATAATAAATTAATTTTATATATTAAATTAAAGAGTAAATTAAATATTTTATTAAAATTTTAATCCATTTCTACTATTAAAAATTGATCTTTGTACATCAATATGAGCTTTCGTATATCATTGTTCGGTTATTCCATCAGACATGTCAGTTTTTTAGCAATACAAATTGATGAAAATTTTAATAGAAAGAACTTATTTATCTTTTGATCTAACTGCGATTAATTTACTCATTTTTTAGTAAAAGAGACCAAATTCAATCTGATTTTTAATACACAAGCTTTCGTAATACTTTTACCAATATTCTTTTAACTAAAACTTAATGTCGAAATTATTTGTTAAATATATTTTGGAAAAAAATTTTAATTTAATATATGTATCTAAAAATTAACTAATTTTCTTTCTCATATGCTATTTTTTTTTATTTTTAAATAAAATATTTTTATTTAATGTAATTAATGTGAGTAATCATATAAGACAAGAAATACACCTAATATCCTATAAATAAAATATTTAAAAATTATAATTTAAATAATGCTACAGCACTCGTAATTAACATTTACTTTTTTAATAGATTTATCAAATGCAAAAAATATTACAATACTCATTATTAGCATTTATTCTTTTAATGAATTTACGAAAGGTAAAATATTAGTCATTAGGCTTGCTTAAGTTATATAAAATTACTTTGTAAACTATATAAAATTTACATGATAGTGAATAATTATAATTATTAAAGTAATTAAAAATATCAAAAACTGAAATTAAAATTAATAAAAATATAATATTGTAAATAGAAACTTTTCACATTGAAAAATGTAATAATTGGTTTTCCATTAAAATCATTTTTATGAAACTCATTTTCATCAGGATCTCCTTTCAAAATTAATGACATATCTAACATTCTAAATTCAAAAAGCAAGTAACATTAAAATTAAAAAAATCTAAACATATATATAAAAAAAAATATTAAGACATAATTCACAATTTAACCTCATAAAAAATGAGAAATTATTAGATGGATCATTCCTACCACATAAGCAATGGTTTCATTCAATTATATAATGTCATGTAAGATTATTTTTACATGTCATTTGATGATTAAGAAATTAAAAATAAATTCAAAATTTTTGTTCCTCTTTCAACTATTCTATCTCTGGAAAAGAAAAAAAATTCATCCATGCACCCATTAGTATTCTTACAATCTTTTTTATTAAAGCGAAATTTTGATGGAAAATCTTTTTTAATTTGTGATCGAAATTTAGAAAGAAATAGAATCTCATTCTGTTATTTACTTATGTTAAAGCAAAATTTCAAATTCTCGAAATCCTTAATTTCTAATTTATGTAAATTACTAAATCTAAAATCATTAGTTATTTTCTAATCCTAACTTTCAAATCGAACCCTTAATTTTCCTAATTTGCCTAATATCCTGAATTTTCATTCTCCAATCCTTTATATCAAAAGGAAAATCGAAGCAATGGGAATCATTTTGAAATGGAATAAGACAATGATAAATGAAAATGAAGGGAAAGCAAAACGTTTTATTTGAATGAAAGATCAATATTTGGAGTCTTAAACATGCTGTTTTTAGTTTTGCTTCTTCTTATACTTTAAGATATATAAATGAAAATAAATAAAGAAAAAGAAAAAAAAATAACTTTGATGATTCTCTAGAATTTGACACAGAATGATTGAAGGTTGAAGATAACATAAGTTTTTGGACAATCTTTTTAATTTATTAGTCAACAATAACATGTAAAAATAATTTACATGATATTATATAATTGAATGAAACCATTACTTATGTGGTAGGAATGATCCATCTAATAATTTATCCATAAAATATACTCATGGTGATATCTAAAGTAATTTTCTATTATAGATTCTAGTCCAAATTTTTAACACCGCTTAAAGAAATACGTGTCAGATTTAAAGCAATGAATATTGTTATATTTTACATTTATTTCTCAATTAATTTTCATAAATGACAATGGTTCTTTTCTATTTTTCTATTTATTTCTCAATTAGTTTTCATAAATGATAATGGTCCTTTTCTTTTTAGTTCAACAATGTTACATTTCTTTGTGATTATAATTTTTTTCTTACAAGAAGATTTAGATTTTTTTTCATTTTTTTTTGAATTACAATAATAGGTAAAGTCCGAATAATAAACGAGATTAATGCGATTTAAACTCAAATCACACCTAAAATTATGAACACCCTTAATCGTCAGGCCATCACATGAGGTTCTTTCATTATTACTTTAAATTTATACTATAAATGTTGATGAATTTTTTTATAAATTATCTTTGAATATTGTTACAACATCATCGAAATAATTGTTTGCATTTTGCATCACTCCTTGAAATTTAGACCCGTTCTTCATTGCAATTGGAAAGTTAAAAATGTTTTTCCACTGCAAAAATAATAAAAAACACTACTTAATTTTTGGAGTCAAAACTGCGATTAAAAATTATTTTCCATCCAAATGTAAAAGTTGAGATTTAAGTGTTTTTAACTTTTTTTTTTGGAAGCGAAAATTATTGAAATACATTTATTTATATTAACTATTCAAAAATATATAAAAATAGATTAATTTATATTTTATGTATCATTATATTAAATTATTTAAATAATTCAATTTTCATTATATTAAATTATGTAAATATCATTTATCATTGTATTAAATTACTTAAATATAAAATATTATTATATTTAAGTTTTTAAAATATTTTATATATCATTAATTTTACAAAGAATTTATATTAATTACTTAAAACGTATTTAAAACTTATACTTCATGTGTCATTATTTTAAATTATTTAAATATCATATAATTTAATTAATTTAACTTTCCATTATCTTATCTAAAAAATGACATTTTAATCTTCAATCACAATTTTTTACAACAACGAAAAACACTAAATATTAACAAATCGCACTTTTTCACAATATTTTTCTACCACAATTTTAAAAACCCTTTTTCTAAAAAGCACATTTGAAAAACATTTTTCAATCGCAATAACAATAAAAAATTAGCTTTTTAGTTCGTTGAAATAATTTAAATCAAATGTAAAGGAATGATAACTAAAAAATAAATTAAATATTAAATTAATACATTCTTTTTTTTATTATAGAAATTTTGAACTAAATAAAAAAATATATAATATTAAGCTGAAGTAATGAAACATTGAATTCATACGGTTTTTTTATAAAACTAACTTAAAAAATTAATTAATTACAAAAATGATTATTTTTTATTAAATACGTAAATGACCTAAAATCTACAATAAATTTTGGTGGAGTCAAATAATATGGCCCCACCAACATGTCACATCAGCAACTCAGATAAAAAAATCAATTTTTTAGTGAAGTCATGTAGAATGACGTCACCTATATAAATACCCAAAAAATACTACAATTTCTAACAAAAATGAAGGGGCTTTAAAAAATTTTCATTTTTTGATGGAGTCATTTTAAATAAATAAAACCTTAAATTTATTTATTTATTATTATAAATCTATTTAGAATGACTTCATCAAAAATAAAATATACATTTAAAATATTATAAAATAAATAATAAAAAATTAGTAATAGTAAAAAGTGAACTGGTGACGCATTTTGAATAGCTCCACCAAAAATAAAATATGCATTTAAAATATTATTAAATAAATAATAAAAAACAAATAATAATAAAAAATGAATTGATGTTGCCATTTCGAATGCTCTACCAAAAAGAAATAAATTTAAATTTTAAAAAATAAATAATAAACAAAAAAATACATAAATTAAAGCATACCTTTAGAACAGGTGGCCCCATTTAAAATGATTCAATAAAAAGGTAATGTTTTTTAAAGTCCCTTCATTTTTTCAAAAATTGCAATATTTTCTTTGTATTTATATAGGTGGTGCCATTCTACATGACTCCATATTAAAAAATTGATTTTTTATCTAGGTTATTAAGGTGGCATGTTGGTATGTTGGTGGCGCCATATTATTTGGCTCCCCCAATATTTACTGTAGATTTTAGGTCATTTACGTATATCAAAAAATGGATATTTTTATAATTAATTAATTTTTTTGAGTTAATTTTATAAAAAAGCCGAATTGATACATACTATTATTAAAAATAATATAAAAAATTGAAACTAAAATAAAAAACTATAATATTAAATTGAAATAATAAAAAATTAGGCATGAAATTATATCCATGGTTATTGTTGTTTAAATATGATTCGATATTGCTTCTTTGAAGAACTATTGTTTTAATGCTCCTTTCTTTTTGTGATACTTCTAAATTATTAATGCCAATAATCTTCATTCTTTTTACCGACAATTTTTCTTAGATGTTAATTAATTGAATATGACTAAATTATTGTATTTTATTTATAGAGTTAAATTTAAATTTAAATTATTATATTACTCTAATATTACTTAAATAATGATTAATTGATAAAATCTTTTACTCTATTTTATATATAGAATTTTATTTAAATTAAAATTGGATTTTACATCAATCTTTTTTAGATTATAATTATAAATTTTATGTAATTTTTTAACTAATAATTATAAATTAAGTTATAATTGATTGTAGATAATAATTTAGTAATATGATAAAAAAATATTCTTATCAATCCAAATTTTTTTAACTAGCATGCTCATCAATGTCCATCAAAAAATGGCAAGCTCCAAATACTGGTTGGATTAAGATCAATGTGGACGGCTCTATCTCTAGGGATCGATCGAGGGCTGCTATAGGTGGTGTGTTGAGGGGGCCTAATGGTGGATGGCTCGTTGGTTTCAGAATGTTAACAGGTATGTCTGATATCTTCATTATTGAGGCTAAGGTCATATTAGAAGGGTTGAAACTTGCTTGGAATAGAGGATTTTGACAAGCTGAAATTGAATGTGACAACGCATTACTATTTGAGAGTTTGCATAACGGACTAGCAGTAGTGAGTAATATTGTCGAAGTTCGTCTGATTCATGAATGGTGCAAAAAAGATTGGCAAGTTCAATTTCTTCATATATCTTGGGATATTAATCGAGTTGCAAATCATCTATTGAAGGCGAGTGATGACACAATTAATAACTTGGAGATCCTTGAAGACCCACCTCATTCGATTAGGAGCCTATTAGAGGAGGATATCTATGCAACAATGATGGAAAATAATTAGTGCGATTCAGCTTGTTCTTTAGCTTTGTGCTAAATTCTTATTATACCAAAACAAAAATAATTTGATTAATGATTGTATGATTGAATGTATGTGTTGATAATAAATTTCGATAAAAAATATTAACGATATCATAAGATTTTTTAATGAAAAAATAGAGAAAATTTATTTTCGAGTGCATAAATTAAATTTCAAATCAAGTAATTTAAACTTAAAATTACATTAATATGAACTATTAATTATATTTTGTCTAACACGCAATAAATATATTTTGTCTATTAGGCTTTATTATTGTAGAGGTACAATGTGCCAGACAAATAAGAAGTGTTTATATCTTGTAGATTGGACAACTTCAATTATTGATAGTAGAACTAAAGTTTTTGTCGAACCGAAGTTATGTATCCAGATTAAAAGAGGTATAATGATTGTTTTTAGCCCTTCAATTTAATAAAAAAATTATTTTAGCTCTTAATTTAATTTTTGCTTATTTTAACTATTAAACTTGTAATGTTTTTCAAATCACCTTAAAGTGAACATAAAAGTTCACGTTTGTTAGCTTTATTAACGTGGCATACATTTGGATTGTCATGCGTTTGTCATGTTAGCAACTAATTAATTTTTAATTTTTAAAAATTAATTAATAGTTGACATGACACTCACATAACAATCCACGTATATGTTATATTAGTTATTCCATCTACTTTAAAGTGATTTGATAAATAATACAAATTTTGAAAATACTTCATCTGCTTTACCATAAAATGACATGGCACAAAAGGCTCCAAACAACACTTTCTTCATAATCAAGAGGTGATTGTTAAAGAACCATGGGGTACCATTAAGCACCCTATCCGTCTTTCACCAATATCAGTAATATGGATGCCACCAATAGGATGGCAGAGATCCGCCATTGTATTTTGCAGAGACGGAAAATGCACAACACTTTTTGTTAAACATCCCCCACCACACAGAACCTGTACTCCTCCACTAAAACCTCCTCCCCACCCTTAAGCGCTTCTTCTTCATCATCAATGATATGAAGCTTCGCAATATCTTCCTCCATCCTAGCCACAAATTCCAGAAAGAACAAAGAAACCCAAAGAAAACCAACAAAAAACAGCACCAGAACGTGTCAATAGACAGACGAAAAATCGTGTCAACAGACAGACTATAAATAACACAAATTTTAAAGTTAAAAAATGAAAAATTAAAATAATTTTTTTATAAAATTAGAAAATAAAAAATCATTATTTCAGTAAAATATAACCTACCAATGCATTTGGAGGCAAAATAAAAAGGATTTTTCAACTAACAATCAATATTAAACACTCACTTCTCAATTGAAAGTGTTGTCAAAAGTATTCTTCTGTACAAATCCCAAATTTGAAATAGTGTTTCTGCTTTTTTTACTTTTGTATTTTGAAATAAAATTATCAAAATATTTTTTTAGATTAATTATTTAAAATTTAGATTAATTTATATTTTATGTATTATTATATTAAATTATTTAAATATTATTTATTATTATATTTAGAATTTTAATATATTTCATGTATTACTAAATTTATAAATATTTTTTTAATTATTTAAAATACTTAAAATATATATTTTATTTATAATATATTAAATTATTTAAATGGATTATTTAAGGGTTTTTTGAAAAAAAAATGTCGATCTATAACACCATTTAGATTATTTACCGATCTATAGCAAGTTCTGATATTGGAAAGAGAGATTGGTTTTTGAAGGAAATTGATTTACCTGTTTTTTTCCTCAAATTTAACATGAGTCAAAGACAACTCAAATCATCAATCAGGTGCCGATCATATCAATTGAGAAATTTGAGAAAAGGGGTTTTCAAAACCCTAGTTTCCATTTTTTAAAGAAAAAAATCAACCATTATCATCAATCAAATGGACTGAAATTACTTAAATTAATATCAATTAAAAAATAAGACTATAATGATACACATAATCAAAATCAATTAAAAATTAGTATTATAAATTTAAGTTAATAAAATTACTTTAATTGATACAATATTTAAACAACTTAACATAACCTTACTTGAATATTTAAAAAAAAAGAAGAAAATTGAATTAATCTACTTGTGTTGCTGAGGTGTAAGCGCTGCGTGGTAGTGGTCCAGAACCTATCAAGTGCGGTATTTTCATTTTATTTTTCTACTTTTTTCTCACATTCTTTCATTTCTTTCATCCAATCATTGTGCAAAATTCTTTTCAAATGCCAAACTAAAAATATATTATGATGCGATTCACACCGATGTTTGAATCTAAACTTAACACATTAAAAAAACCCTCTGAACTTGACCACACACGTTTCATCAAACCAACAAGTATTTTGAAGACATTTTTGAAACACCGATAGGGGTTGTTTAGTTGGTTGAATCCAAAGCAAAGCTGCGAAGCCCCACAGTCTCCACCGTGCAACCAGGCCCAAACCCTAAGAGCCCGCCTAACTCTAACCCTTCACCGGTGGTGGATTTGCCTTCATTCATTGACTTTCTCCTCAGCGCATCTAGGACAAAGAGCACGCTTGGACTCCCCATGTTTCCATATTCAGTTAGCACATGCCAGCTTGCTTCGAGTTTCTGACTTGCCAACCCAAGTTTCTCCTCGGTTCCTCTAAGAACGGCAGGTCCGCCAGGATGGACTGTAAAACAATTTGTTCCAGTCCTCAATGCCCAATGGACCAAACATTTCAACCAGGCATTGCTCAATGTTGTTGGAAACTACCTTGGGTAAATCTTTAGACAAATAATAGTCCATCCCCATTTCACGTATTTTTGCTACAATTATCTCATCGGTGTCTGGAATCACTGTCTGGGTAGCTGATATGATTTGAAACAGAGGCTGCTGTTTGATGCTGGTATTGGGATTAGCACCCACAATAACATCCGCGGCCCCGTCAGAAAATATAGCTGATCCCACCAGTTTGTCTGGGTGGGTCTCAGATGGTGCATGGAAACATACAAGGTTGAGCTCACAGCAAAAAATAAGAACTTGAGCATCCGTATTGTTTTCGGCCAAATCCTTGGCAAGGCGAAGGGCAGTCCCAGCAGCAAAGCAACCTTGATTATAGATCATGAATCTCTGAACGGATGGTTGGAGGCCAACAAGCTTAGCAAGTTGATGGTCGGCAGTAGGCATATCTATCCCTGACGATGTACAAAATAAGAGGTGAGTGATCTTTGAAATGGGTTGTCCCCATTCTTTGAGTGCCTTTAGTGCTGCTTCCATGCCAAGCTTGGGTACTTCTCTCACAAGAATATCTTGACGAACGTCAAAAGATGGAGCTCTGTAGAAACCTAAGTTTGGATTCTCTTTCACAATGGCCTCATTTAAGTGCATGTACTGTTTCTTTATTGAAGTTTTTTTACCTGTTGGTTGAAATGATAGCAAATCGATCAAACTAGAAACTAAAGCTGTTAATTGGAAGTTGATTATATAATAATCTTTTACAGGATTCAATTGTTCAAATAATCGAAATTCGAAGGCTGCGAGAACATGGAGACACAGACAAAGCATGATCGTAGACACAGACAAGTAAGAAAGAACAAGACAATAAGCACATTTTTTTTTATAAAAATATAAAATGGATACTCATACTTATAGGAAAAAGAAATCATAAAGCATAAAAAACTACTTAAACAAATAACGAGGGAAGACGTACAGACAAATGACAAAGAGAAGAGTGGAGCGCTGAGCATAAAAAACTGTGAATCCGCAAGGGTAGGTAGTGGCCTCACCTCTTTCAAAATGATGAAATTTTTATAAAAATAAATAAATAAATTTCATATTAATACAATTGTAAGTTTGCATCTTGGTTTAATTCAGTTGCTCCGCCCTGTTTGTCAGCACCTGTATTGTTTTACTTTGACTTGCGGATGTCGATAAAGCACTAATTTCTTTGTGTTGCCTTCAAATGCGAAGATGATACACCTCAACGCTTCTGGAGCTATAAAAAGGTGGTTTAATCTGCTCGACAATACTTCTACTTTCCCATGTAATGATCAGACCATCACTATTTTTTATATATATATAATCAGACCATCCGTTCGACACCAAAATTTTTTAAAATTTTCTTAATTACTTCGAATTTTAATCTAAACGACACTATCATAAAAAATAATTGTGACAACTTTTTAACTATTATCACAAATACAGTAATAGGAGTTATTTGTCATAAGTAACAACTTAAAATTCAAAAATAGAGGAAATTTATTTTCGAGTGCATGAATTAAATTCCAAATCAAATAATTTAAATTTAAAATTACATTAATATGAACCCTTAATTATATTTTGTTTAAATCTAATTAGTGATTCCAGTGGATAAGAAGATAATGTTCATCTTAGAAAACCCGGATTTGAGCACCTGTGTATGTGCGTTGTCAAAGAATTAAAAAAGTATAAATAGATACGATTATGTAATCACATCAATTTATTAAAAAAAACTATATTTTGTTTAACACCCAACATATATATTTGTCTATTAAGCTTTATTAGGAAAAGTTCACTTTTACGTATGAATTATCATGTGCATGTCACATTAGTAATTAATTGATTTTTTAAAATTTTAAATATTTTTTAATTTTTTTAAATTTTAAAAAATTAATTAATTGTTCACATGACATTCACATGACAATCTACGTGTATGTCATGTTAGCTATTTCATCCATTTTAGAGTGATTTGTAAACTCCCCAATCCAACCTAGACGTTAGACTTGAGTTCAAAAGATTAAATGAGCCGACCCGATAAGCTATCAGAGTTTTTTTTTAAACATTTGTTTAATTTGTTTATAAAACTTAGTTAAGTACTTGATTTATTAAAACTCAAGTTTTGTTTATTACCTAGCAGCAGCAAAATTTATTATGTATAAATTGTAATTATTAGTTAAATTTATAGTTTCCAAATATAACATGAGTAAAAGAAAATTACTATGAATATCGTTAACTGTTATGACCGACATAATATGAAAAAAAATTAATTTTTGAAAAATAAATAAAATATATTTCCAGTTGGAATCAGGTTTTTTATAAAAGTACTTTTTGGACCAATTGATATGAGGTCTCTCTATTTTTTGTGTTCAAGGGAAATTAAAAAAATAATAAACAAAGATGGTTTATGAACCAATTAACCCTATTTAAGGTTTAGTGTCGTCACACTGTCCTGTAGCACCCGTATCCGCAACCAATCTAAATGGGCAATTTACATATCAAGTTATTAAATATTTTAGTTTATCACATTTCAGCCTGGTGTCGCCAATATGTCGGGTAACACTGGCAGAACACTATAACAAATACCTATTTTCATAATTAATTTGTTTTCTATATCATTTTCGTAATTAATTATTATTTTATATTATTTATGTAAAAAAGCCTATGAATGAGTGGGGATAATAACAATGGGCTGTTACTGTCTAACAAACCTGGGCCTTCATTGCCTTTATATGAAATAGGCCCAAATTGCAGGCCCTGTTGAATACTACAAGGGCGCCTTATGAAACAAATCCAAACTAACAAATAAAATGCAGTTTTGACCCAAAAAAAACAAACAAATAAAATGCAGAAAAATCAAAATGCTGGAGGAAATTGAAGAATGCATATTGGGAGAAAAAACAGAAGACCCTAAGCTCTAAAAATGGTGTTGCGCCAATTCATTAGTGCTTAGGCATCATGAGTTTTTACTTGTGCTCTCATTAACTTTATATTAGCTCTGTAATCAAATTTTAAATTTAGAAAAAAAATGTTATCACAAAATATTTCAATATTAATCTTGCATAGTGCTATATATTTAGAGTCATATCAGAATGTATTCATGTAGTAAAAAAATAGTTTTTGTACACCCGTATGAGATACACGTGGCACACCACTTGTCATTGTCTGATTATTCCGTCAGAGATGTCGGTTTTTTAACAATAAAAATTGATAATATTTTTAATAGAAAGAACCTATTTAACCTTTGATCTAACATACCGTGACTAATTTGCTCATTCTTTAATAAAAGAGATAAATTTTAATCTAATTCCTAATACATGAGCCTTCATAGTATTTTTACCAATGTTCTTTTAACTAAGACTTAATGCCAAATTATTTGTTCTAAATATGTTTTGGAAAAAAATTAAATTTAATATATGTATCTAAAAATTAACTAGTTTTCTCTCTCATAAGCTATTTTTTATTTTTTAAATAAAATATTTTTGTTTAATGTAATTAATGTGAGTAATCAATATACAAGACAAGCAATAAATCTAATAATCTATACATAAAATGTTTAGAAATCATAATTTAAATAATGCTACAATAATTGTGGTTAGTATCTATTTTTTAATGGGCTTACTGAACGTGAAAGGTTAATCATTAGATTCACTCAAATTATATAAAACGACTTTGTAAATTATGTAAAATTTATATAATATTAAATAATTATAATTATTAAAGTAATTAAAAATATCAAAAAATGAAATTAAAAATATACTATTGTAAATAGAAACTTTTCACGTTGAAAAATGTAATAATTGGTTTTTCATCAAAATATTTTTATGAAACTCATTTTCATCAAGATCTCCTTACAAAATTAATGGCACATCTAACATTCTAAATTCAAAAAGAAAATAAAATTAAAATTAAAAAATCTAAACATATAAATAAAAAAGATTAAGACATAATTCACAATTCAACCTCATAAAATAAAACTCATAAACTCGTGTTCCTATTTTATTACCTTAATTTATTTAACTCATTTTGATATCTGAAGTATTTTTTTATTATAGATTCTAGTCCAAATTTTTAACACTATTAAAAGAAATAAATGTCAAATTTAAAGCAATGAATATGCACTAAACAGCATTGCTTTTATAAGTATAATAAATTTTAAAACTTTATAAAAAAAAGAAATATATAAAAATCTAGAACATAAATAGAAAATCTAAGTATATATTAAAAAATTCCTGGGGCTATTTAAAAATATATAAATTTATTATTTCAAAAAAATGTAAATTTATTTTATTTAAAAATAAAAAATATATTACGTAATTATTTTTAGTAAAAATTTGAATATTTTAGTTTTAATTTTCATATTATAAAAAGTGAATTATATTTATACCTCATTTTCTTCGATTAACGATTTCTTTTTCTCTACAAAAGCTTCTGATTTTTGTTTTAGCCCTTTTTTTGTTAAATTATCTTTGAATATTGTTACATCATTGAAATCATTGTTTGAATTTTGCATCCCTTCTTGAAATTTAGACCCGTTCTTTATCGCATTTGGAAAGCTAAAAATGTTTTTCCACTACAAAAACAATGAAGAACACTACTTAAATTTTGGGGTCAAAACTGTGGTGCTTTTCCACTCAAACGTAAAAGTTGAGATTTAGTTGCTTTTGAATCTTTTGTTTTGAAAGTGAAAATGATCAAAATACCATTATTTATTTTTATATATATATTTAATATACTGATGTGATTACATGGTAGTATTTGTTTATAATTTCTTAACTCTTTAACAACACATATACACCTTGCACACACAAGTGCTCGAACTCGGATCTCCTAAGATGATCAATATCTTCTTTTTCACTGGAACCACTCGTTGGGTTCACCATTATTTATATTAACTATTCAAAAGTATATAAAAAAATTAAATTAATGTATATTTTATGTAACATTATATTAAATTATTTAAATATTTCATTTTATTATATTAAATTATATAAATATAATTTATTATTATATTTAAGTTTTTTAAATATTTTATATATCATTAATTTTACAAATAATTTATATTAATTTCTTAAAATGTATTTAAAATTTAAACTTCATGTGTCATTATATTAAATTATTTAAATATCATACAACTTAACTAATTTAACTTTCCACTATCATGTGCAAAAGAAATATTTTAAACTTCAACCATAATTTTTTACCGTTAAAAAAAAATTAAAAATTAACAAATCACATCACTATTTTTTTTATTAAACTTTTGAAAAGTACTTTTTCTGAAAAGCACATTTGAAAAACAATTTTCAATAGCAAAGAATTAGGTGTTAGTTGCCTGAAATTTAAATCAAATGCAAAATCAATGTTAACCAAAAATAAATTAAACATTAAATTAATACATTCTTTTTATTATAGAAATTTTGAACTAAATAAAAAATATAATATTAAGCTGAAATAATGAAACATTGAATATTGTTGTTCAAATATGTTTCGATATCGTCTCTATAAAAAAATTATTACTTTAATGATTCTTTTTTTTGAGATACTTCTAAATTATTAATGCCAACAATATTTATTATTTTTAGAGGTAATTTTTTAAAATTTTAATTGTTCTTAGATGTTAATTGATTGAATATGACTAAAATATTGTATTTTATTTATAGAGTTAAATTTAAATTTAAATTATTATATTATTTTAATATTAATTAAGTGATGATTAATTGAACACTGACAATGTCCGTAATCTAGTTTTAGGTTTAGCCGCATCGACAGCATTGGCGAGAGATGAATTTGGCAATTGGGTGTGTGGTAGGTAGAAAATATCGACAGGTGTAGTGTGGAGCAAGTGGAGCTGTGGACAATTTATGATAGTCTTACTATGGCATGGACTGCTCAATGGAGAGATATCATTGTTGAATCGGATTGTGCACTTGCTATTAAAGGGATCAATGGTGATTCGAGAAGGTATGTACATAGAGATTTGGTCCTAAGAATTCGAGAGTTATGTAGTCGAGATTGGAGTGTTATCTTTAAGCAGATTCTAAGAGAAGTGAATTTTGCCGCTTACTTGTTGGCTGGAATGATGAAGGATTTTTCGATTGGCACCCAGATATTCTATACGACTCCCTCTTTAGTCCGTCACCAGTTAAGGATTGATAGCATATTTGTGTTTTACGATAGTAAAAATATAATTTTTAAAGGATTAAATTAAAATTTTATCATTTTAGAGGAGTTAAAGTGTAATTTTACTTTTATTAATTTAAAATTTTAAAATTTTCAAAACTTAAATGAAAAATTTTCTATTTTAGAGATGCTAGGCCCTGTAAACCCCCTGAATTCGCTCTTACTTACAACTAGATACATTTAATATTTGAGCAAATATTATTTCTACACGTCTTTCACCTTTATCAATCTTATTTTAAAGAAAACATTTAATATACATTTGGTTTTAATCATATTCATCCTTGCAGTTACATACATCCTTTTCGAAACTATGATTGCGTAGATCAATATCATTGTGAAAGATGTTATACATTTATCCATATATTTATAAACATGTTTTTTTATAAATATCATTTTTAAATAACATTTTAATTCCCTCCTTTCCCCCTCTTTCCCCTTCTTTCATTTGTTTATTTTCTTTCGTTTATTTTTTTGCTTTATTTTTATGCGAAATTGTTAAATTTAGTAGATATAGATATAAATTCTTATATTGAAGGGTTTTTACTTATTTTTTTATTTGTTTATCGTCTTTCGTCTCTATCGGAGACCCATATTTATTTTTATTTGGTCCAATCAGAAAATATTTTATCATTTCTATATTCGTAATTCAATATAGATGGGTATTCCATAATATATATATGTCCCTCTTACTCTCAGTTTTCTCAGACAATTTGGTGAAATACTTGAACAGTCGATTCTTTTTTTCGTTCATATTACATATTAACATATACATGTTACATAAACTCCAATGTTCGTAGGTTGAATCGGATCGGGTTTGGGTCGGCCTAAGTATGATATTAACATATTTATATTTATCTAAAATCGATCCGGGCCAAATATGGACTTAAAATTTTATTTAAACCCGCTCATATTTACAAAAGACAAACCCAAATTCATTTTATGTCCGCTCATATTATTTTTTTGAATTTTAAAAAAGTATTTATATTATATTATTTTAATATTTAACAATTTTATAATTTTTTATTTAGAGAAATTTTTTATATAATCATATTAAATTATTTTAATATTTACATTAGAATAATATTATATATTTTGTATAAATTTATTTTTTAATGAGTTCTCGGCCTAATATCAATTTATTAATTTGTACAATGATGTAATCGTAAGGTTTGATAAAAGGGACAATTAATAAGCTCAAACAAGAGACAAATAAAGCTGAAAGATGCATAAAACGAGAGTGATGTCTTTAGATTGATGTTTTAATCATATCCATCCTACATTTACAGACATTTAATATTTGGGCAAATAAAAACATTATCAATTTACCGAATTTACCAGACTTCATAATTAATAATACAGATTATATGTAGTTTTAATTCGGTCAAATAAAACATTATCAATTTATTACTTTTTATATGTTTATACTTGTTTAACAAAAACAAAAACATATAAATTTTGATTAATTCAATTATTATTTTTTTAAAAACATATAAAAAGTATGATTAATTCGGTTAATCGTTTGAACACTCCTAGATGTAATTTATGCCTTCGGCTTTGTGCTCTTGTGCCTTAGTGTGGTGTAGTTTTAAGCTCTTATGAGGATTTTTAGTGTGGTGGTGGATTCTCACGTGTCCAAGTCCATTTTACTATAAGCTTACATTGAGTGAAAAGCTTTATATGGATATGTAATTGATTATGCCAATAATATATTCACAATATGATTTAGAAATAAATATTTTAACTTTTTGTTTTAAATGTTGTAATATCAAAAGCTTGAAAAATCACAACTAACATATTTATTTAATTTTTAAAAAAATTATAATTTTTAATAAGATTTTTGAATTTTTATAAAAAAAAAATTCTAATCTTTTAGGATTACCATGAGTTTCTTTTATAGCATTTTAGAACATTTGGAATTTTTTATTTTTAAATAATATTTTAAAAAATTTCAAAATTTTAGAATTTCTAATGATTGTTAGATTTTATTTGAATTTTATATATTTTTTCCTATTTTTTAAAAATCAAACACTTGTCATATAATAATAGAAAAAATTAACGTCATCATTGATTATTTTTCATTTTTGAAATTGATAGAGAATTATTTTTTAAAGGTATCAATTTACTCCAATTTGAAATAATTAGTGATTTAAGAGGTTGTCGAAACCATCTCGGAAAACGGAGTTTCGAAAAATATTTTAAAATTTTAAAAAATGGGAGTCGCCACCAATCTTTTGTTAGGTGTGATTGGATCACCATAAAAACGTTTAAAATACGTTAAAAAAATGTTGGTCTTCGAAGTCCAGAAAAACAGGTTCGGGAGTCGGTCACGCATGAGGAAGGATTAGCACCCTCATGCGCCCAAAATCGGTACCGTATTGATTATTTTCGGGTCTTAATTTGTAAACCTTTAAAAACTCGAATAAAGTTTAAAATACGATCCTCGAATGCATTAGTTATGTTTAAAAGAAATCAATTTTTTTGCTTGGAAATCTCACCATTTCAAAGTGATTGAGGAAGAAAAATTACGTCCAGTGAGTTAGGACATAATATTTCGAGATCCAAAAAAACGAGCTTTCATTTGTAAAAGTTTTTAATTTTGGAGCAGGATGTTTGATTATCTCAATTTTAAGAAAGGTTGCACCTAGTAAGTTAAGGCGCAAATTTTCCATAATCGAAAATAAGGAAACATTGCTTCGGTTACGGTTATTCAATTATTTCGATTTTGAAGAAAAATTGCACCTAGTAAGTTAAGGCGCAAAATTTTGAAACTCGAAATAAAAGAATATTACCTCGATTTTAAAGTTTTTATGAAAACAATTTTGAAAACGAATATGTGAATTTAAAATGAATGGGCAATTAATGATGGATATAAAATAACAAGAGGTAATATAATTAAGCTGATAAATAATAAGAAAAAATTTAAAATACAAGTGCATAATGATTAAAATTAAATGTAAATATCGATAAAGAAAAACAAAATGATCAGGATTGAAAACGAGACTTTTTAGATACCCGAGGGCAAAATAGTAATTTTGGTAAAACCGAGTTTAAAATGGAATTTTGGAAAGTTTGGGGGTTAAACGGTAATTTTTGGTGAAATCGGGGTTTAAAATAGAATTTTGAAAAGTTTAGGGGTAAATGGTAATTTTTGGTAAAATCGGGGTTTTAAATGGAATTTTGGAAAGTTTGGGGATAAAACGGTAATTTTTGGTGAAAATGGGGTTTAAAATGGAATTTTAGAAAGTTTGGGGGTAAAATGGTAATTTTGGGTAAAATCGGGGGCCAAAAATAGAATTTTGGAAAACTTAGGGGGTAAAATGTAATTTTCAAAAAGTTTTAGGGCCAAAATATAATTTTAGAGAATTTTAGGGGTCAAAATGTAATTTTTAGAAAGTTTTAAGGTTAAAATATAATTTTGGAGAAGTTTTGGGGTTAAAATGTAATTTTTGAACAGTTTAGGGATCTTTAGGGCAATAAAACCAAATTAAGGTGACACATGGCAGCCAGAAGTCAAAGGACTAATTTGTAAATCTTGAAAAATTCTTAGGCCAATTTTGTAATTAAACAAAAGTTGATTTAGGGACCAAATTAAAAACAAAATGGACTAATTGCACAAATAAGCCAAGATAGTGACACGTGGCAGCCACTGGTACTTTCAAAATGTTAAAGGATTAAAATGAAAAGTAATTAAAATAAACTAGGCCAAATTAAAATTAATTAAAAATATGAAAAGGACCAAATTGAAACAATTAAAAAGCGAAAGGACTAAATGCACAAATATACCGCTTATTGAAAACACGCGGATCTTGAGGGTCCACCGAGTCGGATCGGGTCGGGTCAATGGGTTTTATATAAAAGCTGATTTAGGGTTTTTTTTTCATTTTTCATTTCCCTTTTTTTTTAAAAAAAAAAGCTCTCTCTCTCTCTCAAACTCCCTCAATGGCCGACCATGGCTTCGGTCGGGCTCGGCACGTCATCCAACGCGCGTCTGCGATCACGCGCTCCACCGATCGCCACCTCCAATCACCGCGAACCATCGGTCGTCGATACTTGCGCACACGCGCGTCAGCTCCCCATGCGCCACTGCCGCCGGGTAAGAAACATCCTTTCTTTCTTTTTTCTTTTCATCTTTGCTTCAAAAGCCTTTTTTTTTTAAAAAAAACATTTCAATCTTTTCATGATTTAAATCTGTTTCTTCTTTTTATTATTTTTGGTTATTTTTAATCCTTTTTGCTTCCATTTTCGAAAACTCCATTGTTTGACTCTTTTGGACTGTGAAAATCCCCGTTAGATGCTCTCCTTGCGTGTGGGCGACGACCGAAGGGGTACCGAACATGGATGTAACGAAGACGGTGAAACTCCGGCGAGGATGCGGTCGAAGGGACGTACTCTTAAACCCTTTCAGATTCTTTTTTTTTATTAATATTAATAATTATTAATGCTATTTAAAACTCTAATTAATTTTTACCATCATTATTAATATTATTGATATTGTTGTCATTATTATTATTAGTATTATTAATGCTATTAGAATAGCTGATATGTATATTTAATACATTTTCCACATATAGATAATAATGAATGGATGCAGTAAAGCATTTAATACATTGAAACGCATTTAGAAACTGGTTAAATCATAAATTCAAATCATAAATGATAACAGATATGGACTGAATGTACCTGACGGTTCAAAGTCTGCAAGCTATGAATCTCAAACACTGCTAATTGCTTCGAATACTTGCTGGTTTGCTTTGAAATTTCTTTTTTTGGTTGTATTAATCTCAAGAGTTTTTTTTTGAACCCCCCTTTTTACAATGAATTGGATCTGGTTTTATAACCAGAAATTACAATGATGGTTATTTGTTGCTTTCAATTAAATGCATGTCTTGTTTCTTCTTTTTGCAAGTTCCGCGAGGGTGGCTGTAGCAAGTGCAAAGCCGGCGGTGGCAGGAGCAAGCTGTCTGTGATGGTGCTGCTGGTTGCTGACGTGGCGCTGTTCGGTTGGTTGGGATGGAAAGCAGGCAGTGCAAGTGGGCAGATTAGATTTTCTGTTTTGGATTATTTGAATTGGGCCCCCAAATTTGGGCTTTGTTTTTTAGGTTATAGGTTATGGGGTTAACTGAATTTTGGCCCAGTTGGGCTTGTAAATTGGACATGTAAATGGACTTTGGTTTGTATTTTGGACTTTTAATATTTAAATCATTTTAATTCAAAGTAAATTCAAATTTAATATAAATTTAAATTCTAATGAATTTAAATTTAAAATAAATTAAGATTTATAAATTAAAAGTTGGGTTTAATGTTGGACCGGTCAAAATTGGGCTTCAACAGCTGCCCATCTTTGTCGTTGTTTGTGTAACAGGAATAGAGCAAAGACTAGAAGAAGATTAATTTTGTCTAGTTTCATTTCTTCACTGCTCTTTCTTCAATTGGTTCACCCTTCGTTTTATTGACCGTTCGATTTTGCCGCATATACCTCTGCATCTTCAGCATTGCCCGAAGGCAATTTCCAAAAAGACAAAATTTGCTACTGTAATTTCACTCCATTCTTTTGAAATTTCAAGGAGATTGGAGTTTGTCACCGTAGTCTTTGAGTCTAGTTTCATTGAGTTGGTATACTTCTCTATATCTCGTCAGGAAGATGACCGCCTCACTTGTTTTGGATAACTATAATCTGCTTCAGGCTTGAGGTAGGGGATTGGTTGATGGTGATCTGCCCAGGCTCAGGGTAAAAGATCAAATGGTTGTAATATGCCCCAGGCTCGGGGTAAGTGGTTGGAATCTTCATTTTGCCCTTCTTGAATCTAAGGGTAAAAATGATGTAATTCGAATCCAAACTCCATTGCATCTTCATGAAGATAGGATTTGGTGTCGAAGCTTCATCTTACTCTTACTACAACTTCAAAGAGATAAAGATTGGCTATTATTTGTTTTGGTCTGATCCACTATGATTTTAAGGTAGATGTCTTAACGTCGTGGAATTGTCCTTTCATGTTTCTAAGGTACCGGGTTCGTCGTTGCGACTTAAACCTTTCCCTTTTGTATCTTTGTGGTATTGGATTTGCCATTTCGGTCTTAGATCTTCCCCTTCATGCTTCTGAGGTACACGGTCCGTCGTTGCGACTTAAACCTTTCCCTTTTGGGTTTTGGCGGTACTGGATCTGCCATTGCGATCTTAGATCTTTCCCTTTCATGTTTCTGAGGTACACGATTTGCTGTTGCGACTTAAACCTTTCCCTGTTATGTTTTTTGCGGTACTGGATCTGCCGTTGCGGTCTTAGATATTTCCCTTCATGCTTCTAAGGTACACGTTCCGTCGTTGCGACTTAAACCTTTCTCTTTTGTGTTTGGCGGTACTGGATCTGCCGTTACGGTCTTAGATCTTTCCCTTTCATGTTTCTGAGGTACACGGCCCGCCGTTACGACTTAGACCTTTCCCTGTTGTGTTTTGCGGTACTAGATCTGCCATTGCGGTCTTAGATCTTTCCCTTTCATGTTTCTGAGGTACACGGCCCACCATTGTGACGTAGACCTTTCCCTTTTGTGTTTTTGCGGTACTAAATCTGCCTTTGCGGTCTTAGATCTTTCCCTTTGTGTTTCATGATACTGAAACCTGTAGAATGGACCTCTAGGTAGGCCAGGTTTGTTTAGGATGCCATGCTCAGAATGAGTCAAAATGCTCCTAACTAGAATAAATGTGCATGACTTAATGTTTAATTTTTCAAAGATTAGTCTCTTCTGTTCTGGGATTATCTCTTGACGTCTTCTCGAATCGAACTTGTCAGATTCTCAATTTGAACTGCTTTTTCAGATTTGATTCTTTTAATTGACAGTTTTATTTAGGATCATTGTATCATTTAGGAATTTTCTAAAAAAATACTCATGAATCCTTGCTTTTCATTTGGTTTTGATCCATTATCCATTATCCATTATCTTAGTATGAAAATACTTGGATGGGTGTGGGAAAGAATGAGATTGTATTAAAGTCAAAACTTGGAGATTTGTTGGCTATAAAAAGAAAGATGTTGAATATTTACAATGAACAAAAGATGACAAACAGTACTAGGTCTAGATATCAAATGAGTTTCTCTGATCTGTGGATCATCTTTCGCCTGATATGTCTCTAGAGATCCTAGAGTTACTTCGTCGATGCCTCAAGATGTAAAATATTTCCATCTTATCACTTTTGAGGGAACAGTTGGTTGCCCTTGTTTTGCATTTGAGCCGCCCTTTTCGGGTTTTCAACTCAAAACCCTTTTGGTTTTAGGATGCCCTTTCTACGGGTTTTCATCCTGACCTCTCTATTTTTTTAGGTATAATACTTCTTCACCGAGTCTAAATTTACTAGGTTGTATAAGTCTTTACCGTCCATTTTAGTCAAAATTAAGGCTCCTCTAGAGAAAGCTTTCTTTACCACGTACGGCCCTTCCCAATTAGGCATCCATTTTCCTCGAGAGTCTTTATGTATTGGAAGTATCTTTTTCAAGACTAGATCTCCCTCATGGAATTCTCTAGGGCAAACTTTCTTGTTGTAAGCACGCATCATCAATTTTTGGTACATTTGACCATGACGGATGATCTTTAATCTCTTCTCTTCGATCAAGTTTAACTGATCATATCTGGCTTCGACCCATTCTGCTTCATCCAAATTCAGCTCTAACAAGACTGGGAAAGAAGGAATCTCCACCTCGATGGGTAAAACAACCTCCACCCCGTATACCAGTAAGAACGGTGTTGCCCCAGTAGATGTTCTGACAGAAGTTCTATAAGCAAGGAGAGCGAATGGTAATTTCTCATGCCAATCCGTATAGGTTCCGTCATTTTGCAACAATCTTCTTGATATTTTTATTTGCCGCTTCCACTGCTCCATTCATCTTTGGGCGATATGGGGACGAATTATGATGTTTGATCTTGAATTGCTTACAGACCTCTGATATCGTACTGTTGTTCAAGTTCAGTGCATTATCAAATATGATCTTTTCTGGCATTCCATATCAGCATATGATTTCTTTTTCAGGAACTTATAGACTGCAGACTTTGTAATGTTGGAATAACAGGCAGCTTCCACCCATTTTGTAAAATAGTCAATTACCACTAAGATGAATCTATGCCCATTAGAAGCCTTCGGTGAAATTGGTCCAATAACATCCATGCCCCACATAGAAAAAGGTCACGGGGAGGTCATGACATGCAGTGGTGGTGATGCGGTATGTATGTGAATTTTATCTCCATAGATTTGGCATTTGTGGCATTTCTTAGCATAATTGATACAATCAGTCTCCATAGTCGACCAATAGTATCCAAGTCTCATGATCTGCCTGACCATTTTGAATCCATTGGCGTGCGTTCCGTAAATCCCTTCGTGGACTTATTCTAGGATTTTTTTAGCCTCAATTGAATCCACACATCTCAACAGAATCTCCCCATCTAGGACATACTCGTTCGCGAGCCTTCTCAATGTCCTTTTGTCATTTTCAATAGCTGCTTCAAGGTATTTACGGTCTTTTACATATTGGAGAATATCTTGATACCAAGGATGCCCCTCTTTTCCTTCTTCTTCGATCTCATAGAAATGAGCTGGAGTTTCATAAATACTCATTCGAATAAGCTTCATATCCTCTGGCCTATTTATTTTTATCATCGAAGCTAGAGTAGCCAAAGCATCAGCCATTTGGTTTTCCTCACGTGGGAGGTATTTGAATGTGACCCCGTCGAATTCTTTGATCAGCTCGAGGACCATATTTCGATATTCAATTAATTTGGAGTCCCTTGTCTCCCATTCTCCCTTGAGCTGGTAGATTACCAATGCTGAATCTCCATATATTTCTAAGACCTTGATCCCTTGATCTATGGCTGCTTGAATCCCCATGATGCACACCTAGTATTTTGCCATATTGTTTGTGCAATCGAAATCAAGTTTACTGGTAAAGGGATAATGGTCTCCTTCTGGTGACACTAAAATTGCACTGATCCCATTGCCCACAGCATTTGAAGCGCCATCAAAATTTATTCCCCACGGATGCTCTGTCGCGGTCTCCTCTTCGGTAGTTGCAACGTACATCAGATCCTCATTTAGAAAGTCAAAATTTATTGGCTCATAGTCTTCTAAAGCCCTACTGGCTAGGAAATCTGCTATTGCACTTCCTTTAATTGCCTTTTGGCTTACAAAGACTATATCAAATTCTGACAGAAGGATTTACCATCTAGTCATTCTTCCATTTAGCGCAGTTAACTCCATCATGTATTTAAGAGGATCTAATTTCGAGATTAACCAAGTGGAGTGATATAGCATGATTTTGTCGCAATCTTCGGGTAATACATACCAACGCACAGCATAATTTTTTTATTGAAGAGTATCTTGCTTCACAATCAGTAAATTTCTTACTGAGGTAGTATATGACCTTTTCTTCTTTCTAGTCTCGTCATGTTAACTCAAGACACACCATAGAATTCTCGAAAACTGTTAAGTACAAGATTAATAGTTTGTTGGGACATGGTGGCACTAAAATCGGAGCATCAGACAAATACTGCTTAACCTTGTCAAAAGTTCTTTGGCACTGATCATCCTAAATGCCTGGATTGTGCTTTCTAAGAAGGCGAAAGATGGGATCACATTTCTTAGTTAATTGTGAGATAAACCGAGCAATGTAATTCAACCTCCCGAGAAAACCTCGAACTTCTTTTTACGTACGAGGTGGGGTAATTCCTATATGGCTTTAACCTTGTCTGGATCAATTTCAATCCCCTTCGACTGGCCACAAAACCTAACAACTTGCCCGAAGTAGCCTCGAAAGTACATTTGGCAGGGTTCAACTTTAGTTGGAACTTTTTTAATCTCAAAAATAACTTTCTCAAGACCTTTACATGTTCCTCCTCGGTTCGAGATTTAGTGATCATGTCATCGACATAGACCTCGATTTCCTTGTGCATCATATCATGGAAAAATGTCACCATGGCTCTTTGATATGTTGCCCCTGCATTTTTAAGTCCGAATGGCATCACCTTATAACAAAATTTTCCCCACATTGTGACGAAGGTAGTTTTCGCCATATCTGTAGGGTCCATCTTTATTTGGTTATACCCAGAGAAACCATTCATGAAAGAGAAAAAGGAATGACCCGCTGTATTATCTACTAGGGTATCAATGTGAGGTAGTGGAAAGTTATCTTTTGGGCTGGCTTTATTCAAATCTCGGTAATCTACACACATACGTACTTTCCCGTCTTTTTTGGGGACGGAGACTATATTGGCAACCCATTCTGAATATTCAACCACTTGGAGGAAACCCGCGTCAAACTGCTTTTGGACTTCTTCTTTTATTTTAAGCAACACGTCGAGTTGCATCCTACGGAGTTTTTGTTGGACGGGCTTGCATTCTTCCTTTATTGGGAGTTTGTGAACTACAATGTCGGTGTTTAACCCCGGCATGTCTTGGTAGGACCAGACGAAGACGTTTTTGAATTCTCTGAGCAGCTCAATAAGATCTCTTCGTGTTTCTGCCGAGATGCTGGTTCCAATTTTTACTTCCTTTTTCCTCTTCATTCCCTATGCTTACAGCCTCTATTACTTCTTTATGGGACAAGATCTGTTTTTCCTCTTGTTTCATCATTCGCAGTTATTCAGGAGATATGTTACTATCCTGGTCATCTTCGAAGTCTTGAGGTTCTTCGAGACACATATCTCGCTCGAAATGAGGTTCACAGTCAGTGTCACTCATATTACTAATATCCCAAGATCTGTAAAAAATGAGAGTGGTCCAATGAACAAAATAATTTTAAGAATGACAGTATGGTATGATTATGGGTGTATACAAAAATTCAAGAATGATTAATTTGTGTATGTTTAAGGGTAAATAATTTATTTGAATTTTAAAGAAAGAATATAAAGAGATATTTGTCAAAAGGGAGCAAAATGCATTTTCATTAAGAAAATGGATAAAAATCAAGTGCCCTTTACAAAAGTTGATATGTATCGAGTATTACTTTGAAATGTTCTTAAAGGCTATAGGGAGCTCCTCTTCCGACCAATTGTCCAGATTATTTCCCGGTGCGTAAGGGCGAATTTGAGATAAGCTCTCTTCTTTGCCTTCCTCGGAGACAGCATTAATGTTCAGTTCCATCACGTATTTTCCACTGTTCTCTTCTCCTTTAAGCCTCATCCCCCAGAAATGAAAGTTTTCAATATATGAGGGAAGGTCATTGACCCCATTTGATTTTTTCCCCGGCCTATCGCGCTCTTCTTATCTTTCGCTTCTTTTCTATCTCTTTCTTCTTTTCCTTTACATCTGGCTTGTATCCTAGCCCGAAGTGATCCCACTTTCCTAATGACGACGGTGCGTTGATTATTCCTTGAAGATATTTTTCGAGCCCTTTTCTCGGTAGTGCTCCTTTTCTAATTGTCAAACGCAACCCCATATTCGTGGTTTGTGACAACTTGGGTTTAGGAATTTTATTTCCTTCCGTAATGAATGTAGCATTAACAAATTCTAACGAACGGAAAGAACATTCCATCGCCTCTTCATTTCTTTCTACATACGGGGCCTCACTTGTTACAGATACGATAATATCCTCCTCTGCGTTAATTGTAACCAACCTTCCATCGGTTACCAGCTTGAGCTTCTGATGAAGTGAGGACGGAACCGCCCGCTGCTGAGTGGATCTAGGGTCTCCCTAATAAGCAATTATAGAAAGGCTTAATATCCATCACCAAGAAATCAACCTCGTAAATGTTCGGGCCTATTTACAATGGTACTTCAATCCGGCTCATTACTTTCTTTTTTGTTCCATCGAAAGCTCTTACTATGTTGTGACATGTCTTCATATAAGAGCTATTGATGGGTAATCTTTCCAGGGTAGCCAATGATAGTACATTTAAAGCTGAACCGTTGTCGATGAGCACTCCGGGTAAGGTGTACCCTTTTCAGCCAGTGGTAATATGCAAAGCCTTAGTCGATCCCATACCCTCAGACGGGATTTCATCGTCGCTGAAGAAAATAAAATTATCAGGGCTAATGTTGTTAATCAGACGATCCAGCTTGCATACGGATATGTCGTTGGTCACATAAGTGTGTTGCACCCTCATTAACGTGTTACGGTGGGCTTCCGAACTTAGCAATAATGCTAAGATCGATATGCGCGTAGGCTGTTTATGTAACTGCTCAACTACACTGTACTCACTGTGTTTAAGAATTTCAGGAACTCTTGTGCTTCTCTTTCTACTACCGACTTGTTTATCGGTTCTGACTTGTCAGTCACTTTTTCTTCGGGCTCGATTGCTAAGGCCTTTGCTTTTGCAGATTCTTTTTTCTCTTTCTCTAAGCCATAGACTTTACCGCTACGGGTGACCAGATTTGCATTTTCTTGAAGTTGCTTTTCCTGGGTACTATTATGTTGCACCCGAAATTTTAGGGAACTCTTTTGCTATCTTCATAAGAAAACGGTGCAGGTTTCCGTATGATAACACAATGTGTCTATTGTCTTTTTATCTCAGCTCCCTTGGATGTAGAGATGATTATTATCGGGCGATCGGACTTATTTGTCCTTTTTCCTTCGGAGGCAAAAATGTCCCCCATCTTTTCTTTCTCTTCAAAGAACTCCAATTCTTTGTGGTTCATCAATCTTGTACTAGAACCTTGAACTTCGCACAATGCTGAATCTCGTGCCCTTCAACATTGTGAAAATCACAATGGTTCTTGGCCGCTATTACATTTTCACCATTCTATGCAATCATTCCCCTGTCCACCATTTGACGCCATACCCATTTCAAAGGAGATATGACCTCTCCAATATGAGCCTTAACCTTTTTCCTTTTACAATAGTAATTGCGTTTATCCCCTGATTATGGTGTGCAAATAAAGGGTTCCTGGCTACATTAGGTTCTGATGGCTCATCGAATCTTATTCGTTTCATCTTAATTAATCTTTTTACAACCTTCTTGAAAGAAACAATTTCAATGGAGTGTCCAGTTACTCCTTCATGAAATTTGCATTGAGCGTTGGCGTCATACCATTTCGAAAATGGTGGTGGTACGGGCTCCGTGAAGTACGGAACCACCGCGTGCTGATCATATTACTGCTGGTAGAGTTCTTTATACGTTACCGGAATTGGAGTGAACTGAATCTTTTCAGTATTCTTTCTCGAGCTTGATTCTGATTTTGGTGGATTTTGATAATTATTCGAAAGAGGTTTTGATTGTGTCATCATAATCGATTTCGCATAATTTGGTCTGTACACGCTCGTACTATTTACCTCAGTTTCTTTCTTCTAGGGGCTGCCCTTTTTTACTGTCTTCTGCGTCAATTTTTCTGCTTTTAATCTCACTTTCAATCATTTCTTCTGACATAACTACGTTTGAGAAACTCCTTGTAGCATTTCCCACCAAGTGATTGAGATACGGTGCCTTTAGCGTGTAGACAAAAAGCATTGTTATTTCTTTTTCCGTAATGGTGGTTGTACTTGGGTAGCTACATCCCTCCAACGTTGAGCATATTGTCTGAAGCTTTCGCTCGGTTTCTTCTCCATATCTTGCAAGGTGATCCTGTCTGGAGCGATGTCAATAACATGGCCATTTGCTTCATAAAAGCTTTGGCCAGGTCTTTCCAAGAATTGATCTTTGTGCGGCTTAGTTGGTTGTACCACTTTGCAGCAGATCCAACCAAACTATCCTGGAAACAGTGGATTAATAATTTATCATTGTGGACATATCCTGTCATTTTTCGACAGAACATCGTAATGTGTGCTTCTGGGCAGCTAATCCCATTGTATTTTTCAAATTCTGAAGTCTTGAACTTTGGGGGGCAGTATTAAGTCTGGAACCAGGCTTAGTTCTTTGGCATCTATTCCACCGTAATCGTCAGTCCCTTCCATTGCCCTAACTTTATCCTCCAACCATTTGTACCGTTCTTCTATTTGTTTAGATACTTCCAATTTATTCTCTCTACCTTCATCATATCATCAAGGCCGGGATTGATTGGATTCGCAGCGGTTTTTTTTTGGGTTTGGGTTGCCCTGATCCAATCGGGTAATTAGTTTGGCCTGAGGGCCAATGCGGCCTGTGGCGTGTGGTTGTGCCCGGATGAGGATCGGTGCTTCTCGCGAGTTTGTTTCTGGTGGAGCCTGATGGTGCACGGGTACCAGGAGGATATTGAGGATCCTCGCTTTCCTTTCTTGGGCCTTCTGCGGGACTTTTCCCTTTATCCGAATCCCGTAATAGTTGGGTTAATTGATTAATTATATTGCTTTGGGATTCGATAATTTGGTCTCTCATATCCTTTGGACTCTTTCTAGCTGGTCCTGTAATTGAGCTTGCATCTGCTCTTGCATTTCCTTTTGCAACTGCTCTAGCCTTTCTATTCTTTGATCCATGGCTCGTCGAGTATCGTAAGGGTCTAGTTTCTCTATTTTTTCGTTTTTAACTGTTTCAAATTCCATTTAATGAGATTTATTGTGTTTAAAAATGTAAATATGCAATGCAAAATGCATGAACGAACGAATGCAAAAGAAAGGTATTGACTTATAATTTTTTCATTTAGAAAATTTCATTTAGATAACAAGTTCCTTTACATAAGCAAATTACATAAATGGTTTTGCTTTGATGCTCAGAGCCTTGACTTTCTTGAGGAGTCCTGCTAGCTTTTGACCTCGTTCCGTCTTTGTTTCATATTGTATACCTAATTCTTCTGCTTCAGCTGCCAGCACTTGCACATGTTCGGCTACTCCGCGAATTTTATTAAGGCCTCACCCATAACATAATCTCTCTCTGACTTCTTTCTAAGCTTGTTGAAGATGCCAATCATTTGTCTCCAACGTCCTTTCTAGAACTTCGATTCGTATTTCACTATCTGTAGAGAGGCTTCTAGTTCTTCCACCCTCTTATTCAGTCTCTCGATCTCGACTCGTTTGCCTTCAACTCCATTACTAAATTTCAGCTACGACGTCGGTGCAGAGATTCTTCTAAATCTCGTACTCTGGCTTTTAATTCGATCACCTCAGTGGCTTTCTAGAAGGCTACTCTTTATGGCATTTTTCTGTACCTGAGCGTCTTGGAACTTGTTCATCTAGTGACTTATTCTATTCTTTTCTTCGCAGACTTCTTGTTGCCATTGTTCTGAGGTCTTACCAAAGCCGGCAGTCCTCATCGATAAACGAAGCTTCTTAGTCTTTCTTTAAGCTACTGAGGTCCTCTTCAGCCTTATTCTTCCCTTTTCTCAATTTTTCCACCTCTAGCTTTTAAACATCAACATCCAGTCCTAAAAGTACCTTTTCTTCCTCTAGCTTTTCTATCATCTTTTCCATCTTCGATTCTTTCTCTCCAATTCTTGTTTAATTATTTCAAGTTCAGTCGGGATAACCTGCAAGTGTTCTTGATTGGGCAGATAATCTCCGGGTTTGGCACAGGAATGTTGTCGTTGATCCTTCTACTTCTCCACCAATCATACTCCGCGGTTATCATGGGATTGGCGCCGGATGCTTTCATCCTCCTGACTTGATTCCATGCATTTGAAATTTCTCGAATCCTTTTCTTATTTTTCCTCTCGGTATGCGAATTCGCACTGGACTAACCTCTGAGTTACTGGTAGGAACTGTCTCGATCTGTATTGCCTTGAAACCAGCAAAGTGCGTATCCTGTTGCTCCCCATATCCTTGCCAATAGGACCCAGTCGAAGTCTCCGCATCGATACAAGATCTCATCTGGAACAAACCACGGTGCTCGCCATTCTATGTCATCATCGTTAGGCTTTGAAGTATGGCCATCCATTTTTCTTCTGAAAAATTTTTTGTCTTTGTGAAGCTAGTACGAAGTCTTTCAATGGGGAATAATCTTTAGACAAGTAGTGATAGGAGACCTTTTCTATTTTCCAGAAATGACTGTGAAACCATACCATAACAATTACGCGCAGGCAATAAATCGACCTTCTCCTTTTTTTCCTACATGCATTTAAAGATCTGAAAGTTTCTGCGAGTATAGCCGGGACAGGTGTAACTCTTTTGCTCAATCGATCAAACACGTCTATCATCGCATCTTCTACATGCCCCAATGCTTTTGGAAAAATGACCAACTCGTAGATACTCAAGGCTAGGACGTCAATCTTTTTCTTGTATCCGGATGGGACAATATCAAATCTCGTTGATTTTTCCAGGTTATGCATTTGTTATCGCCTTTGACCTTAACCCGAGCTGCTACCCATTGTTCACTCATGCCGATAATGTCATCAACCTTTTGACAATAGTCGAGAGATTTGGAGCTCTGGAGTATGCCTTATCTACTGAGATTTTCGGGCAATGGAGCAGAGGGGTATATTCTTCTATGGTCGGTGTCATGTTTACATTCCCGAAGGTGAAGAAAAATAGGCTGGGTTCCAATACTGCATCAATGCTCGAAAGAGAAATTTATCCACCTTAACCTTGAACAAGTACGATAAATCACCGTGTTTTTGGTAAAAGTTCTGTTTCATGTTGTCATCCCAACTATCCCATATCTCTTTCAGTTCTTGAATATTATTTTGAGCTGTACTGATCCTGGCATAATCCCAAAGTTCGGACTCATATCCTTTCACTATGCTGTCTCCTTTTTGGTGTTAAGTCTCCTCCGACCACATGCGCACGACCATGTTGTCCTCCACTTTATCAAGTGTACTTGTTTTCCATGATCAATTCTCTTATCGGTAACTGAATTTTTGTGTCTATACTTTTTTTTTATATGATGATGAAATGTAATGCAAAAAGAGACAAGATAAACAAGTTAGCAAAACGCATTAATATCAATATTCAAATATAGAACATAAAAGTTTGCATCGAAAGGTTGTTAAAAGTTGAGCGTAAACTCCTTCTAGGGCATGTCTTTACGACTCACTATATGTGGTTTTAGGTTCTAAAGAATGGGTACCCAAACCAGCAGATTCCTCGATCTTCACCCATACAGGCTCATACGGACGAGTTCGGTTTAGGGGGACGCATTTCCTACATGTTTGCACGGAAGTGAAAACTTCATGAAAACAAGGGTACTTTGTAATCCCGAAAATAATCCACTATCCTGCACGGAGGTGAAGACCTCACGAAGGAGTAGTTTTCGGCTTCTACTCAAAAGGGTAATTTCGTATGTAAATGTATGCAAATTTACACTAGCAATGCACATAATATAATAACCACCAAAAGATGTCAAGGATCGTTTATTAAATGGAATCAAAGTTTTAAAAGTTACAAAAAGACCCAAAGATAATCGAATTCGGCTTGACTTACGTTTATTTGAAAAGTCCCCAGTGGAGTCGCCGGCTGTCGAAACCACCTCGAAAACGGAGTTTCGAAAAATATTTTAAAATTTGAAAAAATGAGAGTTGCCACCAATCTTTTGTTAGGTGTGATTGGATCACCATAAAAACGTTTAAAATACATTAACAAAATGTTGGTCTTTGAAGTCCAGAAAAATAGGTTCGGGAGTCGATTACGCATGAGGAAGGATTAGCACCTCATACGCCCAAAATCGGTACCGTATGATTATTATTTTCGGGTCTTAATTTGTAAACCTAAAAACTCGAATAAAGTTTAAATACGATGCTCGAATGCATAGTTATGTTAAAAGAAATCAATTTTTTTGCTTGGAAATCTCACTATTTCAAAGTGATCGAGGAAGAAAGTTACGTCCAGTGAGTTAGGACATAATATTTCGAGATCCAAAAATAACGAGCTTTCCTTTGTAAAACTTTTTAAATTTTGAGCAGGATGTTTGATTATCTCGATTTGAAGAAAGGTTGCACCTAGTAAGTTAAGGCGCAAATTTCCATATATCGAAAATAAGGAAACATACTTCGATTACGGTTATTCGATTATTTCGATTTTGAAGAAAAATTGCCCCTAGTAAGTCAAGGCGCAAAATTTCAAAACTCGAATAAAAGAATATTACCTCGATTTTAAAGTTTTTATGAAAATAATTTAAAACACGAATATGTTGATTTAATATGAATGAGCAATTAATGATGGATATTAATAACACGAGGTAAATAATTAAGCTGATAAATAATAGCAAAAAATTAAAATACAAGTGCATAATGATTAAAATTAAATGTTAATATCGGTAAAGAAAAAAACAACACGATCGGGATTGAAACGAGACTTTTTGGATGCTCGGGGGCAAAATGTTAATTTTGGTAAAATCGAGGTTAAAAATGAAATTTTAGAGAGTTTAGGGTTGAATGGTAATTTTGGTGAAATTAGGGTTTTAAATGGAATTTTGGAAAGTTTTGGGGTTAAAACGGTAATTTTGGTAAAATTGGGGTTTAAAATAGAATTTTAGAAAGTTTGGGGGTAAAATGGTAATTTTGGGTAAAATTAGGGGCAAAAATAGAATTTTGGAAAACTTAAGGGTAAAAATGTAATTTTTAAAAATTTTTGGCTAAAATATAATTTTAGAGAAGTTTAGGGGTCAAAATGTAATTTTTAGAAAGTCTTGAAGCCAAAATATAATTTTGGAGAAGTTTTAGGGTTAAAATATAATTTTTAAACAGTTTAGGGACCTCTAGGGTAATAAAACCAAAATAAGGTGACACGTGGTAGCCCCACAAGCATCTAGAAGTCAAAGGACTAACTTGTAAATCTTGAAAAATTCTTGGGCCAATTTTGTAATTAAACAGAAGTTGATTTAGGGACCAAATTAAAACAAATTAAAAATAAAATAGACCATTGCACAAATAAGCCAAGATAGTGACACGTGGCAGCCTCTGGTGCTTTCAAAATGTTAAAGGATTAAAATGAAAAGTAATTAAAATTACTAGGCCAAATTAGAATTAATTAAAAATATGAAAAGGACCAAATTGAAACAATTAAAAAAGTGAAAGGACTAAACGCGGAAATATACCGCTTATTGAAAACACGCGGATCCTGAGGGTCCACTGGGTCGGATCGGGTTGGGTCAATGGGTATTATATAAAAGCTGATTTAGGGTTTTTTTCATTTTTTTCATTTTCATTTCCCTTTTTTTTTTTTAAAAAAAAGCTCTCTCTCTCTCAAACTCCCTCTATGGCCGACCATGGCTTCGGTCGGTTTGGCACGTAGTCCAATGCGCGTCCTCGACCATGCGCTCCACCGGTCGCCACCTCCAGTCACTGCGAACCATCGATCGTCGATACTTGCGCACACGCGCCGTCGGCTCCCCATGCGCCACTGCCGCCGGGTAAGAAACATCCTTTCTTTTTCTTTTTCATCTTTTGTTTCAAAAGCCTTTTTTATTTTAAAAAACATTTCAATCTTTTCATGATTTAAATCTGTTTCTTCTTTTTTATTATTATTTTTGATTTTATTTTTAATCCTTTTTGCTTCCATTTTCGAAAACTCCATTGTTTGACTCTTTTGGACTGTGAAAATCCCCGTTGGATGCTCCTCGCGCGCGTGGACGGCGGTCGAAGGGGTACCGAACATGGATGTAACGAAGACGGTGGAACTCCGGCAAGGATGCGGTCGAAGGGACGTACTCTTAAACCCTTTCAGATTCTTTTTTATTATTAATATTAATAATTATTAATGCTATTTAAAACTCTAATTAATTTTTACCATCATTATTAATATTATTGATATTGTTATCATTATTATTATTAGTATTATTAATGCTATTAAAATAGCTGATATGTATATTTAATACATTTTCCACACATAGATAATAATGAATGAATGCAGTAAAGCATTTAATACATTGAAACGCATTTAGAAACTGGTTAAATCATAAATTCAAATCATAAATGATAACAGATATGGACTGAATGTACCTGACGGTTCAAAGTCTGCAAGCTATGAATCTCAAACACTGCTAATTGCTTCGAATACTTGCTGGTTTGCTTTGAAATTATTTTTTTTGGTTGTATTAATCTCAAGAGTTTGTTTTTTGAACCCCCCTTTTTACAATAAATTGGATCTGGTTTTATAACCAGAAATTACAATGATGGTTATTTGTTGCTTTCAATTAAATGCATGTCTTGTTTCTTCTTTTTGCAGGTTCGGCGAGGGTGGCTGTAGCAGGTGGAAGCCGACGATGGCAGGAGCAAGCTGTCTGTGATGGTGCTGCTGGTTGCTGACGTGGTGCTCTTCGGTTGGCTAGGATGGAAAGCAGGCAATGCAAGTGGGCAGCAGATTAGATTTTCTGTTTTGGATTATTTGAATTGGGCCCCCAAATTTGGGCTTTGTTTTGTTTAGGTTATAGGTTATTTGGCTTAATTGAATTTTGGCCCAATTGGGCTTGTAAATTGGACATGTAAATAGATTTTGGGTTTGTATTTTGAACTTTTAATATTTAAATCATTTTAATTCAAAGTAAATTCAAATTTAATATAAATTTAAATTCTAAATGAATTTAAATTTAAATTTATATTAAATTTAAAATAAATTAAGATTTATAAATTAAAAGTTGGGTTTAATGTTGGACCCGGTCAAAATTGAGTTTCAACAGAGGTATTTATATATTTTTTTCATTCTGTATTTTATTTAGTGAATTATAAAAGGAGAATAAAACCCTAAAAATAACATGATTGACTCGACTTGAATGCAAGTTACATGATCTCATTTTCATATTCATTCTGTATGTAAACCTTTACAATGAGAATCGATGCAGACACATAATTTGCACGTTTTTCACGTATCTTTATACAAATTGATTTACTTTAGTCAGTTTACCTTTTGCTTTGTTTTTGGTGGGTTAGGTACAAATTACAATAGAATGGTAACGAAAATTACAAAATAAGACCAATAACGCGATTAATATAAAACAAAAAATCAATTTATTAATGAAAATTATAAAATAAAATTAGGGACTCAAATTTTAAAATTTCAAAGTTACAGGGATTAAAAATAATTAAATTAAAATATAATTATTAAATTTATAAATTTTATGAAATATAATGATTAATAGCAGAGTTTAATCTAAAATTAAAAAATTACAACGAAAAACTTTATTGTTGGAATTAATAATTATAAAATTAAATTACATATTAATATTTCATAATCGTTGCTAATACGATAATATTTAACAATAACTTATTTTATTGTCAACATTTGTCATTTTATTTAATAATTTGAAAATTATATTTAGCAACGAAATATTTTGATATTACAATATGAAATATTGTGAAATTTAGTTGTTTGTATCCACTTTTCTTGGTATGAGTAGGGGTGGGTATAATTTGGTTTTAATTGAATTAATCGATTGAATTAAATTGAGTTATTTTGATTAATGAAACGGTTACCGAATTTAATTCGATCAGATTTTTTTTAAAATTTTGATTAACAATTAATTCAATTCAAAATCGGATAATAATTAAATTAATCGATTAATCAAAATTATTAATAATAAAATAGTATAGGCCCAATATATTAGATAAGCCTAATATATTATGTAATCCCCAAATATAAAAATTAAAGAATGAGGTGGATTTACATGGTGGAGGATTAGCTGGAGACCTTGGAAGGGATAAGAAAATTGCTACAACAGAAGCAAGGTATTGTACATGCTAGACTAGAAAGGGTCAGAGTCACCGGTCTTTACACTCCTTTGCCAGTCCCTAAGCATATTTGTCTAGGACTCACGAACTCAACGAGATCTGGATTCAATTTTTGTTGTGGTGGATCATTTTTTGAAGATGTGGCATTTCGTTCGTTGTAAGAAAACTACAGATGCTTCTAATGCTGCTCAACTATTTTGCAAGGAGGCTGTTCAATTGCATGAAGTCCCTAAGTCACTCACTTCGAATAGGGATACTCGATTCCTTAATCGTTTTCAGATGTCCCTCTAGAAGATCTTTTATTCATTTTTTATGCGAAGTAGCATTGGGTGATAGGCAAACTGAAGTTCTGAATCGTACTTTAGGCAATCTTATTCATAGCATATGTGAAGGGAGATATGCCTAAACAATGGGATTTTGCTCTATCCCAAGTTGAGTTTGCTTGCAATAGTGTTCTTCACAGTGCAACCAAAACATCGTGTTTTTCTGTTTTGTCTAATGTCCTCAACATGCTTCGAACTTGATACAACTTCTACAAGTTCTAAAATCAAGCATAATTGCAACCCACATGGCGAAACAAGTACAGAATATACAAGCAGAGATCAAACAAAGACTTGAAAAGTTCAATGCTAAATATAAAGTTGTTGCATCGAAGTTGTCGAACTTTTGAAGAAATGCTGAAGGAAAGGTTTCTGGTTGGCACGTATAACAAGCTACATCACAATAAGTATGGGACGAACTCATTTTAAAGAAGATAAATGCCAATGGCTATGTAATGGAGCTGTCAAAGAATATGCAAAATCTCTACAACTTTTGATCTCTCCCTTTAGCATCCATCTAATGAACTATTATATTTGGAAGATGAATTAACTCAAGGACATGTTCTTTTCTGAGAAGGGGACTACTGTAGTTATTTAGATAAAGTTTATCATATTTTTATCTAAGTTATTTTTTTCTTTAGATAATTCATTTCGATAAAATTTGTTATTTGACTAGTAGATAAATTTATAATATAAATTAGTAACTTATCAAAATTTACATAAACATACAATATTTGTTGATATACGATATCAATGAGGTCGGAGAAACAGGAAGGGATGCTGATGAGGAAGGCTGATTCACCCACGTCAGAGTTGAGAGCCGATAAAGTAGGAGAGTGGAGGGGAGAAGATGATGGCTTGGTCTCTTAGGCTTTGGGGGTATTTATAGGAGAGGTGATGGTTCTTGGGTGATCCTCTTTTGAGGAGAGTGCACCTGTTAATAACAAATGACTTAACAGAGGACTCAACCAAGAGGTCAATGATGGATGATTCCTTCGGTGAGAGGGATAGTTGGTCACTAAGAGACCATTTGAATGGTACAAAGCAGGGGTTTGCTTGCGGGTCTCCTCAATTGGTTCTCATGTTGCCACATATCCCCATCGGAGTAAGGGTATAACAATAGTTCCCTCCCCTAGTCAAGAGGTAGGTCATAAAGTGATTGTGCCTTGAGATCATTTGCAAGTTGCCCCTGCAGGAGGTAGCTATTGCAAATGAAGCAACAGGATAGAGGATGCAATTATTAGCACGATGATCCAAAAATGTAAATGCCTTGTGAGGTTATTGAAATTCATGTCTACCCCTTTTAACAATGGGTTGATAGATCTCAAATGGGTATATATATATATATATATATATAGGGCTTTTTGGTGGGACTCATATTGTGATCAACATTCATTTCTATAATAATTGCCCCCTCTTTCCTAGTTGAAGGAAATGTTATAAAGTGACTTTTCTTGAAATGAAAAGAAATGGTAAGATTTTTGTGTCATGAGTAAGGTCAATTTGGTTTAAGGAAAACTTGTTTGTATTTCTTCTTACAAGAATTATGCTTGCGCCATAGACGTTGCAAATGTTCGTAAGTGTTTAAAATTATGCTAACGTTGAAGGTAAAGCGAGCATTCGAAATTAAGCTTACCTTAAAGACTGTTAGGGATCGATCCAGTTAGGCAACAAACAAATAAAAATAACGAAAGAAATTGAAAAATTGGACACACAAATTTAACGTGAAAAAAACTCTTTTGAAGAGGATAAAAAATCACGAGTAAAGATAATTTTACTATAAAGACAAAAGAACGAAGAGTACAAAAAAGGGAGATAAAACTAAACCCCAAAAACTCGAAAACAAAAAACTCTTAAAACGTAAAAAATAATATATATCGTATATGATTTTATCTCTTTTTGACTCGAAAAACTTGAAAAATAATTCAAATTTTGAATTAAATAGTTTAAGTTATTTGAGTTAATCAAATTATTCGGATCATTATCCGAAAATCCGAATAAAAAAAGGCAAAACTAAGTCGTTTTGATTAATGTTTACCTTTTTCTAAAGTTAAAAGTCAAAACCATTAACTTAAAAGGTAAAACTACGTTGTTTTGATAAATGTTTATTTATTAAGTTAAAAGGTAAAATCATTATATTGTTTATGTAATTAAATAATCTTGTACTTCGTCTACTAGTTAAACCATTACATTGACCATAAATAATAGGATTTGTTAATTCGACTTGAATTTTTTTACTCGATTTGAAAAAAATTCAAATTGCGTTCGGTTGTTAAAATAAGATTCGTCAACTCGACTAACTCTAATTTTTTTTACTCGACTCAATCGAATACTCACTTTTACTTTCGAGAGAAGGATAGTCGGTCATTAGGTGACTATTTGGATGGTACAAGGTAGAGAGTTGTTCACGGGTATCTCCCACGTGTTCCCATTGGGTAGGGGTATAACAATATTTGAAACTTTACCGTAATATAATAAAATATGTTAATATAATATGAATGAACAATAGATTACCTGTATAAGAAGGTGCCATTTGAGGAGAATGGGATGACAGTTTTAGGTAGGCAATGCCGTTGAAGAAAATCAAAAAAAGTTAATAGATAAAGAGAAGGTGGACCAGGCAAGGATTAATGATAAATGTCTGTTCGAAGTTGAAATAATGGGCCTGAAAGTTTGGACTTTGAGAGGAGACCATGGTTCAATGTGATGGGGGTGGGAATGGGATATGAGCTATCAAAATGACTTGTTGCCAGGCCCTTGTTTGATTCATTTTTAATGTTGAAATTGATTGTGTATGGGATATGAATATACTAAGGTCGAGTTGAAAAGGTAAAGGTGTAATCCAAACGAAAAACACAACTCCATGAATATGGTTTCATTAAAATGGTAAGATCTAGCAAAAGAAGTTCCCAAGTTTTAACACATAAAGAAAGATGATATACAAGATGCGGTTTAAATCTGGTCGCTACGGTAACAGATATCATTCACAGATTCCCCATAAACCTGTTCATCTTGGCACTCCTTAATCACTTGTCTTCTGCTCGAAGCCAAAATTATGATTCCTCGTCGGATAAGAAGAAAAAACAGAGAACTCTGTAATTACAATCTCTGAGGCTTCGCAGCTGCATGCCAACCTAATTTAGCATTACTAGAACATAATTACACATTGAACTTCATTTTCAAAGTAGGCCGAAGGCTGCCCTTTCACCGCGATGCTTTGCTTTTCCTAGTGAAGATGAAAGCTAAGCACCCATTCCCTTTATGCCTGCATTATTTCAACATAAGAACCCAAATGTTACAGCTCATAAGCATTGGTCATCTCTTAAGGAGATGGCATCTTTTTGTCCTTTCCTGTTTAGTATGCATTTACGCACAATCCCCACAACCTTTTGAAACTTGTATAATTCATAATAGCTTTTGACTATTTGGCTTAAACATTAAATACTGATAGTAACCTTCAAAATGGAGGTCTCTAGATTGAAATTTGAATCTTCGCCTTTAATTGATATTATATATAAAGGTTTCTTGGTGCAAAAGCGGCAGTCCTGTTTGAAATAAAAATATATGTCGTGTATGATTTATCTCCTTTTGCTTGTTTCTTTATAAAAGACTTTGACTAGGACATTGTGAGATGGAAATTTACAGTAGATGATATTTTCATCTGTTTAGTTATTCTAGAATTTTGAAAAAAGAATTAAATATTACTTGCTATATGCAACCACTACAATAAGGCCAATGACTCTGCGGTCCCTGCATTTACAGCAAAAGTTGGTTCTGTTTCCTATATGAAACTTACTCTAAACCTAGGAAATAATTATTATTTGCATAAAGTTTAAGAAATTCCTAATCAATGTCCGACCTTTGTTATTATACATATTCTGATATGAGTATGAAAAAATCAGACACATGATTGAAGTGAAAATTGAGTTATCTATCATTTAAGCAAATCCAACATTTGAAAGCACAAAGACAGCTGAAATTTTCAGTTATGACATACCTGTGGCTGGTGTTGTTGATGTTCCCGCTGCTGCTGCTGCCGGTGCTGCTACTACGGCTACTTTTGCTGCTTCCACTGTTAATATTGGATCCACCACCTTCACTCTCGCTCGATCCCGATCTCTTCTTCCACCACTCTTTATCTACGTTCTTACCAGATTCATCTGATACAGTTGGCTTTGGAGAAACTTTGGAATTATGATTCGTATTAGACTCATTCTTCTTCTTCTTCTTCTTCTTACACTTTGACCCTAAGGAAAATGGAAGCACCATTTTCAGAAGAAGCCCTCCATTATCTATACTCCCACTTCTATTAAATTGAGGTTTCGGATTCTTCTTCATCTTCTTCTTCCCCTTCTCTTTGTTGTATGTGTGTTGGTCGATGGCACCTCTCCCTTCACCAAAACTCTCCTGTTTCGGTTCAACAACCACAGGCTGTTGTTGTTCCACAAGATCTTTCAAAGTAAGTTCGAAACAAGACTCGGGCATTCTGCTGACCATTTCCATGAGCTCCTTTTGGCCTCTAGCGATAGCTTGAGCTTTGGATGAGGGTGATAAGCATCGGTAATTTATGTTCTTTCCATGCGAAGGACTCCTTGAAGGATGGGTTGATCCCCATAAAGGAGTGGATGCTCCAGAGTCGTCTTCCATCATCGAAGTCACATCAGCTTCCATGGTGTTCCAACGCCTATAATTTTGAGCTGTCTTTTGCACTCTAGAATCATAGTTGTTCACCATGTGATCCGATAAACAGAAACTAGATTTGGGAGGATGAAGCATGGTTTTGGGGGAAGAAGGCGAAGGAAGTGTCAGGGGAATGATTGAGGATTGTTTATGAGAAAGTGGGTGTCGAGCCATTATCTTTAACCAACGACCCTCATAGTCGCTTTATCATTTTCTTTAAACAATTGGTTTTTAATAAGGGGAATAGATGGCTCAAAGGGTGTGGTATTGAGGCTCATAAAAGTCAAGAAATTCTAGAGGGCCATCCTTTTCACCATGATATGTACCTATCTATCTATATGTATAATGGGGTCTTTTGAGGAGATTACGCCTTTGTCTTCTTTTTATGTGGATTTTAAAAACGGAAACACCTTGTCCCTCCTTTGTTTCTTGCTTTGACTTTTAGCACTTATCATTCAAACGTATATAATAAGTTCACTATAATTCAATGCTAAATTTGGGGGAGGGGGATGATGACATGAGTAGCTGAAAACCACCAATTGTGGGTGTGTAACAATAATGCACATTACACTCTTGAAAGAACACATAAATTTAAATTTTGAAGTTAAACATTATTGGAAGAAGCAGCTACAGATGACACTAGAACATGAATTACAAACAAATATGAAGATGTATTTGTCGGATTAAAATTAATATGTTAGATGTGTTTTTGGTAACAAAGTTTCAAGAGTGTACTAAAAAAAGTGGGTAAGCTACATTGAATGTCATTAAATTATTAGTAAATTTACATTTTTATCATACAGCTTCAAAAAGTTACAAAATGGTCACTAAACTATTTGAAATTTTTCATTTAAGTCATTGGGCTATTAAAATTGCTACTGTACAACCTTCTTTGTTCACATCGCTTGCACCAATCAATAGCTCTTCTTCTCCTTCTCTTCTGCAATTCAATTTTTTTCATGAAACACCTTTGAACGTAATGTATATGCAAACCAAAATTCAAACAGCTTTCTTTTTCAATCTTCAACATTGATCATTAGATTGATTTAGATTTAAAGTATGTTCTTCTACTCGTCAATAGTTACTGATCACCAAATCGATGCTTGAAGCTCAGTAGCTGGAGTTTTAAAAAAAAACTTAACAACCTAATGACTTAAATGAAAACTTTAGAATAATTCAATGACCATTTTGTAACTTTTTGAAGTTGAGTGACCAAAACGTAAACTTAATAATAGTTTAGTACCTTGGGTGCAATTTACCCTAAAAATTATCTTTAAATATATTTAATAATATTTCATATTTGAAATTAATTAAATATTTTTGTACAATTAAATAAAACTTCAATTGTATTACACAAATAATTATTAGAAAAAATAAAAAATCACAAAATATATATATTTAAATAGAATGAATTATAAAAAAATTAGAGCTATTTCTAAAAAAGTTAAAGAAAATATCAAAGTATGTTTGGACACTACAATGGTCATTTTCATTTTTTATTTTTAAATTGAATACACTAAAATGTGTTTGGACACTACAATATAGTTGAATGAAAGCATAATTATTACCATATTAATCAAGCTTTCTTGCAATTATAAATAAATCTAATTTTTTACATGATAGTATAAATTATAATTACATAATTGTATAATTTTAAATAATAAAAAAAAGAATATTATTAAAATTTTATCAATAAATTTTGAAAAAAATAATTTAAACAACTAACAGAATTTAAATTCAAATCGGTGTATGTAATATGTTAGTCCAAGAAAGTATCCATTAATATTATTACTAATAATTAATAAGAAAAATAAACGTACAATTTTATCTAATTATTCTAATATTTCATATTTATTAGACTATTTCATCTTAACATTAAACATATATTCTTTTTTATTATCAATTGGATTGATCAAGTATAAATAACTAATAATAAATATCATGTAATTAGTTAAAAGTAGTATAAATAATTTATAATAAATATTATATAATTTAGTTAAATATTTAGTAAGTCACAGGGAAATTACAAGCAATTCTATGGACCACTAATTACAATATAATTACCCAAACATACCACACATATTAATTATAAGCAATTATATTCAATTTCAATATTAGATTGCTTTCTAGATGCATTTTAAAGAAAGGTGTGTTTTGATTGAAAATTTAAAAATGATTTTGGAAAATAAAAGTGAAAATTTAACAAAATAATAAAAGTATTTTTTGTTGTTTTCTCTAAAAATACTTTGTAAAATTTAAAAAAAAAACTGAAAATAATGTTTTTTTTTTAAAACTTTACTGGTGCAAACTCAAATAAATGTAAAGATAGTTTTTTTCAACCATATTTAAATATCAAATCTTTTATCTGCTTCGAATCAATATAGACGTAGACAATTTTTATTATGTTTCTAATATAGGAAAATGGATATTGTATTTTATTTTTTATTTTTATTCACTAAATCCTTTTTTAAATTCTTAAAAATATATTTAGCATACTTTCAGTGGAGTCTTTAGACTCCATAAGCAGAGTCAGGGGTTGTCAAGTATCATATAGAAATATAATAAAATATTAAAAAAGATACACATGATGATTTTTTAAAATTACTTGTGAAATAAAAAAGTATACTGACATTGTATAAATGCTAATCCTTTTATTTAATTATAACGGCTTGGATCATCATCATTTTAATTACACTTAAAATTTTTCATTTAAGCCCTTAAAATTTTTAAAATTTGAAAGTAGTAAATGTAAAATTACACTTTAGCCACTTAAAAATGATAAAATTTTAATTTAATCCTTTAAAAATGACATTTTTACTATCGTAAAAATTACAATTTAACTTCGACCCCTCTAAAAAATTTTCTGGTTTCGCCCCTGATTGATATTGTACCAAATGCTAATCCTTTTATTTAATTATAACGGCTTGGATCATCATCATATTTGAATTTCTTTAAAACAATAATACAAATTTTTTTTATTTGTATAATAATATATAATTGGAATTTGTCAATAAAATTGTTTATTTCCTCTATGTTTTTTTATTATCAAATACAAATTTAATCACCATTCAAAAATATAAATTTCATGAGTGAATCATATAAATCGTAATTATTAAATTACTGGAATTAATGGAAAAGGTAATGCACTGGGTCTTAATCCTTTGGGTTCTATAAGAAAAAAAAATACAAAGTTAATTATACAACTTCCTTTTTTTCCTTTTGGTATTTTCTTTCAGAGCATTGGGCAAAGATGTTAATTGATAAAGCTTTTGAGTAAATTGTGGAGTTGTGTTGGGTGTTTTAGTGTGTGTGTGTGCTTTTTTAATGATTAATTGGAAATAGGTTGTGAAATCTTTTGTAAAGTTTAAAAAGCTAACCTTTTTACTTTATTTAATTTAGCTTTTCTTAATTTGTATTTTATGGGCTTTTTCTTTTGAATGATGGAGTTGAGTTGTTCGGACACGGCTAGATGATTAAGTGTTAAAGAAAAAGATTAAAAATAAAATAAATTTCTATTATTTTTAATAAATGATTAAGCTGATAAATTTTAAGTTCAACATTTTCATAAAACGTGAAGATGAATTTCTAAATTTCAGATGAGAGAGGAGAAATTAGAGCGAAACTGGCGGCTCAATCAAAACAGGAAAGAAAAGGGAGTGGCTATCGTAACAATATGGAAAGTCTACCAACTTCTTAGTCCCTTTGCTGATCAAGAAATAGAATGAAGACTTCTGTCTAAATTTCCAGGAAAGACTGAAACAGACTTGGAAAAATCAATAGAAACAAAAAGTACTTGACGTCTCAAAGCTGTGGTCGACAAGCCACACGTGAGGGCCCAATTTAATTAAATTTCTATCCAACACACAAAAAATCAAACCCTAGTCTTCCTTCCAAAACTGATTAAATTCTATGGAGGTACCAAACCAAAAGGCTAAGATTTTCATTCAAATTTCTCTGCGGAAGGGTTCTGTGTGACATAATTAAGCGAGAGATGGCAAAGAATGGGGCTGCCTGCCACCACCACTGCTTGAAAGTGAAATTTCTACATCGCTTATTGGAATATTAAATTTTGTATCAACATCAACCATGACAATAAACTACTGACCAATGAGTAGATAAACCAATCAAATTGGAAAATGAAATTCCCAAAGTATTTAGTTCAAGTTATTACAGGCGCAGCCATGCTAGTCTTCTTTTATAACTTTAATTAATAGTTTTCTAGAAAGTAAATGACTCAATTGGTATGTTTCAGGTAAGTTACAAGAATAATAATATTCAATTTATTTTATTTTGGTCCCTCAACTATTAATTTTTCAAAATTAAATATTATAACTACTTTTATTATTATCTTAGTAATAAAAGTTTGACTTGAGCTTTTTTTATTAGCCTAATAACAAATTTAACCTCTAATTTTTACACGTTCTATCAATTTGATCTTAAATCTAAAAAATTCAATATTTTTAACCTGCATGTTTATAAAACTTGTCATTTTACTTCTAATTCTAAAAATTCTAAAAAATATTTAACTTTTTTTTATATTTACAGTTTTCTTATCAACCAAACACGTGAAAAACCCCATAAATAAAGCTATTTATATAATCTCGTTTGATTTACTCCCTTTTCTAGTTACTACATTGTTTGTATCAAATATCTAATTAAAAATAAAAAACTCAAAATTAATAAATTTATAAATCCAGAAAAATAATTGGATTAACACATACTCTTTACTACAAAGATTGCAAGTTAAGGTGACGAGATTTGATATTTTCAATTTCGTCAATTAAATGAAATAAAGAACAAAACAAAAGAATTTGTTGGAAGTTAATTTTGGTAAAAAAATCTTAAAAGTATTTTTATATTTACTTTTTAAAATTTTTAAATATTTTTATAATTTTTATAATTAGGATTAAAATGATAAATTTTGTAAATATTATTGAGGGATAAAGTTATTGAATTTTTTTAGATTTAAGATTATATTAATAAAATGTGTAGATATTAGAGAACTAAATTACTTATTAGATCAATAAAAAAAGGCCCATATTAAACTTTCGTTACTTAAATAAGATGATAGTAAAGTTGACTAAAATATTTGATTTTGAAAGATTAAATAATTAATTTAAAAAACATAATTAAGTGAGTAAAGTTAATTAAATTATTGGATCACTATTCTTTTACTTTACCCTAAACTATTACAAAGGAAGATATTCGAAAATAATAATTGATACAATAATCAATTTGGACATTAAAAATGATGTTTGGGGATTCTTCCTAGGATGATGCAAACATTTTATGGAAGCTTGAATCATTCATTACAGTCAGACTAAGCATCGCTATGTATTTATTTTATTGGCTGATTACAAATTGAATAAATAGTAGATATTGACATATGGCTTAATGAAAAGGATACGTCTAATATATAGTAAAAGTTTATTAATTAAGAGAATAAAACTATTGAAAATGAAAAAAATAAAATAATCATAATAAAATATTAAATAATTAAATAAAATATTTTATCATTTAAATATGAATTAAAATTTCATCTATAGAAAATATTACTTAATCCTGACTAACTTTTCGCATAATATTTTAAAATATAATGATAAAAATATTTATAATTATTTGAGTATTATTAAAATATAATAATAGTAAAATTATCGAATATCAAATTAATAATTAAAAATTAGTAATAATAATGAAAACCATATTTTTTTTATGATGGAAACAAAATTTATTAAATTATATTAAATATAATTTTTGTTTTCAATAATTTTTTAGATGTTATTTGAATTAAAATTTTTTGTTAACGCATATATTAAATATTACTTTTAATCGGTATATAATTATAACACTAATTAAGTAATCTTTAATGTAAAATAATCGTAATTATAATTAAGTCTAATTATATTAATAAAGTTTAGTTAAGTGATAATAACTGTAACATTAATGTGTTGTTTGATAAACTGAAAAATTAGGTGCTAAAAAAGTAAGTTGAAATCCAACCAACTACAATATACTCGGCACTATCTCCTAATAATTCAAATGATTGATTAAATTTACTATTATTTAAATTTTTGATTGAGTTGATGTCATAAGTTAATCAGATACCAACTTGGTTATGAAAATTACAGAAATATCAATTCGTAATAAAAGATAAGTTATATTATTTGAAAGTACTTCAATCTTTTTGTTTTAAAAATCAATAAAAAATATTAAATCAATGAGATTTAAACTCACATCAATCAATTACATTAGTAAAACATTTACTTTATCATTCAACTAAAGCTTCAATTTGATATTTTTGTACATTTTAATTTTGCTATACACTTTATTACCTCCATCAATTGTATATCTACACTTACTATTATTTAAGCTCTTGAATAAATTGGTGCCCAGTTAAAAGTAAATTACGGAAATGCTATTTTGTAATAAAAATAAATTATATTATTCAATGATACCTTAGTTTCTTTATTTTGAAAAACCAATAAAATTATGAAAATGATAAGATTTGAATCCACATCAATTGCATTTGTAAAACTTTCAATTTACCACTCAACTAAAGCTTTATTAATTGGTGTTTAAAATAATAAAAATTAAATCAATAAGACAATCCTACTTGTGAAATTAAAAAATTTGACTGCCATTGTATCAAATAATTACTCACATATATAAGCTTATGAAGTTTTTAGGCTTTACTGTTCAAAACATGACAAGTATTCTATCTATTATATAATTAAAATTTTTAATTGTTTACTATATTCTATAAGATTCTTGTTACACCTTCAACCCGATTGTGGAACCTAAAAAACTCCACAAATTTATGCGTGGAATGATTTTCCACTTAGTATATCATATCTCTTGTTTTGACGCTTTTCTCTAATATGGTACCTATATTTTTTTGGCTCAATGTGATACATATATTTGATAAAAGTTATGCATTTTACTAGTCATATATAATAATGTTAACTTTTTAATGTTTAATTCAGGTTTTAGGGTTAAATTGATAAAAATTAATTGCTAATATTATTAGGGTATGAATTTTCATGATTTCCTTAATAGAAAAACTTAATGTTAATTATGGATTCATTTAAATTGATTAACTATAGATTAATGGTTAGTATTCTTTTTTTGAATTTTAGTATTTATGTGATGAAAATAAATTCCTATTATTTTAGTTAATAACAATTTTGAAAGTCAAATTTAAACACTAGAAAAATAATATTATTACCATCATATATTAAAAAATATAAATGTTATTAATTATATGTAAGATGTTGAAAATAATTGTAAAAATGGAATACCCATATATATAAACACTCATAAACTATATACCCTATTATTTTCCAAAATGTTGCTAAATTTATCATTGGGTCATCAGCTTCTCACTCTTTGCCTTTTGGAGGACATCTTTGGGTTTCAATTGGTGGCTACTTGACGGGACTCTGCTACTTATTTTTGGGCCTTGATTGGATTTATGCGCTCTTTCGGTCTAAATATGAACCATGCGAACGTCAAGCTTTCATATTCTCGATTGTCTGCTAAAGCCACCAATAATTCGATGTAAATACAAGAGCTTTCACTCCGCACCGACATTAAACGTTGCCATCTTTATGTTACATTCTTTTTAAAGGGAAATTCATAAATTTGTTATAACTCGAGAAAAAAAATAATAATCATCTGTCGTAGGAAGTAAAGGATAAGTTCCATCAACACAACAAAGGTTTAACTTCAGCATCAATAAAATACTATGGCAAGTTGACAATTGGTTCTATCACAATTTAAGCACGTCATATCAGGAGTGATTACAAACACTTAATACAATAAATAATTTATCCTTAGATGGTCTAAAGTGACGGGTAAAAATCGATAAAAGAATTGAGCATACATCAAACTGGAGAGGATAACGAAAAAACCATCCCTAAAATCACTTGTAAAAGCAATATTATATGCATAAGAAATACTAAAAAAGTGCTACAAGAATAGACAAAAACTTCTAAAAGTGAAACCTTATTACTCAATAAAAAACAAACAATATATATAACTTAAAACAATACGGGTTCAAACCGACTCATGAAACCATTTATTATTTTGAAATAATCTCTAAATTGAAATAGACTAAAAAGTCGACGAAAAGTCACCCACTTTTCAAGAAAAATTGCTGGTGGAATTTCAACGGCGATAAGCATCATCATCATCTGTTTATTACAAATTGTAAAGATAGCAAATATATGCACAAAATAGTTTTGCTTATTAAAAGGAGATAAGACATAAGGAGTGAATGAGGAGAGAAAAAAAAGAAAGAGAGAGTTGGTGAAAAGAATAAAAAGGTGGGCGGGTAGTCGGTCTTGAGCCTGACACCACCATTGGACAAAACAAAAGATAAGAAGCAAACGACTTGGAGAAAAAAAAAAAAAATTTATGTTACACTATTTTTGCACAAATATATGAATAAAAAACTTACCAAGTCCTTTCACATTGTTATACTTACATATTTCACAAATTGTCTGTTCTCAAATTATTCACTTAATTAAGAATATCACTGTGCTCATCATGTAAGCTATCACAAGGTCATGTTAAGACTCACCCAAAAACTGCTCCATCACATTTAGTACAATCCCATCACTCTGCCAATGGTTATATAAATAGAGTCCGATCATATCCAATCACATCCAAATAAAACGCTTCTTACCTTTACCATAATAGGGTACTTGTTGTGAGCGGTTGATGGCCCCTCATTTATATCCTCCTCCCTCCAAAATGGCTAAGTTTCTTTACTTCTATCAAAGCAAAAATACATTTTAAGAGACGTAGTTTCAATATCAAAATGCAACTTTGTCATTGTATTAATTTAAATCTTGTACAAAAATTAAAATACAAATGATACGAGTCTCAAGACTCAAATTCAAGTCCATGGACATGATGGGTTTTGTAACACCCCTATACCCGGTTTACACGTATAAACCCGGCATAAAAGTATTACATACAGTAGCGAAGATTTTAACACGAGTATAATAAATTTTTTTTAAACAATGTGTTTTAAGTTATTTTATTCAAAATACAGCATTTCAATTCATCAACTCGTAGTAATCCAAAACAACATTTATAACCATCCATTTGAGACACATAATAGTACCGTTTATACATGCCATTTCAATTCCCGGGATGATAGTCAATGATATAGTCATAATCTTTAATTAATTCAATCCACCTTCTTTGTCTTAGATTTAACTCTTTCTGGGTTAACAGATACTTCAAGCTTTTATGATCTATATACACATAGCATTTTTCTCCATACAAATAATGTCTCCAAATCTTTAGTGCAAAACACTACTGCAGCCAACTCGAGATCATGTGTTGGGTAATTCTTCTCATGTGGCTTTAACTGTCTAGATGCATATGCCACCACTTTTCCATCTTGCATTAATACACAACCCAACCATTATAAGATGCATCACTATAAATCACAAATTCCTTACCAGATTCTGGTTGTATTAACACCGGAGCTTCAGTCAATGCTGCTTTTAATCTTTTAAAACTTTGTTGACACTTCTCATTCCATTCAAACTTCACATCTTTTTGCAATAATCTTGTTAATGACAATGCAATCATAGAAAATCCTTGTACAAATCTTCTGTAATAACCAGCCAATCCAAGGAAACTTCTTACCTCAATCACATTCTTTGGCGGTTTCCACTCGAGAATAGCTTCAACCTTCTTCGGATCCACTCGAATGCCATCGGCCGATACAATATGTCCTAGAAAAATGACTTCTTTCAGCCAAAACTCACATTTACTCAGCTTAGCAAACAATTATTTTTCTCTCAAAATCTGTAATACAATTCGAAGATGTTTCTCATATTCTTCTTGTCCTTTCGAGTACACCAAAATATCATCAATGAATACCATCACGAACTGATCCAGATACGACTGAAAAATTCTATTCATAAGATCCATAAATGCAGCCAGAGCATTAGTCAATCTAAATGGCATGACCAAAAACTCATAATGACCATATCGGGTTCTGAAGGCAGTCTTTGGCACATCCGAGTCTTTTACCTTCAACTGATAGTATCCTGATCTGAGATCGATCTTTGAGAACATACTTGCTCCTTTCAACTAATCAAATAAATCATCAATATTGGGTAGTGGATATTTATTGTTTATCGTCACTTTATTCAATTGACGATAATCTATACAAAGCCTCAAAGACCCGTCTTTCTTTTTCACAAATAAAACCGGGGCTCCCCACGATGACACACTGGGACGTATAAATCCCTTATCTAATAACTTTTGCAACTGAGTCTTCAATTCTTTTAACTTTGCCGGTGCCATCCGATAAGGTACAATTAAGATCGGTGCAGTACCCAGTACTAAATCAATTCCAAATTCAACTTCTCTTTCAGGAGGTAAACCAGGTAACTATTTAGGAAACACATCAGGAAACTCTCGTACCACTGGTATCTTCTCAATCTCATTATCTTCTACTCGAGTATCCAAAACATAAGCAAGGAAAGAATTATACCCTTTCTTGATCATCTTGAAAGCCTTAATTGCAGAGACTACATTCGATAAAGTACTGAATTTCTCACCAATTACCACTACTTCTTTTCCATCTGAAGTTCTCAAAGAAATTCTTTTTCTTCTACAATCAACCATGACTCCATGTTCAGATAACCAATCCATTCCCAATATTACATCAAACTCATGAAATGTGAGAGCCATGAGATTTGCTGGAAATTCACATTCTTGAATCTTTAGAGGACACCTATTACACACTTTATTGACTCTCTCACTTTGTCCGAAAGGGTTTGTAACTATCACTTAATGTTCTGTAGGTTCTACCACTAATTCTCTATCTTTTACTAAGGATATGCATGTATGAATGTGTAGAACCTGGATCTATTAATGCAATAACTGGAGAGTCAAATAAAGAAAATTTACCAATGATCACATTTGGAGCATCTTCTTATTCTCTAACAGGATTTAAGGCCCTACTCTCAACTTCATCTTCAGATTCTTCACGTCTATTTGACATATCTACTTTCTTCAATATTCACAAATTAAGCATTTAAAAACTAAACATCCTCTCATCATATCAACATATAAAATGGCATGTACACATGGACTCATTTCTCGATCCCAAACATCAAAAAATCTTTGTTCTGATACCAACAAATGTAAACACCCCTATAACCGGTTTACATGTATAAACCCGGCATAAAAGTATTACATATAGTATCGAAGATTTTAACATGAGTATAATAAATTTTTTTAAACAATGTGTTTTAAGTTATTTTATTCAAAATACATCATTTCAATTCATCAACTCGTAGTAATCCAAAATAACATTTATAACCATCCATTGGAGACACATAATAGTACCATTTATACATGCCATTTTTACCAAAAGTAATATACCTAAACTGAAGTCTTCCAATAGTGATGTGATGTGATGAGAGGTCCCCTTAGCTTGACTTCAACTTCTCGTTGCTTTTGTACCTACGCGTTAAAATAAACGCGTTAAGCCGGTGAAGGCTTAGTAAGCACTACAAACATAATAGATGATTATTTATTTATTGCTTAATTTTATCAAACATTTAAATACTCATGCGTATAAAATTTACAACCTTTCTTGCATGTAACATTTAACTTACGTTAATGCCACCATAATACATATTCATTCTCATATTCCAACTTACCTTAATGGTAGATTTTATATTTTCATCCCTTTTTCACAACTTAGTCATTTCAACCACATTAGTTTACTTAATTATCAACGTTTGATTACACTTAGACATAATACTTATCTTTCATGTATTTATCATTTCACTTACCTCAATGTCATAATTTACACATTCTTTCACTTTTCACAATGTAGCCATCATAGCTTTCTTAACCATAGCTCACTTAGCTTATTTATCCACTTGGCCCATAGTAGATTTTTATAGAACCTATCGGATAAACGGAACAAACGGAGAGTACCGAAGTACTGAACAGAGAGCACATAAGTGTTGGGTAACAGAGAGCACACAAAGTACTAATCAGAGAGTACACAAAGTACTGAGCACACAAAGTGCTAATCAGAGAGCACACGAAGTGCTAATAACAGAGAGCACATACAGTGCTAATCAGAGAGCACACACAGTGCTAATAACAGAGAGCACGAGACATGCTAAACAGAGAGCGCGCTAGTGTTCCTTAATGGCATGCCACTAATATCACAATGGTTCTAATTTGTCTACTTGGGCACAATCTCAATTAGCATCATTTCTCATAAATGATATATCTCACATAAATACATCATCAAATACTTCACATTTATATTTTGGAAGCTGTCCACTTGCGTCACAGTCACTAAATTATTTATATCTTGAGCTACAGAATTCGAAATTATAATCCGCTTGATGTTTCTGAAACTAGACCCAATCCTCTTTTTACCATAAATTTCCAGAATTTTTACTTTATCCAATTTGTACAGTAAATTCTTTCAAGTTACCCCTTCTCTGCTGCCTGACAGTTTCGACCTTTCTTCACTAAGAATTATCTATCTTTTAGTACAGAGATCAAATGATGTTCATGTCTATTTATTTGAAAATAAACTCATTAAGGATTCAGTCATATAAATTTCAGTCTCTAATAATTTTTCTATATTTTTCTATGATTTTTCAAAATCAGAACAGGGAAACTCGAACCTACTTTGACCTTGTTACACAAAAACTAGTATATCTCGAAATATATAATTCCTTTTAATTCACTGTTTCTTCCATATGAAACTACACTCAATAACCTTTAATTACATATATAATTAGACCCTTAAGTCATTATATACAATTTTGGTGAATTTTCGAAGTTAATTCTCTGTTCTGTCCAAAACTGTTTTACTAAATCACACATTAATCCCTTCATTTTATCATTGTAAACATTCAAATTATGTACCTATATAATAATTTTTATGCTAATAATTCACATATCACTATAGAAATTAAACTATAATTCAAAACTCTTGTAGCACTTACAACAAAAAGGCTGATTTCCTTCTCTTTTCACTCTTTGCTCTTCTCTTTTCCTTTTCTCTTCAATTTGATCATTGCCTCTCTTCTCTTTCTCTTCAATTTCACATAAACACATATAATATATAAGCTATAATTAAATAATTTTCATGCTAAATAACAGTAAAATACATGTATGTCATGAGAATTTAACCATTTCTTACCTTAACCCTTGAATTCAAAATTTTCTCAATTTAGTCCTTTATCTCTCTAACACCCCAAAAGTAACTCTATATGAGATTTGAGGTGTATACTAACTCTCTTTTGTAACTTTCTTTGAAAATAGGAGATTTTAGAACTTGGAGGGCTTAAAAATGATGGAAGGACCTATTTGGAATAAATCAAAAGTTGGATGGAAGAGAGAATGGCATGAACGGTTGAACTATGAAAAGAGCTGATATTTTTTACTTTTAATTGATTTTAAAATTTCTCAAATTCTCTAGAAATCTCACTTAAAATATCTCACTTAATAAAAATGGTAAAATTGCACTTTTAGTCCCTAAACCTTTCAACTTTACACCTTGGCCCAAAACTTTGCCTCCAAAATATCTTCCACCAAATTACTCTTTTGCCCCTCCTCAATCAATCTAATTCCCATGATGACTCAAAATTTAATTTGGATAATTCGCTATTTAGTCATTCTTATTTTCTCACCTTTACTAATGCATCTTTAATTTCTCCAAACCTTTCTAAATTCAACCATATATTCTAATTCTCAATTGTACTTTATCACTGTTCCAAATCCGATTCAAGCACGCGGATGTTATAGGTTTAGTTTCCTCAAGATCGAATCGCGAGATCCAAATCTAAGTAATTGAAGTCAAAACTCAATTTATTCGTTCAAGACTTTATCACGAAAAAAATTTGAAAAGAAAAATTGAAGATTTTAGATGATAGACTTTGGAGATCAATATGAAACAAGGATGAATTAGATAGATCAATTTTATTCGTGGGCTTAAAATCTCAATCTATGATGATAAACTCATGTAGAAAATGTTAACAAGATCAGGCGAGAACTCAATCAAGCCCACATGTCTAGGGATGTGTATATAAATATTAATATGCTTGAAAAAAAAAACAAAATCATGTAAAATGGAATAGGTTATACTTTCTATCACATGTGTATATAAATTAGAATGTTATATGAAAGATAAGAAAATCAATTAAGTTTTAATTTCTCATTTTCTAGGTTTTGAAGTTTTTTTGGGGTCATGATTTCCCATATGTCCAAGAATATGTTGATTAAAAAAATTCATTGGATAGAGATAGACAAGTCATTGGATCATAACAAAACAAGGTTATTGTATGAACACCCTACAATTTCCCACTACTTTTTTCAACCCAAACCCTTTCCCAACGTTCCCAAAATGTCAACCAGGAATTTAGAATTAATTGCCTTTGAATACCTTAGATTTTAAACAAGGGAATTTCGAATTGCACAATAAATACATTATTAAGTCAAAAAAGTTCGTGATTATTTTTAAATCTATCAATTTATCGGATGCTTATTTAATGAAAATTTAGAAATAATCATATGAACTTCATTTTTTAATTAATTTATATACTTTCACAATTTACATATGGAATTTATATTTGCTGTTTTAATTTTTTTTCTAAACAGAACTTATATTATAACTTATGGAATAAAGAATGTGGTGCGAAATGCAAATAAGATAGGATAGGACCAAAAGAAAAAGAAGATGGGAAACTTGGACCAGAGTATTATGCAAATGTAACATTTTGGGTTGGCTTGACTTCTCTCTAAGACCCACCCACCCAGCCTCCAATAATGGCCAATCAATTCCTTTTTATCTCCTTCAAAACGCGGTGCAGGCTTCATATTTATGCAAGTTTTTTTTTTAAATACTGATTTTTTAAAAACAGTATTTATTTTTTAATAATTTTTAATTTTAAAAAATAGTTTTTATATATTTATTTGAATTTTTAAAATTTAAAAATTTTAATTAAATGATGATATGTGTCATCTATGTGGTAACCCATATCTGTGCAACGTTAACAAAGTTTCATTTATTTTTGAAGTGATTTGACGAAAAACGTAAATTTAATAACTAAAAAATACAAAAAATTAAAATAATTTTTTTTATAAAATTAGAGAGACAAACATACGTTTTAATTTTAAAGACGACATCGTTAAAAGTGATAATAATGAAGTACTACAACCCGAGTCGAAGGCCCTAATGAAGTATGTTCAAATGCAAAATAGAATTTAAACAATGAGGGTCGACCTAAACAAAACCGCCTAAGGAAGGGTATGAACAAATTGAAAATAATAAATTTTTTAATAATTATTTAGGTTGAAACCAAATTAAATTTAATAATTATTTTGAAAACTTAAATCAAAATAAATAAATAAATACACACATAATTCATACATGACAAAACTTAAATCAAATATAATTATCAAAATAATAACTTCGGTATTAAGAATTATAAAAGATAAAAAAAAAAAAAAAAAAATTTGATTTCTCCAACCTGCACACGCCTTTGATTCTAGAATTTTCCTAGTCTCCTAAATAAAAGTCAAAATAGGAAATCCTTCTATTACTGTAAAAATATTAAATCGTTTAAGCATAAATATTCTTAGATTAAACATCCAAATCAACAATTTTAATTTAATGATTCACTACCCCTAATTTGTTTTCACTGACCGACCGACCTTAAATTATTTAGATTTAGCGATTGTTTATTTATTTTGTTGGTATGTGTATTTATAACTAATTGAATTAGAATTAGTTTAATGCAAAATAAAACTAATTGAAAATCAGAATAATAATATATGATTTTTCATAATGGTTGACCCAAATAAAATAAAAAAATTATATATGAATTTTCAATTTAATTTTCTTAAGATCGATTAATAAACCAAGGATTATTATTTTTTTAATATAATCGTTTGGTCACCCAAACCATCATCACAGCCTGTCACGGAGAATTCTTTTTAGGTTTTAAACTTAAAAAAAACCATTGAAAATTCAGCCTAACTCCATTATCTTCTTTTCTTTTTAGTTTTTTCCACTCAAATGAAATTAAAAAGTATTTTTCTTTTTTTAAAAAAGAAAGTAAAAAAAGAAGGAGAAGAGAGTCCAATTTGATTCCAGCATATAGTGACTACCCCATGGCTGACGCAAAGCCGAAATTGAAAAAAGAAAAAAAGCAAAGAAAAATTATTAAAACAAAATAAAAAGCCTCACAAAAACAAAAGCTGAAAGGTCTTCAACAACGTCCCACGGAAAACGCAGACAAGATTAAGCTTACTATAAACCCAATTTCTTTCTCTCTCTTCCTTCTTCTTCTTGGTCGGTTTAGTCTGGCAAAAACCTCAATCCATACCCTTCAAGGATTTCTTTGTTATTCAATTTAGTTTGGGGGGTGAAGTGGGGTTTTATTGGTTTGATCACTTGGGGTAAGGTAATGTTTTTCAAGCTTACTATTTTATTGCAACTATTATCAAATTTGTTGATTTCCTTTCTGGGTTTTTCATTACTGTCCTGGGTTTTTCTTGTTTTTCTACGATTTGTGGCTTTTAAGGATACATGGGTGATTTTGGGGATTCAATTCTTGGTATCCTTTTTATCTACTTTCAAGAAAAAGGTTTCTATATTGACTGTTATTATTATTCTTAGAGAGAGTTAGCTATAGTTTCTTTAATAGCAAAATTGGGTTTATTGATGACCATCGTCTAGAGCTGATTTTGATGAGCGTTTACCTAGAATTGTGTTTGATCTGTTGCTACTTTTGTTAAACTCATAATTTTAATTTTCATATTCATGATATTGAATGGTTTTGTGATTGACTTTTTGTGTAGGCTGTGTTTATACAATAAACGGGGATTTGTTACTTCCTAAGAGAGGCAGATAACATGGCTCATACCGCGGCAGCATGCGCTGAGAGGGCAACCAGTGATATGTTGATTGGTCCGGATTGGGCTCTAAACATTGAGCTATGTGACATTATAAACATGGACCCAGGGTATCATTCCTTTAATTTCTATGTTTGGCGGTGTTTTTTTTTATCTACTTTTATAATTTCTGTTAGTTATATGATGCATTCTAGTACCAATGATTGTTTTTTGGAATTGTTTTTGGTCTACTTGGAAGCGGAAGTACTTCTACCTATGGGAATTGTGGTATGATTTATGCAATGTGGATACTTTAATGATTTTTGAACTTGCAATCCTTGTTTGCCGTGAGTGTTGTAATCACTATTTAAATTGTTTTAGGCCAAAATTTTGATGCCATCCATCTTTGGCTAGTATAATATATCATTAGAAGAGATTGTGATACACTTTTGCGGGACACTTCAATGTAGTTCAGATGTTCTCCAATAAGGAAAGAGGCAGAGCTTGGATGGAGATTGCTTGGTTATCTTGATTTGCTCTGCCATTGATGTAGATAAGAGCTAGGCTTTCCAACTTCGATCAAGAGGAGCTTGGCTCGATAATGCTAATGACAAGTTGTTTTGACTTGATTTTTCCAAGAGAGTGTTGAAGGGAAAGAATTTTGGATCTTTCATATGGCATCCTGTTGGTCTTGCAAGAGTAGAGAGAAATTTTATGCAAGATTTATATTCCACGAGTGAGGGGTGAAAGGAGAGATTTTTGTGACTTTGACTAAGGAAGAAGAGGAGTTTTAAGGCACATGCATGCTTGTACTCTGCTCTTGGATTCCTTTTAGCTTGACTGTGTAAGTTGAAATTTTGGAATGTCTGTGAGCGAAATATTAAGACATATCCTGGTTAGAATGTACACTTGACTCCATATTGTATTGTAGAATGCCATATGCTACAGACTTGCTACTCTGAGTTCTGTTGGAAGTATATGTTTGGTATACATGTCTATGTGTCTCTATTAACTTATTGTTCTTTCCTTGGATACTCTCCCCTTCTCTATTATATGTACATATATACACAAATGTATATATGTATATCAGTATATGTACAGCATATAGTGATCACTTTATCTGGCAATGTCTTTCATATGTGTTTTGTATAGCTGGGTAGTTTCCTGGGGTTGTATTTATCTCTTTTACTAGGAAAAGCATTGAAGGATTTGAAGTCTGAATAGAGTTGAAAATGTTTGAATAAGAAGAAAGATCTATTTAATTGTTTGAGGTATGATTCTTGTGTTCCAAGGTTTCAATAGACCTGGAGTACCATCTGTTATGAAAGTTTCATGGTTGTTCTGTGCTTAGGTTTAGTTCATTGCTGCCTTGTTATAACTCCCTAGCCTCTTATTTACATTGCCTGATGCATGGTGGAATCCCAACTTATTTGATCGACATTCTTTATTTTTCTATTGCAGGCAGGCTAAGGATGCGCTGAAAATCATCAAGAAGCGGCTGGGCAGTAAAAATCCTAAAATACAGCTATTAGCTCTTTTTGTGAGTTACATCTTTCCCATGTTCATATGTCATACATATAGATATCTCTTTTAATTATTTTACTTGAAATCTACTATATTGGTGTAATAACATTTATAAGTTAGTTTTTGATGATTTACTTTAATCATGTGTTCCAAGTGACTATTAACTTGGTACTATCCCCCCCTTCTCTTAGTGGTGCATGATGATAAAGAGGTAACGAGACACAATATATCTGATATCTTGGTTCAGGTATTGGATTCTCTCAGCAAAAATTGTGGCGAGCATGTTTTTCAGCAGATTGTTGAGCGCGATATCTTGCGTGAAATGGTTAAAATAGTAAAGAAGAAGGTGAGTTATCTTCGCCTGACTTTTGATATCTGATTTTTCTTGTTAGTTTTCCCCCTTTCTGGCATTTAATACTTGTATTCTTCCTTCTGGATTACTGTGCAGCCTGACTTGAATGTTAGGGAAAAGATACTTATTTTGATAGACACATGGCAAGAAGCCCTTGGAGGATCTAGTGGAGCGTATCCTCAATATTTTGCCGCTTATAATGAACTACAGGTAAATGTTTTCTCATGCCTCAATGTGCCTCTCCCTTCTTTTGTTGGCCCTTCATAAGCTTCTAATTTTCCAAGCATAAATATTAGCAAGTATGTTCTTGTTATTCCTGAATGCATTAGGTTCAAGGGTCGCTGCACTTCGATCTCTGTAATACATCACTTTAATTTCTTCTATATTATGTTTTGAGGGAAATAATTGCTTTTATTGTTTAGTTTTGTTAGTATGTGATGGAAGACTGGAGGACCGTACTTTTCATCTTTTCTAGAGTTGAACCAAATAAGTTTGTTTGCCTAGGGTTCTAATGACTGCAGGGGCTGCTATTATTTGATTTGTAACAAGATATGAATATCTTTAGCTATGCTTAACACTCTCACTCACATTTATCCATAATTTCTTGAACTTTTCTTTTTTCTTTTTGGTATTTATCAGGCTGCTGGAGTTGAATTTCCTCCTCGAGAAGAGAATACTGTACCATTATTTACTCCACCTCAGACCCATCCAGTAACTCACCACCCTGCTTCTACATATGAGGATGCTGCTATTGAGGCCTCTCTACAGTCTGATGCTTCTGGCCTCAGGTATTATATGTGCTAAAACTGTTATGTTCTGGTTGTGGATCACATAGCTGTCTTTGACTTAAAACATGTTTGACAGGACGAGGATTTTGGAACTATTGCTTCACTGAATAGTCACTTAGATTGAAAGAATAAAATTTGTTTTGGGTGTCTGTAAATTATGCTAAATAATAATCATTATAATTTGCATTATTATCTCACAATTTCTATCGCGTTTTCCTTGGAATATTTCAGTATATGTATTTTTTATAAGAAATCTACAATAATGTATAAACGAAATGTTCGAATTTATTTTCTTTAATAACTCTAAAACTGAAGCAGAGCTTTTTCTGAAAACCTTTCTTTAAACATATTTTCTTCTTTAATAGTTAAGTAAATTGTTCGAGATAATTTGAAGTTAGAAAATTTACTAGATTTTGACTCACTGAGATGATAAAAAAGATCACTTCAGGTTTTACTTCTGATAGATTGTTGTGACCAGCTTATCTTTGTTTGGAAGATAATATTTCCAATTTTAGGACATAAAGTGTAAGCTGTATTTTCTCTTTCTACTTGGTTAAACCATAATAAACCACTGCAAAGTTACTATGCTGGTTCGCTCTTCCACCTTTGCTGCTGATGTGTAAACTTCCTGCACAAACCTGCATTGTTTCTGTTATCATGGCCTTTAGGGATTGAGGTTGAAACTCGTGTTTTTCCAGCTTGCCGGAGATTCAAAATGCTTCTGGACTAGCAGAAATATTAATGGAAATGCTTAGTGCATTGGAGCCAAAGACTCCTGAGGTAAAAATGTTGCCCTTCAAATGGATCATTATGCTTGTCATGTGGTCTATGCTGTTCTAATTTTCTGCTTATTTGATTGCTGATAAACATAGTGCTTTCACCTTTTCTTTTAGTATTGGGGAAGGTTATTTTTCTAAAAGTTAAGGTGTACTTGGTTGGGTGGAAAAGTGGAGGGAGGGGAGGAATGGAAAAGTGGAAAGAAAATAATTTTGGAGTGTGCTTGGTAGGGAGGAGCTAATCCTTATGCATAAAAACTAATCCTTCCAAATTTGAATGATGAGAGGAGAGAGAATGAGAGAGAGGCGTATGTTAGTTCAAAATTATGCTTTTTTCAAATGTTTTATTTTCTTTCCTTCCATTTTTCAACTCTACCAAGCATTGTATAGAAAGAAAAAGTAAGATTTTTTTTCCCATTTTTCTATCTTTCCTATCAAGCTCACATATGGAAAGAAAAATTATAGTTTCCATTTATCTATTTTTCCATCCCTTCAATCTTCCATCTTTACAATTTTCTTTCCACTCTACCAAGCAATGCTTTAATCTGTTTATATGCGATTAGCTTCATTAATCTTCTTTCTCTGTTGCACTTTGTGCAATGTGCTTTCTTAATTCTGTGGCAGCAGTACCTGTTGGGTTCTTCGTATGATTTTTCTGCCTTCTATTATGATGAATAATTCCTTAATTTCAATTGAATCCCAGTTATCTAAAACCCTTGTTAGGTGGTGTTATCCAAAGTCTATTTAAGTATAGTGTTTCTATGGTCTTGTATTCAAGTTAGACCCTTTCGCCTGCCAATTAGTTTTAAGTTGGATTAACATCGTATTGGAGCCCAGGTGTGTTTTGTTGCCTAACTCCATGTGAGGTTTATAACCTTCATTGAGGTTGTCCACATGTAAGACCTTGTTGAGCTACATGTGTTGGGGAGTGTTAAGTGTTGTTATACCACATCTATTAAGTATTGGTTTTTCATGTGGTCCTATAGATTCAAGTTGGGTCGAATTAAGTGTAAGTTGATGCATAACACCTCTGCTGCAGACTCTTAAATGGATTCCCTTTGTTTATTGCAGAACTTATTAGGTAATCTCATCAATTTATGTTCTGATCTCATTTTTACACTGGATATTTGTGTCTGTCTGTAGGATCATTCTGTTTCTGAACTTAATTACTTATTCTTCTCTGATAATAGTTTGTAACTGAACAACCCTAATGCATGCGAGGTGATTAAATTAATAACTATTTTTAGCCTGATGCAAGTCAAATGATCACTCCTTCACTGTTTTTGATGTTATACAGGCTGTGAAGCAAGAAGTCATTGTTGACCTTGTTGATCAATGCCGTTCTTACCAAAAGCGTGTGATGCTTCTTGTTAATAATACCACGTGAGAATCTGTTTGTATCTTAATTTGATTTCCTCCTGTTAGAATGATGCTGATGATTGGTTTTTCTTTTTCAGAGATGAGGAACTTTTATGTCAGGGGTTAGCACTTAATGACAGCTTGCAGCGTGTTCTTTGCCGGCATGATGACATTCTGAAAGGAAATACTGTTACGACTGGAGCAGTAGCAGAGACTCCTGTTGTGCCATTTGTTAATATTAACCATGAGGATGATGAGTCGGATGATGAATTTGCTCAGCTATCTCATAGGTGACTCCATTGTGTTATTCTTCCTCATTTCTTTCTATGTTTGCTTTAAAACATTTTTCTGCTAGTTTTGCCGTAAATATTTCTAGCCCACCAGATTAGCCTTGCACTTTGAAACCATGAAAGGCCCAAATAAGTTTTTGCCAGTTGTAATTCATCTACTTGGCACATGGAAATGAACCATGGGCGATTAACCAAATTGTGTCCATATGTTGCATTCCCTGATCTTCATTGGGATTTTTGTTTTCATTGGAGGAACCCGTTATTTATATAATTGAACTTAAGCTTGAAATTATAGCTGTATTTTATTTATGAAAGTGTAGCAGTTTTGTCTTGTCTACTTATTCTCTAAATGCATCCCGTCTTGTTAAACATGCATAAAGACTACTTATTTCTTGCCTATGTTATTTTCGCTTTTGATCTAAATTTAATGAACCCCTGGATTCGCTTATTACAGATCATCAAGGGATAATTCTCAAGGACAGGGCAGGAGAGCTCCTAAAAGTGAGCCTGGGCAAGTTGATCCATATCTTCCTCCTCCACCCTTGTCAAAAAGTCAGGTTGCCACAAATGCTGGCATGGTTGATTACCTTAGTGGTGACGCCTACAAATCTGAGAATTCCCCTGAAACAAGAGAACCTGCAGCTCATTCTGTTCGCACTCGTACATCATCACCTCCTTACCCTTCAGGTGACTTTGGTTCCTCACCTATGCTCAGTGGGCAGCCTATATATGACAAACCAGCTTCCTTGAGCAAATCTGCTGATTCTGAGTTGCTGCCTCCAGCACCCTGGGACAGTGCTGCAGGAAACCTTCCACCACCACCTTCGAAGTTTAATCAGAGACAGCAGTTCTTTGATCAACAACATGGTTATCCTGGCGGTTCTTCTAACTCCAGTAACGGATCAGGTTCCTCTTATGATGGCTTGGTTGGACAAACTCAAACTCTTTCGCTTAACTCAACTACCCCAACCAAACAAGAAAAACCAGAAGATGCTCTCTTCAAAGACCTGGTTGATTTTGCCAAAGCCAAGTCATCTTCATCATCCAAACCCAATAACAGGTCATTTTGATCATCTCCAGTAGTCAGCTTGGTTTCAGATGGTACAGCTTGTGAGCAGTTATTAGATTATCAGTTTTTGTAGTAGGTTATGAGGTCTCATGTTATTAAATAAACAGGGGTTTATACATTGCTTATGCTTTATCTATGCTGTTTATTGGTTTAGTTTGTGAGACTGTTTATTGGATATATTCAATGTATTTTGCATATATTAATACTGGGTGTATCATATATTCAGTTTGATCTTGCATATATTTTGATGCAAGCAAGCACTTGATTTTCATGCTTTCAAATTGATGAGCATCTTTTGTCATTTTATTACTGCTAAATTATTTTAGATTCCACAGCAGATGTCTCCATGGTCCGGTCCAGACGAAGTTGTCTGATAATAGCTCTACTGTTGATTTACAGAGCAGCATTAGTCAGTGAATGGAGGAAATTCACTCAGTTGAATAAGCAAATATGCATTTACATTTCTTAATCAATCAATCAATCAATCACAAACAGAATCGGGAGAAAAATCCTTCTTTAATGAAATGGACCCCGTGTTTTGAGTCACGGATTAAAGAAGGAAGGCTTGAAAGATGGATTTTGAACTTCTTCCCCACTTTTCTGTTAGAGAGGAACTTTTGCAGCTACCAGTCCTTGAACTTGGTTGAACATAAACCAATAATGTTGTTTCAAATAATGCTACGATATCTGAGATTAAAAAAAAGAAGACCTTGGTTCAATAATCGAGCTTAATCATCCAGCATTCGTTAGCTCTAGGTGATTTGCGAAATGGACTGAATCTCCATGCGGCACAGCTTTAAGTACCTGGTTTATGTTGCAACACAACATCGCCATGAGAATGTCACCAGCACTGTCAATACACAGCATGCCGAAGAAAAAGAATCTGTCTATGAAATGGCTAAATGAAGGAGCAAGTTCATATTGAGATCACAAATATGACATGTTTAAGACTCCAAGTCGAAAACGTCAAAGCCGATTTCTAAATTTCCTACTCATCTTTTAGTCCTTTTCTAATCCTGATTCAATAGAGGAAATGTGGTTATCTGAACTCCGCAGCAAGAAGATTTGGACCACCCACCTACATGACAGTGCACGTTCAGAAACGTGGTCTCTTTCACTTTCTTCCACTCAGCAACCACATCATCCTTGATATGCCAACCTTTCAACTCTAATCAACGTGTAAAATTTCGTCTCAAATCGAGAATTCTCCAATTAAGCACTGAATGCAAATAGCTCACTCCACGAAAGATGAAACGTCTGTCTATTCCACCATCGGACTTTTAGATGCAAAGTTGAAATCCTAAGATAGAAACTAATGGAATTCGCACCTGATGAAGGTTGATGACATTAGAGACTGTGAATGTTAAGTTGGCTGTGAAATCACAGTGGGAAAGGATGTAGGTTCTTGGGATTACTGCAGAATCATTTGGTAGTCCCTTTCCCATGAACACAACTTTCAGTTTGGAAGCTTCGGAAATTGTTGGAGGACCCAAGAGCCTTACTACCTAGAAATTGAAAACTGCTATTCGTTTGAGCAAAGTGGCAGAGTAAGCATAATTGAAGCTATTCAATGCTGAAGAATGAATATCTTATCTTTCTCATAAATTCACAAGTATGGCTATACCCAGAAGAGCTAGAAGGGTATTGTTAACAGATAACCGATATACTATTCTTGGTCTGCTATATACATGTACAGTCTCTGTATCTCTTAATTTTACACGAATTTTTGAGTTTATAATGTTTTGCTTTCAGTTTTCATAAACTATTAATATGGTTATTAACATAGTATATTTTACATTTACACATTGCATGTAAAAATAATTATATTTATCAAACATGAAAGTGAAATTTATATATTTATTTTTTTTAATTAAACCCAATTGAATTAAAATTAATTTTTTATATAACAAAATTAAAACTAAAGTTTTCTGTTTACATTTATTTTAAATTAAAGATCATGTTGGCATTATAAAAGGAAATTTATCATAATTTGGTTTTACAACTATTACTAATGTTATTTCTTCATCCAAATCAATAATTCGGTTAATAAGCGGGTTTAGTATTTTACTAAAATATCAAAACTCAAAATTCCTTGTATCACTAAAATGTTCAAATAAATATTAGAGTTGTATCATTCGGATCTTGTCATTTGTTAAAAAAATAAAATACGGAGACAAAATAAAATTATGCCACACAAATGGAATCCGTATAAAATTACACTTTTTTTTTATTTGAAATTGATTAGAATAAAGTTTTTAACCTTTAAATAGATATAGTTGAAACTCTTGTATCATTCATTTTTTCAACATTAGTGAATTTCTCTTTTTCTGTCTGTGATTATTCCCGAAAATTTTTTTCACGTAAAATCTGTGTTGTTATTTTATTTTTTTATTACTTTGTGATCGTTGTACCACTGTTATCGATTTTAATTTTAGCAATAAACATCAAAATAGTTATTTTTTATAATTTACAATTTTAATAAAAATAAACTCTATCTCGTTATTTGAATTTTTTTAATTAAATTTCAAGCTAACAACGAACAATTTTTTTTTAAATAATTTCATTGATAAGACCAATATAGTAGATTTCATATTGGTTTCATTTGCATCGTTTTAGAAAAACAATTTTTCTTTTCATATTGATGTAAATTTCGGTCTATACCAATTACACTAACTCATTTCAACAAATTCAGATTGCACCAGTCAAAACCCTAATTGGTGCATGAATAATATTAAAAAATAGATAAAATAATTATTTTTACTAACTTTAACTTTTTTTATTAATTAAAATTAAAATGTAAACTTCTAAAGTTTAACCAAAGTAAAAGAGCTAACTTTAAAGTTTAAAATAAAAAATAATTAATAAAAATTATATAACAAAACAAACTTTACAAAAAAAAAAGGATAATTTTTAAAAGCTTCACCCACACAACTTTATGTTTTTATTAAACTTTCATTTTATATATTTAGAGTGTGAATATCTTATTATAGATTTTTTTAAAGTAATGATGCAATCTTTCTTTTATTTTAATGGTTTTAATTTTTAATTTTAGAAAAAATAAGTATTTATCAAAATAATATAGTTTTGTCTTTCTTTTTTTTTTTGGATTTTTGGATAATTTGAATTGTGTAATTCATATTCGAGTTAAACTGAAAAATTTGATTTTTTTTATTTGAGTTGATACGATTAACTTGAATAACTCAAACTATTTAATTCAAAATTTAAAATTTTTATCAAGTTTTTCGAATCGAAACGGATTTTTCTCACCCCTAACTAATAGAGAAGAACATTAAGACTCGAGCCAATAGACTCACCCCATACACCCATATTTGATTATCCAACACCCCAATTAGACGATACAAAAAAATTATCATTCAAAATATCTAAAAACGAAGACTATAAAATAGACTATTCAATGTGATTGGCATGTAATAGGGTTATCCGAAAAAACAAACGAGCTACTTTATTGGCTGATTGACGCATCCAACTAAATGATAAATGTGAAACAAAGTACTCAACATTAAGTAGTTCGAAATTAAACACACAAACTCTGAGTATTCAACAATGGATCGATTAAATGCATGCACTACAGACGCACAATCCGACTCAATAATGATTTGATCACAATGATTGAATTTCAACCAAGACAAGACCTCCCAGATGATAAAGTTGTAAAAGCCTCAGTTAAATGATAAAATTTTATTTGTAAAATTTATTGATAAATATTTTATATAAATGTTTAATCTAAGTCATTTAATATATTTAAACATTTAAATATTAATTTTTTTTAAAAAATCGATAAATCAGAAGCAGTTTTATTTTAGTTAGGAAGAATTATCTCTAATGAAATGGAGATCAGATCGGAAAAGAATATATAAAATCATGCCAAAATTATTTAAGTTTCCTAATTTCTTTCTCAATCTTTAATATTTAAAATGTTTAATAGAATTTTGACTTTCATTGATCAATTTTAATTAATTACAGCCATTTAATCATTTGTTTTATTATTAAAATATACGATATTTATCTTGACATAGATTTAGATAATTCTAGAGTACTTGAGGTAATTTCAATTATTTTTTTTATAAAAATCCAATTTATTTTACATCGATAAAAATTCATTAAAAAATAGTAATAATAAATGTTTTATAATTATCGACTACTCTCAACAGAAAAGGAAAATCAATTTTATAAAATCAGTTGAAAATCCGAATCTGGTACTATTAATATTTATAGCGAAATTTTGGAGAAAAAACATAGAAAGTAGAGTCAGGTGGATGTGAAAATCATAAATAGTCAATTTTGCCAAGTAATGAGTACACAATATTCACGATAATTTCTAATGTTTCCAAATGTTACGGTTTCAATTTTCAATGGTAACGTTGGAGTCCAGCCTACTACAATATACTAATCATCTGCCGTCAAATACCGTTGGAATGGACTTCCTCCGCTTTGCATAATAATAAAGAAATGAAGTCAGTAGCAGCTTCTGCTTCATTTCATTTCTCATCCCCACTCTTTTTAATTATGAGAATAAAAATATTGGCATAACCTCCTAATTTTCTCCAAACCCAGATCCCTTCACCAAAGGTACAGTCTTGAACATATTACTCTTGCTTCTTTTCTTTTTTTTTCTTTTTTTCCTTTTTTAATTAAAAAAAGTTCTCCTTTGTTGTTCTTGTTTTCAAGTTAGATATCATTTGGTTGTGTGGCTGAGTTCTTTCCTTTTCAATTTAGGGATTGTCTTGGTTATGGTTTTTTTTTTCGCGTAATTGGAGTGCTTCTAATGGTGTTTTTAAGTTACTGTTTCTTTTTTTGCTGATCAGGGTTTCCGTAAGCTGAACTTTAATGGCTAAAGATTAAAAAAAATCACATTCTGGTGGACTTTTGAGAACTGGGTTTCTTTCGTAAATTAAAAAAAAAAAAGATTTCATTTTGAGTATAAAGTTTTAATCTTTTTTTGAAAGATTGTATTCAGAAAAAAATGCTGTATTTATCTGAGTTATTGTTACCTAGGCTATGACGTTTCTCGTTTATTGGTAAGTGTAGCTTTTACGTACTCTAGGGTTTAACTCTTTAATAGCAACATGTAATGGTCACTTCTGCGGGAGGTTTTTGCTTTAATATTTTCAGCTATTGGTTTTCCTTATAGAAAAATTAATGGATTGGTAGAAGTTTGTGATATTAATTGCTAGGTGTTATTGCTCTTCCAGCTGTATATAACAAGAAAATCCAATAGAAAGAAGCATGGCTACGGGAAAGTATTCCAGAGTAGATGGGAGGAAGTCATCGAGTTACTGTTCGATAGCTACTATAGTTGTGTTTGTTCTTTTTTGTTTAGTTGGGATTTGGATGTTCATGTCTTCATCACTTGTTCCAGTTAAGAATTCTGAATTTTTATCTATGGAGACCGGAAATGAGGTGAAACAAACATTGTCAAAAAGTGATTCTAAGCAATTTGATGATACCTCAGGTGATCTATCCGGGGCTGAAACAAGAGAAGATGGGGGTGGTCTGTCTAGTAAAGAATCGGGGATCACTAATGAGGATAATTCGTTGGACAACCTAGTGGTTGAGAGTAATAATGTGGCAAAGGAGTCTCAGAATTCAGCTGAGAAAAACCAGGAAGAAAATCATGCAAATGAGAGTTCTGATGAGAAAACCGAGTCAGAAAGTGGACAAAAAATGGTGGATGAAGACGATGGGAAAAGAAATGGGAAAGATGGGGAGACAAATTCAAGAGACAGAGAATCAAATGTAGAGACTGGAGAAGCAGGGAATGAAGGTGGTGAAATGAAAAACAATTTGCACACTGAATCAGAGGAGAAGAATGATAAATTAAAACATGTTGGCAAAGAGGCAAATTTGACCGAGGAGAAGAATGATAAAAATCAAGATGAACATTTGGAACCAAGTGCTGATCACAATATTGGGGAAAGCAAGGAAAACAATCAAGCTTCAAATGAGATTCTCCCTGCTGGTGCTCAGTCAGAAATTTTGACCGAAACTACTACTCAAAATGGAGCTTGGTCGACTCAAGCAGTAGAATCCCAGAATGAGAAGAAATCACAACAATCTTCTACATCCAGTAAAAATAATGATCACCATTGGAAACTCTGTAAGTCAACTGCTGGGCCAGACTACATACCTTGCCTAGACAATTGGCAGGTTATCAGAAAGCTTCCAAGCACAAAGCACTATGAACATCGTGAGAGGCACTGTCCTGATGAAGCTCCTACATGTCTTGTCCCTCTGCCTGAAGGATATAAGCGCTCTGTGAAGTGGCCTAAGAGTAGAGATAAAGTAAGCGCCTATTTACTGCATGAACAAGTGCTTTCGTTTTGTCTATTTACTTCGATTGAAATTTCTTTGGTGCTTGGTGCAGATATGGTACTACAATGTCCCCCACACCAAGCTTGCAGAGGTTAAGGGGCATCAAAATTGGGTTAAGGTTACTGGTGAATACCTTACCTTTCCTGGTGGTGGAACTCAGTTTGTGAATGGTGCTCTTCATTATATTGATTTTATTCAAGAGGTAAGTCCTTTTCATTATATATATTTTCCATCTACTGACGTAGCCTGTATGGATATATTATTCTTTTTAGTTTGCCTTGGTGGTTGCTGATATGTGATTACCAGCTACTACTTGTATTACACGTTCAAAGGAAAAAGCAGCATGTAATTGAGAAGAACAACTTTAAGAATTTCCCTTTCCCTTTTCCTAGATAGTTTACTATTGACATGATTAAAATCATCGGGTCTATGATCTTCTTAAATCCATGCATCAGTTCAGTTCTTGTATTTAGAAATGCTGCATAAATGACCATATGCAGGCCAATCATATACAAGTTATCCAAATGAGGTATTTCTTAAGCTTCGGCTTGTATACACGTGCATATACATAAGTCTAATAAGCTGACTCTCACTCTCTGTACATGTGTAATTGTATACAATCATACATAGACGTGCTTGAGCACAAACTTAATTCTTTCCAATAAGCAAATTGGCTATAGCCTATTTTTAGTTACTGGGGGTTTCTTTCTCTTTGATGTGTCATTTCATCTCATGAATCAGAAGTCTATCTGGTTACACATCTCTGATTATTTATAATTGTGTAACCTGTGCCACCCCAAAGAACTTGAAGCTATTTCAAAACATTGACATTATTGTTTTTCTTCGAAAACTTATACTCAAACCATCACCCACTGCTGGTATTTGTTAATGTTGTTTCTGCTCCTTTTTATACATGTATTCCTTTTAACTTTTATTTTGCTCCTTTCTTCTACTTGTGTAATATTTTAGTCATGTAAGCTAACTGTTTTAGCATTCAGTTCGTATGACTTTTATTTTTTTTCCTTGACTATTGTCTGACTGTAAATTTGAATGCATATTTGCTTCAATAATGCAGTCTGTTCCTGAAATTGCTTGGGGAAAAAGAACCCGTGTCGTATTGGATGTTGGGTGTGGGGTGGCTAGCTTTGGAGGCTATCTTTTCGAAAGAAATGTTCTTGCAATGTCATTTGCACCTAAGGATGAGCATGAAGCCCAAGTGCAGTTTGCACTTGAACGGGGAATTCCTGCCATATTAAATGTGATGGGCACCAAAAGGTTACCTTTTCCTAGTTCCGTCTTTGATCTTGTGCACTGTGCACGTTGCAGGGTACCCTGGCATGTCGAAGGTGGGATCTCATTTTCTTATATTTATCGTCATTAGTTATATAGTGTTATATTATTTTTCTAATACAGAGACACATTTTGAGGCATATTTTAGGTGGCAAACTTCTGTTAGAGCTCAACCGTGTCCTGCGACCTGGTGGTTACTTTGTTTGGTCTGCTACACCAGTTTATAGGAAGGGCCCTGAAGATGTTGGCATTTGGCAAGGTAAAATGCTTTCTAACCCAGTCATATATCTCTGAAGATAGCAATATTTTGGTTTAGCTTTACATATCTTCCTTTCCATTTTTGTAAGCTGTGGTTACTGATGGCAGAAATGTCTCGGCTAACAAAGTCAATGTGCTGGGAACTGGTGGTTGTTAAAAGGGACAAGTTGAACAATGTTGGAGCTGCAATATATCGAAAACCAACTTCCAATGATTGTTACAATAAAAGATCTAGAAATGCACCTCCACTTTGTGAAGAATCTGATGACCCCAATGCAGCCTGGTAATTTTTACCATCAGTATATTTTTCCTTGATTGGAAGTAATTTGTCCAATTCCATTATAAATGTAAATTATGCCTAAATACGTTATGAGATGAAGTTTATAATCAATTGGAAACTTCTCTAGATTAAAGGAGTATTTTGAATACTCCCTACCTTTTTGACATATAATGTTTTGTAATACTTTAATTGGACAATATTTTCTGGTTTATGCCATCAGGGAGGTACCCCTTCAGGCATGCATGCACAAAGTCCCAGTAGATTCAACAAAGCGTGGATCCCTTTGGCCTGCACAGTGGCCAGAACGGTTGGAGAAGCCACCTTATTGGTTGAATTCTCAGGTTGGCGTTTATGGTAAAGCTGCCCAGATGGATCTCACTGCAGACTACAGTCACTGGAAAAAAGTGGTCTCCCAGTCCTATTTGAGTGGGATGGGAATCGACTGGTCTTCTGTGAGAAATGTCATGGATATGAAAGCCGTTTATGGAGGGTATTTCGTTTGTCCTTTCGCTAGCTATGACAGATTTCATTTAGCCCTTCCTAATCAAGACCAAAACTACCCTAGCTGAAATCTAAAAGCTCAGCTTAATTGTAAACTTATGTTTACATCCTCTTGGGGCTTATTCTTCCCATATGCTTGTGTGCTTCTGTGTACAGGTTTGCTGCGGCCCTGAAAGACCTGAAAGTTTGGGTTATGAATGTAGTTCCAATCGACTCTCCCGATACACTTCCAATAATCTATGAACGTGGCTTGTTCGGAATGTATCATGATTGGTGCGAGTCATTTAATACATACCCTAGAACGTATGATGTTGTTCATGCTGATCATCTCTTCTCTAGTATCAAAAAGAGGTTTGCTCTCTTCCCTGTTCTATTTCTTGCAGATGTCATTCTCAACCAAGATTACTTCCCTAATATATTTGATGTCATTTTCCTGGCCACAGGTGCAAGTTGGTTGCGGTAATTGCAGAAGTTGATCGGATTCTGAGGCCAGAAGGAAAGCTGATTGTACGAGACAATGTTGAAACAATAAGCGAGGTGGAGAGCATGGCTAAATCACTACAATGGGAGATCCGAATGATATATTCCAAGGACAACGAAGGATTGCTTTGTGTTCATAAGACATTTTGGCGTCCCACGGAAGAAGAACCTATAAAGTCTGCCATTGTTTGAACATGATGCTCACATAACTGTAACATTCTATGGCTCTAGAATATAATCTGAGATGTTATAGGTCATCCTTCTGCTAATGCAAAATTATACACACTTATGTCAATTACAATTTTTGGGCCAAATTTTCCAGATTGAATTAAAATGCATAATTTCGATAGTATGGATTATAAGAACATAAAATTCATGCTTAATGTTTATTTCTACTCTTAGGGATTGATTCTCTTTTTCGACAAATATTTTATGCATTTTAACAAGTGATTGGTATTTCTTTGATTTGGTGTCATTTCCTACTTGTACTTAACTTCCATTACTCTTAGTAGGTTGTGTTATTACTCTAGCTTATTATCCATAAACTTACATGTTGTAATATTGTTTGAATCTTTAAAAACCATTTCATTGTAATGTGAAATAAAAAAAAAAGCATTTTATATTTGAAAATTTTGATTTAAAGTGTGTGTGTCTAAACAGATAATATTGTACTTAATGTTTTTATTTTTAGTTGATTGTGTCTCTAATTATAAACCATTGAAGTGCTAATAATTAAATCCAAAATGTAAAAACTTGGAGCCTGTACTCTTATTAGAGTTACTTTTGGATCTAATTTCTCATACAAACACACTCATTAAGCTAATAACATTTCGTATTTCAATGGAAAGAAAATCATAGCGAATATAGGATTTAGTGTCCCTCCTTTTTAGTGGCTTCTTTTGTACCAAAGGAAAATTCAAGAATCACCGTGCACCATCGATGTCAAATGGAACCTGGTTTTTCATGCTGTCAGGGCCCCCACACAAGCTAGTTGAGCCATCACAGCTAGTGCCACAGTCATATGAGTCGTGAAGCAAGTTTTCAGTCTCTTCATCAGGTAAGTCGTGTATTCCCCATGGATGTTTCTTCGTTGTTTGCAATCTTTCTAACTCAGACGCAACTTCTTTCATAGTTGGCCTTTCCTCTCCTTTCAGTCTCACACATCTCCTAGCTAAATTTGCCGCTTCCTTAAGCTGCTCAATGCTCTTATCATTTTACACTCGTTTATCAATAATATCTAGCAAGCGTTCTCTTTCATAACAGAAACAAAATACAGTGACAAATTTCTCTCATGTTCCGGTCTTTCAGAAGAAATTGCTTCCAAACCTGTCAGTAGTTCTATGAGAACAACCCCAAACTATAAACATCACTCTTCTCAGTCAATTGACTTGTATGGAAGTATTCTGGATCCAAGTAGCCCTGCGTTCCTCGCACAAGCTTGGTTATTTGTGCCTTATTTGAAGGGACCAATCTTGAAGCACCGAAATCAGAGACTTTAGCAATGTAGTTTTCATCTAAAAGTATGTTGGTCAACTTGACATCGCGATGAATAATCGGGGGAGATGCAGCAGAGTGCAAATAAGAAAGGGCTTCTGCTGCTTCTGTGGCTATTTTCAAACGAGCTTCCCATGATATGATGGGTGCATGAGCGGCACTGTGCAAGTGATGGAAGAGGGTTCCATTCCTTACAACATCCCAAGAGTTTCACCACATTTCTGTGGTTGATTTGGGATAACACAATAACTTCATTGATGAATTGTTGAACTTGGCTTTGATCTCCAATGATGGACTTTTTAATGGCAACACTGCGACCATCAGACAGTATTCCTTTGTAAACAGTGCCTTGACCTCCTCGTCCAACGATTCTACTGTACTGTCATGGTTGTTTGTTTCATTTTTTAGTTCTTCGGCTGTAAAGATTTTAGCTGTTTCGCCACACTCTTGACGTTTCGAAAGTTGTTCCCGCAACAAAATCCCACCATTTTGCTGAAAATTTTGCAGTTTCAGTTTGGTGAGCTTCCTCTGCTTGAGCCCCAAGTACACCCATGAGGAGAACAAAAGCGAAGATAAAGCTTACTCCTATAACTGTAATTAAGAAGACAATACATTTGCATATGATTATTAGTTGGGTAATCAGAAACATTAAGATTATATGAATTTAAAAAAAAAAAAAACTGCAAACTATGATTTTAATAAAATAAAGGATTTATATCTAAAAAATGTTTAACTAATTTGTGTATTTTTTATACAAAATTTCGCTATTTAAAAAAGTACCAAATCGTATTTTTACATCTTTGGTTAATTTGATCTTTATTTTTTAAAGTTAAATTTAATTATTAAATTTTAAAAAAAAAATCAAATAATTTTTTAATCGAGATATTAACTAAAATATTATTTTTTAATGATATTAGTGTGGTGACCCGTATGGTAATCCACATATATTTTATGCTGACATGACATTATTTGTTCTATATGCGTGAACAAATGATTATAAAAAATTAAAATATAGTATAAAGTACATGTAGATTATCATCTGGGTTATTATATTTAAAAATTTAATGTTTTAGTCAATATTTTGTTAAAAATAATATTTGGACTCTTTTTTAAAGAACTTTTGTTAAATTCGATTTTTTTAAAGGTTGATGGTCAAATTCTGACTCTTTTAAAATGTGGATGACAAATTTAACTAAAAAAGATAAGGATCAAATTGAAAAAGATATAAATATTAAGAGCTAAATTTAAAATTATCCCTTAACTTATATAATAGCTTTTATGTTTACCAACCTAGTGCAACGACAAGAACCGGAAAACTCTGGCTCTGGTTAACGACTTTAGGACGGCATCCTGTCCCGTTTTTCCAGCCATCACCCTCAAACCCCTCCGGGCACGAACAGTAATAACCTCCAGGCGTATTATGACATGTTTTTCTGCAAGGCTTCAGTTTCTCACATTCATTAATATCTACAAAATTCAGACATTTCCAAAGAACAAAAATTAGTATATCGGGCACAATTACAGAGCTAGATCATCAAAATGAATCCATAATGAAGAAGTTGATATCTTTACCTTGGCAGCCGTAGGGGAGGTAAGGGTTACCTTGGAAACCATCAACACACTTGCACAAATATCCAGGGCCATTTTCTGCATCTGTACAAGCACTGTTTTCCTTGCAAGCATAATTAAGTGGATGCATTTTGGCTTCTTTACAAGTTTGATTCCCGATTGTCCAATCAAGTATGACTGGGAATGTCTTGTTGCTAAAACTATTGTCGGTAAGATGTGATACAGAGAAGTTATAGGCCCCATCTTCCACAACAAATCCATAGCTACAAGGATTGAAGTCTAATACATAAGAATGATTGTAAGAACTAGACAACCTTACACTATAACCCCTTACTCCTTTTGGGATAACCGTCTGGCAGCAACCGATGCCAGAGCAAGATCCATTTATTCCATCAGTAGTGTTATAACAAAATGTTAAACACCCGGTTGAATAGGTATGTCCCAAGGAACCTTGGACGTAAGCATAGGTATCACAACCAATGGCGGTGAACTTGTTTTTGGTATGAGATATGGGGAATTTTGCAAGACGGATCCCTCTAATGTTATAGGAGCTTCGTCCTGATGAATTATAACAGTCATAACCTGCTTCAGTTTGGATGCGCAAATAACCGTCCAGGGAGATGTAGAGAACTTCAAGATCACCTGTTGTTAAGAACGCTTTTGGGGGATTGAAAGTAGTGTTGCATGTGATAAAGAAGTTGCTGCTGATGTTGCAACCATTGCCTGTTCCAAAAGGGTATGGGATGCTTAGATTTCCGCACTTGCTTTGGCACCCTGGTTTTGCATGACCTGCTACCCAAGTTGCTAAAATTGTTAACTTAACTGCAAACAGAGCAATCTCGTTAAACAGACAACGGAAGTCGATCACCCTCTCTCTTTCTTTTTTGGAAAAAGAAAAGCTCTCTTTCCGCTAGGATAATTGGTTGGTAATTTATAGGAATAGCATGTTTGAAGATTCAAACCCACTGTAACATACTAAAGTGAGCCCATAAAACAAAAGGCGTAAAGAAACCTTCCACCCAAATTCGATTTATCTTTCCATGGATGAACAGTGCATAAAGAATTGCTTTTACATTTAACATGTTTTACACAGCAAGTTTAATAGTGTACTTGAGGACAGCTAACCCCTCGACATGAAAATGACTAGTCCACCTGACTCCAAGTCTTGGTCGTTTTAGTCATAGCCCCAGGATATTTACAGGAGTAGTTGACTTGACTCCCAAGTCTTGGTCGTTTTTTAGTCTGAAATTTAACATTTCTTTTCTTATTCGTCCAGTATATAATTTTTATTAAGTTAAATTACAACAGTCACTCAACTTTCATTTTTCGAAATAAACAGACACTTTGTTTATATTTCAATCCTTCAACTTCGAAAATATGATAAAATAGTCATTTTTCACGTTTTTCGTCACAAACGTTACGGAACAGTGACATGGTAGTTGACGGCATCGGAGGAGTGTGAAAAATATCCAGCTGGCCAGTCACATTTAACAAAACAGTCACTCAACTTTGAAAATGTGACAAAACAATCACTAAAGTTATCGAAAGTGACAAAATAGTCCTCTTATTATCATCCACATCAGCATCACCTTTCATCTTCCCCTTTTCTTCACTTTTACCATTAAACCAAGATGGGATTTGCAGAGTTAAATTGGACAAACATTGGTTTGAAACAAGTTCCATTAAGAACTTACTAATGTGTGTTGTATACGTAAAATTCACAAACGAATAACAAAACTTACTGGCGAGGGTCAAACATGACTAACACCCTATACCTCAAAAACTCCCTACAAGCCTCCCTTAAAAACCGCAAACACCAAAGCTCCAACACAAAGTTGAAGGGCGAAAATATGTCTCGTATAACCAAGGAAATAAAGGCCAAAGCTGAAGTTTATTACGACGACAAAACATACAGAGAGAAATTCGCGTCCTTGTTAGAAGAAAAAGGGTTCCCCATTGGCTTGCTAACATTTCAAGACATTCAAGAATGTGGGTACGTTAAGGATACCAACTTTGTCTGGATCCGACTTAAAAAGAAGAGGGAGTTGTGCAAGTTTGAGGATGTTGTCCTTAGCTACGACGTCGAGATCAGTGCTTATTTCGAGCCCAACAAGATCAAGAATCTAACGGGTGTTAAAGCCAAGGAGTTCATGATTTGGATCACCTTAATCGATATCTACGTCGACCAATCTTCGTCCATTATGTTCAAGACAAATCTCATCGGCTTGTCCAAGTCTTTCCTGGTGTCGGTTTTCAATGTTTAGACAGCCCATTTATGTTACAATACGAGAGGAGGCTCAAGGAATTCGCAGGTAATCCAAGGAAACGAAGGAGGGAGGATTATACGTACATACTGCAAAGGAATTAAAGAAATCTTTACATGTCATGTCTTTTTAATTGTCCCCATTTGTTAAATGATAAAAGTGAAGAAAAAGAGGAGATGAAAGGTTATGCTGATGTGGATTACAATAAGATGATTATTTTGTCATTTTTCGATGATTTTAGTGACTATTTTGTTCTATTTTCAAAGTTGAGTAATTGTTCTGTTAAATGTAACTGGCCAGCCGGACATTTTCCACACTCCTCCGACGCCGTCAACTGTCATGTCATTGTTCCTTACGTCTGTGACGCAAAAGGACTGTTTTGTTATATTTTTAAAGTTGAGGGATTGAAATGTAAACTAGATGACTGTTTATTTCGAAAAATAAAAGTTGAGTGACTGTTGGTGTAATTTACCCTTTTTATTATTTTCTTACAAATCTACTTTCTTGATACAAATCGTAAGTATAAAAGTTTGATATTAACGATTTCAACATAGATGCAAAAAATTTAACTTATAAGTTAAAATTTAAAAATGCTTTTGTTTGTGATTTCTGCTCAGATGAGAAACCAGAATAATACTCTAATCTAAGTTTACAGAATGAAGCAGTTTGACATTTTTGTTTTCTTTAGTCAAGGGATAAAGATTAAAGAATCATCGAATATTGTCAAATCAAGTGATATGTTCACCAGTATTGTCAAACACTGTGAAAAATAATATTTATCTCTTAGTTTTATTGTTTGACTAAATCTAATTTTATTGTCTCTCTTAAAAATTATGTAAAATTCATGAGTTTTACATAACGTAAGTGGATCTTTCTCAGTTATTTTAATATCCAATATGATATTTATATTATACGTAAAATTATCTCTACTTTTTGTATAATCCCATAAAAGAAATCACTGTTTTTCAATTGTTCACTGCAATCAGTACTATATAAATGAGTTGGTAAACAACAGTCAACTCCAAGTCTTCTTCGCTTTAGTCCACGAATCCATCAATTATAATTTTTGGAAGGAATCGTCTTATGGAAAATGGTAAGTAGAGTTTGTTGTAATAAGGTGGACTCCTTTTTTTTCGGATTTATATTATTCTTAATTCGAATAAATTTAAAACGTTTTGAATTATGTTGGATTTTTTATTTTATGTTACAAATAATTATTTTTAATGTAATTTAAATGTTTATTCTGAAATAAGGATAAATTATAGTGCAACTTATTCAATTAAGTTTAAAATTTATTTTTGGTCATTCAACTACAAAAAAAATTATAACATAATCATTACACGAATTGTATTTGTCTTTTTTTCTTATCACCGGCTTCATTGAGTAATAGAAAGATAATGCAACAATTATAAAAATTGACATAATGATAAATTTAACTTTTAATATTCTCACATTTGAGTCAATTTGATCTTAGATCTAAAAAAACTAATTTTCAATGTTTACTCATCGTGTAATTTGATATTCCAAAAAATATAAAAAATATAGAAAAATTTTAGGGTAAACTACAAAAATAGTCATCCAATTATATTTTTAGTTCTATTTTGATCATCAAACTATTAATTTTTTTATTTAGTCACTCAACTTTTCAAAATTAAATATTTTAGCCATTCTTCCATTAGTTGTCGTTAGATGAGTAACAGAAAACTAACGTGAACCATTTTTTATTGGTCTAATAATAAATTTAGCTCTACATTATTTACACATTCTATAAATTTTGATCTTAAATCTAAAAAATTCAACAAATTTAACTCTCAATGTTTACAAAATTTATTATTTTAGTTCTAATTATAAAAAATTTAATAAATTTAACTCTCAACATTTACAAAAATTTTCAATATAATTCTAATTTTAGAAGTTTTAAAAATATATTAAAATTCATGTTCTTTTCTTCTTTTTTATTCAATTTTCTCTAATTTCTCTCTATTATTTTTCATGTTCTTCATGAAAATCCAAAAGCCACAACCAACAAGTGCACTAACCACCAGTCACAGGCTACAACTTAAGCCTAAAAGACATCCCTAAACTCATTTTTTTTCCTCCTCTTTCAAAAACTGACCTTTATTTCTTAAAAATCATCTTTGATTTTCCTATATTCACAGTCAAAGTTCTGAATTCTATTTCTCTAATATTTGAAATCCATAGTCGAATTAGCTTAGATTTTAAATATGTTGTTGCCACTCCCTTGTGCTTCATTTTTACCGTCAGGATATTCCAAGAAAGGAATCAAACACCCAAAAACTCATATTGGTCGAATCTAATTATGGTTGGCTTTTGTGTTTCTTCTCCTCTTGTTTCGTAGTGGTTACCATTTATAGAAAATAATTTTTTTTTTTAAATCTTTTCTTCAATTGAATTAATATTTAATTAACTTATTACATCAACTCAATAAAAAAATTAATTTATGAAACATTTTTACCTCATAAAATAATTTCTCCAAATAGATTTTGATTATGCCATTGATTTCTATTGATTATACCTCATAAAATAATTACGTTCTGCTGCTAGTCCACTAATGAAGGGGCTTTTAAGACTCGTGGTTTTTGTCATGTATGTATGTATAGACTATAGATACAAGTTCATGGAGGGTCAAGTAACCAAGCAAAACATGATTTTTGGTCGGAGGTTATTGCATGATTTGCTGCCAAGTAGAATGAATTTAGTTAATAGGGGTATTCCCTTGGATAGGAGCTGTAATTTGTGCGGTGGGACGTGGTCTTAATGTATTTTGGTTGTGTGGGAATATTCGAAGCGTATTCATGGGGCTGGGTGTTAATTCCTTTGGTAATTGCAAGAACATCATTTTTAAGCTGGCAGAGAAAGGGGATGTTGAGCACTGAGAAATTATGTTGTAGCTTGCGGGAGAATTTGGTGCCTTGGAAACAAATTTTATCAAGCGGGAGCTACTCTTGATTTTAGTAAGCTACAAGATCGGTGTCGGGGGTTACCTGGATAATTTTAGTGAGGCGACGCGCAACAGCTTAGACACTGTCGGTTTGGTGACTATCTTAGTCCGGCTTGGTGACTTCCCAATTGTTCTATTGTTGAAATTAAATGTAGATGCTGGAAGGGAGAGTATGGGTGATGCGATAGCTAAAGCCAAAACATCATTTATCGTAAAAACCAAGGGATTATTGATTAAAGTTTGCTAGAAATGCCCTGAAACATCATTTATGATATGGTACATGGACTTGTGGCAAACTTCAACCAAGATTATCATTGAACTTTGACTCTGAATTTATGATAAAATCACTAGAGATGTAGTTTTGGATCTAATTTGTTACACACACTAAGCTTAGATTACATCATTCACAACACAATGAGAAGAGAAAATATACAAGACCAACTAAAAGGAAATCATTGAAAATCATCGTCCACCATCGATTTCGAATGTGACTTGGCTTTTAATGCTGTCTGGCCCTATCGAGATGCTAGTTGAGCCTTTAAAACCAATGCCATGGTTATACATGTCATGAAGCAAGCATTCAGTCTCTTCCACATGTAAGTCGTGTCTTCCCATGAAAGTTTCTCCATTGTTTGCAATCCTTGTAATTCAGACGCAACTTCCTTCATAGTTGGTCTTCTCTCTCCTTTTAGCTTCACGCATCTCCTAGCTAAAGTCGCCACTTCCTTAAGCCGCTCAATGTTTTTATCGTTCAACACTCGCCCATCAACAATATCTAGCAAGCGCTCCTCTTTCATAACAGAAACAAAGTATAGAGATAAATTTCTTTCATGTTCAGGTCTTTCAAAAGAAATCGCTTTCAAACCTGTTAGTAATTCTATGAGAACAACCCCAAAGCTATAAACATCACTCTTCTCAGTCAATTGACTTGAATGAAAATATTCAGGATCCAAGTAGCCTAGAGTTCCCTGGACAAGCGTTGTTATCTGTTCTTTATTTGAAGGGACCAATCTTGAAGCACCGAAATCAGATACTTTAGCATTGTAGTTCTCATCTAAAAGTATGTTGGTCAACTTGACATCGCGATGAATAATAGGCGGAGATGCAGCAGAGTGCAAATAGGAAAGGGCTTCTGCTGCTTCTGTAGCTATTTTCAAACGAGCTTCCCATGATATGACGGATGTATGAGTGGCATTGTGCAAGTAATCGAAGAGGGTTCCATTTTTGACATATTCATAGACTAGCAAAGGGACTTGAGTCTCCAAACAACATCCCAAGAGTTTCACCACATTTCTGTGGTTGATTTGGGATAGCACAATAACTTCGTTAACGAATGGTTGAACTTGGCTTTGATTTCCAATGAGGGATTTTTTAATGGCAAACACTGCGGCCGTCAGGCAACAATCCTTTGTAAACGGTACCCTGACCTCCTCGTCCAAGGATTCTACTTTCATGGTAGTTGTTCGTCGCCTTCTTGAGTTCTGCGACGGTAAAGATTTTAGCTATCTCACTATACTGTTCACATTTTGAAAGCTGTTCTCGCAACATATCTCCACCATTTTGCTTAAAGTTCTGTTGCTTTAGTTTGTTGAGCTTTCTCTGCCTGAGCCCCAAATACACCCATGAGGAGCATAAGAGTGAAAATAGAAGACTCATGCCTATACCTGTAATTATGGCAAAAGATTTATCACTTAAAAAAAAGTAATGATATAGGATAATATTAAAATGCTACATCATTACACATCAAAATTAGAATTTTTTTTATTAGTTTAGGGATTAATTTAAAAAGTTTAGATTTGAATTATATTTTTTTAAATTTGTAGATTTAAACATTTTTTTTATTTTCGAGAACAAAAATATTTAAATTCAAGATTATGATTTGCATTTGAATTTAAATGGTAATTTTTCCATTGTACTTAATTTTTAATATTTAAGTTCGAAAAATAATAAAACACGAAAATAAGACGAATATTACATGAATATAAATATGCTGAAATATAATATAATTAAAACTATTATGTCAAAATATATATATATAATTGTAAAAGTCTAGAGTTGTTCATGGGATAAACTATTCGCTTAGGCTCGAAGGTTTATTCGAAATTTAGAAAAGCTTAGAAAAAAAAGTTGAAAATAGGCTCGGACAAATAAATTAGGTCCGTTAAAATATTTACTACGTTCGAACTTGAATATTCAAGCCCGAGCCTGACCCGACCCTTTTTAAATTTTATAATGTTTTAAGTTATGTTATTTTTATATATTATGTTATTTATAATACATAAAAAATAAATCTAAAGTAATATATATACCACTATAATATAAACATTAAAAATATTAAATGACTATATATGATATTTTAAACAAGAAAAAATATTAAAATATTAAAATTAAATTAAAATAATATAAATATATATTTTAAAAAAATTTAAAAATAATTTGAGTAGACTTGTGTTAATCATTTACAAATATGGGTGCTTGAGCAAAGTATTAGGCTCATATTTCAGGTCGAGCTGAACTTGATTAAGTATAAAATATGTTAATATCATGCTTAAACTTGACCCATAAACACTTTTAGGTAAACTTGATTAAGTATAAAATGTGTTAGTATCACGCTTAAACTTGACCCATAAACACTTCTAGGTAGAACATGATAAAGTTATTGAATATTGTTAATTAGATTGATATCAATATACAGTAAAAATTTTGGCCAAAAAAATATATATATATACAGTAAAAACAAAGAAAAACAATTAAAACATTACATAAAAGAAAAAATAACACAACACAAATGCATAAATGAATCAAAATTTACATAAAATATAAATCTAATATAGAAAAATTATATAAACAATTAATTGTACCAAATGTATTCAAATTATGATTTAAATTTTAAATTGATTTCTAAATTTTAAAATATTTTAATTGAATATTCAAAACGTTAATATTATATCAATTATGTCATTTTATCAGGTTGAACATTGAATATTTGCTTCAATTTGTCATTAAGCATTAATTTGATATAATTTGTTACTTTTGTGTATGATATTATATAATTTGTTTATATGAGTGTTAATTATTTGGACTTTAACTAATGACATTATGAAAGTAGCAGAATTAGATTATGTCAAATTTAAGTATAGTAGAGGAATCAAATTATAATTTGACCTTTAAACTTTGATTAGTTTTACCTCTATCAAATTTGCCTCTGGTCCTTATACTTCATGAAAGTTTGAGAATTAGTCCATATAATTAAAAAATTAAAAATTAAGTTCTCTTAATTTTTATATTTTAAAAAATTCTAATCTAATCGTTGACATTATTATTATTTTTTGAAAATTTTCTTACCATCATGTATATTTTTTGAGTTCATAATGATTTAGTAGTGAGGTTAATATGATTGCATGTCTCTATTTATGAATTTTTTTTATGAAAAATGCTAATAGTGTCAAATAATTTAATATTAATTTTTAAATCGAAAGATGTAATATTTTTCATCTATTTAAGTATAAAGTTAAAATTTCATTCAATTACAAAGGTTTTCAAAAATATTTATTAATAATTTTGCATAAATGTTATTCGAAGGAGTGATTACCAAATAGAAGTAGGTGTTATATGTACTAACCTAGTGTGCCAACAAGAATGGGAAAATGCGACTGGACTTTAGGACTGCAGCCTGTTCCTTTTTTCCGGCCATCACCTTCAAAACCCTCGGGGCATGAACAATTATAGCTTCCAGATTATGACATGTTCCACTGCAAGGCTTCAGTGTCTCGCATTCATTAATATCTACAAAAATTTTCAAACATTTTTAAAGAAAGAAAAGAGAAAAGAGTAAATTGGTCACAAAATGAAAGTGTCCAATTAAAATGAATCCAGTATTCTTCACCTTGGCAGCCGTAGGAGAGATAAGGGTTACCCTGAAAACCATGAAGACACTTGCACAAATATCCGGGGCCGTTTTCTGGATCTATGCATTCGCTATTTTGCTTGCAAGCATAATTATCTACATCCATTTTAGCTTCCATGCAACTTCGGTTCCCAATTGTCCAATCAAGAATAATTGGAAACTTCTTTTCGCTGAAATTAGTGTTGGAAAAATCTGAAACAGAGAAGCTATAGGCGCCATCTTCCACGGCAAATCCATAACTACAAGGATTGAAGCTTAATACTTTGGAATGCTTCCAATAGCTATCAAAACTCAATTCATAATCCGTCACACCTTTAGGGATAGCCGTCTGGCAGCAGCCGATGCCGGAGCAAGATCCATTTACCAAATCGGCCACGTCGTAACAAAATGATACACATCCGGTCGAATATGTCCGTCCAGTGAAACCCTCAACGTAGGCGTAGGTGTCACAACCAATGGCTGTGAACTTGTTTCTAGTATGAGATATGAGGAATTTTGAAAGCCTGAACCTTGCATTGAAATAAGAAGTACTTCCTGATGAATTATAACAGTCATAACCTACCGAATATTGGATGCGCAAATAACCATTGAGAGAGATGTGGAGAACTTCAATATCACTGGTGGTTAGGAATGCTTTAGGAGGATTGAAACTAGTGTTACAACGAATGGAAAATCTCTTACTGATACTACAATCAGTACTGCCTGTTCCAAAAGGGTATGGGATGCTGATATTCCCACAACTGCTTTGGCACCCTGCTTTTGCTTGACTTGCTACTGAGGTTGCTGTAACTGTTAACGTAACTGCAAACAGAGCAAGCACCTTAAACATACAGCGGAAGCCCATGTCTCTGTTTTTTTTTTAATCTCTCTCGGCTGTATCTAGGGTTAGTAAATCATAGGAACAGCATGTGGGAAGATTCAAAGCCATTTTAATTGGGCAACACCAACCATATTTATTAGCTAGGTTAGTGTAACCCAAAGGAAGGTGTCAACGTATGCCGGTAGTACTGATCTTTATTGCATCGTTGACAATTTATTGAAAGTTCGCATCGTAGATAAGAGCAAGTACGACTTTTGCTCGTTGCAATTTATTGCGAAATTATTAGTATGGTTGAAAATAAAATTGTAGAACTACCCATAATATTATAGGTCTTGGTCTATTAATAACTCTTGTCGTATCTTTAAATAGAAAAATAATATATTTTAACGTTTTTTTACATGTATAAAGATATACATATCAATTGAGTTAAAATTTAATTGTCAATTAAAATTTTTACATATGTTTATATAATTTTATGCATTTAATTCTCAATTAGTTTTTAAATATTTTATTTTTAATTACTATAATTAGTGTAAAATAATATTTATTATTTATAGTGTTAAATATAATTAATATATTAATTTATTTAAAATTTAAAATATTATAATAATTCAAATAATAAGTAAAATATTTTTAACATATTCCATATACAATATAATTCTACTTCATTAATTAATGCAAAACAACCTTATTCAAAATAATAACTATTAACAGGATTAACATATATCAATTATTTTGGTAATTCAAATATAGTGCTAATAAAAAAAAATTAACTGTTATGAAAACATTTGTAAAAAGTATTAAAAATTGATATAATTGTAAATTAAACTCTTCACAATTTAATTTTTATTTTTTAACAATTAATAAATTGACCATTATAATTTGTAGATAATTTATAATTAATATAAATATATTATATTATATTATAAAATTTTATATAAGAAATATAATATACTTATTATATAAATAATTAAATTTTACTATTTAAAACAAAAACAATGTAATTTTTATCTTTTTACTTTTTAATGGAAACATAATAATTTAAGTATAAATAATTTAATATAAAATTTGATTTTTTATTTATTATATAAATTTATTTAATAAAAGTCTTTTAATAAAATGAAAATTCTTTTTTTTTGGTAAGATAAAAACAGCTTACATGATTCTACTAATATAACATTACATCATGCAAAACCAATATTATAGTGTTTTAATATATAAAATGAAAATTCTTATTTATAAGTATGATAAAATCACTTATCAAGTTAATTTTTTAATACATTATTTTAGTAAAATTAAAACTCATATTTATAAATGTTATTAATCTTATAAATGATAAAAAATATTTAAAATGGTAAAGTGAGTAATATAATTGACAAATTATAATGGTCAGTTTTTCTCAAATTCATGCTTATATATAACTAATTTATTTCTTCAATTTATTAAATAATATATTTTTTAAAAATATATATTTACTAAATAAATGAATATTTGTCTAATTTAAGTATAAATATATTAATTTTGATAAATAGTCGAGAGAATAAAATATTTTAAAAGTATTGAAAATAAAAAAGTGAGAAATAATTAATTGTAAAATATTAAGTAACTAAATAAAAATAATTTATTATTCGAATATAACTCAAAATTTTATCTAAAAAACCATCACTTAATACTTGGTAGTAAAAAAATCATTTACAATTGTTTAGGTATTATTAAAATCTAATAATAATAAAACTAAGGAATACCAAATTAATAATAAAAACTAAACAAAACCTATTGAATAATATCATTAATAATTATTTTTATATTATATTATTGGTTTTTATAAAATCAATATAATTTGTAATTATCATAATAAATCTCAATCAATAATTTTAAATGAAATTATAATTATTTTTAAATATCAATTTAGTATTATAAAAGAAAAAAAACGATATTAGGTATGTTTGAATATTTAGAAGTTTGATTTAATGTTATATTTTGATTTATATATATATATATATAATTTGTCTGATGAATTTGGGTTTCTAATTTTCAATTATCCGATATGCTATTTAACTATATATAATAATTTATTAAAAAACCACTTTCTTTGAACTTTGGTCGCTAAGCTAACTGCTTCTTCTTTCTTTCTTTTTTGTGGGGTGCATTGCAAAATGAAGCAGTTTAGTTGAAAGAGAGCCATCAACGGTCCAGGCTCGGATGGAAAAAGGTAGCTAATTCCACTTGTTCTCTCCTTTTCTTCTGCACAAATGATCACTCATAATTGTTTCTGTTTTGATTATCTAATTTATTTTTTTATTTAGTCACTAAATTTTTTAAATATTTTTTTGATTTCTAAGGGTTACATTAATTGAATTTCTTAGAAGGTGATTAAAAAATCTAATTTCGAAAATTTTAGTGATTAAAATATAAATTTCATAGTTAGATGACTAAAGTAAAAATACTTTCATTTTTAAGTGATCATTTGCAAAATTCACCCTAAAAAATAGTATTAATAAAAACTATGTGTATCTTCTAGGATCTAATAAAATTTAAGATAAATTATAAGAATAGTCATCCAATTATGTATTTTATTTTATTTTTTATTAATTTTTTGGATTTATATTTAACTTTTCGAAATTAAATAATTTAGTCTTTTCCTCTATAGTTGCAATGAAATCAATAACAGAAGTCTAACATGAGTTTTTTTTATTAATCTAATAATAATTTTATCCTTTAATATTTACACATTTTATCAATTTAATTTAAAAACTAAAAAATTTAACAAAATTAACTTCAATGATTACAAAATTGGTATTCCCCTCTATTCAAAAAGAAAAAAAAAACACAGCCATGAAATTACATGGACAAATGCCTTGCTAACGTGGATTAATGATGACATGAAAATTTTAAAAATAAGAGAAAAATTCAAAAAAAAAGTTTCAAGAAGAAATTATCCGTATTTTTTGTTTCATTTAGATGAGTTTCGATAAACTAAAATAAAAAATTTATTCAAAATACGTGAGAAATTTTGAGTTAAAATAAAATAGTATTACTAAACCCCCTTAAAATTTATTGGATAAAATACAAAATAAAATTTTGGTTATGGGTTTGGATGGGTTTAGACAACTCAGTGCTCCTCTTTTTAAATAATATTTGAATTAAACAAGCAAAATTTACAAATTATAAATTGTAGAGTGGAGTTAAAAAAAATTTTAGGGATCAATAAATTTTACGATAGTAAAAATATAATTTTATTATTTTAAACTTATATATTTATAATTTTTAAAAGATTAAATTAAAATTTAATTATTTTTTAAAAAATCAAAATATAATTTTACTTTTATTAATTTAAAATTTTAAAAACTTAAATAAAATATTTTTCATTTAAAAAGGTCAGCCTGTCAACCACTAATTTCGCCCATGATAAATTGTATATAAATTTTTGCATCAAAGGTCTGCAATAGAATTTTTTAGCATTATCATTCTTGCAGATTTGAGTCAGGGGCTCGCAAGGGTTCAACCTTAAAAATGGAAATTTTTTATTTAGATCCTTAAAAAATTTTAAAATTTTAAATTAGTAAAAGTAAAATAACATTTTGGTATTTTAAAAATGATAAAAATTTGATTTAATCCTTTAAAAATTATAAAATATAAGTTATTAAAATAGTGAAATTATATTTTTAATGAAATTATATTTTTACTGTCGTAAGAATTACAATTTAAATTCGTCCCCCTTTAAAATTTTTTTTGACTTCGCCTCTACTTTGGACATGTGAAAGATTCAAATCCTAAGCTAATTTTCACCCAATGGGACAATAATATTCTGACTTATCTTTAATAGGTATAAAGAAAGTAAAAAGAAAATAAAGATTCACTTTCTTGTTTCAAAAAATCGAATCTTAGTTTAATTACGCGATTTTGAGAGATTTCAAAAATAAAAAAAAATCAAGATTTTAAATTTTGGCATTCTTGATCCAAAAAATTGAATCTTGAAGCCGATGCATGATAGATTACATGTACAAGCTTAAATGAGCCAATTTTAGGAGAAAATGAATCATAAGTCCATGTTCTTGAAAATTGGCCCGTTAAGATACCCATAAACCCAAAATGAAGTTTGGAGAAAGACTTAGTCTAATATTAGACCAATTTGTTAAAGTGGCCCGATCTGTAAACATTTTATATTTTCTATTTAGTTTTGCTTATTAGTAGATATTTTATATTTTCTATTTAATGTTACTTATTTAGTAGATTAACATGTAAAAATTCGGCTCAAGGAGCCCATTTAGTCCCTTAGAACGATTTTTTCATTCAATTCCACATTTAAATTTATTTTCATATGTTAATTAGTTAATTAATTAGTTGATGAGTTGTCATGCTTAGTTGGCACACTTATCATATCACATCCTGAAAATCGAATTAGTAAAATTGGGTGTTAGATTGTAGGTTCGAGAGAAAAATTGGGTTTAATATCACAAGAATTAAGATATGATAAAATAATTAATTAAATAATAATGATAATAATAAAAATAATTGGATTATTCGTATAGGTTAGCAATGACTAAATTGAAACAGTTGTTAAATTAAAGGTTAAATGTGTAAATTAAAATTAATAGTTAAAAAAGGGACTATTAGAACAAGGGAGACATAGGAGAAAACTTAGAGGGTAAATAGCCCAATTTAAAATTTAGTTGGCAATAAAAAGCCACTCACCGTCCCAACTTTCCCTCCATGCTTTCTTCATTTTAAAATTCTGTTGGATCTAGATTGAAAGGGTTTTTTTTTTTTTCCTCTCAAAATTTCTAAATCCTTTAGATTTTCTTGACATCCAACCACTTGCTACTTCTTCAACTTTTGCAAGAAAATCACTCTTTCTTCTCCAATTTCTCACCTAAACTTAGCTCGATTTTGCTCAATTGGTATGAGTTTATGGAGGATTTCGAATTAGAGGTAAATCTATTATTTTCTAGATTATTAAGCTTTTATTTAGTGTTTTTAATTCGAATTTTCATAGATTTTGGCAATAAAATTAAAGATCCATAGTTTTAAAGCTTCAAGTTGCATAAAAATGGTGGAACAAGTATTAAAAAGTGATGATATGGAAACAATTTTCAATAGTTGTTGATAGGATTAAGAGGTTTGTAAATTCGATTTGATAAAATCTTTAAACAAATTCATGAATTAAATTAGGATTTAGTACAGAAATTAACTAGAGTAAAATTGTGGCTTGGTAATCTGTCAAAAACAAGGGCTGAGCTAGTAAGTAAGGAGAGTGGTGAGCTGCTGTAGGTACACAAAGAGAGTTATGCTGCATGTTTTTGAATGCTTAGTAATCTATGTATTTTTGTGAGAAGCTGAAAACGTTGGTGGAGCCCCAACAAACCAGGATAAAGGCAAGCAGAAAGCTGTCTAGTTCGACTAGCTGTGGTAAGCCACAGGTAAGTGCATTTGTGTGTTGTGTTTTAGCATGAATTGCGAGACCTGGAGAGTCAAAGTGAGGCCTGCGAACCACCACTTATGGTATGCTAACCTTGATATTTTCCTTGTGCAAACCCTTATAATTTTGTTTGAATTTTTGGTATGCATGCTGTGCGGTTTAATGATGCCAAATGCATGAATTTAAAACACGTGCATGTAGTTATAGGAATAAAATATTTAAGCCTTAACTGTAAATCATGAACTTGACGTAACAAGAGTGAGTGGTGCATTTGAAAATGTTGTGTATGTGTGTGAGCATATCATTAATTGTGAGCTGTTGTACTAAATAAGTATATATATATAATATAAATGCGTGCATGGATTCTGTAACGTTGGCTGAAATACGTGACAAGGGTTACTAAATAGGTATGTATATATAATATATATGAGTATTTGGATTTTGTAATGCTTACAAACGGATATAAAAAATAATATGAATTCTCATAACATGCGAATTTTATTGATAGTGCACATTTATGCATGCATAAACTAATATGCCTATTATGAGCTCTATGGTAATGTAAGCTTTTGATTAGTGCAAAATTATATTATCGTAAAATATTGTTATGTGCGAGCACAATAATAGTGTGAGCCAATAATATTGTGTGATAAAATATGATTAAATAGATATATTGACAATGTAAACATTTAAAACCATTGGATATTATTGGTATGTCATAAGATTGTGAGTACTCACCTTTTTTATTATGTGTTAGGGCATTGTAGCCCGAAAATAACGTTGAAAAAATAAGGGAATATCGAACATAGCTCCATTCATCATAGATAGCTTGGAGTGTTTTAGAGAGTGTGAGTATTGTGCTACACTTGCATGGTGATTTCGTATGACTTTATGACTCAAAAATATGATGGTAACAAGCACGTAAAAAAGCAATTTTTTTTAAACTTTAACGTGGAGCGTTGTTGGATTGTTTCAATGACACATTTCCAATTAAATTTTCGTTCAATTGTATTTTTAAAAAGTACTTTTCACTCAAAAAAATACTTTTTAACTTAAAACAGTACTAAATAAGTTACAGTGGATTAGTTTTTTTCAATTTTTTGATTAGCGTTTCTAAAGTTGAAAAAAATTAAAATTTTTATCTTTTTAAGCCAAAAATTTTTTGAGTGGTGAATCACCCTTTTTTGCTCCTCTCTGCTTCACTCTTTCACTATTCTACTTCATACTCTAAAAAAAAATTGCTTTCTCAATCAAAACAACAAATTTTATCTCTTGCTAAACGCATCATTGCCATTGTCATTTTATCATTCATTCATTAGCCATTGGTTTCTCTTCTCTCTCTGATTTCCTTATTAGACGACACGTGTCTGTTGATGCTACGGAGCTCACTGTACTCATCCACACACCCTAGTTTCTCTTCAACTCAGCAAGAGAGCCCACCTTCCCTTTTCCTTCACCTCTCACCACCACTCAGCAGTCAGCACATCAGTAAATACGTGTCCTTTTTCCTACCTTGTTCCTTTTCATACGCCTTTTTATTTTAGGTTGTGTTTCTCCCATACTCAAACCTCAGCTGTGTTAGGTCTGTATAATCACCGCTTCTCCCCTGTCCGAACTGCTTCTCCACATATTAGAAACACCCTCGACATTGATAGGTACTCCCAACTCTCACTACCACTTTCTCCTCAACCATTTCAATATTAACAATATCAAATGTTCCTTCTTCTTTTTTTTTTTAATCGGATTTTGGCTTCTTTTTCCTGTCTTCAGTAATCAACTCTTATCAGAGCTGTTGGCAGAGCATGAAAAGCTTGGTCCTTTCATGCAAATCCTTCCCACATGTAGCCGACTGTTAAATAAAGGTTGAATCTTTCATGCATAACATTTGTTCATTACTTTGAAGTAATTTTTTTAGCTTGTTTAAGATGATTCATAAATAAAAATCTAATTTGCTGCAAATGCAAATGATACCATAATTTGTTGGAAATGTTGACTAACAGTGTCAACATTGAGTATGAATATTTCTCTGTCCATTTATATCACTAACCCTCTTTCATAAAGAATTTGCTATATCAACTTACAGACATTAAACAGAGTTTCTACAATAAACAAATCAACGAATGAATAAACGAGTTAAACACTAAACAGAGTCCTCGTCTATATGTTTAATTAGTCGGCATCTCAAATGGGCAAATAGGGTAGTAATGGCTTTGCTGCAACCATTTTCCAATGAAATCGCCATGGAAAATATGAGAACAAGGCATCCGAGACGCATCAGACCCAACCCCTTGTTCCAAGCACACCATGCAGTCTTGTTGCTCACCATTTCTACTTTGAACCTCTTCAGCATCTCTTTAATGGGGACCTCAGTAGCGGCTACCATGCCGTAGTTATTGCTTTCGAACTCCGACTCAGATATGACCAAAGCAGCTGTGGTCATCAGAGACTCTGGTCAACCGTCCTGGCTCCACAAGTATCACAGACTGAAGATGCTAGGCTTTACAGGGATATCCCTGCTCAGCGTCCTATTCACAATTGCATTCACAATTATGAGTCCACGTTCCATGATTTCTTGATGGACCCTTTGAAAATCTGTAAAGGATGGGTTGAATCCGAGCTCCTCGAGTGTGGGAGCCAGAACATGGCGAAGCATCCCCTGGTGTTGGAGATGGTTGAGACAGAAACAGAGGATTCGTTGTGAAAAGAAAGGATGAGTGGGATGAAAGTGAAATAGTAGCCAACGTTGATGGATAACACGATTTCCATCAAACGGGGAGGAATTGAACGGCTTCGGGTTCAGGATATGATGTCGACTAAATGAAGACAATGGGATCTAACATACATTGAAGCCACAAGTAGAGAAGTGAAACTGAAACAGGGAAATCAAGAATGAACGCGTCTAAGCCCCAGCTTCTGCTTTTATTAAGGCCCCTGCCCCCTGGCCCCCAACCGCTCTTTAGTTAAACCGACTTGGACAGAATGGAATGGTGCCCTTCTTTTGGTTTAAATTGCTAGAGACTTCTCTACTCTTTTGAAATCTAAAAATTAGTCTATAATTAAATTTTGACACATTGATCTCCCGTACTTTTTATGATTTGAAAAATTATGATCAGTTTTATTCCCAGATAGTATTATGGTTATGGCGTAAAGAAAAACAATGAACCATCTTAACATAGATGGGATCCAAATGGTATTCTATAACATGCTTTAAGAGCAGAAGTCTTTGCTCAATATAATGGCTATCGATTAGATCCTTTCTAGTTGCTAAGATGTATTCAACTTTTACTATTTTATCACATTTTAGTACCTGATCTTTAATGAAGCATTGGGAAATATTATCTTGGAAAGTCGAGTTAGTGTGGTTATTTCAAGCTAAAACTTGTTATCAATTCATGTGCCACTTACAGTTATGTGGATTGAGCCTTCTGATATATTGTATTTTGACAGAGACTAAGTGGACCTCCTGGGATGACGATGGACTGGCAAGGTGCATCGATGAGCCCTAGTTCATACAATGTGAAGAGAATTTTGTGTCTTGAAATTCCTGTCGATACATATCCAAATGTAAGCTTCATATGAAAACTGCTAGTACATTAGATTAAAATTTGTTCGTTATCTGTATTGTCATATCCAATCGAATGAAACATATGTTTTATGAGTATTTGATGTTTAAACTCTGCTTTTCTTTTAAAAGTTTACTTGCTAGTTCAATTTTGTTGGACGACTCCTAGGCCCTAGAGGCAATTCTTTGAAGTGGGTAGAAGCTACTACTGGTTGCCGTGTATACATCAGAGGCAAAGGATCAATAAAGGATCCAGACAAGGTAAGGCCGGAAAAGTAGTCTTGTTTTGACATAAAAATCAAATGGCTTGGATAATAATTTACCATCTTTTTCCATCTGAAGGAAGAGCAGCTCAGAGGTAGATCTGGCTATGAGCACCTCAATGATCCACTCCACATATTAATTGAAGCTGATTTGCCTGCTAATTTTGTTGATATAAGGCTTAGACAAGCTCAGGAAATTGTAGAAGAAATACTGAAACCTGTGGTATGTATTGCAATCTTTGATCTTCTAAATTTGTTAGCCATATCCACAGCCATAGGTCACTCTCACGTATGCTTCCATCTTGAAACTCCATTATTGGCCTTTCTTGTATTAGTTGTTTCCTTTGTCAAAAGGCTTCTGTACTAGAGAAAAATTGCATTTTACCTCCTCTACTCAAGAAATAGATAAATTAGGTCTTGTACTTTAGTTCAAAGAGCATATTAGTTTTTTCTGTTAAAATTTTCATTCACTTGTACCGTTAAAAACTAACATGGGTAATTCACCAAAAAAAAAAAAAAATAGCATGGGTAATAGAATAACTAGATAGCGATACGTGGCATGCCACGTGTACATCATGTTAACATATAAGGATCAACTTTTAACAGAAAGACGAGTTTACTGTTTGATCTAACATATAGAGACTAATTTGCTTTTTTAGTAGAGAGCAAAATGCAATTCAACTTCTACTACAACGGCCCTCATGGTACTTTTACCCGCTGTAGAATTATTTTTCCTTAATTTCCTTTTGCTAAACTCGATATTCATACATGTAGGATGAGTCGCAAGATTTTATCAAGAGGCAGCAGTTGCGTGAGCTGAAAGTCCGGGTCCAACTGGTAGTGTTTCTCCTTTTAATTGCAGTGGAATGAAACGTCCCAAAACAGGACGTTGAGAGTTTAAACATTAAAATCATCTGAGTTGTTTCTACACTGTCTGCCCCCAGGATTCAAGCCCTCTCATCTGACGCAACATATCAGTCCAGCACAAGTTGAAATGATTAGGGCTAACCAGTATATCTCTGGGGAGCTTTGTAATGGTCCTATCGTTGTTTTTGTGTTTTGAACAGAAGAGAGAGATAGAATGTTGGTTCTTGCATTTTAGGTTTGGTGAGGTCAGTTTTGGTGTAAAACTCGATACATCCATTGGATTCATTCTTGTGTTAGTAGCTATAAGGTGTGTGTGCAATACTAATATGACATGTATTTCTTGTGTTGCAAGCAAATCATCAGGGGTGGTATACATCTATGAGTTGGGCCTATCATACTCTTGGGTTTATACGGAGATAGAGAAGCAGATGGATTTAGCAGAGCATTTCAACCCATCTCTTAATGGCTCGATAGACCCTGGAATTTGAATATTTGTCTTCACAAATGAATGTAGCAGCAGTATTCCAAAATATTGGGACCATTTGATATGGGTTAAAGTACTAGGGACTAGATCTTTTAAATGGATCAATTTTCTGTATAAAAATATTTTCAAAATTATTTTTTTCAGTTGTAGTATAATTCAAAACAAAAAATTTTATTTACTGAATCAAAAAAGTTTTAAATTATAATTTTTTAATCAGCAAATGCTGATTCAATATCAATTTGACTTGAATTTTTTTAATAATATAAGGATTAAAGTGATTCATTTAAGAGTAGTGATTAGGCACTTGTAATAGAGGAATTTGGGAATTTGATATTGAGGTTGTGGATAAAGCATCACCAGAACGCAAGCAAGCATTGAAGTTAAGATGACTACGGAAACCATGGCATGTTCCATAACTTGCGACTGATATTAAGAAAATAATCTCTCAAAATAAATCAAAATAATTTAATCTCTATCAATTAATCATAATTTTAATATTTTTCATCGATTATATATAATTTTCATTGTTATAATTACAAATTTATAGCCTCGATGTTTATAGTTTTGAGGACCTATTTGATCAATATCAAAATTAAGAGGGATTGGAGAGATGTTTCTACTAAATACAAAATTTTGATTGCTATGATTACAAATTTAATCTTGATGTTTTAAAATTTTGAAAAGGACCAATTTGGTCAATATCTAAATTGATAGGGACTGGAAAGGTGTTTTTACCAAATACAAATTCATGTTTTAGGGGGAAAAAATCCAACCTACAAAATTAGCCTTGATGTTTAAAATTATCACCAACTACAGAATAATGTTTTATGGAAAAAATAATTCCGACCTGCCGGATTCGAACCAGCGACCTAAGGATATCAGTCAGGAAAGGATCCTACTACAGTCCTCCGCTCTACCAACTGAGCTAAGGTCGGGTTGTACTTTTGAGGTAACAAATTCTATTTAGTTTTACTAGGACTTAAAAGCAAATTCCCACAGAACCCTATTTTCACTCTTCGGCCGAGGCTCAACAACCATCTTTTTCCATCTCTGCAAATACGATCTCACATTCTGGTATTACCTTTTCAACTTAATTTCTCGCTTTCTCTTTGTATATCTTTGCTCCTCCTTTTTATCATCATCTTTCCTTATTCACATTTTTCTCTTAACTGCTCTTTTAATCATATATAATAATTTTTATTTAAAACGAAAGATTCTGTGCAGGTTTAGATTTAACACTTTGCAGAGTTGAGTTTTGTGGAAACAAGTTTGATCAAATCACTGAAGCGATCCATCAAGTTTGATGAAGAAGTGTGTTCTGGATCCTAATGCATTCAATAATTTGATCCGCGGGCATGCAAAAGAAGGTAATCCTGGTCTTGGTTTTGAAATTCTAAAGATCATGGGTAGGAGAGGGGTGCCTAAATATGCAGATGCTTAAAATTGCTCATTGAAAGCTACCTGAGGAAAGGTGAGCCTGCTGATGCTAAAACAGCTTTGGACAGTATGATCGAGGATGGTTTCTTCCTGATTCTGGCATATCAAGTGGGTAATGGAGAGTTTGTTTGAAGATGGAAGGATTCAAACCGCAAGCAGAGTTACGAAGAGTATGGTGGAGAAGGGAGTGAAGGAGCATATGGACTTGGTTTCTAAGATCTTGGAAGCTCTCCTCATGAGAGGTCATGCTGAAGATGACCTTGGACGAATCGAGCAACTAATGCAAAATGGGTGTGCAACCAATTTAGATAGCCTTCTATCTATTCTTTCTGAGAAAGGGAAGACTATTGCTGCTCTCAAGTTGTTAGATTTTGGTTTAGAGAGAGACTGCAGCATAGATGTTTCGAGTTACAAGAAGGTGTTGGATGGTCTCTTAACTGCAGGAAAAACTCTCAATGCGTATTCAATATTGTGTAAAATAATGGAGAAAGGAGGGATCACTGCCTTGAGAATTTAATCAAGAGCCTTAACCAGGAAGGGAACACAAAGCAAGCCGATATACTCTCTAGAATGATTAAAGGAGGGGCAGCAGCTAGTGGAAACAAGAAAGGAAGAAACAAGCTAAATTACCTTTTGATTAGGGAAAAAAAAGCTTTAGATAGTTCCATTGTGGGAATACGACGATCTTGAGTTTCATTTGCAGGAAGCTCATAGTCTGATTTGCACTTGGATGCTTTCACTACCCTGGATTTTTCAGGGTCACATAGAATCTTTGCGTCTTGGATACTTTCACTACCCTGGATTGTTTATTTGTGTTGCATGCATGTGTACTCACTAAGCTTTACCAAGTTCACACTCCTTACTCTACTTTGCAGATAAATAGTTCGTGAGCTAGCGAGGAGGGTGGCAATTCGGTGATCGATCGCAAGGTAATTTTTTTAGAATATGTGTGTTGAGCTTTTAAACTCCGAAGTGAAGGCAATGTGGGTCGTTCCAAGGTAGTATTAGAATTAGACTTAGACTTTTTAAAATTTTCAATGGGTTGTAAACTGACATCACGAACTATTTAATTTTGGGATTTTGAACGTTATAATCGCTTGCTTGATTGTTTTTTTGAATGGTTTTATTACTTGTTTAATGTGATGATAATTAAATGAACTAACAAATTTTTACATGTAAGGGAGACCGTCGAGTAATAAGGTACGCCCTATCTCTTCTGATTGTGTGAATGAAATGATTAACTTAGAAAGCATGCACTTAGGACTAATTTCTATATGAAATACTTTGCAATGTGTGATGTGTATGATTGGTTGGTGTGATTTGTAAAGTTTTAAATGGAGAGTCACTTCAGTGGCTAATGCGATATTTGAAATTCAGATTAGACAATCTCGATCGGATTTGGAGTGTCACAAAAACCTAGATCAAGAATCAAAATCAATGTTGATATCATATCTTTCATCATCCTTAAAAAGATAGAAATAAAACGAGTTAGTAAAATAAAGGGTAAATTATAAAAATAGTCACTTTTGTTTGCCTTAGATTACATTTTAGTCACTTATGTTTCAAATGTTACATTTTAATCACTTAAGTTATCATTTTGTTACGAAATAGTCACTCTGCCGTTAAGCTCTATTACCTCCCTAACGACAATCCTACGTAATAATTCAAATGGGTTTTAAATGCTAACTTGAATGTCCAACTTGGATAAAAAAAATTTCAATCAAAATGGAAAAGAAAACTAAAAGAAAAAGGAGATGAACGGTTTTTCTTTCTCAGTTCAAGATGTAGTTAATTTAAAAATTTTAATTAATTAAATTTATTTAATTAAAAAAATTATTCTTGTCCTAATTAGATATTCAAGTTGGTATTTAAAACCCATTTGGACTGTCACGTAAGATTGTCGTTAGGGAGATAACGAAGCTTAACGGCAGAATGATCACTTCGTAACAAAACAATAACGTAATAAGTGACTAAAACGCAACGTTTCAAACACAAGTGACTAAAATGTTATCTGAAATAAACAAAAATAACTATTTTTTTTGTAGTTTACCCTAAAATAAATCATAGATAAAAAAATCTCAATATGAAATATTAAGTAAAAACTTCCTATAAATCTTTCTTTTTTTTATTTCTTGACATTTTGGCTTTCTTTTTCTCTATGGCACAGGAAACTAAATTTATAAATGTTTTGGTGTATAGTTTTAAACATAGCCAAGCGATTGGATTTAGTTGGTATACTCTTGAGGTCTTAGGATTGATTCCTTCGACTGGTAAGTGTATTTTAAATTTGTTCTTGAACAGATCAGGTGAGACTAGAAATAGATAGTGGAAGCAAGTAATTGGCGTGTGGATTCGCAATTTAAAAATAATAATGAATGCAATTGGGGGTTCCAGATTTAATTGCGGATCAAAGTTGTTTTTCTTTCTTTTGCCTAAATCGTGATAAAGAAGAGAATTCTAAAAGAATCGAGAGTATCGTGATAATGATGTGTTAAAATAAATAATAAACAGAGTTAAAGAATTAGAAATAAGAAAATAAAAAAAATTAATTTTTATTGATCAATAACAATATTTACAATATTTTTTCAAAATTTATGTTTATAAACATAAATAATATAAAACTTTACTTTTGAAGCACATTAAAATTTTAATGTATATCAACATAATTTTAATTTTGATGAATATTTTTAACAAAATAGTTTTAATCAATTCTTTGAAACATGAAGTTTTTTTTTTTTTTAGGTTGGTATTTATTTTTTTAAACTAACATTAGTGCTATTAATATTTTGGTTATTTGGCTATTTTAGGCAATTGAGACTAATTCAAAAAATTAAAGTGAAATCATGAATTTAATTTTAACTTTTTTGTTAATCTAGTTATTATTTCTTGAGTTAAATTTGACTCGAATTTTTTAAAAATAGTTAAATTTAATCATTAATCTTTTAAAATAGTTGAATTAATTTTTTTAATGAAAATATTTACTAAAATGTTAATTTATATTATTTTGTTGATGTATCATTAAAAAATGAATGTTTTAATCACATTTTTTGTCAAATAAAAGCGATTTGAGTTTTTTTTTTATAAGATTAATGATTAAATTTAATTAAAAAAAGAATAAATGTCAAATTGATAAAAAAAATAAACGATTGAGAGCTAAATTTACCATTATGCCAAAAATAATCCACATAACCTTATATTTACATATTTGGATATTTCTTATCTTTAAATGCAAGAATAAACAATAACATTTGATGACATTATCAACAATATTTAAAATTGAGCAACAATTTAAGAAATATTAACAATTTCCATTTATAAAAGCTAATGTGACAAAAATAAATAAATGCAGTTGTGAAAAATATAGCCATTTGTAAATGCACAATTCGTTGAATTTTAAAAATTGAAAAAAAGTAAAAAGAAAATTAGAAAGCATAATATTTATAAATATTCAAGAAATTAATAATAATAATAATAATAATATGTTCCAAAATTTTGGGAAAACCTAAAAATTTTTTTAAAACATTATAAAAAATTCAAAGTTCCAAAAGATCAGTAAATATTTTTTTTTTAATTTTTCAAAATTTGAGAAATATTTATAATTTTTGAATTTTTATATTTTTAAATATTTATGATGGACACGTACAGATTTTTTTCACAATTTGATGGTGACTAAATTTATAGTTGAAACTGATAGTAATGCTGCAAATTTAAGTAGTGCAGCTGAGGACAGCTACCCAACCAATCCCGTAGACTTGGCAATGAGCAGACTCCAAGTCGTCTTTGTTATTATAGGACTTGGGAATGAGTTGTTGATTCGACTCTGACATCTTTGTGTTGGGGCGGTAGCACTTTTGATGATTGATTTTAACTTTCGAGGGGGTATGGAATTTGGATGATTGAGTTTTTAGTTGTTGTTGCGAGGCCTTCGTTTTTAATGATATTTTGCAATTTGACAACGAGGGATTTCCTTCTTTATTTGAGTTAATATGGATTTCCTTCCTTTATTTGGTGGCTACTTTTGTACAGAAAGAAAAATAAAGATCATCTTGCACCACCGATTTCCAATGGAGCCTGTTTTTCATGCTGTCAGGCCCCATAGAGAAGCTAGTTGACCCATCATAGCCAATGCCACTGTTATACGAGTCATCAAGTAAGTGTACAGTCTCTTCCTCCTGTAAGTCGTGTGTTCCCCATGGATGTGTTCTCCATTGCTCGCATTCCTTCTAATTCAGATGCAACTTCCTTCATAGTTGGCCTTTCCACCCTTCAGTCTCACACATCTCCTGGCTAAATTTGCCACTTCCTTCAGCTGCTCAATGTTCTTATCCAACACTCGTCTATCAACAATATCTAGCAAGCGTTCCTCTTTCATAACAGAAACAAAGTACGAAGACAAATTTCTCTCATGTTCCAGTCTTTCGAAACAGATCACTTCCAAACCTGATAGTAGTTCCATGAGAACAATCCCAAAGCTATAAACATCACTCTTTTCAGTCAATTGACTTGAGTGAAAGTATTCAGGATCCAAATAGCCCAGAGTTCCCTGCACAAGCGTTGTTATCTGTGCTTTATTTGAAGGGACCAATCTTGAAGCACCGAAATCAGATACTTTAGCATTGTAGTTCTCATCTAAAAGTATGTTGGTCAACTTGACATCACGATGAATAATCGGCGGAGATGCAGCAGAGTGCAAATAGGAAAGGGCTTCTGCCGCTTCCGTGGCCATTCTCAAACGAGCTTCCCATGACATGACAGATGCATGATCGGCATTGTGCAAATAATCAAAGAGGGTTCCATTCCTGACATATTCATAGACTAGCAAAGGGACTGGTGTCTCCAAACAACATCCCAAGAGTTTCACCACATTTCTGTGGTTGATCTGGGATAACACAATAACTTCATTAACAAATTGTTGAACTTGGGTTTGATCTCCGATGATGGACTTTTTAATGGCAACACTGCGACCATCAGGCAATATTCCTTTGTAAACAGTACCCTGACCTCCTCTTCCAAGGATTCTACTCTCATGGTAGTTGTTCGTTGCTTTCTTGAGTTCTTCGACCGTAAAGATTTTAGCTGTTACGCCGCACTCTTCATGTTTTGAAAGTTGTTCCAGCAACAAAATCCCACCATTTTGCTGGAAATTTTGCTGTTTCCGTTTGCTGAGCTTTCTCTGCTTGAGCCCCAAATACACCCATGAGGCGCATAAGAGCGAAGATAAAAGGCTGATGCCTATACCTATAATTGAGAGACAATACATTTGTTGAGAAATACTAGTTGGGTATTTCGAAAATTTAACATCGTATCATGATTGTTTTTAGAATTATTGCCAACTTTATGTTTTTAATAAAATAATACTAATACAAGAAATATGGAGTTACACCGGAAAAATAGATTCAACAATTTGTGAAAGACAGCTCCTCTTGGCAGGTTTTTTTTCTAGAGGAGATATGAGTTGGAGTTGAGGAAACTTTGGAAGCTTCCTGATTACTATAGTAGTAGGAGGCAATATGGCATAGGTTAACTTGATCTAAGCTTATGGCAGAGAAAAAATTTCAAAACATTATAACCTTATTAGTGCGCGCTAGTTCAATTGAAACTTTGATTAGTTTCTATAAGTTTGATATTTTTAATATTGTTGCACAAAAGCTTGTTGTTCTAACGAGTATTTACGAAATAAAAAAGAAATTAACATTATATTTTAGCTTATATATACCAACCTAATGAAACAAGGAGAATGGGAAAACTCCGACGATGTGGCTTACTGCATCCTGTACCATTTTTCCAGCCATCGCCTTCAAATCCTTCAGGGGCATGAACAATTGTAGCTCCCGGTGTATTATGACATGTTCCAGTTTCATCGCAAGGCTTTAGTGTCTCGCATTCATCAATATCTACAAGTTCAAACATTTTAAACCAGAAAAGAAATTGTTATTGGGAACAAAAATTAAAGTATAGTTAGCTAAATTGATAAAATTGAATCTACATAAGAAAAGTTGATGATATCTTTACCTTGGCAGCCATGGGAGAGATAAGGGTTACCCTGAAAACCATCAAGACAGTTGCACCTATATCCAGGGCCATTTTCTGGATCTATGCAGTCGCTATTTTCCTTGCAAGCATAATTTTTTGATCCAGTTTCGCTTCAGTGCAAGTTTGCTTCCCAATTGTCCAATCAAGTATCACTGGGAATTCCTTGATGAAATTATCGTCATACAGATCTGAAACAGAGAAGTTATAGGCTCCATCTTCCACAACAAACCCATAGCTGCAAGGATTGAATCCCAATACAATGGAATGGTTTGTTAGAACTACCAAACGTTACATGATAACTCCTCACTCCCTTAGGGATAGCCGTCTGGCAACAACCGATGCCGGTGCAAGATCCATTTATCACATCGGCAATGTTATCACAGAACGTTAAACATCCGGTTGATATGTATGTCCCAAAGAACCCGTTTACGTAAGCAGAAGTATCACAACCAACGGCTGTGAACTTGTTTCTAGTATGAGATACGGGAAATTTTTGAAGTGATGGATCCACATATCAAAATATGAAGTCGTTGGATGAGTTGTTAATAGTCATAACCAACCTCTAAACTGATGCGCAAAATAACCCTCCAGAGAGATATTTGGACAACTTCGATATCACTTGGTGGTTAGAACGCTTTCGGCGGGGTCGAAGCTGGTGTTACATTGTGATGAAAAAATTGCTGGTGATGTTACAACCATCGCCTGTGCCAAAAGGGTATGGGATGCTGATATTCCCGCAGTTGCTTTGACACCCAGGTTTTGCTTCAGCTGCTACCACCGTTAACGTAGCTGCAAAACAGCAAGAACATTAAACATGGAGTGAAAGCCCATCTCTCTCTTTCGGCTGTATCTAGGATTAACTCTTTGGTTACTAAGTTATAGGAATTGCATGTATGAAAATTCAAAGCCATTTTAGTTGGGAAGCACCAATCATATTAAAAGGTTAGCGAAACCCATACGAAGGAGTAGAATAATGAAGTCATACTGTCAACGTTTGTCTATACAGTACCCATCTTGACCTTTTTTATTTTATTTATAATCACAAGTATCTTTCTCTATTTAAGATTTGATTTTCAAGTAAAACTCCATATATATGTATATATATTGGTTTTTAGTAATACTATTACTTTCTTTTTATAAAGTAATAATATTATTTTTTAACTATTAATTGGCGCTTAAAAGTAATTTTTTTAATTTTGTCGACAAAATTTAGTAAGAAAATAAAATCACATAGGAGTTGAATAGTGAATTTATTCATATTTTCAAAATATAATCTCAAATATTTAATATAAGGAAAGTATGGTGGTAAATTTCAAAATTCATCAATAATGTGATGATAAATTTGCACTTGAATTTATATTTGTTAAATTTATTTATAAATATTTTATATAATTAATACATATTTATTATTTAAATTTTATTTAATTGATACTTATAAATATATTTTTAAATATTAATAAATCTAAAACAATACACTAAAATAAATTGATATCAATTGTACCAATTATTTCAATAAAACTTATGTGTACACAAATACCTTCTATTGTTTACCACAAACATAGCTATCACTGACTTGTTCTACACTGCAAATTTAGGTATCGCAATTGAATTGAAACAAAAACGACCGGGCTTGGAGAGAGAAGTGGAATTGAAGTCTTCATGGTTTTAATCTCTCTTTCTTCCTTATTTAACATCCATTACAAATGTCACGAATTTAATTTCTTAAATTTCCAAGTATTAATCTACATCATAATATTCGTTCAAAAGAAAAAAAAAATCATAATAGTTTAACTGTCATAAATTTTTGAAAAAAATAATTATATGAAAATTTTATTTTTTTATATTATTCATGTTCGGGTACGTAGTTGCCCCTTCCAACAATGTCGTCTCCAAGATTCGAACCTCAATCTTTCTATTGGGAGCGCAATGTACCTTACCATTGCACCCAATCAATTGTTACTAGTTACATGAAAATTTTAAGTAGACCATAAAGGGTCAAGTTATCGGTTTAACTCAATAAATTGAATTTAGATAAAATAAATTTAGGATAGATTTGATTTGATTCAAATTAATATTTAATTATAACTAAATAATAAAAATAAAAATAAATAAAAGGCGAATCCAATGGTTGTTAGAAGATGGTGAAAATCGTATTTGAGTTCAGCAGTGAAAATAAAAATTTCCTGAACCATATTTCTACTCAACCTATGGATAATGGATAGATGTAGACACAACAGGCCTAACATGATTTTTTAGGGATATGATATTATAATTTTGAAAAATTATGAAATGATTCAATTTCAATATTAATTATGAAAGTGATTTAATTTTTACAGTAGAGTTGGGTGTTGTAACTTTTTTAGGCGACGCCACTTTTAAAATTCCCTTAAAAAATAAAATTTTGGTGTTGTCTAACAAATTAGCTGCACCGGATTGAAGCGTGTAGGGGTAAAACACTCGGGGACCTGATGATTTTTAAATTAGTTGAAAAAAGAGTGTCACATCATAATATGACAGCACCTAATTACACTTTTGATCTATTTGCATGTTAAGTTTGTCCTATTTTAAAATTAAATTTAAATAACCCTTAAAAGATATAAGAATAATAAAAATAAATTTTTTTATCTTTTTAAAAACAATAAACTTAAAAAACTATATAAAATTTTAATTTAAATTACCTAATATGCCCCTCAAAAAAAATTCTCAAATTTATTTAAATTCAAATATGCTAGTAAATGAATTGAAAATGTTTAAATTTAAATAAATTTGAGGAATTTTTTTGAAGGACATATTGAATAATTTAAATAAGAAATTTATATAGTTTTTCAAGTTTGTTGTTTTTCGAAAAAAAAAAGTGAGAAGGGTTTATTTTTATTATTCTTATATCTTTTAAAGTTTATTTAAATTTATTTTCAAAATCGGACAGACCTAACGTGCAAATATATCAAAAGTTTAATTAGATGCCGCGATACTCTCATCTCATAAGCCACTCTTTTTTCAACCAATCTAGTAATTACTTCATCAGGTCCCTGAACGTTTTATCCCTACATGCTTCAATTCGATGCAGCCAATTTATTAGGAGGCATCAAAAAATGGTTTTTTGGAGGATTTTTAAGGTGGTGCCGTTTGGAAAAGTGACGATACCCAACTCTACCGTAGAAATCAAGTCACTTTCATATTTAGTATTAAAGTTGGATCATTTTCATAATTTTTTAAATTTATAGAATCAGATTCTTAAAAAATTCCAAAGTCATTTGCTGACTTACCATTTCATATCTTATTAAACCAATCGTTGGTTCACCGAATATGATTATAACAGAAGCAGTGGATATATTCTACTTGCAGCTTATTAGATGGAGAATCGCTATAAAAAGTAAGATAACTCAAAGTTGATGAGATTAATCTCCGAGATCATTTACTTTCATTCATCCTTTGTGAGTTATATATGTATGTATAGTAATGATAATCCTGGCCCTGCTAAAATTGGAGGTGTTCTCAGGAAAAATATAGTTTGGTGCGGAGGAGCTCTTTATTTATTTTTGTTTTTCTTTCAAGTCTATTGGCCATGCTGGTTCAGTCCTTGCTGAATTGAAGCCTGTCATAATGAGAGGCAATGATCTCCAATTATGGTGCTTCTAAATGGGCTAAATCTCATATTCTTCTCGCAAAAGAATGGAGTTACTTGCTAACTACAATGAAGTCACTATAATTGTTAAACTACAAACAGAAGAGGCTCCTTCAATTTTGTTGTCAGTACATAGAGTCTAAGATAAAATTTTCTAAAGGACACGTAAATAAATATTGGTTTCAAATTTATAGGAAAACATGTTTGAAAGATTCAAACTTATTTCACCGATCATGTTGACTAGGTAGTTAGGAAAATTGAGAGATTCCAATCTTGGGCTCTTGGGTTGTATGTATTTCGGCACGTTTTGGAAGTTATTCTCGCATTCACATCCCGCCATTTTGCTGAAGGTTTTTCGATTTCTCTGCGGTGAGCTTTCTTTGCCTGAGCCCTATATAAACCCATGACAAGCACAAGAGTAAAAATGAAACAGCTACGCCTATACCTGTTATCATGACAGATCATATATATTAGTTATTACCGGAAAACATTTTTAAAACTGTTTTACTATAGTAGAGTATAAATGTACCAACCTAATGCAACTACAGCTATAGGAAAACTCTGATGGTGGGGTATGGGTACTTTAGGACTACAGCCTGTTCCATTTCTCAAGCCATCACCCTCAAACCCATCAGGGCATGAACAATTATAACTTCCAGCCACATTGTAACATGTTCCATTGCAAGGCTTCAGCGTGTCACACTCGTTAATATCTGAAAATTTTCACACATTTGGAAAAAGAAAAAGAAATATTACGTTAGGCACAAAGTATAATATATTGGCGTGAATTTAACTGACCATACATATATATAACATAAATTCATCAACCTTGAATCTGTAATGGAGAACATGATAACTTTACCTTGGCAGCCTTGGGAGAGATAAGGGTTACCCTGAAAACCATCAAGACACTTGCACAAATATCCAGGACCATTTTCCGGATCTATGCAGTCGCTGTTTTCCATGCAAGCATAATTTTCTTGATCCATTTTAGCTTCTGCGCAGGTTTGATCTCCGACTGTCCAATCAAGTATCATTGGGAATTCTTTGTCGCTGAAATTATCGTCGTAAAGATCTGAAATAGAGAAGTTATAGGCTCCATCTTCCACGACAAATCCATAGCTGCAAGGATTGAAGCTCAACACATTGGAATGGTTGTTAGAACTCTTAAACGTTACATGATAACTCCTCACTCCTTTAGGGATAGCCGTCTGGCAACAGCCGATGCCGGAGCAGGATCCATTTATCACATTGGTAATATCATTACAAAACGTTAAACATCCGGTTGAATACGTATCTCCCGAATAACTCTTTACGTAAGCATAAGTATCACAACCAATGGCTGTGAACTTATTTCTGGTATGAGATATGCGGAATTTTGAAAGTTGCAACCACATATCCAAATATGAAGTACGCCCGACTTCGTTGTAACAGTCATAACCTATGGATTCACTTATGCGCAAATAACCATCCAGAGAGATGTCGAGAATCTCAATACTACTGGTGGTTAAGAATGCTTTTGGAGGATTGAAGGTGGTGTTACAAGTAATGAAAAAGTTGCTGCTAATATTGCAACCATCGCCTGTACCGAAAGGATAAGGAATGCTGATATTCCCGCAGCTGCTTTCACAACCTGCTTGTGCTTGAGCTGCCACTGAAGTTGTTGTAAGTGTCAACGTAACTGCAACCAGAGCAAGCTTCTTAAATATAAAACTCAAACCCATGACCTTTGCTTCTTTTCTTTTTTCTCTCGGCTATTACTAGAATAAGATATTGAGGAAGATGTAAATATTGGTTACAATTTTATAGGAAAGCTTGTTTGAAGATTCAAAGCCGTGTCAATTGGAAGCACCAAATCACATAAATGAGTTAGGATAGCGAAACCCTGACGAAGCTGTCGTCCACCAACGCCTCGAGTACTCATCTTCACTATAGTGTGTAGACGACTCTTTCCTTTCTCTTTAATACTCTTGGTTGATTATTATTCATCAAAGAATAATACAGTGAGACAATGAACATCCTTGACCATCAGGTCAACACACAAGATCTTACTTTATTTTATTTAACTTGTAGTATATGTATTTTTTTTTTATATTTTCAGGAGACGAAGCATATATAATACAATGAACTTTATGATTTTTCAATTTATAATATATATTAAAACATTTTTTATGGTATTGAGAACTCATCTTAAATACAGTAGAGTTACATTCACTTGCATATTTAAAATATCGCAACTTTAAGTATATCCAATCATAACTACTTTTAAATAAATTTGTCATATTTCTATGGTCATATATTTCTCTTAAATTAATCTATAATTCAAGTAGATTTTTCACAATCAAAATTCAATTTTTCCCTAACATTTTTCAAAATAAAGTTAAGTATCTAAGTATCACACATTATATAATTCAATAACTAAATATTTTTCTTTGAGACTGACTAGAGTATAATACATTAATTATCACTTAATTTCTTCGGATAACAATGTATTAACTTTTCTAGAGCCTTAAATTAATTTTGTTTCATTAAAAAAAATATGTTTTACCCCTAAAAGTAGTATGCATTGTTATATTGTATGGGAGACATATGCTTCCTTCCTTTTAAGGAATATTAATATAGTGATAAAATATCCAGGTGTACGATGAGTATATTTCATTCGTTGAGAACACAAGTTATTTCTCCTCTATTTCTAATTGTAAACCTCTTATCATTTTCATAATCATGCTCTTTAAATTTATTATGTATGCATTCACTTTAGGGAGCTAGATTCAATATAGTGGGCTTTTATTTAAAGAATCTCTATACCACAAATAATTGTGTTTGAATTAAAAATAATAAAAATCAACGTAATATCAAAGTCATTAAGAGCCCTAACTTTTAAAGATATAGAATAATGTAGAATTAAAAACTTTAGAGATCATATGTAATTATCCAGATAAATAAATGAAGTTTAATCAATAAAATCTTAGCATTAATATATTAGCTCTTCTTAAATTTTCAATTAATTTTGTACCATCAAATATTGTAATAATATTTGTGTTTCAATATCAATTTTGTACTACCAAATATTATAATAGTATTGATTTGTTTTACTATCAAATAGTATAAATACTTTCTGTCTTATAGATAATATTCATTCATTGTTACATTGTTAAAAGGCACACACACACATATATATTCTTTAAAGAATTTTAATATAGTTGAACAAAATATTTGGACGTACAAAATGTATGTGGCCAAAGATCTTTCATATCACATTAATAAGATAAATTATTTTTATCCTTTAAAGAGTTATATTGAGAATTCTTATTTATTATCATGTTTCCACTTCTAGTGGTTATTATTATACTTCTTATCACATTCATGATTATATCCATAAATTTTCTTTCAAGCTTGCATTCACTTCGAGAATGCAACAAATCTAGTAGGATGGATTTCTAATGTCCCAATAGATTTTTTATTTTAAAAGAATCAATATCACAAAAACTTATGTTTGAGTCAACAATCAATAAATATATGTTTTTTTAACAATTTCATTATAGGTTCTGATCATATTCTTTTTTGACACAATACTTAGAACTAGCCAGTCTCCAACCCATAAATAGGAAGATAATACGTTTTCATGCACTCGAACCCACATCTTTCTACATTGACAATAATATTCATGTCAATTAAACTCAATCGGTATATATATATATATATATATATATATATATATATATATAAACAAAGAGCTTTTTGATAAGAAAAGAATATGTGCTAAAATATAAAGAAACATGATATTAATATATATACATATGTCAAAACCCAAGTTGTTAAAATATTAAAAAAAATTTACAACACGACTTTTTTGAATTATACGATATTAGACAATTATTTGAAAATAATATATTAAGAAGGTTATTAGTAAACATTATGAAACCATCCATATAAATCAATAATGCAATCAAGTTTAAAACAAATAAAAAGCATCAAAGTTCCTTAACAATCTAAAATTTGCTCGATAAAACCTAAATCAAAAACCAAAATCAGGGATTAAATCTTTCATCATTTTTTAAAAGATATAAACAAAAAAAATTAATAAAATAATTCATAATTAATCATAGATAAAGAAAAATTTCAATACGAAACTTTCTCTCTATTTTTTTTTACAATTTTGGCTTTCTTTTTTTTTATGCGGCGGGAAACTAAATATTTAAATATTTTGGTATATAGTTGTTGGAGCCCAATTTTAATCGGGCTTGGACTTTTGAGTTAAATTGATTTTAAATTTATTTAAATTTAGATTTATTTTAAATTTAAATATTTAAATTTAATTTGAATTTAAATTTAAATAAAAATTAAAATATTAAATTTAACATTAAAATTTAAAAGTCCAAATACATGGCCCAATTGGCCCAATTCCCTTGACCCATTTACACCCATTTTTGACCCACTTTTTTGGCCCACGGCCCAATTACAAAGGCCCAATTAAGGGCCCAATTACAATAGTCTAAATCAGAAAATCTGATTTACCCACGTGGCTACTGACCATCTGCTCCACCGGCTCCATCAGCTCCACCATACCCTGCCTCCAACTGCCTGGAAGAACCTGCAACAAGCAAAGAGATTAGGCAGGCATTTAAGAGCAAACAACAAAATATCATAATGTTGTAAACTGGCTATAAAGCCAGGATCAAAATACTTGAAAAAAAAGGAGGGGAGAATATCAAAAAACCTGGTATTCGAATACAACACAGAAAATCAATAAAAAAGATTTGTTTTAACTCTTTAGAAGTTAACAATCAAATTGACAAATATTGGCAAAGAAGAAGCAACCAGTGTATAAGCAGTGAACCTTCGCAAACCAGAATACAAAGAAGAAGTCACTAATAACCAAACTAGAATCGATTGCCAGGTATAACTTTCATATTCATGCATGATTTTCATTTGTTTAACAGTCAAATGAATTGCATTCACTTTCAATGTATGTATTAATGTGCATTTAATGTCATAATATCATTCATTGCCTTTACGTTTTCAAAATGCATTCCATAAAGTGCATTAATAGTAGCTAAAATATTAATAACTATTAATATAATAAATTAATAATAATAACAATAATTAGTAATAATAATGCTAGTAATAAAGTTTAACAGTAATTAACATTTAATAACATTTATATTAGTTTTAAATAAAAAAAAAAAAGAGAAGACGAAGAGACAGAGGCTCCCTGACTACCGCCGGGGTCGGAGCCCATCATCGCCACCGGTCTGATGATTCTCGAACGCCGTTCTTCATGGGCTAAAAAAAACAACAAGCAATAATACTAAGTTACTCAAAATAAAAAAAAACTGAAAAGGAAAGAAATCCAGATCTGGGTTTCGTAATGAAAGTTTCAAAACTTTTAAAAGGAAATAAAGAAGGAATAAAAAAGGAAGCTTTCGGATACCTGGACAATGGCGCGTGGGCGCGTGAAGACCGCGCGTGGCTACAGATGCGCTTCAGTGGTGGTGATCGTTCGGCGCGTGGAGGCCCGATGATAGCGTACGGGATCGGAGATGGATGGGCGTGACCGGGGGTACCGTCGACGCGCGCTCACGCGCGGGCTCGACGGTCACCGGAGTCGGTCGAGGCTGGGCTTGAGCTGGCGGACGAGGGAGAGTTGAGAGAATTTGGGGGGAGGGAAGGTTGAATTTTTAAAGAAATGAAAGAAAAATAAATTTTAAAACAAGGAAATTATATTTATACCAACCCATGACCCGACCCGAATTCGGCCGACCCGCCTCAGGATCCGCGTGTTTTTAGAAAATGGTTTATTTATGCAATTGGTCCTTCCGTATTTTTTTATTTGCTTCAATTTAGTCCTTTCTGCACTTTTTAATTATTTGCAATTTTGCCATGTAATTTTAATTGATTTTCAATTTAGTCCATTGACTGTTTGACTGTACCATGGGCTGCCACGTGTCTCTTTTTGGATTATTTATACATTTAGTCCTTTTTATCTTTTATTTGTTTTAATTTAATCCCAAATCAATTTTATTTTAATTACGAAATTGGCCCAATAATTTTTCAAAGTTTATAAACTAGTCCTTTGACTTTTTGACTACACTAGAGCTTGCCACGTGTCATCTTTTTGGATTATTTCTATATTTAGTCCTTTTTATTTTTAATTTGTTTTAATTTAATCCTTAAATCAACTTTTATTTAAATACAAAATTGGTCCTAAAATTTTTCAAGGTTTTCAAATTGGTCCCTTGACTGCTAGATGCCTGTGGGGCTGCCACGTGTCACCTATTCTTTGGTATTATTGCTTATAGGTCCCCAAACAATCCAAAAATTATATTTTGACCCTAAAACTTTTCCAAAATTATATTTTAACCCCAAAACTTTTCCAAAATTATATTTTGACCCTAAAACTTTTCCAAAATTACGTCTTAACCTCAAAACTTTTCCAAAATTATATTTTGACCCCAAAACTTTTCCAAAATTACATTTTGACCCCAAAACATTTCCAAAATTACATTTTGACCCCAAAACTTTTTCGAAATTACATTTTGACCCCAAAACTTCCAAAAATTACCATTTTACCCCCGAAGCTTCTAAAAATCCATTTTTAAACCTCGATTTCACCGAAAATTACCATTTTACCCTCGAAGCTTCTAAATACCGTTTTTAACCCCGATTTCATCAAAAATTACCATTTACCCCGAAACTTCTAAAATTCCGTTTTAACCCCGATTTCACCGAAAATTGCCATTTTACCCCCGAATCTTTTAAAATTCCATTTTAAACCCCGATTACACCAAAATTACCATTTTGCCCCCGGGTATCCATAAGTCCCGTTTTCACCCTGATTTCATCATTTATCAATATTTGCATTCGTTTGCACCTACATTTTATATGTTCACACATTATTTATCTACTTATACTTCGCATCTAATTTTTATTATCAATTGCTACTCATGTATTTTAAAAATATACACTTTCATTTTTAAATTACTTCAAAAATCGAGGCAATGTTCGGTTCAAGCGCAACTTCGAAAAATCACGCCCTAACGTGTCGGGTGCGATTTATTCGTATAATTCGTGCGAACCAAATATCCTTTTCAAGTTTTTTTACGCTCGTTCACTTCGAGGCTCCGAGAATGTCGTATCCTAACGTGCTGGTCACGACTTCAAATCTTCGCGAAAATCGAAGTAAACGAGTATTCCTTTTAATTCTTCAAATCATGTGTTCGAGGATCGCATTTTAACCTTCATACGAAATTTTCAAGTTCTCAAAATATATGTATACAAAGGACTTTCATGACGAAAACAAGGCAATATTGTTTCGTGTGAAAACTTCGAAAATCGTGCCCTAACGTACGGGGTATGATTTTCGTAATTCGTATGAAATAAATATCCTTTTCAAAGTTTTAACACACCCCTATCCATATCCAAATTTTTAAGTAAACGAGACGATATTCCTTCGCGTGGAAACCTCGAAAAATCATGCCTTAATGCGATAGGTATGATTTTCGTACAAACCACGCAATCGAATACATTCTTCAAAATTCCCTAAACGTCCTTTAATTTCGATACTCCGAGAACGTAGTGTCCTAAGGTGTTGGACACGCCTTCTAGTTCTCATAAAAGGAACGAAATACGGGGATGAGTTCTTCTTAAAAAGGTCTCCTTTAAAATTACACAGAGCCTTTCAAAATGAATACCGCATTTTAACCTTTACTCGAGCTTTCATTGTTGTCATGAAATAAGACCCGAAAATGATCATATGGTACCAATTCTGGGCGTACGAGGGTGCTAATCCTTCCTCGTGCGTAACCGACTCCCGAACCTATTTTTTTGGATTTCGTGGACCGACGTTTTAACGTTTTTTTAAAAGCTTTGGGGTGATCGAATCACACCCAAATAAAAGATTGGTGGCGACTCCCTTTTTATTCCTTATTTTCCAAATTCTAAAATAAATTTTTTCGAAACTTTCGCTTTCGAAGTGGTTTCGATAATAGTTTTGAACCGTATAATTTTAGGGTTTAGGTAACTTTCTTTTAAAAGGGTTTTTGCACTTTAACGATTCATATATTCAAGAATAAGGGCACAATCAGCTGTATATAATTGTATCTCTTTTTGACATGTGACAAAGTGTAGATTGCAAATTAAGGTATTAGGCGTATTTAATAAGCTTCTTATGTGATCTCTCATCTCATAGAATTAGGTTTAAGAACAGTCACTTTGTAACCTTTTTTCGAACCAAGTGAGAGATAAATTGTTATGATACTCACTATTATTGAACCATAATTCGATTGAGTCTAGGTTGGGTTCTACATGGTTCGGACTTGAAGTTCGCGTTACAGTATGAGTTCACGTGTAAGGTACTCGCGTCCTTTTATGAAACCGTACGATGTGGGTTCGCATATCATCACATAGGTGAACCCACATCGTATAAACACGAGTTAAACCTAGAGTAGAGTATGTATCGACAGGCATGGAACCTACTTACGATATCACATCTATGAATAGTAATCATATCAAATAAATACACAGCTTTACTCATATAAAAGACACACAGAAACACTCAATAAACTTAATTTTAGATAAATCTTTTGTGTAATTATAAAACATATTACATTTCAAATGAAAAAAAAAATCAAATATGGAAATGAATTTATTCAAAAAAAAAAAAACCATGAATCTCATAAAATTTAATATCATGAATAATAAATCAAGATATCACTTGAATTCTACACTGGAATCCAAACATGGAAATGTCGTACGTTTATAAATTTCTTTTCCCAAATTAAAGAACTTGTTTTATTTATGCTGTAAATTGAAGTAGTGCAATTGAGGACAGCTAGCCAACCAACCCCGTAGACTTGGCAATGAGCAGACTCCAAGTCTTTTAGCGTAACCCATACGAAGGAGCAGATTAATGAAGTATGTCTCTATAGTACCCATCTTTATTAAGATGCTGACCTTTTTTCTTTTCTCTCCTTTTTATAATCACAACTATCTTTCTCAAAACAAAAGCAAAACTCCACATATATATTGATTTTTCACAATACTTTTACTTTCTTTTCAGAAAGTAATATTATTATTATTTAACGTTTTAAAGTAATTTTCTAATTTCGTCATTGATAAAATTTAGTAAAATTAAATCGCATTAGAGTTGAATAGTAAATTTAATCATATTTTCAAAATATAATGTCAAATATCAATGAAAGTAAAGTATATATAATGACAAATTTCAATATTCATCTATAGCGTGATGATAAACTTATACTTTAACCCTTTTAACTTTCTTAAATTGTAGATTTTTATTTGTTAAATTTAGTTATAAATATTCTATATAATTAATGAATATTTATTATTTAATCTTATTTATAAATAATTTTTAAAATATTAATAAATCTAAAACGATACACTCAATAAATTGATACCAAATACCAATAAAACTGATTTGTCCACAAATACAATATAGAGTATATTCTATTGTTTACCACAAAAATAGCTATCAATGACTTGTTCTGCACTGCAAATTTAAGTAAGGCAATTGAATAAACCCATGACAAGCACAAGAGTGAAAACAAAGCACCTACGCCTATACCTGTTATCATGACAGAATATATATTAGTTACATTATTTTACTATAGTAGCGTTTATATGTACCAACCTAATGTAACTACAGCAACAGAAAAGCTCTGATGGTGGGGCATCACTACTTTAGGACTACAGCCTGTTCCATTTCTCAAGCCATCTCCTTCAAACCCATCGGGGCATGAACAATTATAACATCCAGTTCCATTGCAAGGCTTCAACGTATCGCACTCGTTAATATCTGAAAATTTTCACACGTTTGGTAAAACTGAAGTATTAAATTAGGCACAAGGTACAATATATTGGCTCGAATTTAACTGACCATGTATATATATATAACATAAATTCATCAAACTTGAATTCGGAATGGAGAAGATGGTAACTTTACCTTGGCAGCCTTGCGAGAGATAAGGGTTACCCTGGAAACCATCAAGACACTTGCACAAATATCCAGGACCATTTTCCGGATCTATGCAGTCGCTATTTTCCATGCAAGCATAATTTTCTTGATCCATTTTAGCTGCTGCGCAGGTTTGATTACCGATTGTCCAATCAAGTATCATTGGGAATTCTTTGTCCCTGAAATTATTTGACTAGAGTTGCAAAATTTCTACAGAACCATCTGCTGAGAAGTTTCAGCTTAGACTTCAACAAAATTAATATTTGATATATACTACATTTCAACACAATTTTGGTTCACTGTGTATTTTAAAATTTCCATTTAAAAAAATGGGTAAACTGATACTTACTTCAAAGTTTGGTTTTTTTTTTTTTTTTTGTATTTATAAGATATAATAATAAATTTAATCAATAATTTTTATATATTTATTTATTTTAGTTTTTACTCTTTCTATTTGAAGCAAATTAATCTTTAATTTTTCACTCTTCAAAATTTAAAATATTTTTAAAAATTCAGAAAATTGTAAATAAAAAATTATAATTCCAAAAATGATGAAGAAGACTCTTCAAAATTTTAAAAAATTAAAACTCAAAAATTTTTAAACTGTTTTTTAAATTCAATAAAAATTCTAGAAAAGTGTCAATGTAACTGCAACGAGAGCAAGCTCTTTAAGCATACAACGAAAGCCCACGACCTTTTGTTTTTACCTCTCTCCGCTTTGTATAACTTATTGGGTAACTTCTAAATTTTGGTTACTAATTTATAGGAATAGCTGGTATAAAAGGATTCAGAGGCATTTTAAGTGGGAAGCATCGATCCTGTTTACATATTAGCTTGAGCAGTAGAATATTAAAGTGAGCACATGATTCATTATTGCCGAGTTGACTCGTTACCTTCCCTTGAAAAACTTTCTTCATTATTTTTCCCAAATTTACCATCTAATGGATGAACAGTACATAAATAATTGATTTTAGATTCAAAGCCATCTTAAGTGGGAAGTACTGATGCTTTATACAAGTTAGCATAAGCCAGAGAAGCTGTAGAATATTAGCAGATGACATGATTCATAATTTCCGTGTTTGACTATAATTCCCCTTCCCTTTCAAAAACGTCATTTACTATATAAGCATAGGAAATAAAAGTTCAATTCCTTTTTTCCGATTATTGACTACTATACTATTCACCCAGCTCCATTACCTCTTTTCAATTACTGCAGTTCAGGAAAGCTACTCAACCACCCACATTAAATGATTGCTTCACTCCACTCCAACTCTTCCTGGTTTCAGTCTTTCTTTATTTATTGGGTAAACTATAGAGGAAGTGGTTAATTTTTTCTCATAAAACTACTGAATATTTTAAATTCATCACCTAATTAACTAGGTTTTATTTTTCCTTCGCATTAAGGGTTGTGTTATTCGTCCAAACCAAAGACCCATTTGAAATTTGAAAGGATTTAGAGTAAAAATATTATATTCAAAAAATGAGTTTAGATAAAAAAATTAAACTACTTTAAAGTATAGGTCGGACTTGGGTTTAAACATTCAAAGCTTGAGCCTTGTCTGATCCAACTTGTTTTTTTAAAGTTAATTTGTAATATTTTATATTATATTATTTTTATATATTATGAAATTTTAACACATAAAAAATAAAATTATAGTTGCATATAATATTGTTATATTATAAATATTAAAAATATTAAGATGATTACTTATAAAATTAGTAAATATTAAATTAAAAATAATAGAAATATAATTTTCATATTGAGACCTAAACTTGATAATTATTCTCAGATTGAAGTCTAAAATTTAAGATTTTTTACGAAATATCATGGACCAACTTAAAACAATAATAATAAAAAAATCCCAATTCAAAAATGAGGTGAAACAGTTGTCAGACTAACTTGCACCAAAAAAAATTAACCCTATGAGTAGTTGTAATTTCAAATCCTAAAATTTGATCTAACCCGTTTTTATTCTCATTCTTTTGGAATGAGTAATTGCCGGGCACCCAAGTCAACAAAAGCTACAAAACCCTCAAAGGCTTCAATTTTACTCCTCCTTCAAACCCTCCAAAACCCTCTTCGCTTCCTTCTTATCTTGCAATGGTAAAACTAAAGCAAAGCGGAGAATGGGGGACTGTAGTGGGATTGTTTGTAAATCCATAGTTCGAAGCAATAATTTTCTAAAACATAATTTTATTTAGTTTTAGAAGAGATTATGTATTAATAGTTAAAATTAAGTATCGTTATTGCCAAGAATAGAGTATAAACTTGTAGAATAAGAAATAACTCTTGTAGCCAAACTGTATGGAACATAAGTGGATGAACATTTGATTTTGGTGTCGATGTAATGCCACAATTCATGTAACATCCTGTAGAGGATGAAGCAAAATCGTCATTCTCAGTCGATTTGGTCACAACAAACTCAGCTTGTTTTGGCTAAGTGGCAATGCAATCAGCTTGTGAAGTTCTAATTCTCTCGAGTTCCATGGCCACTTCTTTCATTTTTGGTCTGAGCCTCCCATCTAATTTCAAACAACTTTTCGCAAGTTGAGCAACTACAACCAGTTCATCTCTTTCACCGTCCTTCAAAATTTCAACGTCAACAATTTCCAGCAAACGATTTTCTTCCATTGCCGACATAAAATAGGAGACTAAGCCACTATTTTCTTGTGATCCAAATGTTGAGATTGCCTTTTGTGCTGTTAAGAGCTCGACAAGAACCACTCCAAAACTGTAAACATCACTTTTTTCTGTGAATTGACTTGACTGGAAGCATTCAGGATCTAAGTACCCAAAAGTCCCTTGCACTTGAGTAGTCAAGTGAGTTTGATCAATACCTACCGATCTAGATGTTCCAAAATCTGATACTTTTACTCGAAACTTTTCATCTAGTAGTATGTTGCTAGACTTGATGTCTCGATGATAAATGGGGACTGATGCAGATGAATGTAAGTATGAAATCGCACTTGCAACTTCCGCTGCAATGCATAATCGCATATCCCAGGATCTTGGGTACTCTTCATTTCGGTCATGGATGAAATGGGAAAGGGTCCCATTGGAGATGAATTCATAGACAAGGAGGGGCACTTCAGTCTCCAAGCAACAACCTAATAGTTTGACAACATTTCTATGATCAATTTGAGAAAGAATAACTATCTCATTGATAAATTGTTCAAGATACCCTTCGTTTACAGTCTTGGACTTCTTTATTGCAACTATTCTTCCATCCTGCAACATTTCTTTGTAAACTACGCCTTGGCCTCCACCACCTAGGATTCTACTCTCATTATATTGGCCTCCACCATTTCTTTCAAAGAATTTTTCTTTAAGTTTAAGGTTCCTTCTTCGCTCTAATTTCTTATAAAACCACCAAACCCCAGCAAATAGAAACAAGAGCCCTATACTTAAGCAAATACCTGCATGAGATCAAGATGAATAATGTCACTCTTTTGATTAACTCCCAACATCATTAAGTGACGCCACCTGATTCCCAAAGGAATAATGCCATACAATTTTCTTTTAAAGAAAAAAAAGGTTTATTAAATATAAATATATATTTATATAAGAAAATAACTAGAATTTAATTAAATTTACCAACCTAGTATAACAACTTGAATGGGTGAACGTGGTCCGACGAGTTTACGACGGCAGCCTGTGCCATTTTTCCGGCCGTCACCTTCAAACTTCTCTGGGCATGAACAATTATAACTTCCAAGTACATTATGACATGCGGCAGTTTCATCGCAAGGCTTCAGTGTCATGCATTCATCGATATCTACAAATTTTCAAGCATTTCAAAGAAAGAAAAAAAGGTAAATATTTGACACAATCAAAAGCACGGTTAGCTAAATTAATCGAAATGAACCTGTAATGGAGGAGAAGTTGATATCTTTACCTTGGCAACCGTTGGAAAGATAAGGGTTACCCTCAAAACCATCAACACACTTGCACAAATATCCAGGGCCATTTTCTGGATCTATACAAGTACTATTTTCTTTTTGGATCCATTTTAGCTTCTGTGCAATTTTGGTTACCAATTGTCCAAACAAGTATCGTTGGGAATTTCATTTTGCTGAAATTATCGTCGTAAATATCTGAAACAGAGAAGGTATAGGCTCCATCTTCCACAACAAATCCATAACTGCAGTGATTGAAGCTTGATACATTGGAATCTGCTCGACGCTTTTCAAAATTTAAGTTATAACCCTTCGCTGCTTTGGGGATAGCCAGCTGACAGCAGCCGATACCAGAGCAAGATCCATTTATCACATCGGCCACATCATTACAAGATGTTACACATCCGGTGGAGTACTGGTGTTGCATGGAAAGCAGAGCGTACGTGTCACAACCGATGGCAGTGAGCTTGTTTCTGGTATGAGATATGTGGAAGTCAGAATTCCAAATCCATGTCTCATAATATGAACTGCGTCCTAATGAATTATAGCAGTCATAAGCTACCGATTGCTGGATGCGCAAATAACCATCCAAAGAGATGTGGAGAACTTCAGTATCATCGATACCTTGAGTGTCAAGGGTGGTCAAGAATGCTTTTGGGGGGTTGGAAGTAGTGTTGCAATATGAAAAAGTTGCTGCTGATGTTGCAATCATTGCCTGTTCCAAAAGGGCATGGGATGTTGATATTCCCGCAGTTTCTTTGACACCCTGCTTTTGCTTGAGCTACTGCTGAAGTTGCTGTAATTGTTAACTTAAATGCAAAAAGAGCAAAAACTTTAAACAAACTGTGCAAACCCATTACCTTCGCCTTTCTTCTCGGTTATTGCTAGAATAAACAATATTGGAGAATATCTAAATATTGGTTTCAGATTTGTAGGATGGCTTGTTTGAAGAATCAAAGCTGTTTTGATTGGGAAGCACCAATCATGTTTACAAGTTAGGTCAGCGTAGACTCTTTCCCTGACAATTTTTGTTTCAGCGTAGACTCTTTCCTTTTGTTGATCATTCGTAAAAGGAGAAACACCCAAACAGCTAGGCAAGGACGTTGAAAATTTCTCTGGCGTTTACACCTTTCATATACTAATTCAACACCCAAACAGTTGATTAGAGTTGAGTGGGGATGAGTTGCAATATTTCCAGGGAATCATCTCCCAAGAAGTTTCAGCATAACCTCCAATTCTTGTACATATCATACTTTTGAAATTTATTCCCTAAATTTTAATTTATTTACTTGATTTGCAAATAATGATCAAATTCTTAACATGCTTGATTCAGGGCAAAGCCAGAGCATGCAAGAGCTTTGACCATCTTGGTTAAATTCAACAGTTGTATTTTAGCTTCTTTTATACTAAAAATTTCACTCGCAACAAATTAAATTTGAATTCTCCAAATATATTGTTTACACCTTAAACGAGCCTTTTAAATGATCTCACTTTTCAAGTTGCACTTTTTTATTTATTTCAAGAAATAATTTCAACCCAACCTAACATGAATTCAATAATGCAAGTTTTTTGGTTGGAAAAGCTCTCCTCATCATAATGCTTCCATTGGATAAAAGACTATTCAACTAATATTTGAATAATGTCATCACCATTCAAAACAAAAGTATTGTTTCGATCCGTAAATAGATCGTTTTTAAACCATGCATTTTCATTCCATCCATCTTCTTTCATTCTTTCTTGCATGATATATAATATAGTATATAATTTAGACCAATCATAATCATGCATCTTAAAAGGTTAAACATACAATGAACTAACATTTGATTTTTTCTTTGTTAAGTAATTTATACATGAAACACTTATATTTTTTGCATAATATAATTAATCTATAATCATGAAATTCAATTCATGCAATAATAGTAAACCAAAAATTTCACACACCTCTTAACAAATATTTTCATATTTTAGTATGAACTCTTTTTAGCCCAACTTAATTGACAATTGCCGTGTTGACTCATTCCTCCTCCCTTTAAAATCTTTTGTTCATTATTCCTAAAATAAGAAAAAAAAAAAAAAAGGCTTAAGAGAACCTTCCCCAAATTTAAATTTACCTCTGGATAGTCGGTGCAGTTATTCCCAAAAATTCATTTCTTTTTAGGACAGCTGCATTTGATCTAAGAGCAATGGTAAATTTACTTACAATCAGTAAATCAATTATTATGTCTTATCTTTTATATATGTATTGTTAGGAAATGATTTAATAATTAGATTTAAGTGTAATTATTTATAATTATTGTAATTGGTGAATTTTATTGAATTGGGTGTAATTAGAACAAATAATATACTTTTCAATTCTTAGGGTGGATGGTGAGAATTAAAATAATTACACTCAAATCAATTTATCCTATAAGTTTTACAAATTCTTCTACATGATTTAACTTAAAAAAATATTTTTTTATGCAAGTTTTAAAAATTACTAGAAATTCTATCACACACGAATGTGGAAACCATGTATTTAGAAAATAAATTTTGTATTTAAAAATAACATATAAAAAATAATAAAATATATGATTTGAAATTAATTAATAACAACACATGAAATATGTAAAATTTTAAAATTTTAAAAAATAGATTAAACTGTAAATAAAACGAAATTTTAAACACATGGATACATCATATTAAGATTACTAAATAAATAAAATTATTTATCATGGTGTTGTCATCAACCCTAAGTTGGTGTCGTCTAATTGCCTTCATTTCTTTTTTGTGTTTAGCATTGTTTTTCAAAAATATTTTTCAAATCGAAAGCACTTTTGAAACTATAAGCAATGTTAAACAGACCACTTTTAAAATCAAAAGTGCTTTTGAATCCAAACACAAAAACATATTTTTCTAGCTTTTGTGATTGGAAAAGTGCTCTTAAAATCAAATGACATTTTAACCCTTATTTATAATTTAATGTATTTTATGTAATATTTATATTGAATATAAAATTATTTTAATATACAAATTATATATTTAAATTTGTAATGGTTGTATGTTCATATTTAAATTATAATTTATTTATTTAAATATAATTTTACAAGTAATTAATATTAATTCTTTAAAGATATTCAAAATTTATATTTCATATATCAAAATGTTAATAATAAGTTATAATAATATTTTTATATTTTTATTTAAATATCGTAATATTAATAAATTTAAATATTTTTTATCTTATTACATCACATTTAAAACAAATATTTTATTTCTCAAAAATAATTTTTAACAACAATAACATTCAAAAATTTTAAAATTACTTCTCAAAAAAGATTTTATAAAACGATACTAAATTAGCATAAAATTTCAGTCAAAATGTTTATTTGACTAGAGTTGCAAAATTTCTACGGAACCATCTGCTGAGAAGTTTCAGCTTAGACTTCAACAAAATTAATATTTGATATATACTACATTTCAACACAATTTTGGTTCACTGTGTATTTTAAAATTTCCATTTAAAAAAATGGGTAAACTGATACTTACTTCAAAGTTTGGTTTTTTTTTATTTTATTTATAAGATATAAAATAAATTTAATCAATAATTTTTATATATTTATTTATTTTAGTTTTACTCTTTCTATTTGAAGAAAATTAATCTTTAATTTTTCATTGTTCAAAAATTTAAAATATTTTAAAAAATTCAGAAAATTGTAAATAAAAAATTATAATTCCAAAAATGATGAAGAAGACTCTTCAAAATTTTAAAAATTAAAACTCAAAAATTTTTAAACTGTTTTTTAAATTCAATAAAAATTCTAGAAATTTTTTTTTTCAAGTCTTTAACGAAGCTGCCTGCTGCAGCATGCAATTCGCACTTCTTTTGAACTTTGAAAATTCTGAAAAAGAAAACATTAAAATGATATGATCTAGTTGCATTCTCACGTTACCCAAATATTAAAATTAAAAAAAAAAATAACGCATGGACTAAGCAACTCTTTGCTTACTTTGATTCTTCGATGTGTGTCTCACATTTATCGGACACATTGCAAGTACTTTAGACGAGAATTGACGAGCAACAGAAGAAGGACCAAAATAATCTTGACATCGGGATGAGGAGGCCTCCGACGTCGAGATGATGCAACTGCCTTTTGGCAATGGATGTAACGACGACGTCGTAACGAGGAGAGCTGGCATATCACGACGTCATGATGATTTTTTGATGTTATGCAACCATGATTTGTACAAATCAATAGGACTTCTTCTCCCAGTTGGACTTAGATTACTTCAAGATTATTTTAGTCGTTTTAGCCTTTAGTATTGAGCTTATTTAAAAGGCCTTTGAAACCTTAATTAAGATATGTTAATCAACAAGGGTTTTCTTTTAGGGCGACAAGATGTAGTCGCATATGAGTTTTTGTGAGAGTTTCGTGGTAACTATGGAGAGAATTTTTGTTCTCGAGTTAGGACTTTGTTTTCTAGGTTTGGGTTTGTACGTTTATTAAATTTAGATTTATTTTCCCCATCTTGCACTCTTCGTTTATTTTCTTATTAAGTGGAGTTTCCTTTTCACGTAGTTTTTCTCCTCTTCGGAAGAGTTTTTCACGTAAAATATTTGTGTTTGATCTTTTCTACTTTTCTTGTTCGTCATTTATATGGGTCGACCCTCAACAAACTGTTATCAGAGTGCCAGGTTCAACTTCCGTAGATCAACTCGTTCAATGATATAACAACGAATTTGGATATTGAGAAGTTCGATGGGATCACAAAATTCAGTTTCTGATAGTTTTGATAATTACAGAGGTAGCTAATGTGGCAGAGAATAAGAGTGATGATTCGTTATTCTCCACATATAATTCGGTTGAAGGTGGATTCGTGTTAGATGTTAAACATGTGCTTGATTTAGGGAAGAATCTCATCCCTTTTTGGTCTTTAGGACTTGAATGGTTCGCAGAATGTTTTGAGGCAATGTTGGTTGTAAAATTTATAGTCAGGTTGAAAGAGTGATATTTCTCTCTTGTTCGGGTATTACTGACCTTGTTGCATTATATAACTTTGATTTGAAGACTAGGAGTCTTTCAATCTCCAAGTTCGAGCACGGTTTAGACTTAATTGACATTCTGTAAAATTCGAGTTAGGCCTGTGACGGGGCATTGAAGAGGATGCATGATAAATACGAGTCAATGTGGAGATTTGTGAGGTGTGCCTTTCACTTATCGAACACATTACAGACACCTTAGATGAGAATCAACGAGTAACCAAAGAAGGGTCAAAACAAGCCTGATGTCAAGATGAGGAGGTCTTCGACATCAAGACGACACAATAGTTTTTTTTTTGCAATGGACACATCACGACGTCACGATGTCATGACGATTGTTGATGTTATGCAACCATAATTTATACAACTCAACAGGACTTCTTCTTCCAGTTGGACTCAGATTACTTTAAAGTTTTTTTAATCATTTCCCCCCTTAGTATTGAGACTATTTAAAAGGCTTTTGTAACCTTAACTAAGATATGTCAATTAGCAATGGCTATTTTTTTAGGGCGACAACATGTAGTCACATATAAGTTTTTGTGAGAGTTTTGTGGTAACTATGGAAAGAATTTTGTTTTCGAGTTAGGATTTTATTTTCAAGGTTTGGGTTTGTACGTTTAGTACATTTAGGTTTATTTTCTCTATCTTATACTATTTGTTTATTTTCTCAATAAGTGAAGTCTCCTTTACTTGTAATTTTTATCCTTTTCAAAAGATTTTTTTTTAGGTAAAATATTTGTGTTCGATTTTTTTACTTTTATTTATTTTATTATTTATACGAGTCGATCTCCAATATGATTCATAAGCATGCATAATAAAAAAAAACAAAAAATCTTTTCACCAACTTACTATTTATCCTTGGACCAAAATAAATAAATAAATAACCTTACAATTCACTCTTTTTAGTTTGTTTTTTTAAAACAGCTGCAATTTATTATTATCAAAAAAGAAAAAAAGACAGCTACATGGGAAATGACTAGTCAAGTCGACTCCAAGTCTTCGTCGTTTAGGTTTTTTTTTTTTTCTTCGACTCCAAGTCTTCACATATGGGATGTGAAAATTAAGGTATAAATATAATAGCTTTTCTAAATATAATAAATATATAGTATAGTAAGTCAAATTATTTCTACTTTATATAAATCCATTACAGAAATCACTGTCAAATTGCAGAGAAGGTCCATGTACTATTGATTTTTATGGATTTAGTTTCTCAATTCTAATAATTTAAATGTTAAAATATATATTCAATATTGAAATAAACTTTTATATGTTAATTTTCTCAAATAATTTGACCTTATTTGCTTTCTTTTTAAACATTACTGATATAACATAAACAACTTAATAACTTTAGACAATTCAATTATTATTACAACAATATGAGTTAAATCGAATAGATAATCTTTACAGTTATTATTATCAAATCAGACATTATTCCATAATCTTCGAAACATCCTCTTAGATTATATCATCACATAATATCTCATATACATAAAATAAAAAATAATTAATACAAATTTAAACATGTAATTAAAATAATAAATAACAACATTTGTAAAAGTAAGACCTATTAAAAATAAACGAAAAATTATTTTAAAATAATTAAGCAATTTTTTCTTTACTACAAACAAATCATGTAAACCACTAACAATTATCAATTATGATTAATTTATAATTAATAGTTAATATTAGTCTTTTAAATTTTAATTCGATATTAAATTGATCAATAACATACTTGTTTGATTTTCCTCAAATTGTCCAAAGAGTTTACTATGCTTTTAATGTGAGAGAGTGATTGATTAAAATTAATTAAATCTTTCTCTGTAATTAAAATAATTAATTAATTTTTTCTGTTAAAGATTTTTATCATTGATCATGATGTCCGTTAAAACAGATTAATCAAATGACAACACGTTGCAGCTTCTAATTTAATATAATATTTTTTCCATAAAAATAATTAATAAATCAAAAAAATATTATTAAAATAAAAATATAAAAATTGATATAAAATTATAAATACTTATAAATACTATAAAAATCTAATAATTTATAAAGAAAATTATAAAATTAATAAAATCTAATAAAATTTTAATTTTTTTTTTTTTTTAAGAGTTCCTTTTCATAATTTTTGGAATCATAATTTTTTAAATAATAATTTTAAAATTTTTTGATATTGGGGCAATTTACTTGAAGTAGAAAAGTATGATGAAATTGAATAAAAGTATAAAGATAAAGAATTAAATTTATTAGTATGTTTAGTATATAAAAGACTAAAATAAAAAATTTAATAAGTGGTTTCAGTGGAAAAGAGGATATTATTCATGCTAAAGGTCCCGGGTTCAAGTACCTGTGTGTGCAAGATATGTGTGTCTTGTTAAGTTTTAAAAAACTATTACTAATATCACCATGTAATCACACCAATATATTAAAAAAAACTAAAATAAAGTTTTAAAAGCATAACGTTAACGGATAGACTATTTTACGCAAGTGCTTACAATTGATACACACGCCTGGTTTAGTTGTTCTACCCAGCTGAAAGCATATATAGGCTAGCAACAACATTGGTGTTTTATCAGTAACCCATAAAAGATCAAATCGATTGACTTGCAGGACACTCCGAAAAAAGCTATGGGTATATTCAGGAAAAAAATTCAAAAAAGAAGGAACAGATGTACAACATTTCCATTAGAACTCTCACTGATCTGTACGAAGAACTGTATCTGCACTTGACAAGGAATTCAGAGAAAGACCCTTCCCAGCTGATGAAGAAAACAAAATTATACTATCAGAGCCCGAGTTATCTGCTACAGATAGGCTAATTTCAGTAGTCTGATCACGTACTTGAAAGGTTTCAAGGATAGAAGATGGCATAATATTCGGGGCACTGTCGAGTGGTATATCAGGCAAACTAGCATTGCCTTCGAGATATTGCACCACTTCTTTAATGGTGGGTCTCAAATCCGGATTGGGGTGGGAACAAAGCAGGCCTAGTTTCATAACTTTCTCCATCTCCTCCACTACGTAATTACCCTGTAATCTTGGATCCATAGCATCAACAATAGCATCTCTTTTCCAGCATCTATTCACTAAATTAACTAGAAGAATCTCTTCGGATGGTGCATTAAGATCCAATGGCTTCCTTCCACAAGCCACCTCTAGTAGAAAAGTCCCGAAAGCAAACATATCCGCAGTTTTAGTAGCCCTTCCAGTTCGGATGAGTTCAGGATCCAAATATCCTAAAGTTCCTACGAGGCCAGTCGTTTGAGGATCACCGTCACGATCGTACAATCTGGCAAGGCCGAAATCTCCAAGCCGTCCATTTAGATTGGAATCTAAAAGAACGTTGCTGGCTTTGATGTCTCGATGAAGAACCACTTGTTCCCATTCTTCATGGAGATAAAAAAGAGCAGATGCCACCCCTTTGATGATTTGAAACCTTTGAAACCAATTAAGGGTCGGTTTGTCATGGTCGAAAAGGAATTTGTCAAGGCTTCCATTTTCCATATGATCATAGACCAAAAGGAGTTCTTTCTTACGCCTGCAGTACCCACGAAGCCGCACCAAATTCTTATGCCTTAGCCTTCCCATGCTAACAATCTCTGAAACAAACTCCTTCATCCCTTGATTTGATTCATGGCATACTTTCTTTACTGCAATTTGTTCATTGGAATAAGGAAGTGTACCTTTATAAACTCTCCCGAAGCCACCAGACCCAAGAAGTTGCTGGTCTTTGAAGCCTTTGGTTGCTTTGTAGAGTGTCTTGTAAGAGACCCTTTGAGGTCCGTATTCCTTTTCCCAGTCTTCATTTACTTCTTCATATTTCTTCCACCTGTAAACAGATGCTGTTCCAATGATAATTAACAGCAAAACAACAGCTGTAATGACCGAAATCAATTGAATCGTACTATTTCTCCGTCCACCATTTTTGGGAACCTTTGGAAGCTCAGATACCACAAGGCTCTGCGCTTCTCCACTTGTGTTGAAGCTCCATCCCAGAATATAATGGCTACTACTTCTAATTGAACCTGTTGAAGCAGAGAAACCAACATACATGGTATCTTTTAGAATGCCAGAGAGATTGATTGATGTGGACAAGAGAGGCTGGTTGGGTTTCGGCCTTTCCTCTGGTGCCAAGGTTACAGTGAGTAGTTGTTCTTCATCACTGTAGTCTATCCAAACCTGTATTAGATGTCCACTGTTGAGCGCCAAGCTTATATTCTTCCTTTCTTCATTGGAAAAATAAGCTGATGCAACGGATTGGTTCGATTTCACGCCGTTCAGATCGATTCCTACATGATTGTTATCTACATCTTCTATGTCAAGACTGAAGATAGTATCAAACTCAACAGCAAAAAACATATTTGGAGAATGGCCATTGGTTGATTCATTAACGAGTCCTAGATATTGTATTGCAGCAGCAGATGGCTGAAATCTGTAGAGTTTGAGATGGCAAAGGCAATGCCATGGCCACTCGAGTCTTTCAATCCAGGAATGATGGTGATGACGAAATTCGTTGAGAAGGAAAGAGATTGAGCTGAACTTGAACAAGTGTCGAAATTTATTGGAGATGGGTAGAAAGCATGGCCGATTTGCAGTCTTGAAGTGTTGGTGAGCTGCAAGAGACCATTGGAGCGGATGTTGGCACTCCCATCAAGTTGCAGATTAGCATCAAGGAAGCCTCTATTGTAAATGAATTCTTCAGCCTTTGCCATGGAAACCAAAGCCAGGCAAGAAAACAACCAAACATGAAATGATGTGAAAGCAACCGCCGCCATTGTTAAAAGAATGAAAAGCATAGTCTATGAGAGAACATACATAACACATCTACCTTTTTATTTACTTTCTGAGGCAACAATTTTCAGCAATAGACCAAATGAATTTGTAGTTTTCCAATGTCAGAAATTAACTTCCTAACAGAATTATCTATAGAAAAAACTAATAGAAATATGTATATCGCGACCCCAATTGCATTGTAAAAATTTAAATTTACTCTTGAATCATTCAAAGTCTCCTTTAATTAAGTTTTATATATTTTTATTTTTTATATATCATTTATTATTTTCCTAACTTATATCTATACTATTATTTAAATTTCTTATTGAGTAAATGTCATGAGTCAACCGGACATTAACTCGTTGAGAAAAATTATCAAAATATCTTTTCATATTTAATTAAGTTATATTATCCGAGTATGCTTTAATAGTTTTATTTTTTTTTTAAAAATCAATATATATATATATTGTGGAATTTGAACCCATACTAATTGAATTGATAAAATCTTAAATTTATGACTCAATCAAAACTTTATTTTAATGTGTTTTATATAATTTAATTTAATTTTTTGTTAAGATGGTGTCAAAAATTAACTCGACACTAATTTAAGATTGATAACAACACCACAATAACACTATGATGTATTTATATGTTTAAATTTGTTTTACTTACAATTTAATCTTTTTTTTATTTTAACATTGAACATATTTCATATGTTATTATTTAATTAGTTTTTAAATCATACTTTTAATTATTTACTATATATTATTTTTAAACACAAATTTATATTCTAAATAAATAGTTTCCACACGCGTATACACGTGTGATAAAGTTTCTAGTATATATATAATCATTTAATAAATTATTTAATCAAATTATTTCTACATAAATATAAATCAGGGGAAATTTGCATGGAAAGTTCATCTACTCTATTAGATGTTTTTGGATTTAAGCTCTGTAACCTTGGCCCGATCATTATCCCAAAACCCTTGGGCCGTATATCGTACCATACAACTAACCCTTTAATGAAAACCTCCACTCAATAGATGAATCCACCTGTATCATCTCATGCTGGTTCCCATTACCAGGTAATGCAACACATGTGCACAGATTTCATTACCTTCAGTGTATTACATTATTATCAATACCACCTTTATGCCGCGTTTCACCCACCTCCTCATCTTCTATTTTATATTTCATTCTTTTCTTTCTTACTCCTTATCTTATACATTTCATATGATTGTTGTATGTATATTACCAAAAACATAAAAAAATTTTAGTAGTATATATTGTTTTGAAAATATTACTTTTTGAGAGTTCACTATATCATAAGGATTGAATCAAATTAGTACATCTATTATTAATTGAATCAATTTAGCTTGTACATTATTAAAAAATATATAAATCGAAATTGTAATAGAGTTAATATTTACGATATCAAAAAAATATTTTGAAAATTATTATTTGAATTTCAAACAAAAAAATTTATTTGCATAGCCGTAAAAGCTTTTAAAAATATTACCGCTTAGTTACATTCACAGTAATATCTAGATATTATATACAACAATGTTAGTATTATACTTGTCATAAAAGTCATCAAATAAGTATTCACCCTCTTCCTCCTTGAGCTTTCTCCATGCTCGAAATACTCCTAACTCAGACGCAACTTCCTTCATAGTTGGCCTTTCTTCACTCTCACACATCTCCTAGCTAAAGTTGCCACTTCCTTAAGTTGTTCAATGTTGTTATCATGCAGCACTCGTCCATCAATAATTTCTAGCAAGCGTTCCTCTTTCATAACAGCAATAAAGTACAGAGTCAAATTCCTCTCATGTTCGGGTCTTTCGAAAGAAATTGTTTTCAAACCTGTTAGTAATTCTATGAGAACAACTCCAAAACTATAAACATCACTCTTTTCAGTCAACTGACTTGTTTGAAAATATTCTGGGTCCAAATAACCCAGAGTTCCCTGCACAAGCGTTGTTATTTGTTCTTTATTTGAAGGGACCAATCTCGAAGCACCAAAATCAGATACTTTAGCATTGTAGTTCTCATCTAAAAGCATGTTGGCCAATTTGACATCACGATGAATAATAGGCGGAGATGCAGCGGAGTGCAAATAGGAAAGGGCTTCTGCTGCTTCTGTGGCTATTTTCAAACGAGCTTCCCATGATATGAAAGACTCATGATCGGCATTGTGTAGGTGATCGAAGACGCTTCCATTGCTTACAAATTCATAGACTAGCAAAGGGACTTGTGTCTCCAAACAACATCCCAACAATTTCACCACATTTCTGTGGTTGATTTGGGATAACACAATAACTTCATTAACGAATTGTTGAACTTGGCTTTGATCCCCAATGATGGACTTTTTAATGGCAACACTGCTACCATCAGGCAACAATCCTTTGTAAACAGTACCTTGACCTCCTCGCCCAAGGACTCTACTTTCATGGTAATTGTTTGTCGCTTTCTTGAGTTCTTCGACTGTAAAGAGTTTAGCTGTCTGGCCGTACTCTTTATATCGTGAAAGGTGTTCCCGCAACAAAATCCCACCATTTTGCTGAAAGTATTCTTGTTTCAGTCTGTTGAGCTTTCTCTGCCTCAGCCCCAAATACACCCATGAGGAGCATAACAGCGAAAATAAAATTCCTATACCTGTAACAATATGAGACTAGAAATTATAATTTTTTTTTAAAAAAAATCAAATAAGCTCCATTTTTATAGTTTCAATTGAACTTTCTATGGATTAAAACTGATGAGCTTTAATATCTTTGTTATGTTGTTAATATCCATATCTCATTATATGAACCAACCTAATGCAACAAGAAGAGTGGGAAAACTCTGGTGTGATTTGACTTTAGCACTGCACCCTGTTCCATTTTTCTGGCCATCACCCTCAAATCCCTCAGGACATGAACAATAATAACCTCCAGCTACGTTATAACATGTTGCAGTTTCATTGCAAGGCTTCAGTGTCTCGCATTCATCAATATCTACAAATTTTCAAACATTTTAAAGCAGAAAAAAAACATATTGGGAACAAAATTAAAGTATTCATCAAAATGAATCTGGAATGAAAAAGTTGATATCTTTACCTTGGCAGCCATAGGAGAGGTAAGGGTTACCCTGAAAGCCATCAAGACACTTGCACAAATATCCAGGGTTTATACAACTAGTATTTTCCTTGCAATTATAATTTTCTGGATCTATACAACACACTATTTTCCTTGCAAGCAAAGTTTTTTGGATCCGATTTAGCTTCAGTGCAATTTTGGTTCCCAATTGTCCAATCAAGAATGATTGGGAATTTCGTTGTGTTGAAATTAACATTGGAAAGATCTGAAACAGAGAAATTATAGGCTCCATCTTCCACGACAAATCCATAACTACAAGGATTGAAGTCCAATACATTGGAATGATTCCCACGGTCATCAAAATTGAAGACATAATTCCTCACTCCTTTAGGGATAGCTGCCTGGCAACAGCCAATACCAGAGCAAGACCCATTTATCACATCCTCCACGTCACTGCAGAATGTTACACACCCGGTTGAATACGTATATCCCAAGTTACCCTCAAAGAGAGCATAGGTATCACAACCAATGGCTGTGAACTTGTTTCTGGTATTAGATATGGTGAAGTTTGTAAGTGAGATCCATGACTCGCTATATGAACTGCGTCCTAATGAATTATAACAGTCAAAACCTACCAATTGTTGGATGCGCAAATAACCATCTACGGAGATGTGGAGAACTTCAGTCTTAGTGGAACTTAAGAAAGCTTTTGGGGGGTTGGAAGTGGTGTCGCAACGAATGAAAAAGTTGCTGCTGATGTTGCACCCATTGCCTGTTCCAAAAGGATAAGGGACGCTGATATCCCCGCAGTTGCTTTGGCACCCCGGTTTTGGTTGCGCTGCTACCCAAGTTGCTATAATTGTTAACTTAACTGAAAGCAGAGCAAACTCCTTACACATACGACCCAAACCCATGACCTCTGGTTTTTTCCTCGGCTATTGCTTGAATAAAAATATTGGTTGCATATTTATAGGAAAGCTTATTTGAAGATTCAAAGTTGGTTTAAATGGGAAACACCAATACTGTTTATGAGTTAGGTCAGCATAGACTCTTTCCTTATTAATCATCTTTATTGCAGCGTAGACCCTTTCCTTTCTCTTTTGTTGATTATTCGTAAAATGAAGTTAAAACCCAAATCAAGTTTACCCACAAGGGATCGATAGAACATGAGAGAGAGTGCACAATTCTGACCTTATGTGGATACAATTTAATATAAAACTAATCGTGCCTGTCTTCATTTCTCTGTGTGCTCTTGAAGGCAAGGGCGTGGAAATTTTTTTTGGCGTTCACAATTGGATAGACTAATTCCATATTCAACACCCAAACAGTTTATTAGAGTTGTTGATTGCAAATTTTCCATGCAACCACCTCCCCAGAAGCTTCAGCATGGCCTTCGATAAATATAACGTATAATTTACTCCAATTCTCATACCTGTCAAACTTTTGAAATTTAGTAAAATTTAGGTAATTTAGTTTTTCAACTCGTTTAATTTGAAAATGAAGATTTGAGCACCTGCTCAATCAGCCTATGGCAGAGAGAGAAAGAAGCCTATAAATATGCCTAGTAATCATAGAGCTAGGTGTTTTGATTCATATCCATATCTTCCTCCTCTTTTTCAACATCACTTATTTAAATATTTGAGGATACTTTAAAGGTTAAATTCTCAAGAATGGGAATCAAATTATTATGGGAAGAGGTGAGCAATCATATTTTCTATAAAACTATTTAAAATGGTAATATATGACTTTAGGAATAAAATTCTAAATAAAAATTTAAGATATAAAATTAGAGAATAAGTTATATTAGGATGATCTAAAAAGTATATAGTTTTTAGGCACTAATAAAATAGTGTCACATCATTAAATTTTAAATATAACAAAGTATTATTATACATTCATCTATAGTTAATATCTTCCCCCAATTTAATTTAATTTTAATTAAATTACTTCAAATAATTAATTTTTAAATTGTAAATAAACATATCTTCTTCTTTTACAAATTTTAATCATTTTATTTTTTCATAAGTTAATATTTTTTATTTTTGTGCAACCAAAATTTTAAAAAAAATTAATAATTTTTGTACAATTTTTCCATATCATTGATACATAATTTTGGTAATTATTTTATTTAAAATTGAAAACCTCGAACTTTAAACTCCAAACCTCGAGATTCAAGGTTTGGAGTTGGGATTTAAAGTTTAGAGTTTGGGTTTTGAATTCGAGGTTCAAGGTTTAAGGATTCGAGATTTAAGGTTTAATGTTCAAAGATTTGAGATTATGAGTTACGAGTTCAGGGTTCAAGGTTTGAGTTTAAGGTTCAAGGGTTCGGGATTTTAGATTTAGAGTTTTGGATTTGAGATTCAAGGTAAAAAAAAATTATCAAAATGATGTGTTGACATGAAAAAAGATAGTCGAAATGTTATTAATAATTGAAAAGGGACCATTAATAATGTGGTGGAAATGGTCCATAAAATAATTTCTCTATGAATGAATGTATAATAATAATTTCATGTCTTTAAAATTTGATGATGTAGCAAAATTTTATTGATGCCAAGTTTTAGGATGTAAGTTATTTCCATAATTATTAAACTTTATATTCTACTATTATTTTATTATTTCTTATATTGCTAAATTTACATTTGAATCATATTTATTTTTATTTTCATTATTAATTTAATATATTTATATTTTGAACTTAATTTTAGAATATATTAAATTATTTTATTTATTTATTTACATTTTGAATTCAACCTTAAAGATTTTCTAATACAAACAAAAAGATTTGTTAGTAGTAAAAAATTAGAAAACTTACAAAGTAAATTTTTTAATACACAAAATGATTTGTTAGTAGTACAAAATTAGGAAGTTTAGAAAATAAATCCTTTAAAACTATTATCTTCCCTGAAAAATGATTGTATGAAACAGTTATGCCATGTTATCTCTATACTTTTCAATCATTTAATGATATGTCAGTTAATTTTTATACGTCTCTGCAACCCCTGCTGCTGCTATTTTTTCGACAATAGAAACGTAAGATTAAAAAAATTAATTAAATGATGTGTGAAAGACATGTAAAAATTAATTGACATGTAATTAAATGATTGTGAAGGGATAGAAATAATGTTTCATACGATCATTTCTCTATCTTCCGTGACCAACTTCTAAAATTATATGATCTGTGATGCTATCATATGTAACATTATTCATACAGCCATCAGAACCAATTTTCAACGATGGTTCACCAAGCAAAAACTGAGTCTCTTCTAAACTCGACTCATCGTTGTTTACCCATGGATGATGCTCCACCATCATCCTCAACCCCTCCAACTCCATTGCCACTTCCTTCATTGTAGGCCTTTCTTCTCCTTTCACTCTTAAGCACCTCCTTGCAAGGCTACCAATTTCCTTAACCATCTCCATCTTTGCTTCATTCACTACGCACTTCTCAAGAATTTGCACCAAGCGATCTTCTTTCAAAGCTGAAATGAAATACATTGCAAGATTTCTCTCCTCCTCTAACCTTTCAAAAGAAACTGCTTTTTTTTCCGGTCAGTAGCTCAACCAGGACTACCCCAAAGCTATAAACATCACTTTTCTCTGTCAGCTGACTTGTCTGCATGTATTCAGGGTCCAGGTATCCGAATGTCCCTTGAACTATCGTTGATATCACGGCTTGGTCTAGTGGAACCAACCTCGAAGCTCCAAAATCGGATACTTTGGCAGTGTAACTATCATCCAAGAGTATGTTGGTAGACTTGACATCCCTATGAATGATTGGTATGGAAGCTGAGGAATGCAGATATGAGAGCACACCTGCAGTTTCTGCTGCTATACGTAACCGGATTTCAAATGTCAAGGAAGAAGCCTTGCTTTTGTTGTGGATATGCTATTAGTTAGGACATGATTTTTCGAAGTGACATATGCATATAGATATGAAAAGGTGCTGCTATTTTTTTCGATAATAGAGACGTAGGATTAAAAAAATTAATTAAATAATGTGTGAAAGACATGTAAAAATTAATTGACATGTAATTAAATGATTGTGAAGGGATAGAAATAATGTTTCATACGATCATTTCTCTATCTTCCGTGACCAACTTCTAAAATTATATGATCTGTGATGCTATCATATGTAACATTATTCATACAGCCATCAGAACCAATTTTCAACGATGGTTCACCAAGCAAAAACTGAGTCTCTTCTAAACTCGACTTATCGTTGTTTACCCATGGATGATGCTCCACCATCATCCTCAACCCCTCCAACTCCATTGCCACTTCCTTCATTGTGGGCCTTTCTTCTCCTTTCACTCTTAAGCACCTCCTTGCAAGGCTACCAATTTCCTTAACCATCTCTATCTTTGCTTCATTCACTACGCACTTCTCAAGAATTTGCACCAAGCGATCTTTTCAAAGCTGAAATGAAATACATTGCAAGATTTCTGTCCTCCTCTAACCTTTCAAAAGAAACTGCTTTTTTTCCGGTCAGTAGCTCAACCAGGACTACCCCAAGCTATAAACATCACTTTTCTCTGTCAGCTGACTTGTCTGCATGTATTCAGGGTCCAGGTATCCGAGTGTCCCTTGAACTATCGTTGATATCCCGGCTTGGTCTAGTGGAACCAACCTCGAAGCTCCAAAATCGGATACTTTGGCAGTGTAACTATCATCCAAGAGTATGTTGGTAGACTTGACATCCCTATGAATGATTGGTATGGAAGCTGAGGAATGCAGATATGAGAGCACACCTGCAGTTTCTGCTGCTATACGTAACCGGATTTCAAATGTCAAGGAAGAAGCCTTGCTTTTGTTGTGGATATGCTCAAATAGGGTACGTTGGTGATAAATTCATAAACCAGTAATGGAACTTCCGTCTCTAAGCAACATCCTAAAAGCTTCACCACATTCCTGTGATTGATTTGGGAAAGCACAACAACTTCATTGATGAATTGATCGATTTGGCTTGCATCAACAACTTGGGACTTCTTGATTGCCACGGTTCTCCCATCTGATAGAGTTCCTTTGTAGACTGTGCCATAACCACCTCGACCAATAATCCTACTTTCATCATAGTTGTTGGTGGCCTTCTCCAGCTCCTCAGCTGAGAAAATTTTAGCCGTTTCAGTGGAAGTGTCCCGCCTGGAGAGTTCTAGCTGCAACATCAAGCTCCATTTTGTCGAAAGAACTTGTGTTTAAGTTTGGTGAGCTTCCACTTCTTGAAGGCCCAGTACGACCAAGTGCTACCTGCTATCAATACTGTGATGCCTACGCCAAGCCCTATTATTCCATGGTTGTCAAAAAACAATCATCAGAATCCATGTTGAGACTCAGAAGATAAGCATTAAAGGACGCTTAAATAGTATAGTAGAGAACTTGTAAGACTGAAATCGAATAGAACTCCTTACCAACAGTAAGCTCAATAATGAGTGATCCTCCTGATTGATTGGCTACACAACCTGTACCATCTGTTCTTCCATCTCCATGGTAACCCTTGGGGCACAAGCACGTGTAATTTCCTTTTGTATTTTCACATATATCTTCACATTTATTCAGATTTGGGTCTTTACATTCATCTATGTCTGTAAAAGAATAGATCCCATCCCACCACAATTTCACCAAAAGGAGCTACTAGTATAACCTCTAAAATAAATAAGATTGTAGAAAATCTAAAGGATATTGGATTTGTGGAAACAAAGAAATAAAATACCTTGGCAACCATTAGGTAGGTATGGATCTCCTTGATAGCCATCCAAGCACTTGCAACGATATCCAGATCCATTATCCACGTTTATAACAAGTGCTATCTCCCTGGCATACATCACCCGAACTCTTGGTCTTTATCGTTTTCACACGTCTCGTTCCCGATAAACCAATCAAGCACCATGGGCATCATGGTTACATCTTCCAGATCACGAAGATAATTCGAAGAAAAATTGAAGCTATTTTCTTCAACAACAAAGCCATAGCTGCAGGGATTGAAATCCCAGATACCTTGGTGATTATTGTAGCTGCTTACAGAAATATCAAAATAGCTTACATCTTTAGCAATGGATGTCTGGCAACAGCCTATATACCAAACATGTAAAATTTTCCACATAGTCAATACTGTCACACTTGCTTATGCACCCACTCGTGTATCCCTTGGCGTTTTGGAAACCTTGAATGGTTGCTTCAGTATCGCAGCCAATGGCAACGAACATGTTATCAGTATCTGAGACCCTGAATTTGGACAGCGTGATGGAAGGAGTATTGCTGGAAACTGGGAAGCCCGATTTATTGTAGCAATCGCGGGCTATAAATTGCATAATCCGCAATTTCCCTTCGACAGTTATGTTTGTCACCTCTATAGGGCCTCCCGTTAAGAATGCTCGTGGAGGATCATAGTGAGTCGAATTACAAGATATGTAAAAATCTTCATTGAGATAACAATCCTTTGTTGTACCAAATGGATATGGGATACTGACGTTCCCACATCTGTCTTGGCAATCGAGCTTGACTATTGGAGTTAATACTTCTGCTTCAACTGCTGCTAGCAACAGGCCAACAAGTACAAGATGCCAACCTCGTCTTTCATCTCCCTTGGCGGCCTTCATTTCTCTGCGTGTTTTGGGAGGCAAATGCGTGCGTAGAATTTTTCTCTGGCATTTATTCCTGTCATATATCCCACATTGGAAAGACTAATTCTTCGGTCAAAACGTTTATTTGGAGTTGTTGATTTGAATTGAGTTGCAAGATTTCAATGAAACCTTCTCCTGACGAGTTTCAGCATAGACTGCAATAAATATAATATAATATATATACACAGTACATCTGAAGTTCTGGTCGTGTGAAAATGAAAATTGTATTTCAGGCCTTGAATATGCAGACGTAAATGAAATTTCATTATTGAAGCTCCACTAGGTTTATTTTCTTTGGAATATCAGCTGTGAAACCTTGACTTGTCAACCCTTCAAATGTCTTGTCGACTGGCTCCACCATATAGCGACCTTCTACCTATCTACACATTTACAAGGCCGGCCGGCGGGGCTGTTTGGAAATTTTGTAATGTTTATTACTTACAGGATAAACCGATTTTATCTATGATTGATTTATTGTAAGAATATTAGATAGCCAAATCGATTACATCAAGATAAAAATATAAACTAAAATAAGAACTACGTATGGAGATGAAATTAAGATATTTATATCCAAACCCATTATCTGTATAAATAAAGTGAACTGAAATAATAGATTCAAATACTATCCAAAAACATAACTATAATGAATTCAACATCCCATATATATTTCTATAAAAAATTATAATATTAAATTTAACCCTCAATATTTTATATCTTTTATCAATTTGGCCATTATTTTTTTTAGTTAAAATTGTAACCTTTCAAAAACAATAAAATTATTGTTTTTAAAATAAATGCTTATTAAAACAATTTTTTAAAACAATCTTAGCATGACAATATGTGTGGCAATTCACATTTATTTTATTTTTGCATGATACTATTTATTTTATATATCACATCAACAATAATTAAAAATTATAAAAATTCAAAAATAAAAAATTCAAAATTATAAAAAAAAAGCATAAATTACACATGGATTGTCATGTGAGCTATCATGTTTAAAATTTTAATATTTTAATCAATTTCTACTTTAAAAACAACAATTCGAATCTTTTTGAAGTTTAAGAGTCAAATTTAGCTCAAAAAAAGAACAATGACCAGATTGGAAAAAGCTGTAAATATTAAGAACTAAAATTATCATTATGTCCTTTTACAAATTATAGATCGGGATAAAGTTCAAAACTACACATTAACTTTGGTCTAATGTACAAAGATATAAACAAATTTAATCTTGTGCAATTTTACACCTAAAATATTGATTTGATTCAATTTTCGCAAACTACTAACAACATTATTGATATAATATCTGTCGAAACCACCTCGAAAATGAAGGTTTCGAAAAATTATTTTAAGTTTTGAACAAAAGGAGAAAAATGGGAATAAAAAGGGAGTCGCCACCAATCTTTATTTGGGTGTGATTGGATCACCACAAAACGTTTAAAACGTTAAAAATGTCGGTCTACGAAATCCAGAAAAAATAGGTTCGGGAGTCGATTACGCATGATGAAGGATTAGCACCCTCATACGCCCAAAATTGGTACCATATGATTATTTTCGGGTTTTAATTTGTAAACCTTAAAAACTCGGATAAAGTTTAAAATACGATCCTCGAATGCATGAGTTATTTTTAAAAGAAATTATTTTTTCTTTTGGAAGTCTCGCTATTTTAAAGTGATCGAGGAAGAAAAAAAATTACATCCAGTAAGTTAGGACATAAAAATAACGAGCTTTCCTTTGCAAAACCTTTTTATTTTTGAAAAAAGGATATTTGATTATTTCGATTTAACGAAGGATTGCACCTAGTGAGTTAAGGAGCAAATTTTCGGAATCGAAGATAAGAAATATCGCCTTGATTAAGGGTATTCGATTATTTCGGTTTGAAGAAAAATTACACCTAGTAAGTTAAGGCGCAAGATTTCGAAACGAGAAATTAAAGAATATGGCCTTAATTTTAAAATTTTGTGAAAACGATTTTTTTCTAAACAAATACACAATGAATGAGCAATTTTATAATGAGTATCGAATTACACGAAGTGAAAATAAAACGAACACAAAGAACGGGGTATAACAATTAAGATTAAATGCAAATATTATTAAAGAAATGAAGCAATCGGGATTAAAACAAGACTTTTGGATACTCGGGGGCAAAATGGTAGATTTTGGTGAAATCGGGGTTAAAAATGGGATTTAGGGAAGTTTGAGGGTGAAATGGTAATTTTTGAAAGTTTCGGGTAAAAATGCAATTTTTTAGAAATTTTAGGGTCAAAATATGATTTTGGAAAAGTTTTGGGGTCAAAATGTAATTTTGGAAAAGTTTTGGGGTCAAAATGTAATTTTGGAAAAGTTTTTAGGTTAAAATGTAATTTTGGAAAAGTTTTAGGGTTAAAATATAATTTTGGAAAAGTTTAGGGGTTAAAATGTGATTTTTAGAAAGTTTTGGGGTTAAAATGTAATTTTGGAAAAGTTTTAGGGTTAAAATGTAATTTTTAGAAAGTTTTGGGGTCAAAATATAATTTTGGAAAATTTAGGGACTTACAAAACAATAAAACCAAGAACAGGTGACACGTGGCAGCCTCACAAGCATCCAGAAGTCAAGGGATTAATTTGAAAATCTTGAAAAAATTTTGGACCAATTTTGTAATTAAATAAAAGTTAATTTAAGGACTAAATTAAACAAATTAGAAATAGAAAGGACTAAATGTATAAATAGGCCAAAAAATAACATGTGGCAGACTCTGGTGCAGTCAAACAGTCAAAGGACTAAATTGAAAGTTAATTAAAATTACAGGGCGAAATTACAAATAATTAAAAAATGCAAAAAGGACTAGATTGAAACAAATAAGAAAGCGAAAGGACCAAACACGCAATTAGACCTTTTGTTAAAAACACGCGGATCCCCATGGTGGGTCGGGTCGGATTTGGGTCAGCCCATGGGTCCTATATAAATTTCATTCTAAAACCTTTTCTTTTTATTTTTCATTTTCTTTTCGACTCAAACAGACCCCCCCCATTTTCTTCCCCCTCTCTCTCTTCAGACCACCATGGCCGGCCACCTTGGCTCTTGCCTGACCAACGCGCGTGGGCGCGCGTTGCCATCGTCGCCGGCCATACACGCTCGTCCGATCAACACCCCCCGGCCGACGGTCCTCCCACGCGCCACGCGCCGCCCAGATTCGCCGTCCACGCGCATACCGTTCGCCGCCGGTAAGTTTCCTCTTTCTTTTCCTTCATTTTTCATTTTGTTCTTTATTTTTTTTTTTCTAAAAAAACATTCTGTTTCTTTTTAATTTGAAAATCCCCATTTTTATGTTTGAGACCAAAACCCAGATCTGGATCCAGATCTGGGATTTTTTCAAAACATCCCTTTTTATTTTTTAAAACAAACCTTTTTATTATATTTTTTATGAATGATTTGAAACTCCTTTTTGGAACTTTGCTTTTTCTTTATGTAAAACTTATTTTTATGTTCGAATCTATTCATTTTTAATGCTTGCATGTGCTTGAACGACGGGGAAAGCGATGGCGGCTCTGGCGATGCTCCGGCAACGGCGCGGCAAGGGAAGAGTCTCTGACTTTTCGATTTCCTTTTTTATTAGGATATTATTAATATTAATATTAATAAATATTAATGCTATTCAGAACTCTAATTAATTATTGCCATCATTATTAATACCATTGATACTGTTGTTTTTACTGTTAATAGTATTATTAATGCTATTGAAATATCCAATGTATATGTTTAACACATTTACCACACACAGATAATAATAAATGGTTGCAGTGAAGCATTTAAGACATTGAAATGCATTTAGAAACTGGTTAAGTCCAACAGTTCAAATAATAAATGATAACAGATATGAACTAAGTGTACCTGGCGGTTCAAAGTCTGTAATCTACGGGTCTTGTTTGTCTGAAACTTAAATGCTTTGGGCACTGCTAACGACTTAGAATATATGCTGGTTTGCTTAGAATTTTGGTTGTATTTCTGATTTCAAAAAAAGGTTTCATATTCGGATTTCAAAGATTGTGTTTGTATTGATTTTCCAAAACCAGGGTTTTGTAACTTGATTTTGAGAACCGGGTTTGTCTCCCTTTTACAGAAAACTAACTCTGGCTTTATAGCCATTTTACATCATGATGATACTTTGTCTTCTGTAAATTAATGTCTGTCTTATTGCTTGTTGCAGATTTCTTCTAGGCAGCAGCAGGGTATGGTGGAGCTTGGTGGTGGCAGATGGAGCTGGTGGGCAACAATCGGCAGAGGCACGTGGGGGTGAAGATTTGACTTTAAATGCTGGTGGTGCAAAGGGCATGCTGTTGTGGGCAGATTTTTTTTAGCCCTTATTGGTCTTGCTGTAATTTGAGGCCCATTTGTAGTTGGGTCTTTATTATAATTGGACTTTAGTATTTTAATTTTAATTTAAAGTAAATTTAAATAATTAAATTTATATTTAAGATAAATTTAAATCCAAATTAAAACAAAAAGTCCAAGCCCGGTCAAAATTGGGCTCCAACAGCTGCCCCTCTTTGCTTGTTGTTGTGTAACAGGAACGGAGCAAAGATTAAAAAGGAGGTCCAATTTTGTCCAGCTCCGTTAAATCACGGCCTCATCGTTGACTACTTCATATTGATAACACTTGACTTGTAGCTCCATTCCCATCCACTGTGACTGCAGGGAGAATGGGATCTGTTGTCTGACTTGCTGTATTTTCAAAAGTAGGGTTTGACGTCGAGATTTTATCTTGCTCTTCAGAGAGATAAAGATTTGCTATCCAATCTTTACTTCAATTTCAAGAGGATAGGAAGTGATATTTGATGCCTTGTCTAGCTCTTACTTCAATTTCAGAGATAAAGACTTGATATCCAGTTTTACTTCAATTTCAAGAGGATGACGTTGCTCTTACTTCAATTTCAGAGATAAAGACGTATTATCCACTCTACTTCAATTTCAAGGGGATGACATTGCTCTTACTTCTTCAATTTCAGAGATAAAGACGTGTTATCCACTCTACTTCAATTTCAAGAGGATGACATTGCTTTTACTTCAATTTCAGAGATAAAGACATGTTATCCACTCTACTTCAATTTCGAGAGGATGACGTTGCTCTTACTTAAATTTCAGAGATAAAGACATATTATCCACTCTACTTCAATTTCAAGGGGATGACATTGCTTTTACTTCAATTTCAGAGATAAAGACGTGTTATCCACTCTACTTCAATTTCGAGAGGATGACGTTGCTCTTACTTCAATTTCAGAGATAAAGACTTGTTATCCTCTCTACTTCAATTTCAAGCGGATTGGAAATGATCTTGCTCCTACTTCAATTTCAGAGATGAAGACTTGTTATCTACTCTACTTTAATTTCAAGCGGATTGGAAATGATCTTGTTTGGTCTGATTCATCTTGACTTCTAGGTGAGAGGTCCACTGTCGTGGATTCGACTCTTTATGTTCGCAAAATGCTAGGTTATTTATTGTGACTTGGAACTTTTCCTTTCAAGTCGCCGTGATGCGGGATCCTCTATCGCGGTCTTGGCTTTTTCATTGTGAATCCTATGACGTTGAGACCTGCAGAAAATGCTCAAATGGTCCTCTACGTAGGCTAGATATGTTTAAGATGTTATGCTTGGAAATGAGTTAGAATGCTCTTAACCTAGAATGAATGTGTATGATTCAATGTTTGAATTTTTCAAAGATTAGTCTTTTCTATTTTGAAGCCATCCCCTGACATTTCCTTGAATTCAACCTGGCAAATATGACGTTCGAATTGCTTCTTTCATGTTTTTAACTCTCTTTCAACTGGCAGTTGTTTAGGATTCCCGTGTCTTTTAGGAAATTCCTAAAATATTCTCGTGAATCTTTTTTTCTTTTTATGACCTTTTATCCATCATCTTAATATGAAGATACTTTGGACAATATGGAAAAGAAATGGGATCAAATTTGGAGATTTATTGGCTATGATATCGAATATTTACAAAGAACAAATAACGACCAAAGAAAAGTATTAGACCTAGATATCAGCTATGAGTTTCCCCGATCCAAAGATCATTTTTCGCTTGCTATGTTTCTGGAGGTCTTAGAATTACTTCGTCGATGCCTCAAGATGTAAAATATTTCCATTTTACTTTTTGAGGGAGCAATTGTTGTCCTTGTTTTGTATTTGAGTTGCTCTTTTCGAGTTTTCAACTTAAAACCCCTTTGGTTTCGGGATGCCCTTTCACGGGTTTTCATCCTGACCTCTTCGTTTCTTTTTTATGTGTAATATTTCTTTACCGAGTCTGAATTCACCGGGTTGTATAGCTCTTTGCCATCCATTTCAGTCAAAATTAAGGCTCCTCCAGAGAAGGCTTTCCTTACCACGTACGGCCCCTCCCAATTGGGTATCCATTTTCCTCGAGAGTCTTTGTGTATCGGAAGTATCTTCTTCAAGACTAGATCTCCCTCATAGAATTCTCTTGGGCGAACTTTCTTGTTGTAAGCGCGCATCATCCATTTTTGGTACATTTGACCATGACGGATAGCCTTTAACCTCTTTTCCTCAATCAAATTTAACTGATCATATCTGGCTTAGACCCATTCTGCTTCATCCAAATTCAGCTCTGATAAGACTCGGAGAGAAGGAATCTCTACTTCGATGGGCAGAACAGCCTCCATTCCATATACAAGTAAGAACGGTGTTGCCCCAGTAGACGTTCTGATGGAAGTCCTATAAGCAAGAAGGGCAAAAGGTAATTTTTCATGCCAATCTCTATAGGTTTTCTGTCATTTTTGCGACAATCTTCTTGATGTTTTTATTTCGCTGCTTCTACTGCTCCATTCATCTTTGGGCGATATGGGGACGAATTATGGTGTCTGATCTTGAATTGCTCACAGACCTTTGATATTGTGTTGTTGTTCAAGTTTAATGCATTATCTGATATGATCTTTTCTGGCATCCCATATCGACATATGATCTCCTTTTTCAGGAACTTGCTGATTGCGGACTTCGTAACATTAGCATAAGAGGCAGCTTCTACCCACTTGGTGAAGTAGTCGATAACCACAAAAATGAATCTATGTCCATTAGAGGTCTTTGGTGAAATTGGTCCAATAATATCCATGCCCCACATAGAAAAAGGCCACGGGGATGTCATAACGTGTAGGGGTGAAGGAGGCACATGGATCTTGTCCTCATAGATCTGGCATTTGTGGCATTTCTTAGCATAGTTGATACAATTAGTCTCCATAGTCGACCAGTAGTACCCAAATCTCATGATCTGCCTAGCCATTTTGAATCCATTCGCGTGTGTTCCACAAATCCCTTCATGGACTTCTTCTAAGATCTTTTTAGCCTCGATTGAGTCCACACATCTTAATAACACCTGATTCTTTCTTCTCTTATACAGGACCTCTCCATCTAGGACATACTCGTTTGCGAGCCTTCTCAATGTCCTTTTGTCATTATCAGTAGCTCCCTCGGGGTATTTTCGGTCCTTCACATATTGGAGAATGTCCTGGTACCAAGGATGCTCTTCTTTTCTTTCTTCCTCGATGTCACAGCAATGGGCTGGAGTTTCGTAGATGCTCATTTGAATGGGCTTCATATCCTCTGGCCTATTCACTTTTATCATCGAAGCTAAAATGGCCAAGACATCAGCTATTTGGTTTTCCTCGCGTGGGAGGTATCTGAATGTGACCTCGTCAAATTCTTTGATCATTTCGAGGACCATATTCCGATATTCAATTAGTTTAGAGTCCCTTGTCACCCATTCTCCTTTGAGCTGGTAGATTACCAACGCCGAATCCCCATAGATTTCTAAGACTTTGATCCCTCGATCTATGGCCGCTTGGATGCCCATGATACATGCTTCATATTCTGCCATATTGTTTGTGCAATCAAAGTCAAGCTTACTGGTGAAGGGATAGTGATCTCCTTCTGGTGACACTAAAACTGCACCAATCCCATTACCCATAGCGTTTGAAGCGCCATCGAAATTCAATCGCCACGAATGCTCGATCGTAGTTTCCTCTCTCGGTATTTGCGACATACATCAAATCCTCATTTGGGAAGTCAAAATTTATCGGCTCATAGTCCTCCAAAGCCCTACTGGCTAGGAAGTCTGCAATTGCACTTCCTTTAATTACTTTTTGGCTTACATAAACTATATCAAATTCTGACAACAGGATCTGCCACCTAGCCATTCTCTCCCATTTAGCGCAGTTGACTCCATCATGTACTTTAGAGGATCTAGTTTCGAGATTAACCATGTCGTGTGGAATAGCAAGTATTGTCGCAACCTTCGGGTAGTCCAAACTAGTGCACAGCATAATTTTTCTATCGGAGAGTATCTTGTTTCACAGTCAGTAAATTTCTTACTGAGATAGTATATGGCCCTTTCTTTCTTTCCCGTTTCATCGTGTTGGCCCAAGACACATCCCATAGAATTCTCGAAAACTGTTAAGTACAAGATTAACTGTTTGTCGGGATTTTGTGGTACTAGTACCGGAGCATCAGACAAATACCGTTTAACTTTATCGAAAGTTCTTTGGCACTGGTCATCCCAAACGCCTGGGTTATGCTTTCTGAGAAGGCGAAATATGGGGTTACATTTCTCCGTTAACTGCGAGATAAACTGAGCGATGTAATTTAATCTCCTAAGAAAACCTCGAACCTCCTTTTGCATACGAGACGGGGGTAACTCTTGTATGACTTTAACCTTGTCTGGGTCTATCTCGATTCCCTTTTGGCTAACCACAAAACCCAACAGTTTTCCCGATGTAGCTCCAAAAGTGCACTTGGCAGGGTTCAATTTTAGCTGGAACTTTCTCAATCTCATGAATAATTTCCTCAGGACATTCTCATGTTCTTCCTCTGTTCGAGACTTTGCAATCATGTCGTCGACGTAGACCTCAATTTCTATGTGCATCATATCATGAAACAATGTCACCATGGCTCTTTGATATGTTGCCCCAGCATTTTTGAGTCTGAACGGCATCACTTTATAACAAAATGTTCCCCACATTGTGACAAAGGTGGTTTTCATCATGTCTTCAGGGTCCATCTTTATTTGGTTATATCCGGAGAAACCATCCATGAAGGAGAAAAAGGCATGCCACGCTGTATTATCTATCAGAGTGTCGATGTGTGGCAGCGGAAAGTTATCTTTTGGGCTGGCCCTATTCAAATCCCGGTAGTCTACGCACAGACGTACTTTACCATCTTTCTGGGGGACAGGAACTATATTGGCGACCCATTCTGAATATTCAACTACTCGGAGGAAACCCGCGTCGAACTGCTTTCGGACCTCTTCCTTTATTTTAAGCAACACATTAGGTCGCATTCTGCGAAGCTTTTGTTGAACGGGTTTGCATTCTTCCTTTATTGGGAGCTTGTGGACCACGATATCGGTGTTGAGCCCAGGCATATCTTGGTAGGACCAGGCGAAGACATCTTTGAATTCTCTTAGTAGCTCAATAAGATCTCCTCGTGTTTTCGCAGAGATGCTGGTTCCAATTTTCACTTTTTATTCTCCTATTCATTCCCTATACTTACTGTTTCCACCACCTCTTTGTGAGGGCAAGATTTGCTTTCCCTCTTGTTCCATCATTCGTTGCAATTCAGGAAATATATTACAATCCTGGTCATCTTCAAAGTCCTGCGATTCCCCAAGGCACATATCTTGCTCGAAATGAGGTTCGGAGTCAGTGTCACTCATATTATTGATATCCCAAGATCTGTAAAGAATGAGAATGGGCTAATGAACAAAATAAATTAAAGAATGACTGTACGACATGATTATGGGTGTATATATTCAAGAATGATTTATTTATTTTTACTGCAAATAATTTATTTGGGACTTGAAAGGAAAAGAATAAAGAGATGGTTGTCAAAATGTATTTTCATTTAAATAATGGATAAAAACTCAAAAGCCCTTTACAAAAGATTTCTATCATTCTTGGGCATAGAATAATAGAAGTGTAACGAGTATTACTTTGAAATGTTCCTAAAAGCTACGGGGAGCTCCTCTTCTACTACCCAGTTGCCCAAACTACTCCCAGGTGCATACGGACAGATTCGAAGCGAACTCCTTTCTTCATCTTCTTCGGAAACAGCATTTATGTCTATTTTCATCACAAGTTTTACAACTTTTTCCTCCTTAAGCTTTAGCCCACCAGAAACGAAAGTTTTCGAGATATGATGGAGGTCATCGGTTTCCAACCGATTTCTTCCCCCGCTTGTCGTGCTCTTCTTGTCTCTCTTTTTCTTTCTATTTCTTTCCTCTTTCTTTCATGTCTGGCTTGTACCCTAGCCCGAAACGGTCCCACTTTCCAAATAGCGACGGTGTGTAGATTACTCCTTGGAGGTATTTCCCGAGCCCTTTTCCCGGTAATGCTCCTTTTCTAATCGTCAAACGCAATCCCATCTTCGTCGTTTGCGATAATTTAAGTTCAGGAATTTTACTTCCCTCTCCAATGAATGTGGCATTGACAAATTCCAACGAACGGAAAGAGCATTCTATTGCCTCTTCATCCTTGTCTATGTATGGGGCATCATTTGTTACAGACGCAACAATATCCTCCTCTGCATTGATTGCAACCAACCTTCCGTCGGTTACCAGCTTGAGCTTTTGGTGAAGTGAGGACGGTACTGCCCCTGCTGCGTGAATCCAAGGTCTTTCTAATAAGCAATTATAGGAAGGCTTGATATCTATCACCAGGAAGTCAACCTCGTAAGTATTTGGGCCTATTTGCAATGGTACCTCAATCCTACCCATTACTTTTCTTTCAGTTCCATCAAAAGCTTTGACTATGTTGTGGCACGTCCTCATATAGGAGCTATCGATGGGTAGTCTTTCAAGAGTGGCCAGTGGTAGAACGTTTAAGGCTGAACCGTTGTCGATAAGCACTCCGGGTAGGGTGTACCCTTTACAGCGAGTGGTAATATGCAATGCCTTGGTCGATCTCATACCTTCAGATGGGATTTCGTCATCGCTGAAGAAAATGAAATTATCAGCGCTAATATTAGTCGATCAAGCTTGCATACGGATATATCCTATGTCACATAAGTCTCATTGAGCGCCTTCATTAATGCGTTACGGTGTGCCTCTGAACTTAGCAGTAACGCCAAAATTGATATGCGCGCGGGTTGCTTATGTAACTGCTCAACTACGCTGTATTCGCTGTGTTTCAAGAATTTCAGGAACTCTTGTGCTTCTCTTTCGACCACCGGCTCATTTATCGGTTTCAAACCGTCATTCACCATTTCGGGCTCGATCGCTACAGCTTTCCCTTTGGCAACTGCTTTCTCTTCCAAGTCATAGGTTTTACCGCTACGTGTGACCAGGTTCACATTTTGCAGCTCCTCCACCTTGGGTGCCACAATGTTGCACCCGTAATTCCAGGGAACTCTTTTGCTGTCTTCATAAGGAGACGGCGCAGGTTTCCGTATGATAACACATGGTGTCTCTTGTCTTCTCATCTCAGCTCCCTTAGATGTAGAGATAATTATTATCGGGCGATCACCCTCATGTGTCCTCTTTCCTTCGGAGGAGCAAACGTCCCCCATCTCTTCTCCTTCCTCGAAGAACTCTAATTCCTTGCGGTCCATCAAATCTTGAACTAAAACCTTGAATTCCGCACAATACTGAATTTCGTGTCCTTCAACATTGTGAAAATCACAATGGTTCTTGGCCATCTCGATCTTTTCACCGTCCTATGTGATCATTCCTCTAGCCACCAGCTGACGCCATACCCATCTCATAGGAGATCTGACCTCCTCGATATGAGCCTTAACCTTTTTCCTTTCTACATTTGCAATCGTATTTATCGTTTGATCAGAATGGGCAGGCAAAGGGTTTCCGGTCACATTAGGTCTCGTTGGCTCATCAAATCTTATTTTCTTCATCTTAATTACTTTTCCACCAATTTCTTGAAGGTAAAACAATTTTCGATGGAATGGCCAATCACTCCTCCATGAAATTCACATTGGGGCGGGTATCATACCACTTCAGAAATGGTGGTGATACGAGCTCCGTGATATATGGGGCTACGACATATTGATCATATAACTGCTGGTAGAGGTCTTTGTATGTAACAGGAGTTGGAGTGAACTGAATCTTCTCGGTATTCTTCTTCCCATTTGATTCTGACCTTGGTAAACTTTGATAATTGATGGAGGGAGGTTTTGATTGCGTCATCGTAATTGATTTCGCATAATTTGGTCTATATGTGCTTACATTATTCACCCCGGCTTCCTTTCTCTTGGGTGCTACCCTTTTTCCACTGTCTCCTGCGTCGATTTTTCTGCTTTTAATCGCGCTCTCAATCATTTCTCCTAACATTACTACTTCCGAAAAACTTCTTGTAGTATTCCCACCAATCGATCGAGATACGGTGCCTTTACGTGTGAACAAAGAGCATCGTTGTCTCTTTTTCTGTCAAGGGCGGTTGTACTTGGGTAGCTACATCTCTCCAGCGCGGGCATATTGTCGGAAGCTTTCGCTCGGTTTCTTCTCCATGTCTTGCAAGGTAATTCTGTCTGGAGCGATATCAGTAACATGGCCGTATTGCTTCATAAAAGCTTGGCCAAGTCCTGCCAGGAATTGATCTTTGTGCGGCTTAGTTGGTTGTACCATTTTGCAGCGGATCCAACTAAACTATCCTGAAAACAGTGGATTAGCAATTTTTTCATTGTGGACATATCCTGTCATCTTCCGATAGAACATCGTAATGTGTGCTTCTAGGCAGCTTGTCCCATTGTATTTTTCAAATTCAGGCATCTTGAACTTTGGGGGTAGGACTAGGTCTGGAACCAGACTTAGTTCTTTGGCATCAATTCCACTGTAAGCGTCAATCCCACCATTGCTCTAACCTTGTCTTCCAACCATTTGTACCTTTCTTCTATTTGTTTAGATACTTCCATTTTGGTTCTTTCTGCCTCTATTGTATCGTCGAGGTCGGGGTTGATGGGATTCGCAGCGGTTTTCACCCGGTTCGATCCTGATCCAACTTGGTAATTAGTTTGGCCTGATGCACCAATGGGCTGTGGTTGCGCCCGAATGAGGATGGGTGATTCTCGTGGTTTATTTTTAGCGGGACCTGATGGTGTATGGGTGTAAAGCCGGGAGGATATTGAGGATCCTCATTTTCCTCTCTCGGGCCTTTCAGCGGGACCTTTCCTTTTATCTGAATCTCGCAACAGCTGGGTTAACTGATTAATTATATTACTTTGAGATTCGATTATCTGATCTCTCATCCCTTTGTACTTTCTCTAGCTGGTCTTGTAGCTGAGCTTGCATCTGCTCTTGTATTTCTTTTTGCATTGCTCTAATCTTTTCTATCCTCTGATCCATGGCTCGTCGAGTACCGTAAGGGTGTGGTTTCTCTATTTTTTCGATTTTAACTGTTTCAAATTCCATTTAATGAGATTTATTGTGTTTAAAATATAAACATGTAATGCGAATGAATGAATGAATGCAAAGAAAGGTATTAACTTATAATTCACTTTCCTTTAGAAAATTTGTTCAGACAACAAGTTCCTTTACATAAAGTAAATTACATAAATGGTTTTTGCCTTGATGCTCAGATCCTTTACTTTCTTGAGGAGCTCCTAACTTCTGACCTCGTTCTGTCTTCGTCTCATATTGTATACCCAACTCTTCTGCTTCTGATGCCAGTTCTTGCACATGTTCGGCTACCTTACGAATCTTATTTAGGGCTTCATCCATACATGATCTCTCTCGCTGACTTCTTTCTGAGCCTGCTGGAGGTGCCAATCATTTGTTTCCAACGTCTTCTCCAGAATCTCGATTGTATTTCACTATTCTGTAAAGAGGCTTCTAGTTCTTCTACCCTCTTATTCAGTCTCTCAATCTCGACTCGATTTACCTTCAACTCCATTACTGAGTTTGGCTACGATGCTGACGCAGAGATTCTTCTATTCTCGCACGGCCGTGCTTTAATTCGGTCACCTCGGCTTTGGCTTTCTAGAAGGCTACTCTTTATGGCATTTTATTGTACCTGGGCGTCTTGGAACTTGTTCATCCAGTGGCTTGTCTTATTCTTTTCTTCGCGAATTTCGTGCTGCCACTGTTCTGAGGTCTTTCCTAACCGGCAGTCCTCATAGACAAACGGAGCTTCTTATAATCTTTCTTTAAGCTACTGAGGTCCTCTTCGGCCTTGTTCTTACCTTTTCTCAATTTTTCTGCCTCTAGCTTTTGAACATCAACATCCAGCCCTAAAAGCACTTTTTTTCTTCTTCCAGCTTTTCTATTATCTTTTCATCTCCGCATTCTTCCTTCCGAAGTCTTGTTTAATTATTTCAAGTTCCGTTGGGACAACTTGCAAGTGTTCTTCGATTGGACGGACAACCTCAAGTTGGCACGGGAACATTATCGTTGACCCTTCTATTCCTCCACCAATCATATTCTACAGTCGTCATGGGATTGGCGCTGAATGCTTTTATTCTTCGGACTTGGTTCCATGCATTTGAAATTTCTCGAACTCTTTTCTTGTTATTTTCCCCTCGATATGCAAATTCGCACTAGGCTAACCCTTGAGTTGCTGGTATGAACTGTCTTGATCTATATTGCCTTGCAACTAGCAAAGGGGCGTATCCTGTTGCTCCCCAAATTCCTACCAATGGGACCTAGTCAAAGTCTCCACATCGGTACAAGATCTCGTTTGGAACGAACCATGGCGCTCGCCATTCAATGTCCTCATCTTTAAGACTTTGGAGTATGGCCATCCATTTTCTTCTGAAAAAATTCTCTTGTATTTGTATGGCCACGAAGTCTTTCAACGGAGAATAATCTTTAGACAAATACTGATAGGAGACCTTCTCTATTTTCCAGAAGTGACTGTGAAACCATACCGTTAACAGTTGCGCACAGGCAATAAATCGACCTTCGCCTTCTTTTCTGCACGTACTTAAAGATTTGAAAGTTTCTGCAAGTATAGCGGGGACAGGTGTAACTCTTTTGCTTAATCGATCGAACAAATCTATCACTGCATCTTCTATATGCCCCAAAGCTTTTGAAAAGATGACCAAACCGTAGATACTTAGGGCTAGGATGTCAATCTTCTTATTGGTATCCGGATGGGCTGATATCAAATCTCGCAGACTTTTCCACGTAATGCATTTATTATCTCCCTTGACCTTAACCCGAGCGGCTACCCATTGTTCACTCATGCCGGTAATGTTCATCAACCTTTTAACAATAGTTGGGAGATTCGGTGCTCTGGAGTAGGCCTTATCTACTGAGATTTTCGGGCATCGAAGAAGTAGTGGTGTATTCTTCTATGGTCGGCGTCATGTCTACATTCCCGAAGGTGAAGCAACCGTAGGGTGGGTTCCAATGCTGTGTCAATGCTCGAAAGAGAAATTTATCGACCTTAACCTCAAGCAGATACGATAAATCGCCATATTCTTGGTAGAAAGTCTGTTTCATATTGTCATCCCAACTATCCCATATCTCTTTCAACTCTTGTACATTGTTTGAGCCGTGCTGATTCTGGTATAATCCCAAAGCTCTGATTCGTACCCTTCCACTAGACTATCTCCTTTTTTGCGCTGAGTCTCCTCCGACCACATTCGCACGACCATGTTGTCCTCCACTCTATCAAGGTACTTGTTTTCCATAATTAATTGTCTTATCGATAACTGAATTTGCGTCTATACCTTCCTTTTATATGATAATGCAATGCAATGCAAAAGGAGACAAAATAAACAAGTTAGCGAAACGTGTTAATATCAATATACAAGTAAATTATAGAACATAAAAAGTTTGCATCGAAAGGCTGCTAAAAGGTTGAACGTAAACTCCTTCTAGGACATGTTCTTACGGCTCACTATATGTGGTTTAAGGCTCTAAAGAATGGGTACCCAAACCAACAGATTCCTCGATCCTCACCCATTACAGGCTCATACGGATAAGTTCGGTTCAGGGGGACGCATTTTCCACATGTTTGCACGGAAGTGAAAACTTCACGAAAACAATGGTACTTTGTAATCCCAAAAAGCGATCCACTATCCTGCACGGAGGTGAAGACCTCACGAATGAGTAGTTTCCCGCCTTCACTTAGAAGGGTAGTAACACAATGCATATGGATGCAAAATTATGCTAACAATATAACAAAGCATAATGCCACAAAAAATGCCGAGGATCTCATGTTAAATAAAATCAAAGTTTTAAAAGTTTTCAAAATGGACCCAAAAATAACCAATTGGCTTGACTCTCGTTTATTTTGAAAAAGTCCCCAGTAGAGTCGCCAGGCTGTCGAAACCACCTCGAAAATGAAGGTTTCGAAAAATTATTTTAAGTTTTGAAAAAAGGAGAAAATGGGAATAAAAAGGGAGTCGCCACCAATCTTTATTTGGGTGTGATTGGATCACCACAAAACGTTTAAAACGTTAAAAATGTCGGTCTACGAAATCCAGAAAAAAATAGGTTCGGGAGTCGATTACGCATGAGGTAGGATTAGCACCCTCATACGCCCAAATTTGGTACCATATGATTATTTTTGGGTTTTAATTTGTAAACCTTAAAACTCGGATAAAGTTTAAAATACGATCCTCGAATGCATGAGTTATTTTTAAAAGAAATTATTTTTTCTTTTGGAAGTCTCGCTATTTAAAGTGATCGAGGAAAGAAAAAAAATTACATCCAGTAAGTTAGGACATAAAAATAACGAGCTTTCCTTTGCAAAACCTTTTTATTTTTGAAAAAAGGATATTTGATTATTTCGATTTAACGAAGGATTGCACCTAGTGAGTTAAAGCAGCAATTTTCGGAATCGAAGATAAGAAATATCGCCTTGATTAAGGGTATTCGATTATTTCGGTTTGAAGAAAAAATTACACCTAGTAAGTTAAGGCGCAAGATTTCGAAACGCGAAATTAAAGAATATTGCCTTAATTTTAAAATTTTGTGAAAACAATTTTTTTCTAAACAATACGCAATGAATGAGCAATTTTATAATGAGTATCGAATTACACGAAGTGAAAATAAAACGAACACAAAGAACGGGGTATAAACAATTAAGATTAAATGCAAAATTATTAAAGAAATGAAGCAATCGGGATTAAAACAAGACTTTTGGATACCCGGGGGCAAAATGGTAGATTTTGGTGAAATTGAGATTAAAAATGGGATTTAGGGAAGTTTGAGGGTGAAGTATGAAATTTGTGAGTTTATTGAAATGGTAATTTTGAAAGTTTCAGGGTAAAAATGCATTTTCTAGAAAATTTAGGGTCAAAAATGATTTTGGAAAAGTTTGGGGTCAAAATGTGATCTTTAGAAAGTTTTGGGGTCAAATGTGATTTGGAAAAGTTTTAGGGTTAAAATGTAATTTTTAGAAAGTTTTGGGGTCAAAATATAATTTTGGAAAATTTAAGGACTTACAAAACAATAAAACAAGAACAGGTGACACGTGGCAGCTTCACGGGCATCCAGAAGTCAAGGGATTAATTTGAAAATCTTGAAAAATGTGGACTGGACTAATTTTGTAATTAAATAAAAGTTAATTTGAGGACTAAATTAAAACAAATTAGAAATAGAAATGACTAAATGCATAAATAGGCCAAAAAAAACACGTGGCAGCCTCTGGGCAGTAAAACAGTCAAAGGACTAAATTGAAAGCTAATTAAAATTACAGGGCAAAATTACAAATAATTAAAAAATGTAAAAGGACTAAATTGAAACAAATAAGAAAGCAAAAGGACCAAACGCGCAATTAGACCTTTGTTAAAAACACGCGGATCCCCATGGTGGGTCGGGTCGGATTTGGGTCAGCCCATGGGTCCTATATAAATTTCATTCTAAAACCTTTTCTTTTTATTTTTTTTTTTCATTTCTTTTCGACTCAAACAGACTCCCCCCATTTTCTTCCCCCTCTCTCTCTTCAGACCACCATGGCGGCCACCTTGGCTCTCGCCTGACCAACGCGCGGGGCGCGCGCGTTGCCACCGTCGCCGGCCATACACGCTCGTCCGATCAACACCCCGCAGCCGACGGTCCTCCCACGTGCCACGCGCCGCCCAGATTCGCCGTCCACGCGCATATCGTTCGCTGCCGGTAAGTTTCCTCTTTCTTTTCCTTCATTTTTCATTTTGTTCTTTATTTTTTTTTCTAAAAAAACATTCTGTTTCTTTTTAATTTGAAAATCCCCATTTTTATGTTTGAGCCCAAAACCCAGATCTGGATCCAGATCTGGGATTTTTTCAAAACATCCCTTTTTATTTTTTAAAACAAACCTTTTATTATATTTTTTATGAATGATTTGAAACTCCTTTTTTGGAACTCTGCTTTTTCTTTATGTAAAACTTATTTTTATGTTCGAATCTATTCATTTTTAATGCTTGCATGTGCTTGAACGACAGGGAAAGCGATGGCGGCTCTGGCGACGCTCCGGCGACGGCGCGGCAAGGGAAGAGTCTCTGACTTTTCGATTTCCTTTTTTATTAGGATATTATTAATATTAATATTAATAAATATTAATGCTATTCAGAACTCTAATTAATTATTGCCATCATTATTAATACCATTGATACTGTTGTTTTACTGTTAATAGTATTATTAATGCTATTGAAATATCCAATGTATATGTTTAACACATTTACCACACACAGATAATAATAAATGGTTGCAGTGAAGCATTTAAGACATTGAAATGCATTTAGAAACTGGTTAAGTCCAACAGTTCAAATAATAAATGATAACAGATATGAACTAAGTGTACCTGACGGTTCAAAGTCTGTAATCTACGGGTCTTGTTTGTCTGACACTTAAATGCTTTGGGCACTGCTAACGACTTAGAATATATGCTGGTTTGCTTAGAAATTTTGGTTGTATTTTTTATTTAAAAAAAAAAGGTTTCATATTCGGATTTCAAAGATTGTGTTTGTATTAATTTTCCAAAACCAGGGTTTTGTAACTTGATTTTGAGAACCGGGTTTGTCCCCCTTTTACAGAAAACTAACTCTGGCTTTATAGCCATTTTACATCATGATGATACTTTGTCTTCTGTAAATTAATGCCTGACTTATTGCTTGTTGCAGATTTCTTCTAGGTAGCAGCAGGGTATGGTGGAGCTTGGTGGTGGCAGATGGAGCTGGTGGGCAACAATCGGCAGAGGCACGTGGGGGGTGAAGATTTGACTTTGAATGCTGCTGGTGCAAAGGGCATGCTGTTGTGGGCAGATTTTTTTTTAGCCCTTATTGGGCTTGCTGTAATTTGAGGCCCAATTGGGTCAAAATGGGCCCATTTGTAGTTGGGCCTTTATTGTAATTGGACTTTAGTATTTAGTTTTAATTTAAATTTAAATTTAAAGTAAATTTAAATAATTAAATTTAAATTTAAGATAAATTTAAATCCAAATTAAAACAAAAACTCCAAGCCCGGTCAAAATTGGGCTCCAACAATATCATTTTACATCAACTCCCAAGCTAGAAATTTGTTCTACTAGGGAAATTAGCTGTATATATTTATGAGGGCTAGGGTACAATTTCATCATTGTTTTAACTTATATCTTTAAAGTTGCAGAGAAAGATTAAATCAAACTTTTATCATTTTTGAAAGGGTCAAATTGTAATTTTATCATATATTAACTTATAATTTTATAGATTTTACATAAATAAGTATAGTTTTCCAAAATAAAAATAAATTGATATATTGTCTAATTCAATGTATACAATTGAATCATAATCAAAATTCATTTATAATTTTAATATATATATATATCCCTAATAAATCTTAACATCTAAATTTTAGAAATTATCTAAATTTGTAATATTGAAATTTACATAAATCAAAGTGAATAATATTGAATCCCATGTGATAGCCTAATGGCTAAAGGTATTCATCGCCCTAAATATGGTCTAAATTCGAATTACAATAATTGTATTTGTTGTTCGAACTTTATCATGTTATTGTAATTCAAAAAAAAAATAATATTAACCATATGATTTTTTATTATTTATTGTCGTCCTTAAAAGGCAAACAAAATTTCATTGTCTATGATTCTTACTATGCGTTTAGCTTATCAGTAAACAAACGGAAGAGTCAAACATACATTAGTATTATACTAAAACCATCATTTTTAGGTACCCTTAATAACATGTCTATATCATAATTTTTTAATTCAGTTGTTTGGTTGAATGGAATGGAAAATAGAGTTGTAATAATATTCTTTTTTTGGTTGAGTGTAATGATGCTGTAATAGCATAAAAAAATTTTAAATGATTAAAGTACCATTAGCAGAATTTTGTTAGATAGATGATTATTGTTATTAAATTTTAATAAATTATTATTAAATATAATTAATAAAATAATAAATAATTTAATTATATTTTAACATAATTCTTATTAAATACAATTTAATAAAATAATATATAATTTAATAACATTTTTAATATAATTATTATTAAAATATGAATAGTAAAAATCATAATATATAATATTAAAAAACTAATATATAACCTATTTTATTAATTTTAAACTACAATGCATATATAATGTGCTTAAATATCATTAGCGAAACAAATAATTTAATTATCTTCTAAACTAAAAAGTAAAGGATTAGAAGTAATAAATAGCTAGAGAATTATATTTTACATTCAAACATAATAATGTTCATACATTAACAAAAAGTTACATGATGCCATTAGCTTATATGTCATAATTTATATGTTAAATTTTATAAAATAAAAAGGGTTCCAATATTGTACAAGTCGATCATACAAGTAACCAATGCAACTTCTTCTTATGAAACTCATTTCCTTTTGACTCCTTGAAATTGGAAATTAACACATCAATTTCAACCACATATGCTGATATCATTTTATTCCTTAATCGCAAAATTAGAAATGACAAGTTTACTGTCTACACTTAAGACAAGAATATGCAACATTCCATCTTCTACAATTAAGAAAGGTAAAAAATGGTAATCATATTTCACTAACTTAGGTATCCAATTGTATTAAAAAACTTGATTTTCCCATATGTATGAAGCTAACTATGTACAACACTTAAAAAAGTTTAGATTACCCGATTAAAGAACATTCAAAAATGAAAATCTTGTCAAAACTTTGCTCTGTACAGTCTCTGTAACACCTGCAATCCGTATCCATCGCCGATTCAACCCGTACCCGCTAACTCTTCAAATATGATGCAATAAACTCATCCAACTTCACCAACCAGAGTGCAAGTGCAGATGATGTTTGGAGCATGGTTGGAAAGAATGCTATGATTTCTTCAATAACCGTACAACCCCCTTGCTCAATAACCATACATCAATAATTTTTTTTGCCAGATTTTTTTAAATTTTAAATTAATATTTTTTTTTATAAAATTTTAAGACTCTAATTCCTTTTAAACTCTAAATCTTAATCTAATACTTGTTCTAAAATCATAAATCTTAAAATTCTAAATTCTAACTCATCATACATAAATCATAAATCTTGAAAAAAAACCATAAGCATTCCCTTACTATTACAATTTATTAATTTTATTTAATTAATCAAATACTAATTAGGGTTAAAATATTATTAAAGAAAATTGACGTAAATAGAAAATGTATGATATTAATTAAATTTTTTTAAAAATGAAACGACACATTTTATTAGATGCCTAAAAAATTATTTTAATATAATTTAAAATCTCGTGGACGACCACTTATAAAATTAATAAATCGTAGACATATTACCTTCCAAAAGAATAAATCAACGACAATTTCTTTTAATTAATAAAAACGTGATGAAAATAAAATGATATAAAATTTGGAAATAATTGCTAACTTTTTTCCAAATTAGAGCAAATAATCGGATCTTTATGTTTATAATTAAAGAGTTTCAATACTGGTCGCCAAGAATCCAAAAAGTAGTTTCAATAGAAAAGAGAATAATGTTTATCTTAAGATATTTAGATTTGAGCACATGTGTGTGCAATGTGTATATGCACATTGTTAAAAGATTAAAAAAATATAAACAGATATTACCATATAATTACACTAATATAATAAAAAAAATTTGTCCGCTAAAGAATTACTTTTTCAACCCTGATATTTCTAAAACCTAATTGAAAATCAAATAAAACCCCTTTTCATCATTTCAATCATTTCAATTAATGCTTTCAAAAAATAATTTTTTTATATAATAATAGATAAGAGATAGGTAACACGATTTAAACTCGTGCCAAATAAATATCTAATAAAAAGTTTAATAACAGTCCATACAAATCTAAACTCAAAAAATTAAATTTAATTAATCAAATCAACATGTAAGATTTTACTTCTAGTTTAAAATATATTTTTATCAATATTTAAATATTTTATTAATTATAATTAGACAATATATTTTTAGAATAAATTATACAATCACTCAATTATAAAAAAAATTTATTTTAAGTACTCAAAATAAAAAGTCAAAACAACCAAATTATGTAATGTAAGTACCTAAATTGCATTTTTTTTAAAATGCCTAAAATGAAAATTTTTATAATAAAAATAGGCATAATGACAAAATTAACGCTTGGATGTTAGTCACTTTGACCCTTAAGGTTTTTTGACGCTCACTTTCATACATAATCTTTTTTTAATCAAATTGATCATTTTTTAACGGTCCTGCTAATGTGACCGTTAGCTAACTAACGGTACTGACGTGGCAAAAAAATTTTCCACCTAGGCAAGTCCACATATGCAGCTGCTGACGTGATACTATTTTGTCTTATATGTCATGTTAGCAAATGATTTTAAAATTATTAAAATTATTTTTTAAAATATAAATTATTAAAATTAATTTTTAAAATATAAATTAATTAAAAATTTTTTCTAGGTTTTTGGGTCCTTCCCTTTCCCCTTAAGTTTAGGGTGAAAAATCAACAATGAAGTTCACTGTTTAATTGATTTTATTTTCATTTTATCATATCAAAAGGTTGAATTAGAACTATACGGATTCAGCAAAGACATTCATGATGCCATTGATTTCTTCTTGCTTAAATTGAAATAAACATAATATTTTATTATCTAAAGCAAGAGATAATATCTATAGAATCGAATAAACAAGATTTAAGACACATTAAAAGATCTATCCAGACACGAACAAACTTAGGAAGTGTTATTTTTAGTATTTTTCCGAGAAATAAATAAAAAACATATTTTTTCGAGAAACAAACAGAAAGCTTCACAAACTCAGTTTCTTTATGATTTGATACCTAGACCAGAACTTTCACTTTTACTGCAGTTCACAAGCTAGGAAAAATTACTTAATACATTCCAAATTTTCTCGGCAAACATGAAAACAGTGCAGTGGAAACAGAAAGGGAAATTTTTTATTCTGTGGAAGCTAAAATACAAATTGGAACAATTGAAAACAAAGAAGTGTTGAAAAAGAAAGAGAAAGCAAATAAAGGTATATATGATTGGGAGGCGAGGTATGGGCAAATTCTCTGTACAATAGCTTATTTAACTTTGAAGTGTGTGGAAAATGGCAATAAGCAGCTCACATGGACAGACAAAGGTTTTTGAAAAGAAAATCATAGAAAAACCCGAAAAAATGGGTAGTGAAGAAGAATTGGGGAAGAATGGTGAGGAGTGGTGATGGAAAAATGGGAAGAAGAAGGTGAAATTGAAAATTAATAAATAATTTTAATAATTTTATATTTAAAAAATAATAATTTTAATAATTTTAAAATAAATTTGTTGACATATAAAATAAAATAGTGTCACGTCAACATCTACATACTTGTGGCGTCTAGGTGGAATTTTTTTATACGTCAGCGTCGTTAGTCCCTTAATGGCCACGTCAGTAGGACTATTAAAAATTGACCAATTTGACTAAAAACAGATTATGTATGAAAGTGAACGCAAAAAAAACTTTAAGGACCAAAGTGACCAAATACCCAAACGTTAGAGGCTAATTTTGTCATTATGCCATAAAAATATTATATAGTAATTCACATTTGATTAGATCCAAATTATCCTATTTCAAACTCAATCTAATTTGGATTTGGATTGGACGACAAAATTTATCTTTGAGGAACACATATTTATGTAATTCATATCATAAAAACTTAAATATGTATTATAATAAAGTAAATATTAAAAAGTTTAAATTATTGTTTGGGATTTGAATTTTTTATAAGTTAATATTTAAATTTGGTAATCATTCTCATATTGAAACTTGAATTAGATAATTATTCTCATATTATGATCTGAACATTTTTTTGTCCAAATTAATTCTTAAACTTAACAATTGTTCTTATATTGTAACCTAAACATTAAGATTTTTAAGGAAATATCATTCACCAAATTAAAAATAATTATCAAGTTCACACTCCAAAAAGTAAATTTAACCCTATTTAAAAAAAATATGACAAGTAATACTTGACCTTAAATAAAAACTTTAAAAATTACAAAAGATTAACTAGAAAACATCTTTTTCTTTTTTTAGAAAAATAATATGAGATGAAAATAAACTTAACAAGTTAAGTTTGGACAAGTATATAGAATATTATTATCATATATAAGCTCAATCAAAACTTCGGTTTGATCATGAACCCAACGAGTGATTCTAGTAGAAAAGATGATGATATTCATTTAGGAGTCTCGGGTTCGAGCGCCTGTGTGTACAAGGTGTGTGTGCGCTGTCAAAGAGTTAAAAAAGTATGAACAGATATTACCACGTAATCACACCAGTATATTAAAAAAAATCGATTTGATCATAAATATATCTACATAAAGATTAAAATTATTCCAATACAAATTAAAAGATAATAGCTAATTTTGGTACAATAAAAATATAGTACTTAAAATATATCATAATTTTGGTACACCATGCAATTAAAGGCCGGCTTCTCATGTTTGTTTTTACTCTCCTGCATCTACTGTAAAATGTTTCAGATTTTGCATTAACGGTTGGTCCCTTTCAATTCACCAAAACAACAGCTTTCTTATGGACCATTTCTAAATGAAAAAGACAGCCTTAATATAATATCATCCTAACAGCATACAATTTAGTTGACTTGGGAATGAGGGTTGAAATCAGAATTTTTTTTTAAGGGGTCGAAATTAAATTATAATTTTTTTATGTTAGTAAAAATGTAATTTTTAAAAAATTAAATAAAAAATTTATCATTTTTAAAGGGATCAAAGTGTAATTTTATCTTTACTAGCTTACAATTTTAAAAATTTTCAATGACTCAAATAAAATATTTTCTATTTTAGGGGGCCAGCCCCTGTAAACCTCTGAATTCGCCCTTATTGGGAACAATAAAAACACATCCAAATTAATTCAAATTTGTAGGTAGAGAAGAGTTGGTTACCCTATTCTCGTTCTTTATTTTCATAAAAGAATTGTCGTTTTGATCCAAAAATTTATTTTTAAAAAAAAAATAATATAATAAATTTAATAATGTTATAAATAAAAATTTATTTATGATGAAAATTTTCTAAATGTCTTAATGTAGCAATACGTTTTAAATAGAAATAATAGGTAGAGAAGAGTTGGTTACCCTTCAAAATTCTGTTTGACCTTTTATTTTTTTAACTCAACTCGACATCTTTTTTATTAACCATACATGATTAGGTTTAATTATTTTGTTTTTTAATTCCATTCTATCTCAATTTTTTTTATTTAGTTTTCCCACAATATTATTATTATACGTGTGGAATTGATGCTTGGAAAAAAATCCACATATTTTCTTTATATGGTTTAGCATTTACTAATAGTTTTAACTTTAGATATGATGCTAATACACAGATACATAGTTCAAGTAAGTACTATATTAGATATTTTTTTAAGTAAAAGTATCGCATTGAATACTTTATGAAAGTACATATACTAAATATGATATTATCTGAAAAAATTTAAAATATTTAGTAAAATCTAACCCATAATTTGAAGATGACTTGTGTAATTAAATCTATAATTTATAATAAAAAAAAGCCTTATTTTCTAATTTCAAATGATTTTCTTAATGTTTCATAATATTTATCAATTTTGAATTTTTTAAAAAAAATATTTTTATGGCATTTCTAATAAAATCAAAAATTGAAAAACTTCTATATATTTTAAGCTTTTAACTTTTAAAAAAATGAAGAATTTTTTATATTTTTTGAACAAGGAAGAAGACATAAATTTGTTTGAGGGTCAAAATTACAATTTTATCGTTATATTTATATATAATTTCATACAAATTTAAGGGATAATATGATAAATTTACCCTTCGAGGGGAGGCCATTGGTTGCCTCCTTAGCCGTCATCCCTGTTTTTGAATTATTTTCATTTTTTATCTTCGAATTTTCTATAATATTTAAATTGTTTTTTAAAATGGCTGAAGATAAAAATCGTGTCACATTAGCAAATAGCAATAAAAGATTAAAGATGAATTTGCTTTAAATAAAAGAGTAACACATTTCATATATATAGAGGTCAGAATAAGCATTTAATGATATAATTTTAACAAAAGAGCTATTTCCCCATTATCTGTTTGCTTGTTTTTTTACTAGAGGGACCAAAATGAGATTTGGAGTATAATATAGGGACAGCTATTGTACTTTTATGTAAATCTTGTAAATATACTTTCAATTTGATGGATTAAACTTAGAAATTAATATTGCAATTCATGTCCTTAAATTAATATTAAAATATACAAGGACCACATTTCATAGGCTCCCACATCCCATTTCTCTATTAGACCGTGAACATAAAATCATGATGTAATAGTAAAATACATATATAGATATTATCATTGGCGTGGAACTGAAATTATTAATCCATCTACAAATTTATAATCATTTATCGACACGATACATAAATTCTAATTTATTAATTAATTATAGAGCTACATAAAATATAATATATATATATATATATATATATATATATATAATTAATGGTTGTGATGAATGGGGTTGGAAGATGAGAGCCACTTGATGAAGTTATGGAGAGTATGAGCGTCAGCTCTGTAGTAGTTTTGGGTGAAATGGAGGAAATCGGACCATGTGAAATCAGGGTAAGCTCTTGGGAGTTGATCACCTTGTACAAGAACCTCTGGGGGTCTCACCACCTTGTCTTCTCGAGGGCAAACAAAGTATACCAATGATTTTCTCGCCCTTTCGCTGTTTACTACTGCCCTATGCAGGCAACTCTTGTATTTCCCATTTGTTAATGCCTGCACACCCACCTTATATTAATCTATTCATTTATATCTATTTGTAAACTTCCCCACCTACAGCACATCTTCTTTGTCAACTTAATCATTTGGACAAGTAAATCCTAGTTTACTATTTGTATATTGCTTAGTTGCCGACAAAATCACTAATGTATCTCATATATATATATACAGACAGACATATATATACATGTATGTCCAAAAATATCTTGTATTTTTGCTAGCTTCTTCTGTGTTTCACTCTACGAGACAATGCATCTCCCAATGTCCCTTGGAAAATATATATGGGCCAACCCTTTAAAAAACACAAGCATGGGACAAACTAGGGCTGTCCCACGCGAATATAAAAGTTTGTCATGTAATGTAATTATTATGTCTCGTACTAGGAAAGAAAAAAACAAATCAAAAATCTAGACGATTTTCCATTGAAAGATTGGAAACCTACCGTGAAGGTCTCACCGATGTTGATTACTAGGGCATCCTGACGAGGTCGAACAATTTGCCATTTGTTGTTTGCAAAGATTTCCAAGCCCCCAACTTCGTCTTGGTGGAGAATTGTTAAAGATGTGGAGTCACAATGAGGACCAGTGCCGAAGGTAAGTCCTGGCTCGGGGCATGGCGGATAATAGTTACATCGCATTATAGACCCACCGTCCTGAAAATACTTTTTATAGTGCAATCGATCAACTCCCAAGCTGATTGCTAGTAATTCCATCAGTGCTAGAGCTAAGCTCTTCATTTCTTCACAGTACTTTTGATATGTTATGCTACAAAATGGAGAGCTTTTTGAGTAAAACTTTGTGGTTTTTATGTCAATAAGCACAAATTAGGGTTAGGGTGAGTAACTATACCAAGAAATTTCATCAGAAAAAGAAGAGAAACTAACCCCATTTCTTCAAAACCATCTCCGAAACTGGATTTGAACAAATCTACGACACTGGACTCGTTGGGATTTTCATGGAACCGGAAAGTTAAAGTTTCCTTCCATGGCAAGTTGGAAGAGAAACGATCCGAATGTGCACCTGAATAGCTCAAGGTGTTTAATGCAGAAGTGGTCCTTCGAGCCCCTAATTTGTGGTTAAGTGGCAATTGGAAGAAACGATTGAGGTGATAATATGCAGCATTGATGAGGTGGGAATCAACCCCATGATTGATGACTTGAAAGCAACCGTGGCTTAAACAAGCAGCCCTAATGACCTTGGCAGCCTGTTGAATCGCCAATTCATCACCTTTAAAGAAGCGTTCAAGATCTACAAGCGGCTCCAACAGCTCTTGATGAGCATTAACTAAATCAACTTTGGGCCAAAGAAATTCTTTGGGGACGTTGGTTTGGCTTTGGAGAAAAGATGAGTGGATAGAAGAATTATGATGGTCAACTAGTGTTTGATCTTGAATCTCAAGCGGAGAGGAAAGGAGATGCTTTGAGACAGAGGCAGTTGAATCCATTAGGAAGACAGTGTATGTGGACGTAGGAGAAGAAGGTGGGAGAGTTGCATTAAATATAGGTGATAGACCCCCATTACAAGCTATTATTTGGTATCATGTGCAGGGTTCAAACATGAAGGAATTGTTTTAATGGAAAAAGTTGGAAATGCAACTATTCAAATTTCAAATAATCCTTAGATTTTTTTTATTTCGTAAAGAATAATTATATAAATGAACTTAACTAAGTTTTCAAATCTGATGTCCATTTTTCAATAAATCAGATATCAAGAGCGGGCCCTAAAGGTTAAATACTAAATGTTGTAAATCAAAATTAACTCTCAAATGAATGATAACATTATTTTTACTATGAATGTCAAAATCATGATCACCCTCTCTTTCATATTTTTAAGAAATTAAAAAAAAAAGTATCCATTTCTTTTTCAAGCAATCGTTTGCTAATAATGGGTATTGAAAAACCCAACATAATATTCCGGCAACGGTTATTTCATCCATCTCTGTCTCTCTCATTATAATATTATGGGAAAAACAAATTTTTTTTTTAATGTTCCAAGGTAGATTTTGCTATTACGTGTCATCTCTCTCTCTCTCTCTCTCTCCAACATGTCCGAAACAAGATAATAAAAAAAATTGTGCCTTTTGTTCCATCGTGGTTGTTGGATTGACGGGGCGAAAGGCGTCACCAACCGAAAAAATGGTGGCCAGTTTCTAAATAGCTGTTTAAGGAAAATACTACTATATTTGGAAAATAAAAATATCAGGTGCACCTATTTTCAGAAGGGGTTATCACTGGTGGTGGTGGGTTGGTCTCGGTGGCTTTCATGGTTGCGAATTGTAGAATTCCATAATTACTTGATTCATCATTTTTTAACTGTTTTTTTTAATATATTAGTGTGATTAGTATTTATTCATATTTTCTTAACCTTTTGATAAGGCATACACACCTTGCACACATAAATGTTCGAACTCGGGACTCTTAGAATGAACATAGTCTTTTTTTCATTGGAGTCACTTGTTGGGTTAATTAGACATATTTACTTGTTGATCCAATCTTTGGTATGTATAATATATTCTATATGTGATCATAAATTATTAATTTGTTTATATTATTTAAGTTTAATTTCTTAGTTAGAGTCTTAAGATGGTAGTTCTTATACCATCTATTCAAATGTTACTCTTTAATACCATCTATTCAAATGTTACTCTTTAATAGGGGTGAGCACAATCCGGTTCGATTTGAAAAATTCGATAAAAAATTTAAATTTTGAATTAAATAGTTCGAGTTATTCGGATCAACTCGAGTACAAAAATTATATTTTTCGATTTAACTCGAATATGAATTACACAATTCGAGATATCCGAAAATCTGAATAAGAAAACACAAAATTACGTCGTTTTGATAAGCGTTTACCCATTACCATTATATTGTTTATACAGTTAAGTAATCTTATACTTCATCTACTAGTTAAATAATCGGTCCAAGTAAACGAAATATTGAGTATAAATAATATGATTCGTAAACTCGACTTAATTTGACTCGAAATTTTTTTACTCGATTCGAAAAAATTTCAGATTGAGTTTGATTGCTAAGATAAGAACCGTCAACTCAACTAACTTAAAATTTTTTAACTCAACTCGATCAAATACTCACCCTTACTCTTTAATAAAATTAAACCACGATTAAAAACAATCCTCTTTGATTGTTCCAACAGCATTAATTTTGTTGGTATGACTAGATTTGACCATATACAAAATAATAAATTCATGTTGACACAAAATTAAAAATATCATCATGTCTTAGTTCGTATGAGTCCAATGAATCACTTAATTGTAAATAGGTTTAAATATTATTAGATTATCTTGGTCAAATTCTGCTTATTAGACCTTATATTTTATGTAAGTTGTGAATTTAATACATGTACTTTAATTTGGTCATTTTTAGTCCCTATATTTTAAGAATTTAAAAATTTTAGTCCTAATCAAATGATAAATATTAAATTCATTAAGTTATGTTATTTTTAAAATTTGATGTGTCAAACATATTATCACATGTGTAATGCTATGTCTATTTGTTATTTTCATATATTGCTTACAAAAAGTCAACTAATAGATTTAATGACTATCGTTTGAATTAAGACTAAAATTTTGAAATTAAAAAAATATTATCACTAAGAATGATCCAATTGACGAATTGGACTATTCTATAAGTTTAGGCTTAATATAGGGAAAATGACATAATTTAACCAAATAGATTTAATTTTTACTATTGGGTCAAGACTAAAATTTTAAAATTCAAAAAATACAAAAACTAAAATTGATCAAATTAAAGTACAAGTACTAAATCCACAGTTTATGTAAAGTATAGAATCGAATATTGGAATTTGACCGATTATATTACTATAACTATGTGGGTGGAAAACATAATTATATAATAAATATATCTATAAAAATAAATGGTAAAGTAATTATGATTAGCAATCAAAGTGGTTTATGTTTAAATCTTTGTGTAATTTTCTATTTTTTATATAAAAGATATAAAAAAATAAAATATCTTCAAAATAATATAATTTACATTGTGAAAGAATGATATTTTAGTCATTATTCAACTAAATTAATGATCAGATAACTCATAACATCAATTTAAACAAAAGTTATATATATATGAATGATGTTAGCCTAAAAGCAATTGCTAAGTACCAAGCTAAGTGTTGGGAGAAGTGACTACACTTCTCCAAGCACCACAAACAAAGAGAAAAAAATAGGGGATACAAAATTATTTATGTAGTTCATTTTCCCTATGTCTGCAGAGCTTAATTGAACTAAAAATATTCATTATCCTCAATACTTATAATAAGTAAACCTAAATCAATTACATCCTAGTGACAATTTCCTTACTTTTGTACCGTTGAAGATCGGTACTCACACCACTAAATTTGCCCCTGTGAATTTAGCTTGTAAAACCACAATACAAAGATTTTACAATCAAATGTACTCTCACAAATAATATTTCTTACTTGAATAGATTAAATGCTCTCAATAATCAGTATAATAATCAATACAAATCTCTCAACATAATAAAAATCTATATCAATCCCTATTAAACAACAGGTAAACTAATTGAATGCAATATAATAAGAACAAATAAGGTAAACAAGGATTATTGCCAACTAAGTCTTCAACGTTCCAATTTGATCCAACTTCCTCAGTCCAAGGGATTAAATAGACATAATTCGATCTAATCCTTCAAACATATTTCTCAAAGTGATATGATATTCATTAATGAGCTAGCTAGATGCAATCTACAATATTAACATAATCCAAAAATCTAGTTCAATAACTAGATACTTCCTCAAGCACATCTCAATCATTTTTATATTTTTCGTGAGACAATGTTATGATCGTTACAAGATGTTTTTTGTTTCTTCCATTTGCTTATAAGACAAACTTGGGTTTGAAAAGATTTTTTCTTTGCGGGCATGGCGGTGTTTGAGTAATAGTTGGAACGTTAAATTGCGGAAGATATAAATAAACATTATTGGATAGAGATAGAGGTGTTGATGAGAGAATGGAATAGGATAAAAGAAAAAAGATTTTCCATTCTATCATAATTATTACGTCAATCACTTCCTCAAACGTTGTATCACCTTGTACGAGGCCACCCCTTGCTGCCCATACTTTGCCCAACACACTCACCAATCTGCTACCTAGTACTTCCAAATCCCAAGCCTACTTCACCTTCACATAACTACAATAATTAAGATATTATTTGAATTATTAACTCAATTAATTAATTGACGATATACTATTACAAAATTATAAAATTTAATTTTCAATTACGTGTCTTCATCTTGTTTAATGACACTACATAAAGTTATACACTATTAGAACATTAAATATTAACTCTTGAAATTAGTTAAATTTGATTCAAGAAAATTAAATTTAATTGTTATTAAGTAAGGTTCGAATAATTTGTAAACTTAGTCGAGCTTTTATTTTTAATAAATATTTTATATTTTTAATTAATATTTAAAAGCTTCAATTCTAACTCAAGCTTCAACACTCAGATATAAAAATGAAGTCAATTTTTTATTAAATGAAAAATCTAATTAACAAATTCAAGTAGCTTAGTTCAAGTCTAAGGATAGGTTTGGATGGACGATATATTTATCTGCTGTTAGTGTAAAAATAACGGTGATGATAAAATTAAATATTGTAACAATACTGTAACGTGAAATAAAAAGTAAACTAAACGCACTACGCTGCACCGCCCATCCAAACCCGCGTTAAGTTGAACTTTTTAAGGCTTTGAACTCAACTCAATTATTATTTGTAAGGTAGACTATATAAATAATAACTTAACTATGCTCACATTCTTTTTTGGTCGCCTAATTTTAAATTTTTTAATTTAGGCATTAATATTTAGATTTATTCCTATTTTGGTTATCCGTCATTAAATTGATAACGGAAAGCTTTTTCTAATTATTATAATCACACATTTAATCCTCAATACTTACATATTTTATCAATTTGATCTTAAGTCTAAATAATTCAATAAATCTAACTCTTTAAATTTATAAATTCTATCAATTTGATCTTCAAACTTTCTAATCAAAACTTTCAGCTTTTAAAATGGAAGTATTCCACATTTATAAATTTGTAAAACTCAAAAAAAAAAAAAAAAAACTTCTCCAATAAAACAAATAGTTAAGATATAAGGCAACTTATATTTTGATTTAATAATAGTTAAAATATTTGTATAACTAATTAAATTTTTATTATTTTTAATTAAATGTTATTGAATATAAAGATTAAAGATAACAAAAGTACTGATTAATTAATAAAGGGTAAAATTGTTCTTTTATTTAAACTCAATTAATAAATATAGTTATTTTTTCATCAAATTTAGGAGAGTGATTGGGTGTTTTTAAACCACAAGGTGTAATTGGATTTTTTATCAAACGATTTTAATACATTTTCTTATATGTTTATTTATATTTGGTGGTACACTGACAATATATAAATTTATCCATCACTAATGAATAAAATAAAAACACATCAATCAAAATAAAATTAAGCGATTATAAATTAATTTATTATTGAAAATATTAAATTATGTATTATCGTATAAATTATTGATAATACAAATTATACCATCAATACATCAAATTTAATCCGTATACATTATGCTTATTTTTTTAAAAATTAAAATCAAAATTAAATACAAGTCCATTAAACTCAAAATCAAGAAGCTGCTGACCGAGAACGTAAGTGTCATTTGTCCATACAATACTTGTGTTCAATGTTAAACTTAAACATATATCATGGTTTTTTTTTATTTGAAATTTTTTTTGGATTACAAATTTATATATGTAGAATGCCTTTGTTTTAAAAGTTAAAAGCTTTAGTTAAGTTTGAGAATTAAATTGATAGAATTTGTAAATATGAAGTGTTAAATTTATTAAACTATGTAGACTTAAGATCAAATTGATAAAATGTGTAAACATTAAGACCTAAATATGTTATTATATCGGTTAAAAAAAAAGCTTTCGTTTGTTAATTTAATGGCTGATTGCCTGAATTAAACATTTTTAAAGTTGGATAACCTAAAACAAGAACCCAGATATAATTGAGTTATAGTTTACCTTATTTGAATTGAGGCTACTTTTAAGCTAACATGACTTCTGCAGCAAAATAGAGTTGTTTGGATTTCCTGCTATGGATTCCCATTTCACTTGTGGAATATTCACACTTTCTCAAATATTGCAGCAACCTTTGGTGAGAGGCAATATTCAAATTCTTTCAACTTGAGCTGTGGTAATTCTTCATATGAGATTCGCAATGTGGAGACTAAACCGGTGGTTTTGATCAATAATAAAGAATCCAAGGGTTGGGTCGACAATATTGAGAGTGAAAATTCAGACTTGGCTTCTCATACAAATGATTATGATGTGAATAAAAGATGGAAGGAAGTTGAAAAGGAAAAACAAGAGGATTCCAAGGTTGAAGATGATGGAGAGACCCAACGATCTCATGCCTTCTCTCAAGAAGGCGGCGCTCATTGAGTGTTTGAAGCAGGTTCCCAAAGATGCTAATTCATCTGGTGAGAAATGGAAAGATTTTGGCGGTAATCTTCATAATGTTTGATTAGGCAAGCGCTTCAGGCAAGCCTAAATTTGGATCTTGATATTGATGGCTTATCAGCCCAAGAGGTGCGTGGGGCAATTGACAGCTCGGCCCATTTAGTCCAGGTTGATGGTGTCCTAGCAGTCAAATGTTGGAGCCTCAACCCTGTTGTTCACTTGTTTCCAATGGAAAGGTCTTTGGGCTTTTCTCTATTAACACGTACGACTATAATACTTCTTAATTTTTAAACTTTAATTTCTTACATAAATTCGTTCCTATATTTTTATAATGTTATAATTACCTCAACTAATTAATTAATATAGTTAGTTTTTCGATTAAAATGTTACGTGTTTATGTCTAATTTGAAGTTTTTAAAGAGCACGTGACTTCCTTTGTTTTTCGAGGTTTGCCTTGCTTTTTCTTTTTTTTTTTACATTATAAGATAATAATCAAATTTTAACTTGACCCTTAAACTATACTAAAACTTGAAATTTCATCTATATACTTTAATTTTTCTAAATAATTTGGTCTAACTATTTTTTATAATGTCATTAATTGATCTAAATAATTAAAATTGTTAATTATTTCAATAAGAATATTGACATCACTTTTTCTTAGAAAAATTATTCCAACAAAAAAAATATTTTTCCATAAAAAGTTTGAATGTGTGTTTTTCTATTGTCACATGACTATCAAGTGTTTTTTTTTTAATTTAAAAATATCACATAAATGAATTTAATAGAATAATTTTAATAGTGGTAACAACTAGACTAAAATTTTAAATTCGAAAAGTAAAGGGATTGAATTATTGAAAATAAAATTAGAGGAACTAAATCCTAAAAGTAAAAAAAGTGTATAGGACTTAGAACATATTTTAACCTTTAAATTTTTACTTTATAATTTGACACAAACAGATAATGCGAAACGTAAAATCATATTAGTAATGTATAAAATTTAAGACAAATATACTTTAAACATATATGCGATGCTCAAATCCAAACCATACTAGTTGCAATTGATTTTATTAACAGAGTAGAAAAATGAGATGATTACAAAAGTTTGGTTACGCAATTCGATAATTTTGTTACGCTTGAAGGGTCTTGTCTAAAGACTAGTTCACGGTCAATCTACTTATATAAGATATGGTTTAAGTTCAACTTTACCAAGCTGAAACCTTACTCTTAAAAATAAACTAGATCACTCTTCCTACTAAGACTTTCCACTTGAAAGCATAGTGACAAACTCAACAATGAGGACAATTTGCTTACCATAATAATGCATTAAATCAAGTTCCTCACAATAACAATACAAATGCTCTCAATCTCATACATGAATAATTACCCCTTCTTTTAAATATGCATGAATTGGCTTGTCTAAATATTATAATAAATCAAATCATTGTCTCTTCCAAATTCACTTCAATCAAGTCTTCAATTTGGAAAAAATTAAAGAGATCTTCTTAGTGTAACATCATTTAAAAATAAAATCTCCTCAAATAATGAAACTTGAAAGTTTCCATAAAACTCTAATTGGCTTGATTTTCCTCACATTGTAATTCAATAAAGTGTTGAGAACACCTCGAAGATGTGCTTCTAAAGAGTCCAAAGTTTTTGGAGAAGAAGATATCAACTAAATATGACAAGTTATACAATGTGCAAATGTAAGCTGAGTTGCAATTGGACAATGTAACTATTACCAGCAATCTCTCTTCCATAATTTATATAGAGAGAGAGAACAAAAGTATGGTTTTCAACAAAACACTCCCCCTTGATCTATTCATACGATTATGAACTACAACTATGGAATCAATCATTAAAGAACGGGAAACATATAGTATTAATAATCAAACGCAATAACAAGTAGACGCCCAAAAAAAATCCAAAAACGAAAGTACAAGAATCATCAGCAGATGATCAACAAAACAAATTCAAACAATAAAATCTGTGATACTCCTCCCTCGACTTATATTGTCCCCTGTTTTTGCTAAAAATGCAAAGGCTTCAAAAATCTTGAACAACAGGGGAAAGCTAGTTTTTGCTTACTGAGGAGCTTCATTTGGCTCTCTAAGTGCTATGGTTATTTGTCAATATAGACCAAGATACTCCATAATTATGGCCTTATTAGTGTCGGGTCGCATATCAAATGAATATATAGTTTTACTTTTCCTAATATTTTATTATTTAAAGCAAGCAGAAAGGCTTTCAACGTTAGTGGCAGCATAGCTTATTAATTCAAAAACATATTAATTTCTGCCACTTCAAATTTAATAGAAGACCTTGTGGATATTGGATTTCCAGCAGATAAAAAGCCAATCTTCTCGCTTCCGTCTTATATAACAAGAAATTTCAGAAAATGAATTACATCTCAACATATAAATTCTAGATATATGATCTTGTTGATCATTGTTTGTGGAGAAGCAAACCGAAAAAGCAATTAACCAACGTCAAAACCAAAAAAGAAAAGAGTAAATGTATGAATGAACATGAAAGATGTTCAGTATGCATGCATGACAACTATTTATCTACAGAAAAATGAAGCAATCCAGGGATATAAGAGGATTGTCGATGTCCTCCATGCTAATGGACTCATTTTCTTGCTGCGGTGACGAGAAGGCTGCTCGCAGCGCAGTTTCATCAATTTTAGAACTAATTCGATGAACAAAAGTCTCTCGATTTCTCAAACAAGACTTCAATGGGCTATTTCGATCATAGCTGTTCAGCTTCGGACTCGAAACCCTCAAATTTTCCCTTCTTTGAGAGGGAGACACTGAGTTCAGTGCATTCACCTTGGGACCAACAATTCGCTTTGATGAACCCATATCCTTGGACGTACTTGCCAATAATCCCCGATAGTTACTATTATTATTATCTCCGTTAAATCTCCTGCTTGGTGATGGCGACCTCAAACCCCTACTAGGTAAATAATTATTATATGGAGAGTTAAGCCTAAGATCATGGTCCTTTCGAAAGCTCTTTTGTCTCGTTAACGTCGACGGTGAACTTGACCGTCCTCTTTTCTGCGGTGTAGAGCCTTTCTCCCTCGCCGGGATCGCCTGTTTCCCTGGCGCTTGTTTAACCGGGGAGTACTGGGGTATGTGAGAAGGAGATCTAGTTGCAGCTAATGTACGAGAAGCTTCCTTGATTGAATTAATACGAACAATATGAGGGTTTTCCTTAACACATGCCCACAAAAACTCATTGGAAAAAGACCGATCCTTGGAGCTCAACACCGAAGCCGAGCTTGAAACTGAAGAACACGAACTAGTTGCAGTGTTGACGGTGGAACAAGTAAAGGAAGAAATTGAAGAAGAAGATGAAATGGTGGGGGAAAGAGGTAATGGGGAGATTTTCTTAGAGACAGCAGGAATGGGTGTTTTGGGAGGTTGTGATGATGAGATCACAATCTTGTCTTGGACATGACCAAAATCTTCAATGTAACATTTCTTGGGTTTGCATTTGCTAATGCAAGAACCCATTGTTTTTTTTGGTTTGTGAGTTCATAGATAACATCAAATAACTTGTTTTTTATATACAGTGGAAGGTTGTTGGATTTGGACGAAAGGTAAAGTGTGTAGCTTTTGCTTTTGCGCTCACTTTTTTAGATTATGCTGTGGGTTTTTTGAATTTTGTTGCCGGGTTTGAAATTGAAGCCCGTTGGGTAACGGTCACACATAAAAAGGGAATGAACATGATGAATTTTGCTTTTTTCCACCACTCAAGAATCTTCTACACTGCTTCAACTTGTACTGTTTTTACTGTTCCATATCTCTCTCTCTCTCTCTCTCTCTCCTCTCTCTCTCTCTCTCTCTTAATATTATTTACAGAGTTTATTTATGATATGAATGGAAAAATTACATTAAATCAAAAGTTGTTCTTGTTGAAATAATAAAATTAAAATAGTTAAAAATTTATTTTGAATTCAAATTGCATGATTATTTTAATGTATGTTTATATTTTTAAATTTATTAAAATATAAAAAATTATATACTTTGAAAATAACATTTATTACTTTGTAAAATAAATACGCCTTCAATAATTACATACTTAATTTGGGACTAGATTAACCCAGTCAACCATGCATATTATAAAAATGAAATAATCAATTATCTATTAAAACTTAATCGAAAACCGTCACTATTTATGGAAAATTCAAGCTCAAATAACTTTGGATAATATTAAAAAAAAAAAAAAGCTATGTCCATAATTAGATTTGATTATGAATCGGGTCATTGGGTCCTACTCAAAAGTTCATTCGAAAGTTAAAGAATTCGGCCAAAAATATAGACCTAAAAATAGACTTAGACAAAAAATTGAGACTCATTTTCTAAATGGTTAAGCTTCAGGTAAGTTTTTTGGCCCAGTTTGACTCGACCCGAATTTGCAAGAAAAAAAAGACTTGTTGTTTTTTGCTGTTATTTTCATTGTTTTTGTTGTTGTCTTGACACTGTTTTGGTATCGTTTTGCTATTATATTATTATTCTTTTATTGTTATTATTTGGATATTATATAACTCTTGATTTATTATTTATTTTGTTACTATTTTAGAGATATTTATTTGCTATTTATCTTAGTATTTTTTCAATTATTTTTAATTTGTTTAAAAAATATTTATTTGAATATTTTTAATATATTTAATAATGCATTATTTTTTAAAATTTATTTTTATATAAAACTAATAAAAAAATTAATACAAACGAATTGAGCCGAGCTCGAATTTTAATACAGTATCCCAAACTCGTGAATGTTAGACACTTATATTTGATAATCCATGAAATTACGTGTTGTATCTTTTTGTTTCATGAAGGACAGCCCAAAACATTTTCGGACAAGCCAGGTAAAGCGTGTCATCTAGCTTCTCTCCTAGCCCATAGGTTAAACCTTTGTATGCTAACCCCAACTCCAACATATCTCACTTATAGTCTCCTAGTTTCACTTAAATGACATTTGACTTAGGTATCAATTTAGTTGATAAAAAAATTTAGGTATCAGTTTGAGATATAAAAAACATAAGTATCAATATGAAAAAAGGAAATAAATTAAAATATTAATTTTATATTTAATCTTAAAAAAATCGATTGCATTATTATATTTTTAATTATTCTTCAAATGACTATCTTTTTTTGTTATTATTTTATTGAATGAAACAAGTATTATAACACATATTTTAAATTGTACACGTATGAATCTCATGTGTTGATTTGATGGTAAATATATTCATTATCTTAAATATAATTTAAATTCGAATTAAACTAATCGCGTTTATTAAAACTTTATACTCTAATCTAAGCCCCAAAATTAACATCGTGCTGTCATACGTAGGAAGGCTTATTAATTTGTATGTGCAGTGTTGTGGTCCTTTGTGCCCCACAAAAATTTCGTTATCTTATTCCTCAAATAGATGCAATGTTCCATGATGTTAGATCCTGTTCGCTCTGCTTCATTTACTTCACTTTTTTTTAGGAAAGAAGAAATTTTATATATTAAATTGGTGGCAAGAGAAGAGAAGCTTCCGAATTCCAACACAGACACAAATATTTAAATAATAAACTTAAGTTAGTCCCATTTTTAATTTCTTAAAAATAGGGACATAAGGATCATTCCTCAAGTCTTCTAAAATTGTCGTTTTATCTGATATCTTCCAAAGATCCTTAAGGTCAACTTTTCATATTGCTTTTAATTTCATTGCTTGAAATATTCCTCCAACCCCACCTACCCTCTTCTCTATTAACACTGTTCAATTACTTTCATCATCTTATTAATTTTATCTTACTTTTTCACATACATATGAATTATTATACACTGGATTCATGTTTCGTACAAAATAATCAAACCAACCTCAAAATTAAACTCAACTCTGCGATTCTTCTCCTCAAGTGGAAGGATTTCACTGTAGTATATGAACTAAAACATCAACAGCACTGCAGTTGGCATTAAGGTGACAGTGACAGCAACAGCGTACAACATACTTCCCTAGTAAAGACAGAAACCAAATTACTGTATTAAAACCAAACTACTATACAACACAAGGACTTGGTGCAAACAATCAAAACAAGATCAACATTTCCCAACCGACTTCAACGTAGCCATACTTTTATGAACCAAACTACCTTTTATATTAGTGATGAATATTGCATTGAAGAATCAAGGGTCTGGGGATATGTTCACGGTACTGATCTTGTTGCCTTTGGAGGACTTTGATGGAGTGGTGTTGGAGGATCCACCCATTTTACTGGATAAAGAATTAGCAATGCACTCAGCCATCATTGTCTTCACAAGCATTTTCTTCACTGGAAACACACTCCCTTTCTTCTCTTGAAACCGATATGCCTCTTTTTGAACACCCTCTTTTGTAGCTGGATCTGCTTCTGCCCGGCTGCCTTCTCCACGTTGGTTTAGCCTAAACTCCATGATTGTTGTGAAGTTTTGAGTATATTTGGAATTGAGTGAAGAGAACTGGGAGAATGGGTCTAAAGCTAAACGCATGAGCATGAGAATGAGCATGAGCAAGAGCAAAAAGTGGGGAAACTTATTGGGAAAGAAAATTTTGCTTACACAAAAAGCCAAAAAATTGTGGACCTTAGTTTGATCTACTACTTTCCTATCTATTTCTCTAATAATAATATGATGTTTTCTATTATGGCTAGGATTGCTTTCACATTTAATCTCCAATTCCACCTAAAAATTGCATAATTAATAAACATATACATACATATATACAAGCAAATACATGATTATGAATGTTCAAATACAATGCTCAACTTTGGACTTTGTATACATCATCGAAACTACATCTTTTAATTAAGTCTATTTTTACGAAATTTAAACTTTTGTTTTTTTGTTGAAAATAATAGTTAATTAGGGAACTTTGAGGTATATTATTTATGGATAAATTTGGAGATTTGAATAATAAATTTTATTATTTATATTTTACTTCATAAGACCTTTAAAATGATATATAATATGCTAAAAATGGTTGAGTAATGAATGAGAAATTGATCCTCAAAATCAGCTATATGAAAATGGTTGTTGAAAAAAAATGATACTTAAAATCTCATATCCCACATTGTTAAAAATATTGATCTCATATCTCACATTGTTAATTTACCTAAAACGTTCTGCTATTCTCCCACTATAAATAGGTTGCTTCTCTACTCATTTTAAATACAATTGAAAAGCAATCAATTTTTCTCTCTCTCAAAATCGGTCCTTGGTTTTTCTCCAATTCTGTTCTTTTAGCTTGGTGATAGAGGCAAGCTTGATTAGAATTCGCCTTGTTCACTGAAAGTTATGCTGCTTGTGGTGGGCGATCGTTGTTGTATCTTGGGAGATAGACGGAGAGGGTGAATTTGTCTTAAGGAGACTGTTCATACAGGCCTCAACGATTTTTGCTTTCAATTTATCTACAAATACTAATAAAGAATTATTGTTCATTTGTTTTCTTAATTTACAATTTATTATTAAATTTAAATTGCATTTATATTTATTTTATATTGTCTATTGTCTAACAATTTTCACCTCAATTGATAATTAAAATTATTTTTACGTGCTACAAAGGGTGTTAAATAGTTTCGAGAAGACGCAGCATTTGCAACAAAGATAATTAGGACATCATCAAAAATGGATTAAGTATCTTTTCTGTCTTTTTTTTTTGTAAAAATAAAATGGATACAAACACAATAGTCTAGGTCTTCAAAGGAGAATCCTCAAACAATCTTAAACCAGGTCTTCTATCCCGAACCATCTTGACAAGACTATCCGCAATAATATTTTATTCTTGGGGAATATGTTGAATTTTTCATTGCTCAACCGTCGATAAAATTTTTCGTATTCTTCTTATTAGAGTAAAATTAGAGGTACCTGTCGATTCATCCTCAATGGCAGAAGTTGCTTCGAGACTATCCGTTTGACTTAAGACCATTTCGGCTCTCATATTTGAGATAACCTTCAATCCATTCAAAATGCCCTAAAGTTCTGCCTCTATCATTATACAATTTCCCAAGTATCTGCAAAACCCAATAATCCATCTACCATCTTGATCTCACACCAACCCCTCAACTACGGCAAAACCTCCATCATTCCTAACCGAACCATCTGTGTTTAGGCACACCCAACTTTTATTTATGCATGAACGAGTAGGACTGCTTTTGATCTTGTGAAGTGATACCTTTGACGCCGAAATATATTGCCTTGCCTAGCTAAGAGAATTTTTTAGAACTTCATCAATGCTCCATAAGATACACTGAATGATAAATAAATTACGATTCTTCCAAATGCGGCGCAAAATGATCCCGAAGAGACATGGCTAGTCCACCCCATCTATAAGAATAGGCTGATGATTCTGTAGGTTTTCCATTATCCATTCATGAAGAGAACCGACGTAGAAGTTGGGACGCGCTCTATCTGTTACAAGCTTATCCCAAATACTCCTAGTAGCAGGGTAGTCTCTAAGGACATGCAATGTCCCCTCATAGTCATGCCCACAAAAACCTCATGCATTGACTATTTCAACTCCTCGCCTAACCTTTTCAACATTTTTGAGCAAACATTTTTTAAGAGCAAGTTAAATGAAAAATTGAATCCGTGTAGACCTTTAAACTTCCAAGGTAGCTCCCAAATCTAGTCTATTGGATTCAAAGTACCCTCTCGAATTTTACCATAAGCGCTTTTAAGGGAGAAGGAACTAATCGAAGAAATCCCTCAAATAAAATAACTCTGTAGGGCTAGAAGAGGAGTGTGGTGGAGGAGCACAAACAATCTTGTTAATAACCTCTTCTAAAACCCAAACTCTAAAAAGGTTTAAGTTCCACGAACCATCCTCAGTAGTTAAGTTTGAAGAGAGCAATCCATGCTAGGATTCGAAGTAGTAGGAATATGATTACACGGGGGTCCATATGTAACATCCGCGTTTTTGAACCGAAGTTGGAACAGTATTAGGATCGAGTCAAGGACTAAATAGAAATTTAACCAAAATAAATTATGAGTCATCATAGGGAATTATGGTGATTAGGAGGGACGAAAGAGTAATTAGATGAAAGATATTTTGGAGGCAATGATTTTGGTCAAAGTGTAAAGTTAGATGGCCTAGGGACTAAAAGAGTAATTTTTCCATTTTTATTAAAGAGTGATATTTTAGTGGAAAAATCTAGAGAATTAAAGAAAGGAAAAAGAATTAAAAGATGAAAAAATCATCTTTTCTTCTTATCTTCAAACCGTCCATGCTTATGTTCTCCATCCAAACTTTACCTTTTATTTCATTTAAGTCCTTCTACCATTGTTAAACTCTCCAAGCTTTAAAATCTTCCATTTTCTTTGAAATTTTTAAAGAAAGACATAATAGGAAGCTAGTAGTCACTTTTATTTTCTTGTAAAGTTTACTTTGGAGTGTTAAAGAGCATAAAGTTTGAGTTAGAATTTTGGGATTTCAAGAACTAAGGTAAGTAATGATTAAATTTTCATGACATACATGAATATTTCCATAATCTAGTATGAAAAATTATTGAATTTTAGTTTTTAGCTTATATGTGTTTATATGAAATTGAAGAAAAAGAAAAGATGGAGAATGACCAATTTTAAGAGAAAGGAAAGGAGAAGAGCAAGGAGTAAGAAGAGAATAAATCATCTCATACCAACCTTTTGTTGTAAGTACTACAAAATTTTAAATTGAAAATTTATTCTCTTTAAAGTATATGATTTTAGTATATGATTAATTGTGATAAAAATGAGTAAAATGATATGTTTAATTATAAGTATGGTAATTATGTGTGATTGAATGAAACATAGTGCAAAGAAACATGAAATAGGAAATATTCACATTAAAACAGTTTGGACAGTAATAGTGGTCTAACTTCGAAAATTCACCAAAATTTATATAAACATAGTTAGAGGTTGAATTAATTATATAATTAAATATTATTGAGTGTAGTTTCATATGGAAGAAATGATGAAAGAAACAGAGTTGTATATTTGAGATATATTAGTTTTTGTGTAACAAGGTTAGAGTAGATTCGGTTTCCCCTATTTTGACTTTGAAAAATCATAAAAAAATTTAGAAAAAATATTAAAGACTTAAATTTATATTTCTAAGTCCTTAATGAGTCTATTTTCAAGAGAAACAAACAGGAACATCGTTTGATCCCTGTACTAATAGATAATTAACTTTTAGTAAAGAAAGGTCGAAACAGTCAAGCAGCAGAGAAGGAGTAAATTTGAAGAATTTTCTGTATGAATTGGTTGAAGTAAAAATTCTGAAATTTTTATGGTAAAAAAGATATTTGAGTCTAGTTTCAGAAACATAAAGCGGATATTAATTTCAAATTCTTTAACCCAAGATATAAATAATTTAGTGACTATGACTCAAGTGGACAGCTTTGTAAATTAATGTGAAAATAAAAGTAAGAAATATATGGTGATAAATATGTGAGAAAAATATAAGTGTGAAATATTTGATGATGTATTTGTGATTAATTATTATGTGAGATATATCATTTATGAGAAATGATGCTAATTGAGATTTTACCCAAGTAGATAAATTAGAACCATTGTGATATTAGTGGCATGCCATTAAGGAACATTAGTGCGCTCTCCATTATTTTTAGCACGCATTGTGCTCTCCGATTATTAGCACGTACAGTGCTCTCTATTTAGCACATTTGTGCCCTCTGTTTAGCACCTTGGTGCTCTCCGTTCATTTGTGCAATGTAATGCACCTCCGTATTTGTTCCATATATCCGAAAGGTTCTATGGTAGTCTTCTATGGGCTAAGTTGTGAAAAGTGGGTGAAAGTGTGAATTATGTCATTGTGGTAAGTTGAATACTATGAGTATGAAAAGTATGAATTTTTACATGTATGAGTATTTATATATGTGTTAAAATGAAGTAATTTAAAGGATGAATGATTAATTATTTTGTAGTGCTTACTAAGCCTTCAACCGGCTTAATGCGTAGGTACAAAAGCTACGTGAAGTTAATATCAAGCCAAAGGACCTCTCACCACATCACTCTTGGAAGACTTCAAGTCTAGGTACTTAAGTTTTGAGGCAAAATAGCATGTACAAATAGTACTACTTAGTGTTCCTAATGAATAGGTTTCAAATGTTGTTCTGGAACTTATTATATATATTGGATGAAATGGAATGAGATGTTTTTGGGTATGATGCAATCTATTTTCTAAAGTCATAAATGAGTTATTAAGTATTTTACGGATATTATATTTGTATACTTGATTTTAATTCTCTGGCACTGTATATAATACTCCTATATTGGGTTTATATGTGTAAACCGGTGTAGTGGTGTTACACCATAATTTGGAATTCAAGAGTCCCGCCAACAGTTAATAGAGTTCCCATCTCCAACAAACCAAATTAGATTCTCACAAATGAGGGGTCATACTTTGGAAAGTGATCACCATAGAAAGGAACAACGTCCTCTTGAAAGATTTTCAGTCATACCACTAGAAATCTCATACTTTGATCTAAGAACTCGAACCTAAAGTGCATTAGAGTTGGAAACGATACTATAGCCAACCTTCATCATAACAGATGGGTTATGATCAAATGTCTCAGCCCAAGACAGCCTTGTGACTTAGGTTGACAAATCAAATCCCATCTAACTAAGGCCATATTAGAACTGTCATTATAGGACCCCCTAAACTATTCCTAACCTTCCATCCAAACTCATCACAAACGCCTTTGGGAACCATCATTGTCTACATAAAATAGCTAGAAATCGAAAGTAAAACTGATTGGGCTAAAGTCACCTTGCCAACTAAAGAGAGCTGCCTTGCGTCTCAGCTAGATAACTTACTTCGCACCTTATCAACCACAAACCACAGAGTATTATTAGTGACCTTCTCATGGAAGAGGGCACCACAAGGTAGGAACCGAGATTATTAACCTCCTGAAAACAAAAATAACTGCTTATGTGTCTCCTTGAGCTCTTATCAATGTCGAGAAAAAGATATATGTTTTTTTCATGTTAATCTTGTGACTTGAAAAATCACAAAACTTGTCTAGAGTGCTTTTAATGAGGTGCGTTTGATGTTCATCCGCATGACCAAATAAAATCAAATCATTTGCGAAGAAGAGATGAGATAATGGTGGTTCGATGCGAGACAATCGAATAGGAGACCAGTTTCCAAAATCAATGGCAGAACTAATACTATGACCTAACCATTCCATGTAGAGAATGAACAAATAAGGAGATAGCGGATATCCTTGTCGAACACCCCTAGCAAGCCAAAATTTTTGAGTTGGGACTCCGTTCCATAAAACCTGCATAGAGGAATTCAAAATTTCAGACATAATTACATTACGTAAAAAAATCAGGGGTACCTGTAACCTGTATGGAGTCGTTAATGAAGTCCCACCGCACTTGATCATATGCTTTTTCTAGATCAATTTTGATGGCCATCCACCTTCTATTTTTCTGCGTACTCCTTGATAGAATGAATAACCTGACAATATTATCTGTGATATTTCGATATGCTACAAACCCAATCTGTTCAAGGGCTATGATTTTTGGAAAGACCACTTTAAATCAGTTTGCAATGATCTTCATCACGAACTTATAAAGGACAAAACAAATACTGATTGGTTGAAATTAAGAGAATTCTTATAGATTTTGCACCTTAGGAATGAGTATGATAAGTGAATTATTCAAGTCTGAATCAATGCATTCACCCTTAAGCACACCCTTGACCCAATTACAAACAAAATTAACCACATGATTCCATTAACTTTGATAAAATACAACATAATAACCATCGCTCCTAGGAGCCTTCAACGGAGCCATATCAAACAAAGTGGATTTGATTTCCTCATTCGGGATCAGTTTATTTAAAAGAGTGACGTCTCCTTGGTCAATACGAGGAAAGGCACTAGGGGGCAGCATTCGTATTAACCCAGGTTTTCACCATACAACTTCTCAAAGAACTTAACTGCTTCCAGTTTTAATTTCTCCTCATCAAAACCCATTCTCCCAAACTATTCTTCAAAGCAGTAATTCTATTATGTTTTCTTCTTCGCAAGGTACGCATATGAAAGAATTTGGTGTTACGATCCCTTAAAATCAACCAGTCACAACAGGTCTTCTGCCACCAAAGAACTTCTCGTGATGAAACACACTTTCCAACTCCTCTCGCACCTCCGCCTCAACCTGATTTAAATAAGAAGAGTTATCTCTGTCGAGCTCCATCTCAACATTCTTTAACTTTCTTGTCAGTTACTTCTTACGGGTATTAATGTGTCCATAGACCTCCATATTCCATTGCTGAACCCAATATCTTTACATCAATTAAATCAACTTGATTTCACTAAGCTAACTCATGAGGGACCCCCATGTAGGCAATTATGAACTTGCAATTCACGTTTAATCAAATAAATAGGACTAAATATAGTAATTCTCCCCTCATCTTGCAAAAATCTTAATTTGTTTTTATTAAGTTCACACGTGGTTGTATTGTCTACCGTAATCTTGCATGAATACCAAGAACCCATTAAGAAAAAATACCCATCTAACAAGAAATTCTGTGGGCATATCATTATTGAATAAATCCAAAACTTTCTTCCCAATTATGTTTACGTTAACATTTAAATATGGAATGTTTTGAATATAAATTAAAATTTGGCAATCATTATTTTTAGATATTTTAAAAAATCTAAAATTTGATTGGGATATGTTTTATTAATTAATAACAAATTTAATGAAAACGTAAAAGTTTCAATCCAAAATTAGATTGAATATAAATAAGTAGTTTACCCTAAAAAAAATTAACCTATGGTTTGAATTTAGATAACCATTTTATTAAAAGAAAAAGAAAAGAATTGTGCTTATATACTTATAATTTAAGAACCTTCTCCCTCCAGACTAAATCAGTACAAGTGGTTGAGGGTTTGGCTTTAAAGCTTGGTTCGATTGTTTCAAAAAGATGGCAATGGCAGTATGTTATCCTCGAATCTGACAATAGAGAGCTGATTCACTATGTGAAGAATAATTTTTAACTATTGGGGATCGATCGTCATTGAACAAGATGATATCTCTTTGTTAAATTCTGCTTCTGCTTGCTTTTCTTTCATTCCAGAAACTGCTAATAAAGCAGTGTGTCGAAACGTTTATTTTTTCGGGGAAAATAAACAAGTCTCGAACAATATTTTAAAATTATCAAAAATTAATAAAAATGAGAGTCGTCACCAATCTTTTTATATGGTGTGATTGGATCACCACAAAATGTTTAAATTCCGTTCTAAAAAAAACATCTTGGTCTTCGAAATCCAGAAAACAAGTTCGGGAGTCGATTATGCATAAGGAAGGATTAGCACCCTCATACGCCCAAAATTGGTACTGCATTGATTATCTTAGGGTCTTGTTTGTAAAATTTTGAAAACTCGAATAAAGTTTTAAAATACGATCCTTAGATGCATAAATTATGTTTAAAAAGAAATCGATTTTTGTTCGGAAGTCTCGCTATTTCGAGGTGATCGAGAAAGAAAGTCACGTCCAGTGAGTTAGGACATAACATTTCGAGATCCAGAAATAACGAGTTTTCCTTTGTTGTAAACTTTGAAACCTTGGAAAAGGATATTCGCTTATCTCGATTTGAAGAAAAGTCGCACCTAGTAAGTTAAGGCACAAATTTTCAAAATTAGAGATAAAGAAACATTGCCTCAACTTAAGGGTATTCGATTATTCCGACTTAAAGAAAAATCGCGCCTAGTAAGTTAAGGCACAAATTTTCAAAACTCGAAATAAAAGAATATTGTCTTGATTTTAAAGTTTTCATGAAAATAATTTTAAAAACAAATATATGAGTTTAATATGAACAATTAATAACAAAGATTAAATAACACGAAGAGAAAATGATTGAGCAGATAATTATATACACGAGAATAAAAAATACGAAATACGAAAGCAGATAATTAAAATCTAAATATAGATGTTAAAGAGGAAGGAAAAAACAAAGCAGTCGGGATTAAATGCAATTTTTGGATGCTTGGGGGCAAAACGGTAGTTTTGAACACTTCGGGAGTAAAATGGTAATTTTTGAACGCTTTTCAGGCATTTTGAAGTCAAAAGATTGGTTTAAAAATAAATTAAAATTCCTGGGCTAATTTTGTAATTAAATAGAATTTTATTCAAGGATGAAATTAGAATAAAATATAAAGGGAGGGGCCTATTGCATAAATAATCCAAAATTAGGACATGTGGCAACCTCTCAAGCTTCCAGAGAGTCAAGGGACCAAATTGAAAACAAATGAAAATTGTTGGGCAAATTTACAATTAATTAAAATATGAAACGGACCTGATTGGAAATTTGACAAAAAGAGAAAGGACCGAAGACATAAATAGCCCCTTTCTTGAAAACACGCGGATCATTGTTGAAGCGGCATCGTTTTAATGCCCTATAAATAACCCTTAATTCACAAAAAAAATCATTTTACAGCCTCCTTTTTAAAAAAACTCTTCTTTTTTCAAAAAAAACTCTCAAGCTCCCCTTCTCCGATCGTCGGTCGGCCATGGATCACCGATCATCCACCATAGCCCCAACGCCACACGCCACACACGTCGTCTTCATCCGCCGTCCTTTGGTGCCACGCGCCACCGTCTACGACCACCGTCCGCGGCATTCGAAGGTAAAAAAATCCCGTTTTTTGTTACTTCCTTTTGAAACACCATATCCAAGCTTAGATTTGCATGGACCTGGCTCGGATTTTTCGAAAACAAATGAAAATGAAAAAAGGAAAACATATTTTAAAAAAAGATTTGATTCTCTTTATTCGTTCTTTCTTCTTCCTTCTTAAAAACACAGATCTGGATCGGAATCCAGATCTTGGAAAGTTTTGATCTTTTCCTTTTATTGACTGTTTAAACCTTAAATTCCTTTTTGTTAATAATCCCTTTTTATGCATTATTATTATTATTAACAAACATTGTTGACATATTCATCTTGATCTATCGGAATCGAGGCGATGAGGATGGCGAAGCTCAGTGCTGCAACGTCGGTAGGGTCGCAATAGGATACTATTTACAGTTCCAAGGTGCCCGATCGAAAACGGTAAGTCTTTTTAACTCTCTTTTTATTTATTAATAATAATATTACTATTAAACCTATTTATTTTATATTCATTGAATGCATGCTTCATAATAAATACACATATTAAAATGTTGAAAAGATGTATGGTTTCGGAATTTTAAAACAATAATTAATAATAATATGCATGTATTCGAATGGTGTACCTCGTTGACACCGAATCTGAGATTGCTTGGTATTCTTGTTTTTGTCTGATATTGAATCCTGCTTGTTTGTATTGATTTCTTTCGTGTTTTTACCAAAAAATTTCCTATCATTACAAGATTTCAATCTTGGCTTTATAGCCATATTTGCAATTATTATATTTTGTCTATTCTAACTTAATGGTTGTCTTCTCCTTTGTAGGTTGTAGTGGTGGCTATGGCAGATGGTGACAGTGGCAACTTGCTGGTGTTGCTGATGCTGCTAGTGCTGACGTGGTAGCCTCTGGTTAGATGTGGGCGGACGACAGCAACAGTACAAGTGGGGTAGCCATTTTAGGGTTTGACTTAAGGGGATTTTAATGTTTGAACCAATGGTTGTTATTTGGGTCAGGTTTTGAGTCCAATTGGACCTTTGATTGTAATTTGGACTTTAACCTTTGGACTCTTTAAGTTGGGTTTGTAATTTGGACATTATAAATTTAAATAAACTTAAACTTAAATTTATAATAAATTTAAATTCTAAATAGATTTAAACTTATTATAAACTTAAATTTAAAATAAATTTAAATCTTGCTGGGCCAGGATAAATTGAGCTTCAACACAGTGAATTGGATTGCTCAATGTAAGGGTCAAGGGTGGTGGAAGATGGACGGAGAAGTACTCCTTCATGACTGGGTTTTTCTCTGTTCCAGCTTTTCTTTCCATTTTGCTGGAAAGAGATGCTCTTGTTTCTTAATTGGTTAATGATGATGTTGTTTATGTTAAAAAAACAAAACTTCTCCGTCCATCTTCCACCACCCTTACATGCGATTACAACAACAATTAATTCCACCACGCGGTTGTCTTGCTAGATAGATAGGGTCGGCCATGATATTTTCTATTGTATCAATATTTATCTACATTTTGCCCAGTTCCTTGTCCATCTTCTATGTGACCAATTTTGGTAAATACCAACCATTTTCACTATTTTATTATCCTTCTAAGGCTTCCTTTAACATTGTTTTTTAAAAATGCTTTTAGAGTGAAATACATTTTTAGAGCTATAAACAATATTAAATAAATAAATTTTTAGAGTTAAAAAGTACTTTTGAATCCAAACTCAAAATAATCTTTTCTTAATTTTTGTATTTGGAAAAAATATTTTTTGCAATTTAATGATATTTTTAATCATTATTTATAATTTAATATATTTTATGGGCTATTTTACTTAAATGACTCAAAAATTTTATTATTTACTTAAATTATCCTAGTTTAAAAACACATCACCTCAATTACTTGAAATGAACAGTAAATCTGGGTGGAAGACCTTAATAGTCGGCATCAACCTTCATTTAATGGTCGGCTTAAAATTTTTTTTGTTTGGGGACTTTAATGGCCGACGCCAAAGTAGCTTTTTTTAATCTGTATCATACTGATATACATTTATACTAGTATTTGAAAAAAAATTAGGTGATGGGCATGTAATGACCAACACCAAGATTTAAATTTAAAAAAAATTCGGTGTTGGCACACTGGTAGCCAACACCAACTTTATTTGATATAAAAAAATTTAGGGTTTAAAATATCAAATGATCGACACCAACTTTTTCAAGAACTAATTTTTTTTTGAAGTTTTGAGACTCTAATGATCGATACCAATTTTATTAAATATAAATTTTTTAAGGATTTGAGACACTTAATCAACATCAATTTTATCAAACATAAAATATTTTTTTGTCATCAGTGTCTCAAAACCTAAAAAATATTATCATATGTAAAAAAGAACAGGGTGGGAAAATTAATCTTTGGATCTAAAATTTCACAGCTCATTTTGTTTTCTTGTTTTTGTAACTTTCACTGTTTTGACCTCAAGGATTGGAGCCTTTCCAAGATAAAAGGGATAAGGCTAGTGGGGTTTATTAGATGTAGGGAGGTTCACTTTTAGGGGTCTTTTTTGCAGTCAAACAATGGCTGTCTTTTCAATCCAATGCCTAATTTAAGCTAAATGAATTAGTTTTTGGCATTTTATTTTTTTTTAAAAAAAACTTGTCATTGGTGTTCTAAAACCCTCAAAAGAAAATTATATCAGATAAAATCGGTGCCAATTAGACTTGATTATAGATCGAGTCGTCTAACCTGACCCGAAAGCCCGTCAGAAAAATAAGAAGACTTGGATAAATTATAGGCTCGAAAAATAGGTTTGGACAAAAAATGAGACCTATTTTTTAAATGAACCGAGCCTCAGATAAGAGTTTTTTTGGCCCAAGCTCAGGTCAAGCCCGACCCGACCTGAATAAATTAATCATTTTTAATAAAAAAAATTATGTTGTTGTTTTGGTGCTATTTTTTTACTGTTTTGATTGTTATTTTTTGTTGTTTTGGTGTTATTTTTGCTGATATTTTTGTTGTTATTTTGTTTTTTTTTGTTGCTATTTTAGTTGTTATTTTTTTGTTGTTTATGTTATTTTTTTTATGCGTTTTTACTATTATTTCATTGTCTTTTTTAATATAATTTGAATATTGTAGAATTTATGTTTTATTGTTAATTTTTCTACTACTTTATTTGCAACTATCTTAATATAAAGAATTTTTAATGTATTTTAAATTTGTTTATTTTTTTAATATTTTTAAGTGTATTTGATATATTATATATTTTTTAAATTTGTTATATATAATAAAATAATCTAAAAAAATTAATACGAGTCCAGCCGGGCTCGAGTTTGACTTCTATAATCAAGTTAAGCTTGGATAAAATTTTAGGTCCATTTTTCGGGTCGAAATGGGCTCGAACCTAAAATTTTTTTGAAGCTTGACTCGACCCAGCCCATGATCAGCTCTAGAGTTGATCATCAGTGTGTCAGCACTCAAAAAATTATTTTTTAAATTTTAATTTTGATGCCGATCATTACATGCCCACACTCAAATTTTTTTCAAATACTGGTATAAACGTATATCAGTATGATATGGGTTAAAAAAACTATTTTGGTATCGACCATTAAAATTTCCAAACCAAAAAATATTTTTTAAGCCCTACACAATCATGAGACAATGATTATATCAGGGAAAGGATTGATGTCTGACATTAAAGTCCCACCCACCCAAAATTATTATTTTTTTTTTTAATTCATTTAAGTGATTATTTTTTTATAGTAAAGAGGCATTAGGATGCCTTTATTTCCGATTCAATAACTACTCACTGATTACAATATGATAATCTAGTAATAACCTTTGAATAAAATTACATGGGGAAACAATAATGTGAAGATCCAAATCCGCATGCATACAAGTTCTGGCTAAATAATTCACTATTAAATTACCTTCGCGTCGCACAAAGTGAAATTTAACCATGCGTAATTGAGTGGTTAGCATCTTTATTTTCTAGACGATGGTGTTAGACGGTGGATCGCCCGAGCTATCCTTTATCATCTTCAAAGCCACTAAACAATCACTCTCTATAATCACATTATCGTGCCGTCGTTGTTGAGCAATCTCCAATCCATGCAAAATGGCCCATAATTTCGAATTGAGCGTCGTTCCTCTACCAACATACCTTTGATACCCAACAAGCCATTGCCCACTCGAGTTTCGCAAGCATCCACCCGTCGCTGACCAGCCCAAGTCTCTAGTCTCTGCTTCATTAGTATTTATTTTTATCCAACCAGGTGCTGGAACCAGCCATTCATGCACAGGAGCTGCTGCTGTTTCCTTAACATTATTGCTGCTACCTCCTCCCCATATATGCGTTGTCGTACTCTCAGCTACACGAACAATCTCGCTCGGCTGGCCACTGGATTGTTGAAAAAACAAAACAATTCCTTTGTTTCCAAAGCAAACAACATATAATGGCAAATTTTATAACTGCTTGCTCGCCATCAACCCCCATTCAAGATTGCCTCTTTAAATTCAACAACAACTAATCCTCTAAATCTATTTGAAAAAATCTTTGATCAACTGTAATGCTCCCCTGTAACATCCAAACAACAACAGCAAAATGACAATCTCTCAAGACATGCATTATATACTCCTTTATTGCACTACACCGACCACAAGCTTCGTTGTTAGCCATTTGTCTTCGCGCAGGCTCGTTATTAGTGAGTAGCTGACCTCGTCTAACCAACCAGAGTTATTACATAAATAATAATTTTTTTGGATCATTTGCGTATAATAACCTGTCGAAATGTTTTAAAATGGAGTTTCGAAAAATATTTTAAAATTTGGAAAAATGGGAGTCGCCACCAATCTTTTATTTGGGTGTGATTGGATCACTACAAAACATTTGAAATTTGTTCTAAAAAATATTTTGGTCTTCGTAATCCAGAAAATGAGTTCGGGAGTCGATTACGCATGAGGAACGGTTAGCATCCTCATACGCCCAAAATTGGTACCATATTGATCATTTTCGGGTCTTAATTTGTAAACCTTAAAAGCTCGAATAAAGTTTAAAATACGATCCTTGAATGCATGAGCTATGTTTAAAAAAATCGAGTTTGTTTGGAAGTCCCACTATTCCAAAGTGATCGAGGAAGAAAGTTACGTCCAGTGAATTAGGACACAACATTTCGAGATCCAAAAATAACGAGCTCTCCTTTGTAAAACTTTTTAAATTTTGGAAAAGGATGTTTGATTGTCTCGATTTGGAGAAAGGATGCACCTAGTAAGTTAAGGAGCAAATTTTCGAAATCGAAGAGAAGGAAACATTGCCTCGATTAAGGGTATTCGATTATTTCGATTTGAAGAAAAATTGCACCTAATGAGTTAAGGCACAAATTTTCGAAACTCGAAATAGAGGAATATTGCCTCGATTTTAAAGTCTTTATGAAAACAATTTTAAAAACAAATATGCGAGTTTAATATAAATGAGTAGTTAATAATGGATATTAAATAACCCTAAGCAAGATAATTAAATAGATAAATGGTAAGCAGAAATAATCAAAAGCATAAAATACGAGAGCATAATAATTGAAATTAAATGAAAATAATGATGAGGAAGAAAAAATGATGCAATTGGAGATAAAATGAGACTTTTCGGATACCCGAGGGTAAAATGGTAGTTTTGGACTCTCAAGGGGCAAAATGATAATTTTAGGAAAATTTGGGGCTAAAAATGATATTTTAGACATTCGAGGGTAAAACGGTAATTTTTAAAAAAATCGGGATCAAAATAGAGTTTTTGGACGTCCGGGAGTAAAATGGTAATTTTTGAAAGTTTCGAGGTTAAAATTGGAAATTTTGGAAGTTCGGGGTTAAAAATGTAATTTTTGAAAGTTTTAGGGTCAAAAATGAAATTTTTGGAAGTTCGATGGTAAAACGTAATTTTTGGAAGTTTTGGGGTTAAAATTGGAATTTTTGGAAGTTTAGGTGTAAAAAAGTAATTTTTGGAATTTTTGGGGTCAAAAATGTAATTTTGGAGAAGTTTAGGGGTCAAAATATAATTTTTGGATAGTTTAGGGACTGCCAGGGTAATAAAACCAAAAAGAAGTGACACATGGCAACCCCTCAGGCATCCTGAAGTCAAAGGACTAATTTGAAAACCATGAAAAATGTTTGGGCCAATTTTATAATTAATCAGAACTTGATTTAGGGATTAAATTAAAACAAATAAAAAATAAGAGGGATTAATTTCTTAAATAAACCAAAAATAGTGACACGTGGTAGCTTCTGGTGCTTTCAAAAGGTCAATGGACTAAATTGAAAATCAATAAAAATTATTGGGTCAATTTAAAATTAATTAAAAGTACAAAAGGACTAAATTAAAATAATCAAAAAATATGGAAGGACCAAATGCATAAATAATCCATTTTTTAAAAACACAAGGATCTTAGGTTGGGTCGAATCGGATCAGGCCAGACATGGGTGGATATGGCGAAACGACGTCGTTTTGGGTCTTTATGTACCCACTCAAAACGCCGTCGTTTAAAACATGCTATAAAATCAAATTTTTAAAACCAAAATTCATTTTACTTTCTTTCTTTAAAAAAAAAAAGCAATGTTTTCTTCAAAAATCCTCTCCCCTTTCTCTCAAATTCCTTCCATGGTCGGTCAACGAGAATCCATGTCCGGTCGCCACCGTTACAGTCACGCGCTGCTGCCACACGTTCCTCTGTCGTCGGTCAACCCAAGCTTCTTCACACGCGCCGTCCGACCGCCATCCACAACAAGTACTTTATTTCTTTTATTCTCATTTCATTTTTCAGAAAAGTTTGATGCTTTTTTTCTTTTTAAAAATTTCTTCCGGTTTCATCTATAAAAAAGGGTTTGATTTTTCTTTGAGATCTTCATATTTTCCAATCTGTTCATATTTCATTAATCCCATTTTTATTCGAAAAAGCCCCTTTGTTTTTAATCTCAAATCTTGTTCTGTTTCTGGTGTTGTTGTGCAGATGTTCGAACAACCGGAGGGGCCTTGTGAACGGAGGTGACACGGTGGCGCGTCGCGCACTGCTCTGTCGACGATGGCTCAGATCCAATAGATACGTTTTCTGTCTCTTCGTGTTTTTTATTATTTAATATTATTTTTTAATAATTATTAATTACTATCAATTAATGCTACTGTTATTGATATTATTATTAATTAATATTATTGTTAATGATGTTCATTAATACATTTTTGAAAAATAAAACAATAAATGCCCATAAAGATATTGAATACATGCATTAGTGCACTTAGAAACTGATGGGTTTTTCAGAATTTTAAAACTTAAATGACACTAATTACACGTTAAATGTACATGGCTTGAGACTGTGGATCTGTTTCGGTTGCTTGGTGTATCTGCTCAAATGTCCCTTCTTGCTATTAATTTCTACTATATGGATTTGTAAACAGTTTTGAGAATCTGTTACTATATTGATCTGTGAATGTCCAAAAAAAAGGGGTCCTTTTACAAGAGATTAAATTTGATTTTTATAACCAATGTTATAATGATGGTTATTTGTCGTTTGCATTTAAATGCTTATCTTTTCTTCTTGCAGGTATCAGTGGTGGCTATGGTAGCTGGTGGCAGAGGCAAGTTGATGTTGAAGATGGTGGCAAATTGCTGCTGACGTGGCGATCCCTGAGTGGTTGAGGTGGACGGCAGCAGTGCAAGTGGGAGTTGCCAGATTTTGACTTTTTAGGTTTAGTCATAGGTCAATTGGGCTTGTATTTTGGGTAGTGAAATGGATATTGGGTTTGTTTGAACTTGGGCTCAATTTGGGCTTTGATTTGTATTTGGAATTTGGACTTGGGCCCATTCGGGCTTGTATTTGGACATTCTAAATTTGATTTTAAGTTTGAAACTATTTTAAATGTATTTAAATTTAAAACAAATTTAAATTTAAATAAATTTAAAATCAATTCAAACATAATTTAAAAATCAAAATTTTGATCCAAGTTGGGTCCGGTCAAAATTGGGCTTCAACATAACTATTTTATGTCATATTTATATTGGATATAAAATTATTTTCCTATTAAAATTTATTTCAAATATAAAAAATTATTTATTTAAATTTGTAATATATATATTTTAATATTTAAAATATATTTCAATTAAATTTTACAAATAATTAATATTAATTGCTTTAAAATATTCATAATTTGTATTTCATACATCAAAATGTTCATAGTTAGTAATAATAAATTATTTTTATATTTTTATCGAAATATCATAATATTAATGAATTTAAATATTATTTAAATTATTTTTTTACTTTACTACTACGTCATGTTTAAAATTGACATTTTATCTTAAAATTACATTTTGATAATAATTCTAAACACTTAAATTTTAATTCTAACTTTTAAAAAGTATTTTTTCACAGCACTTTTTAAAAGCAATGTTAAACTAGTACTTAATCATTTGTGTGTATATATATATATAAATTTATTACGGATATTTTATCGTGATCAATCACTATAATATTTAGGCTTAGGGTTAAAAAAGTTGGTGTACTTTCTCGAAAAAATCTATCAAGTTTTTCTGCAAAAAATGCACCCAATAAGTCCTTAGATGTTGAAAAGCATCTATAAAATCATATGACTAACAGTTTTTGTATAATTATGACTATGTTGACTTGGCCATTAACAATTGTTGAATCAACGGACGTGATATTGAAGAAAATACATTTAGGAGAAAATGAGACAAATGTGTGTCTAAATACAAATAACTCTGGATGTAATTTGACAAAGTTAATCCACTCGGGATGATTTGACAATTGTTGCTTCACCATATTTTTCCTGCAAAGAAAGTTGCTGGATGATTTGACAAGGGTATATCAGGATTACGCTGTTAATCCACTCGGGAAGTCACGAGGCTGGCAAAGTGGTGCTGATGATTTAGCTAGGGAGGAGTTCGATCTGATATCAGAAAAGGCAAAAAGCCTCTCCCTTTGGGAGGATTCGATATCTAAATATGATTATGAGCAGCGTGAAATGGGAGAAGTCACCACCGTCCCTCTCTTCTTCTTCTTTCATTCAGTCTGAGATCAATAACAACCTAACGTAGTAAACAACACAGCCTTCCCTTCCATTTCTCTCTCCACTTTTTCCTTTTTATCAAAACATCTCTCCCAGTATTTCAGTTGGGTTCTACCTCGCATGATTGCTAGAAATTGATTGGATGGGTGGATTGGATTAAAATTTATAAGTCTCATGGTTTTACACTACGGTGGTCGGTGCACCCAATTTTAATGTTAAAGCGGAATAACCAATACCTTTTTTCGCGACAGTGAAAATTTTGATTCCTATTAATTTTAGTAATTTGTTCCGATTAATTCTGATCATTCCGATGAGAATATAGTGCATCGGTCCTTGTATAAATAATATTAAAAAATATAAAATTTATAACTATTTACTATTATACAAAAAACTTAATTGGAATGTACTCATCAATTAAAAAAAATTTATCGTAAAGTAAAGTTTAACATTTTAAAATATAAAACTTTTTTGTTGCCATACTTTCACATTTAAAATATATAACCTAAAATATTTTCAAATATATATATAACATAAAATATAATAAAAATTTATATTAAAAATAAAATAAAATAAAATAAAAAATCCGCTCACTCAATTATTAAAAAAAAATCTATATTCCCCCCTTCGATTTCTTTTTTATTGTTAATTTTGGATTTATTAAATAATAAATTTTTATTTGTGGAGATTATTTATAAGTATATTATATAATTGATAAATATTTTATATTTGAAATTTATTTAGTATCTTTTATATGATGTTTATAAATATTTTATATGCATATATTAAACATTTTTTTAAAAATATCGATAATTCTGAAACGGTATATATCGAAATAGACTGTTACCAACACGTAACAGTTTCGATAAAAAAATGATATGTCCATTGATGATGTACTGACTACCTTAATTTTACCTATATCATATAATCGAAAAATAGGTGGATCAATAAAAATCAGTGGAATCATATAAACAAATTAAAATTTGGTTGAAATTAGTTTAAATATTTATTTTTATTATAATTTATAAACTAAATATTTATATTTCTATTATTATCTAGTTGTATTCTTTAATAAAATTAGTTACAAATTTTTTAGAATTTTTTTTATTTTATTATGATTTAATAGTTGATTGAACCAATTAAATTGAAAATTAATTAATATTGGTTGAATTCTTACGAGTTACGAAATTCTCGAGCAGTACAAGGATTCATGCTCCTCCATTCCCCATAAGAATTGCATTTCAATTTCATCATGTTTGGAGTTTCAAAAGTACTAGAGAAGTAATGAATAACACCTGATTCTTGTGCTCAAAATTGTCGTGAAAAAGTGTTTTTCCCACCCTAGCATAAAAGTTGGAATTTAGGTGTTTTTGACTTTTGATTTTTGCGTTTGAAAGTGAAAATGATCAAAATACTTTTATTTTGTATTAACTATTTAAAAAGTGTACACAAAATTAGATTAAATTATATTTTATGTATTATTATGCTAAATTATTTAAATATCATTTATCTTTACATTAAATTATTAAAATATCATTTTTAGTATATTTAAAATTTTAAATTATTTTATGTATCATTACTTTTTACAAATAATTTATATTAATTACTTAAAAAGGTATTTTTTTGGTGAATACTTAAAAAAGTATTTAAAATTTATATTTCGTATATCATATATTAAATTATTTAAATATTATATAACTTAACTAATTTTAACTTCCAAACTTCATGTCCAAAAAGAATATTTTAACTTTTAACCACAATTTTTGATAGCAATAGAGAACAGTAAAAATTAACAAATCATACTTTGCCAGCGCACTTTTCTACCCAATCTAAAAACAAGCAATTGCAAGGGTTTTTTCCTTTGCTTTTAGCTTAACATGGAATATTTCAGATCATATAATCAAAATAAATTTGGATTTCATAGACAATTATAAAATATGAGTTTTTTTTTTTGTACAATGATGATTTAAACTCAGGTTAATATTGATGAAGGTGAATACCCGACTAATAGGCCACACCTTGGGGTTCATTAAAGATGAGATATTTGATTTGGTTTTTTGTACAAATTGACTGATGCTATCAATGGATAAAAAAATTTCATCAAATTATTTTATTGATTTTGATGTTTTGATATTTAAAATTTCAATATTGGAAGAAAATGTAGAACTTTTGGCAATGGGTAAACAAGTAAAATATGATAAACTTCTAATGCATTATTTTAATTTTTACTGTTTTTTCACTTCAATGCTTTTTTTTTTTTTACCCAATCAATACTTTTAAAAAAATTACTAACCAAAATGAAAACAACCTAAAAGTTGAGTGACCAAAATGAAAGTGTAAGCATGATGTGGTGTGTACAAACAATCGCGATTAGAGATTTAATATTTGGGTGATTAAAATGAAAACATCCTAAAAGTTGGATGACAAATTGAAAATTTTACCCTAATTTTTATGCAACGAATATAAAAGAGATATTAATTTATTGATAATTTTGAAATCTTAAAGTTTGAGGCCACTTTATGAATAAAATGTATGAACTTTCAATTTAAATTTTATTTTATTTTAAAACACATCATATTGGATTCCATCCACACTTATTTTAGTATCTATTTGAACATATTTTGATTTCAGTATAATTATGCTTTGAAATGATTATTTATGGTTATAGTTATTTAGTTGTATATTATTTGCAATTGTATTATGATTGCACTTATTCTTACAACTTTTTAAAGATATATTAATGGACAATGTTTTTATCACAAGATATACTAGATTATCATACATCTATTATGTGTGTGAAAACTATTAATTAATAAATTTATAAAAAATTATATAAATACTAAATATGTTTTTAATTGAGGTAGTAAAATTGAAAAATTAAAGTTCTGATGTTTTGGGATCAAAGTTCATTACGTGCAAACCCTATGTGATGATATAATGATTAAGAATATCTACTATCCTAGGTATAGTTTAGATTCGAGTTGCACTAATCGTGTTTATTGTTCGGGTTTTGTCCTGTTATTGTTATTCATAAAAAAATTCATTATTTGCATACAATTTTTAGATTTAGTAAGTTTAATGGTTAAATCGGTTAATTTTTTCAAAATGGAAATTGTTAATTTTTTTGACGAATTATAATAATAAGACAAAGTCCGAACAACAAGCACGATTAGTGCAACTTAAATCCAAACTACATCCGAGACGGATCCTTGATCATTAGATCAACACATGGGATTGAGAAATTGTTAATTTTGACTTATATAAATATGTGAATTTTTTTGTTAAGAAAATACTTGTAGTAAATGTACATTCATATATTACGTCCGACAAAATGTAATTAGCAATTAATTTCACAGAGGTACAATTATTAATAAAAAGAAAAACGAAAGTACTGCTACTAAACATTTACCATACCAAATCCAATTACATTAAATGAATATGAACCCGATTAGATTTAACTTAAATTGCTTTCGTAGATTAACGGAATATGAAGATGGTCAAAATTGCAGCCTTGCCTTTTGTCTCCCATTATGTATCTGTCCCCTTTCATATTCATGGAATTCGAACTTAGAAAACAAAATGATAACTGTACTTTAGGTAGTGGAAAATTAATCAAAGAAACCAGGAAAAACTTTTCCTTTCGACAAGAAACTCTAGACATGAAATAATAGGGTTCTTAATTGTTCTACACTGGTAATGACATCATCATAAAATCAAGATTCCATTTCCGCCAAACCCGAAAATGAAAAAGAGAGTAAATTAATCACGATTTAAGTGAGATGGTAAGGGTAATTTTTTATATTAATAAATAATCGACGGTTCGATTTTTTTTTAGGTATCATGAGCGTAACTAGGGGACTAACAGAGCCCCGGATCTCCTAAAATGATTTTTTTTTATAAAAGTAAAATTACATTTTGTAAAGATTTGAGAGTTTAATTTATTCATCTTGGAAACGTTTTACGGGGTAAATCCACATTGTGTATTCATGGGAGAGTTCATTCATTTATAAGTGTGGATGCTATTTTCCTTGTTAAGAGTAAGATGTTATCGGGAAAAGAAGAGGCAGTGAGGTGATTGATGATATTGGTTGGGTGTTATCAGGATATCTTAGTGCTGGGGTTTGGCATGTGTATCATGCGTGTAATACAGCTAACTCTACAGTAATGGTCTATGATTGTAATGCGTCTATTTATTTTGAAGTGTACATAATTACTTTTGCATATTATTATTATTATTATTATATATATAGTTAAAAAGTTTACGATATGTTTTTCAAAGTTGGAATTTGAATTTATAATTATTTGTTTGTATATAGATAGAACAAAAGCAAGGAGATGAAGGCCAGTTATTGATATTGGGGGAAAGGAGAATCCAGCTAGCCTTACTGTTAAGGTATTGATTCTTTATCTGGTTTTGGACTAAAACGAGAGTTATTATGAGCAGATTGAAAGAGTGGTGAACAGCCACAGGGCACATCCCTCCAAAATCTCTGACCCAAGACCAAGATTAACATCAATCTCTTCGGAGCTGTCATACGTAGGAAGGCATATATATTATATATGTGCTGTGCAGTGGTCCTTTTTTGGCCCACAAAATTTCCCTTATCTTATTCCACAGGCAGATGCTACATTCCATCATGCTAGATCCTGTTCTTCCCTCTCCTTCATTTACTTATCATACCCTTCTTTTCTTGCAAGAAAAAAATAAATTTTATATATTAAATTGGTGGCAAGTGAAGAGAATCTTCCAAATTCCAACCCCTACTCTGGGAGTAAGACACAAATATTATAAAATAACTCTCTAAATTAACATTATAAAGTTACGTGTTTTTTTTTTTTTGCTCAGTCGAGAAATTACAAAGGAGTAATGGAAGGCAAACAAGCCAAACCAAGACCCTCACTGAGCTGCCAAGCACAGCAAGCTCAAAACCAGACAGTAAAAACCAGATTGCAAACAAAATAGATCAAAAGAACTTCAAAACACTTCAAAGACACTTGGAACAAAACAAAAACAGCAAAACAACCATTAACCAGCAACCAGTTTCCTCATTTCTGAATAAACGCCATCAGCAAATTTTGAAGTTCCCTGCTTAGAACATCCCTGCCGCTACTCAGAACTGTTGAAGCCCAATTTATCCGGGGCCAAGTGATTGGATGTTTTAGGTTTAAATTTATTATTAAATTTAAATTCATTTTAAATTTAAAGTATTTGAAATAAATTTAAATTTAATTAAAATTTAAATTAAAAAATCCAAATAACAAAGTCCAATTACAAAAGCCGAAATTGAAGGCCCAATTACAATGGCCCAAATAGGCCCAATGCCTAGGTCTAACCCAAATCTGGCAATCTGCCCACTTGCATCAAGCCACCTCTTCCTTCAGCCACTAGTTTGATGACATGTCAGCAGTCAAATGGTCATCTCCAAACTCCAACTGCTGTTGTCACCGCCACTGTTAAGCAAGCTGCCATGGCCGAACCTGCAAAAGGAAGAATTAGACGTACATTAAATGGTGTAAAAAAAAATTGAATGGTTGTATATTTGGCTATAAAAGCCAAACTGAATTCTGTTGTAAAGGGTTACGACCCCTATTTGTGAAATGGAAACACAAACCCTTTTTGAAAAAAAAATCCAGTTCTTAAAGATCAACAAACAAACCCGATTCTCAGAAATCAATCACCCTTCTTTAAAAAAATATAATCAATATCGAAACAGATTTCTAAAGTATTTGCAAATCAAGTAGCAGCAGTTAGTATTCAACCGAAGACAGACAATCAGAATACTCAAGCATCGAAACCATCAGGTATATTAAATATATGCAGTGAACGTTGGTTGGTTGTTATTCATTGTTCACAACTCCAAACGTTTTCATCATAAATATTCTTATTGCTATTTATTGTTTTTTAATTACCTCAACTCTAAATATATATTAAATACTCACTAAATACTAAATATTTTAATAATATTAATAATAATAGTAATAATAAATATAACAATAATAAATAATATTAAGCGTATTAAATAAAAAAAAGCAAAAGCCGAAGGGACATACCCGGTTACTGCCGTTGTCGCTGCTGCCGTTGCTGGAGTCATGACCGGAGTTCTTCAGGACTACTTCATCTTTGAAAATGCAAAACAAAAGAGGGAAATCGAAGGAACTAATTTAGTTTTTTGACAATGGGGTTTCAAAAAAATAAAATATTTTGAAAGATTTGAGAAATCAAAACCGGATTTGAAGTGTTTTGTAAAAAAAAGGATCAACTAATAAGGGATTTCAAAGTTTTTTTTTTAAAAAAGGGGGGTAAAGATCATTGTCGAAACCTGCGTAAAGCTTTCCAAGATCTGGATTTTGATCCAGATCTATGCTTTAAGGAACAAAAATGGGCTAAAAAAAGAGAAAATTTACCCGATGACGGCGACTGGTGATCGGAGAGCCCCAAGGACGGTGCGTGGCGGTTGGGATCGTTGGCGCGTACGTTGGCAAAGGCGGGGCTGAGGCGCGTGGCCGGCGAAGCGCGCCGGACCGTCGGTGTGGCACCAGCCGTTGATCGACCGGTCATGGGACAAGAGGGAGAGAGTTGAGAGAGAGGGCATGAATGCTTTTTTAAAAAAAAAGAAATGAAATAAAAAAACCCTAAAATAGCTTTTATAGGAGACTCTTGGACCGACCCGATCCGACCCGACCTGCTTTTGGATCCGCGTGTTTTTGATTAATGGGTTATTTGCGCGTTTAGTCCTTCCATATTTGTTAATTATTTTAATTTAGTCCCTTTCATACTTTTAATTATTTTTAATTTGGCTCGATAATTTTATTCACTTTTCAATTTAGTCCTTTGACATTTTGAATGTACCAGAGGTTGCCACGTGTCACTACTTTGGCTTATTATTGAAATTAGTCCCTTTTATTTTTAATTTGTTTTAATTTAATCCCTAAATCAATTTCTATTTAATTACACAATTGGCCCAGGAATTTTTCAAGATTTACAAATCAGTCCTTGGACTTCTGGATGCCTGTAGGGCTGCCACGTGTCACCCATTCTTTGGTTTTATTGCTCTCTAGTCCCCAAGCTTTCCAAAATTCCATTTTACCCTCGAACTTTCCAAAATTCCATTTTTAACCCGATTTCACCAAAAATTACCATTTTACCCCCGAACTTTCCAAAATTATATTTTTAACCCCGATTTTACCAAAAATTACTATTTTACCCCTAAACTTTCCAAAATTCAATTTTAAACCCTAATTTCACCAAAAATTACCATTTTAATTCTAAACCTCTAAACTTTCCAAAATTCCATTTTTAACCCCAATTTCACCAAGAATTACCATTTTACCCCCAAACTTTCCAAAATTCCATTTTTACCATTTTACCCTTAAACTTCCAAAATTCCATTTTTAACCTCGATTTCACAAAAAATTACCATTTTACTTTACCCCTGAACTTTCCAAAATCCCATTTTAACCCCGATTTCACCAAAAATTATCATTTTACCCCTGAACTTTCCAAAACTTCATTTTTAGCCCCGATTTCACCAAAAATCACCGTTTTACCCTCGAACTTTCCAAAATTCCATTTTTAACCCTAATTTCACCAAAAATTACATTTTTACCTCGGAAGTCAAAAATTACCATTTCGCCCCCAGGCATCCAAAGGTCCCGTTTTCAATCCCGATCATATCGTTTTTTCTTCACACTGTATACTTGCATTTATTTTAATCATTATGCACTTGCATTTTACATTTTTGCATTCTATTTATCTGCTTATTATCTTGCTTCGTATTTAATTTCTCTTATTAATTGCTATTCGATATTTTAAACTTACATGCTCATTTTTAAAGTATCTTCAAAGACGAGGCAATGTTCCTCTCGTGTGAAAGCTTCGAGAAATCATGCCCTAACGTGTCGGGTGTGATTTTTCGTGTAACTCACACGCGTCAAATATCCCTTTTTAAGATTTTTATACCTGTTAACCCCGAGATTTCGAGAATATCCTGTCCTAACGTGTTGGTTACGATTTTAATTCTCCGCGAAAATCGAAGTAAACGGGTATTCCATATTTTAAACTATGTGTCCGAGGATTACATTTTAAATTCAATACGAAATTTTCAAATTCTCAAAGCATATATCTATATCACAAATAATTTTAAAAACGAGGCAATGTCCTTTCGTGTGAAAACTTCGAAGAATTGCGCTTTAACGTGTTAATTGTGATTTTTGTAAATCATACAAATCGGATATCCTTTTCAAAAGTTTTCAAAATACTCTTCAATCTAATAATTATATACAAAGTGGTATTAAGACCAAAAGAAGAAACAATGTTCTTTCGTGTGAAGATCTCGAAACATCATGCCCTAACGTGTTGGGTGTGATTTTCGTATGGTTCATATGATAGAACACTCTCTTTAAAATGTCTCGAAATGCCCTTCAGTTTTGAAACTCCGAGAATATAGTGCCCTAATGTGTTGGACACGACTTCTAATTCTCATAGAGGATCGAAACACGAGGACGAATTTTCCTTCAAAGTTTTCCTTTGAAATTATATAAAGCCGTCTAAAATAAATATCATATTTTAAATTTCATTCGTGTTTTCATTGTTTTCATAAAATAAGAGCCGAAAATAATCATGTAGTACCAATTTTTAGGCGTATGAGGGTGCTAATCCTTCCTCATGCGTAACTGACTCCCGAACCTGTTTCTCTGAATTTCGAAGACCCACTTTTTTAAAAGTTTTATGGTGATCCAATCACACCTAATAAAAGATTGGTGGCGACTCCCATTTCCCTTTTATATTCCAAAATTAATTAAAACGATTTTTCGAAGCCTCGTTTTCGAGGTAGTTTCGACAAGAACCAATCAGCAAAGCTTTTCCATTAGAAAAAATAAAGCCCCTTTGATCCTATCCCATTACTCTCACCACCAAGCTTTAAAAGTATCTCGACGCTTATCCCTGCTATTTTTTTCTCAATCAAAGTATTACAACAAGAGGCATTGGAGACACCAAGCCTATCCAGAGACAGAATTGCAGCAAACCATCCAAGCAAGATCATACCACTATCACTGTTCATATCTAATCACCTATAATAATTAAAAATTTCCACAATCCAAATTGCATATTATACTCTCGAAAAAAAACACCAAAAGGCATCCGCATTTCATAACCAGGCCCTGCATTTGACTTTTCTAGTTCACCACCTTTTCGACTATTATACAATTCAAAGGTCAATGGGGACCTTATCCATCCTTGAAACTTCAGTCTGCAGCCTGCACTAACCGAAAAATAGTGCTTTCCAAACCAACAAATAAATCCATCTTCATCTTCTGAAACTACATGTTTGATGCAGCAACCCCCAAATGCTGCAAATAAGAGCATCCCAATTGTCGACTTCATCCTTATTAGTAATCAAACGGACCACTTGCAGATTAGGCTTTTACCTCATTCTCCTTGCCTTGCTCTTTTCAGATCACTTACAACAATGACAAAGTTTCCAACCAAAGCATCAAACCAACCTGCAACTTGTATTAGCCTCTTCCCAGCCAACACAAACTAATTTTGTATATATCTTTAACCAACCACAGAGCACCCAGAATAAAACAGCTATTAATCAATTACCCTTCCTTACACTAAAAACTTAATTCACTACCAAGCTTTGAAGAAATCAGCAGGTTTGACCCCTGTAATTACCAACGCCAAGGCCATTTCAAATCCCTGTTGTTCTACTTTCCAAAAAGACAGACACCTCAAAATATTCCTTATCCCACACCGAGACAATACCCCCCGATCTCCCATTAGCTGCCACAAATCCAAACCCAAAATTATCATCGTACCAAAATTTCCGCACTAAATCCATTGAAACTACCTCCAATTTACTCTTGTATACAACAAAATCTCGAGTTAGACTTCCTAATTGTTCTTCTCAGACTAGAAATCTTTGTATCTGCACCTAAACCCCTTACGTTCCAAGATAATACCCTCATAGCAAACCAACTTACTAACGAAAAAATGAACAGAACCAATTTACAGAATAATTGAACACTAACCCGATACTTAATCACGCTTCCTTCCTTACATGCCTCTCAGCCTTCCTTCTTCCTCCTTCGAAAACAACTCGAATCCTTTCTATTGAAGCTTCGCTTGTACAATTTCTTCAATTACATCTATCTCATCTCCTCGAACACCCAAGCCCAATTTCTTTCCAACCTCCCAAGTATTCCATGCTTCCCTCAGAATCACCCTTCCACAGTTGCTGATATCCAAATTTGAGAGTGATATATTCACGATCCTATCTCCTTCCTCTCTTATCTCCCCTCCCTTTCTGTTTTCTTCAACGCTTTGTCCCTTTTCTTCCTTTCTTTAGATTATAAGAATTTGTCTTGAATATCATACATAGAACGAATTTTTTTATTCAAGCCCTTCTTCTTTTTCCTATTGAACCGTACCTTCTCAATTTCTTCCTCCAATTCCAACGAATTTTCCCAAAATTCCTTTGACACAGATTCTGCTCCTTTAAACGCCTTATCTGCTCTTACGGGACCTGCCTCCATCTCATCGCTATTCTTATTCCCGTATATACTGCCCAACTCAACTTCCTTTTCCTTTGCATTTGGGTCAACACTTGGGTTATGGACACCCAAGCCCATAAGACTTACATCTTCACAGGCCCTACCTATACCCAAATTACTTTCTAAAGTGCTATCCTGCTGTACCTCATCTACTACAACCCCCGATCCCTCCCCTACTTTCTCGCACGCCCTTTCCAACAATTCCTGACATGCATTACATTCTTTTTTATTTTTCATGCAGCTATTCATTGGCTCACTTTGTTTGTCGTTACCCCCCTCCCCTCCGATGGAATCTCCGGCAATGATTTCGATACCGAGCCAGTCTCTGAAATTTTGTCTTCTTCATCCTCCTTACTTCTTATTCGATCTTTAGACCCTTCTTCCTCCATTTCCGACAAACCTTTCTCTTTCACTCTTACAGGAAAATAAATATTCCCCACTTCTAAGACAATTACATTATCAACACTCTTTTAGGCTGAGATATGGATATCAACAATTCCATTTTTGTAAAACTTGTAACACTCTTTAGGCTACTCCCTGTTGAAATCAAGTTCCCCCACAGATCTACTATTCTACTAAAAGTTTCAAAATTTCAACAATGAAGTGGCACCCCCGAGATACCTCAACCCATGCTACCCTTTCCATTATTATCATCTTTTCTGACCAAGGTTCAATATTAATGAATAAGTCTCTCAAATAAGAACAATCAGTTTGTCTAAGTAATTCTAGAAGTTCTTCATCTGGTATTTCAACCAAATAAAACCTCCCTTGAATCCTTTTAACAGATATCTCCCCTAGACCAAACTTTGCTAACCTTTCATTCAAAATCTTTGTATCACACAACAGTCAAAGCTTCACCCACCAGACATTTCTGTAGCTTTCAGAGATATTCTTCTTCAACATAACCTTGTACCCTGTTTCGATCTGTTACCATCGTTTTACTAATTCCCGAGTTCGTTTCCAGTCCTTCTTTCTCTTTTTGCTCTGTACCTTCTTGTGGCTGTTTGGTATGGTTTGGGACCTTCCTCTAAATCTTCCTTTTACCTCCATCTCTTGCCATCTTCACCTCGATCTTATTTTCCAAAAGTTTAAAACCATCAAGTCTCTCTATCGCCCTGATTGCATCCTTCCTATTCATAAATCTCACAAATCCAAATCTATTGCCATTCCTCCTTCCTTCTCTTTGCTGGTAAAGCATCCACCACAATGCCATGATAACTAAACAACGCCCTTAGCCCCTTCCAATGCATAGATTTCGGGAGATTGTCCACGAACACTATAACTTCATATCCGCTCATTCTTCACATATGCAGTTTATCTGCTTCTATTTTATAAAGTTACCTTTCATGTTATTTTAATTCCATTGCTTTAAATAGCACTCCAACCCACCTTCCTTCCCTCTTCCCATGGATGTACCATCTACTAACACCAATTTTGTTTCAATTCAATCCAAATATTTCCACTGTTTACTTATTAGATACCCTTCAAAATCAAACTCAAACTGTGCAAGAACTCTCACCCAACTAAAAGTATAGAATTGAATATTTTATAGTTGAAGAATTTAACTATAATATATGAATAAAAAGGTGAACATATATGACACTAGTTGACATTAAGGTGACAGTGACAGCAACATCTTACAACATACTTCCCTATAAAGACAAACGAAATCAGAAACCAAATTATTCAGTTCATGCCTACTATACAAGGAAATTATGCAAACAGTAAAAACAAGAGGAAAATTTCCCAACTGACTTAAAGACAAACATGGTTTTATGAACCAAGACTACCTTAAAAATTATGTGATGAATGTTGCATGGAAGAATCAGGGTCTGGGGATATGTTCATCTTGTTGCTTTTGGAGGACTTTGATGGAGTGGTGTTGGAGGATCCACCCATTTTACTGGATAAATAGTTAGCAATGCACTCCGCCATCATTGTCTTCACAAGCTTTTTCTTCACAGGGAACACACTCCCTTTCTTCTCTTGGAACCGATATCCTCCTTTTTGATCACCCTCTTTTCTGGGTGGATCTGCTTCTGCCCAGCCGCGTACTCCATCTTGGTTGAGCCTAGACTTCATGATTGTTTGTGAAGTATCTTTGAATTGGAATGTGAGGTGAATGGGGTCAAGTGAACTGAGAGAAAGGATTTAAAATAGAGAACAAAAAGTGGGGAACTTGTAGACTAAGAATTGATGTTTAGATTTGGTTACACACACCAAAAACAAATGCTGCTTTGACACTTGTCATAATCTCACTGCACTGAAGAGAGAGAATGACTGAGAACCAGAAGCAGTCATGTGAGCGTGCGCCAGAATTTGATCCATCCATTGCCCTAATTAATTTGATGTTATTAAGAAGCAAAAAACAGAATCTTTGTTTGGGTTCTTTCCATTCATATTTAATCTTCATTTCCACCACCAAAATGCAAGCAAATTAAGCGATGTGTGCTTAGTTTATAGTCATTGGTGAAAGTAGAATTGTAAATGAAGGGAAGCTGCAATGCAATGCAATGCAATGCCTTGGGACATGTTTGACGTTGGAAGTCTTATTGGTATGCACTAGCCTACCTTCCCAAACCTATAGACTATTCTCAAGTCAATTTCGGACTTTGCTAAACTACGATATTTCATAGAAATTTCAAACTTTTAAGACTTTACATCTTTTAACCACACATATTAGTAAATTACTTTACGTTGCACCCATTACAGAAAATTACTTTTACACGTTGAGATTAGTCTTAAATGGTTTCTAGAACACCCCCCCCCCACATATATTAATAAATTAGCCACATGGATAGTTAGGACATCATCAAAAGTGGATTAAGTATCCTCTCTTTACATTAATTAAATTGACTTGATCACCAAATCCCTTATGGGCACAATTCATGTTTAACCCCTCACTCCTTATTGTTCTAGAATCTTTGTTCTTATAAAGCTCAAATGTGATTGTACAACTCACCTAACATAAGAGATTCAGTGGGCATTGATTTCCCAAATAAATCAAAAGATTTTCTTCCAAATTATGTTTACTACGCTTAAATATGGAATTTTTTTTATATAAATTAAATTTTGGCATGATTATTTTAAATATTTTATAAATTTAACAATTAAATAGGAATATGTTTCAATATGAAAATTCTTGACTCAAACAAAATTACCCTATGATATGAATTTAGGTAAAAAGGAAAAAAAAAATGTAGTGTGAACATATAAGAATGAGAGGAATATAAAACAGCGCAAAAGTCCAGATAAGATGCGGTGAACATGGAAACAGTGTAACGACTTTGGGATGACGAGAGCAATGAGATCAGATTGCCTTTGTTCATACTATACCATACACTTTGATTATCAATTACCACCGCACTCTTTGATTAGGGGAAGCCAAAAACTCATTTTAGGGTCAGAAATTAATTTTGAAAGGTTAAACCTAAATTCCTTATGTATTAACTTATAATTCATCAATTTTTGGAGGGATTAAATAAAAAAATTTATTTTGAGATTAAAGTTCAATTTTATTATATTTTTTCATCTTTGAAGGTCCAAGGCCTTTGTCTACCCTTAAATCTGTAGCACTATCATTTGCTAATACTAATTAGTAGAAATTAAATTCAAAATTAATTTTTTTATACAATGTTTAGAATTGGCATAACTCATCTTCAACCATTCAACACAAGAATAAACGCGTTTCAACGTACTTGAATTCACATAGTTTTATATTAACAAGGTCAATATCAACTAAGTTAAATTTTTTTATCAAAACAGATTAAATCAACAACTAAATCAAATTCTAAAATTATCATATGAACCCGAGGTGTTAAAGTCAAAAGGTTCGCAGACTTATAATCATAGCAACTCTTACTTACAGCAAGCATGGAACAACACTTGACAATCATAAAGATGTACGATAAAGTAGTTGTATTTTGGGGTGGGGCCGACCATACGCTGTCAGTATGAATGTTCTTCTTGCCCTAGTCGCCTGATCATATGGTACGCAACGTATATTTGGATTATCATGCATTACTACTATTATTAATATTATAGCTTCATCAATGTTATAACATTTGCCCTGTCCATAATCATTGAACCCTTTTTGGTTATGGTACATTGGTGGTGCAGCAGTAATGAATGCTATTCTTTTCTCTTTTGCTTTATTCTTTTTTTTTTTTTTAATTTATGAGTTTAAATTTAAATTACCCTGTCAATGCACATGGAAAGTTATGAGAAGCAAAATGACAAAAATATACGTTTCAATGGTTGTTGAAAGGAATGGAAGAAGGCCCACACGCAAGGAAAAGAGAAGATAGCGAGTTGAGTATGGAATCTAGCATCATCTTCTTGACCAGCTTCCTCCTCCTCGGAAACACACTCCCATCCACGGAGCCTACTCCAACTTTGGGCACCACTTTCACACCCATCTTCTCCTCTCTTCTCTCCGACCACCTTCTTCCTTCTTCCAGGGAGGTGGGGCAGTTGGCAAGTTTGGCTTTCCTTTCCCCGTTTATCGAATTCCTATTATTGGTGAAGATGGAATTATAGAGCAATAGTACGTGCTATGTTGAAGGGTTTTAAATCTTTCAATTGGTTGAAAAAGAAGAAAATTGATGTTTATTTTCATAACTGCCTTTCTCAGCTGAGATTAGCTTACATAAAAGAAACAACGGTTAAGTGCTAAACGCACCGTTTCTTACTTACTTAAATCGCCACGTTTCAATATCACAGAGCATACTAACATACTAACTAAAACACACCATTTCATTAAATTTAATTACCCCAATTAACAACAAAATTAACAGAATTACAAACTAATTCCATATCAAATTTAGAGCTAATAGCCCATCAGAAAACATTCTTGACCCAGAAGTTTCCTTTTAAGACAAAATGGATGTCCTTTGGATAAGCCACCGAAATGATGAAAAGGCTCCAAATTTGTCCTTGCGGTTCTCATCAATTTATAAACAATGCATTGCTAGCTTTCTCCTTTATTTGTGGACAGGTTTCATAACCCTACCAAAGTAATGGTTAAGTTTAAATTAATATATTTGACACAGAATTTGTTCTAAATTTAATAATTTTGAATTATTAATTATACAAAATATCCAACCAATGAGACACTGACACCATTTACCAAATGATTTGTATTCTGAGGGCCAGAAATTATTTTGGAGCAAACTTGAGTTTCGTATTTTTATATTGTGTTAGCTTATAGTTTTATAATTTTAAAAAATTAAATTATATTATTTTGGGAGTAAAATTTAATTTGATCATTTATTAATTTATTATTTTATAAAATATAAATGAATTAATATGATATTTTTATTATTTAGGAGATTTTATTGATTTTATATAAAAATATCTTTAGAAAATTAAAAAAAAAGTATTAATAGTATAGATTACAAATGTTATGATTTTTTGAACCCAACGAGTGGCTCCAGTAGAAAACATGATGTTATCTATTTTAGGAGATCCGGATTTGAGCATCTGTGTGTGTAAGGTGTGTGTGCGTTGTCAATGGGTTAAAAAAGGATGAACAGATACTGTCATGTAATCATGCCAATATAATAAAAAAAATATTATGATTTTTAAAATTTATATAATGGATATCAAACAGACCAAATAGTTTTGTATCACTAAAAAATAATCATCATAATCATCACTAATAAATTTAAATCAATTAGATATTTTAATTGGCTAAATACGCACAAAATCTGGTGAAAAGAGAAAATTGGTGTTGTTCCGATCAAATTGGCGGGTACTTAGGTGGCCCGACAATTTCCAAAAAGGGAAACCTTATTTTAATTAAACAACTCAATTAAAACTCGCAATTAAATTCATTAAAATATAACAATAATAACAAAGAAATAAAACCCTAAATTCATGTTTTGAAACCCAACCTAAAATTAGATTCTTTATTAAATTTTATTTTGTTATCTATTACAAATCATTCTAATTTTGTAGTATATTACTATCATTCTAATTTTGTAGGTAATCATTTATACGGTTTTCAACATGTTACAAATTAAGAAAAGGATGGAATTGCCATTCAACTAGCCTATGGGGACATTGTTATGTTCAGGGATGTAGTTAAGAGGTTGACAGAGGTTGAATTCTCTTAAAATGATTTTTTTTTATTTAACTTTTTTAAATTTATAAAAAAGATCTTTATGAAAAATGATAAAAGTTTTAATTAATTTTTTAAAATTATAAAATATAAATTATTAAAATTATAAAAAAATTTAATTTCGAATTTTGTTTAGCATGTTCCTTTTTAACATCTACTACAAACAAACAGTTACTATGAGAGGAAACCCGGAACTCTTTGTCTTAAAAATTCTCAAATGGGGCAGATATTGATTTAATGATTAAACAAGTAGTAAGTGTTAAACGCCAACCACACACAAACATAATAAATTTAATAATAATTTAACTTAAATATGAACATGATTAGAAGAGATGCGACAATAACTGGAGATGGTTTAGTAGATTAGCTGAGCATGAACATGGAAAAAAAAAAGATATTCCCTGCTTTTTGTATTCCTTTATTTGTTTCTCTTCTTTCGTATGCATGGAATTTAAAATAAGATAACTGGACATAAAACTAGTGGAGAAATAATCAAATACACCTAGAAAAACTTTTCCTTTTGACCAAACAATCATAGCAATTAAATGATTTCCCTATTTGGTGTTCTTCATGGAAGGAACCTTCCATTACCAGCTTAAAGCATAAATGGTATCATATATTCAAAGACAAGCTTGTGGGTATTGCAGCGGTTGAATTTCAAGATGCACAAGAAAACTATTCTCTGTCCCAAATTCTATCTGTTCAAAACCTAAGGAGTGAACAGAAGAAACAAGAACAGAACAAGTTGTGCTCATTTGAGATAACATTTGATGAATGATGGGAAACAAAGCTACGGTGTGAGTGGGGATGCTACTTAAACATTTTGTATGTGGGTATCGTTGGATTGAGAAGGTTTGGATGAAGAACACAGAGAAATGAAAAACTTGAGCATGGAGTGGAGCATCCTCTTCTTCACCAGCTTCCTCTTCTTTGGAAAAACACTTCCATTGGTTGCCTTGATGAGCCTTGTCTCAGCTCTTCCTGTTCCTGCCTCTCTGTAAACTTTAACAGGGTGCACTTCCATTTTTTTTTCCTCTCTCAGTTTCTCATTTCTGACAGGAAGGGTGGAGGAGGATTTATACTCTGCCTTCCAATCTGGAATACTTTTGGTACCACGTGTCAGAATCTTAGTGCTATGCTGATGTAAGTCACAATATATGCTTTCAATCTCGTTTGCATTTGGTCTTTAACTTAACTTTAATATGTTGAAATTCCATATTAATAAATAACCTACTTTATAGCATATATAGAAAACCCACTTATTTCATCCTTGAATTTTATGATTTGATCTCACTTGCATCATTGCATGATTGAAAAGCCTCCCAGAGTTTTATCATATACTTCAAACAATTTGAGATCTTCTGATTGAAGTACAATGTTGTAAGTTCATTTGGTGGCAGCCACGGTGATAAGATCAATCAATCCAAAAATAGTTTAGTCTTTTGGGAAATACATAAACAAGTAGTCCCAGTTCCAAAATCCTCATAGAAGAACATTTCCTTTTTAGATATTAGTTTCTGCAGTTAATTCTTGGCCCAGTTTGGTTATTTTAACAATGTTTTTATAGGGTCATATAAAACAGTTGGTCAACAAAGGTAATTCCTAAAAATGAGAATGATTGTAGAATGGTCTTAATCAAACTTTACAAAGGTCCGTTGATTGACATATATACACGATTAGTGTGAGTGGGGATAGGTTTTTCTTTTTTTCTTTTTTCAAAGTGAAAAATTTAAATGCAATTATAATATTCTTTTTCCAATCTTCATTCACATCAAGGTCGGTGTGTTTCTTTTTCTGTATTTCCATTTGCAAACTAATCAAGTAAATAACCAAGTTGAGAGTGAAAGAAAGGTTTGGCAACTAAACCCAGTATAAAAAGTAAAAAAAACATTGGCATCCATTGAAAGGTCCAATTTTCCCTACCATAGACCATTGATTGCAAAAGCATGAGTTACATGCACGCTCAACTTTTTAATTTTTATGGTAAAATAAAATCATACGTTTTTAGACCATGATTTTTGAGTTTGTGTGTGGGGTTGGGGTGCGGAATATGTATGAAAATTTCTACTAAGCTTACAATGGGACCCAAAATAAAAGCAAAGTTGGCCTGTCCTCTAATTGAATCACTAAAACATAACATAGGATCATGATGATGCATACAACGTCAATGATTCAAAGTCTGGACTGGAACGATTACAGTTTCTTTTCTAAAAATTATTTTTTAAAACAATGCACTGTAAATAGTTTTTTTTCAATAATAAATTATTCATTAAATAATGTTTATAAACATTACTAATTGAGTGAACACTTTTATTATTATTAAATTTTAGACATAATTTATACAGTCAAAGCACTCAATAATTAAGGTGCATCGACCATGTTCATCAAGTTTCTATCCAAGTTTTACTCAAAGTAATTTTCTCCAGCTGTAATGCTCTTGAGGGAGAAAAGAAAGGGGGCTTTGTCTTTGTTAATGCCAACTAATCAGAAAGGGAATCAAAGGTATTTTATCCTTAAAGACATCTCTTTGCATTAAAGACAATTAAAAAAAAAAAAAAGAGATGTCTAAACCTATCGAAATGCAGAAAATTCAGCCAATACATTAGTGGATAAAAAAGGTGGAAAGCATAGTATAGAATAGTATAGTATAGTTGATTGTTGGCATGGAGGGTGGATTTTGCTGTTGAACTTCTCTTCTTCCTGGTCCTAAAATACATGCATGAAAATAGAGCAGTGGTAGCTATGGATTGCATGAAAATACTTGCATTAAATGTACATTAATATCCGATAATAATTAGGTCCGACAAAATGTAATTAGCATTTAATTTCACAGAGGTACAATTATTAAGAAAAAAAAATGAAAGTACTACTAATAAATTTACCATACCAAATTCAATTACATTAGATGAATATGAACCTGATTAGATTTAACTGGAAATGCTTTCGTAGATTAACGGAATATGAAGATGGGAAAGCTACAGCCTTACCTTTTGTCTCTCATTATTTATCTGTTCCCCTTCCAGGTTCATGGAATTCAAACTTAGAAAACAAAAAAGATAAGGTAGTGGAAAAGTAATCAACGAAACCAATAAAAACTTTTCCTTTCGACAACAAACTCATAGGCATGAAATAATAGGGTTCTTAATTATTGGATTGGTAATCACATCATCATGAAATCAGCCTTTCATTTACCCCTGAAACCCGAAATGAAAAAGAGAGAAAATTAATCATGATTTAAGTGAGAAAATTATAAAAAATGGATTATAAACGTAAATATACAATTTAATTTCAACTCTTTGAAATAATTTTTTGCTTTGTCTCTGTTAGGAATTTGTTGTCAGTGTCTACCCCTTAATGGAGCATATAGAATATAAAGATTAAGTCAATGAGCTCAATAAAATTGATAGAAACATAATTTGGAAGAGTTTAAATTCAAAGGCTTGTAACTTTGTATACAAAGTTTTTTTTTCTTTTGAAAGCACAGACTTGAGAGGTTTATTTATTCATCATAGGAACGTTTTTCAGAGTAAATCTATATAGTGTATTTATGGGAGAGTTTATTCATTTATAAGTGTGGATGTCATTTTCCTTGTAAGAGTAAGATAAAAGGAAAGCGTAAAATGTGATCTGGAAAAGAAGAGGCAGTGAGGTGATTGATGATATTGGTTGGGTGTTATGAGGATATCTTAATGCCGGGTTTTGGCACGTGTATCATGCGTGTAATACAACTACCTCTACTGTAATGGTCTATGATTGCAAAGCGTCTATTTATTTTTAAAGTGTACATAAATTACTTTGGCATATTATTATTTTCATTTTGATATAATTAAAATGTTTTTACGCTATTCTTTTCGAAGTTGAAATTTGAATTTATATATATTTGTTTGTATATAGATAGAACAGAAGCATGGAGATGAAGGCCAACTATTGATATTGGAGGAAAGGAGAATCCAGCTAGCCTTATTGTTGAAGTATTGAATATTTATCTGATTTTGGACTCAAAAAGAGAGTTATAAGCAGATTGGAACAGCCACAGGCATATCCCTCCAAAATCTCTGACCGATGACCAACTTTTATTTATTATTTATTATTTATTATTTTTGCTTCAATGACCGATGACCAACTTTAACATCAATCTCTTCGGAGCTGTCATACGTAGGCAGGCTTATATATATATAGCAGTGGTCCTTTTTCTCTGCTGCCACAAAATTTCCCTTTTATCTTATTCCGCGGGCAGATGCTACATTCCATCTTGCTAGATCCGGTTCTTCCCTCTCCTTCATTTGCTTTTTTTCAATTTTATATATTAAATTGGTGGCAAGTGAAGAGAATCTTCCAAATTCCAACTCGGGAATAATACACAAATAAATAACTATCTAAATTAACATTATAAAGTTACCTTTTCATGTTATTTTTAATTCCATTGCTTTAAATAGTCCTCCAACCCCACCATCCTTCTTCCCATGCATGTATAAATCCAAAATATTTCTACTGTTACTAGATTTAATTGGATTTATCATATTGTTTATTAAATAGGTTTCGAAATCAAACTCAAAACTCTGCAAGTATTCTCACCCAGCTACAAGCATAGAATTGAATATTTTATAGTTGAAGAATTTAACTGTAATATATGAATAAAAAGGTGAACATATATGACAGTAGTTCACATTAAGGTGAGTGACAGCAACATCTTACAACATACTTCCCTTACAAGACAATGAAATCAGAAACCAAATTATTCAATACTATACAAAGAAAATGCACGCAGCCATCTTTGTCTTCACACGCTTTTTCTTCTCCTGGAACCGATATGCCCCTTTTTGAATTAACTTTGGATTTTCCCTTTCTAGTCTACCCTCCCAAACTTATAGGTTCTTCTAAAGTCAATTTTGGATTTTGCTAAACTATGACATTTCGTAGCAATGTCGAACGTGTAAGACTGTATATCTTTTAACCAGGTCCACTCTCATTGTTTCATTACACTCTTTTACATGCTGAGATTGGTCTTAAATGGCTTCTAGAACACCCCACCCCACATATATTAGTAAATTAGCCACATGGATAGTCCACCATATCTGTTCAAATTCTATCTGTTCAAAACCAAAGGAATTTCAAGATTGGTCTTAAAGCTTGTGGGTATTGCAGCGGTTGAATTTCAAGATGCACAAGAAAACTATTCTCTGACCCAAATTCTATCTGTTCAAAACCAAAGGAATGAACAAAAGAAACAAGAACAGAACAAGTTGTGGTCATTTGAGGTAACATTTGATGAATGATGGGAAACAAAGCTATGGTGTAAGTGGGGATGCTACTTAAACATTTTGTATGTGGGTATCGTTGGATTGAGAAGGTTTGGATGAAAAACACAGAGAAACAAAGAACTTGAGCATGGTGTGGAGCATCCTCTTCTTCACCAGCTTCCTCTTCTTTGGAAAAACACTTCCATTGGTTAAGTCTTGTTTGCATCAGGTTAGACTTTATTATTTCCATTTCAACTTAACTTTAATATAATTATATCAAAATTCCATATTAATAAATTACATACTTTATAGCATATATATAAAAAAAACCCCACTTATTTCATCCTTGAATTTTATGATTTTATCTCACTTGCATCATTGCATGACTGAAAAGCCTCCCAAATCCATTTTGTTTTTTTTCTGTTTTTCAAACAAGATGAGATCTTCTGATTGAAGTACAATGTTGAATATTGCAAGCCTTAAGTTCATTTGGTGGCAGACATGGTGATAAGATCAATCATTACAAAAATAGTTTAGCCTTTTGGGAAATACATAAACAAGTAGTCCCAGTTCCAAAATCCTCGTACAAGAACATTTCCTTTTTCTCTCTTAATCCATCATCTTTTCTTTATTTGACGAGTCTTGTGTAACATACCCATCCTGTATTCATTTTTTTTTTCCTTGTATTTTTCAGCATTTTCCATTTTAAACTGTAAATTATGAACTGATGGTCAGCTCCAAGGTTAAATCATTAAGACGAGATTACAGTCATATTTTCTCCTACCATATTCCCAATAGTTTAGGGGCAAGAGCTATTTGTCTGTATTAATAATTTCTATTTCTAGGTATGAAAGGAAGAAGATAACGGATTTTTATTATATTTTTAGATATTAGTTTATGCGGTTAATTCTTGGCCCAATTTGGTTATTTTAATAATGTTTTTATAGGGACTCAAACGTAATCCTATAAAAGAGTTCTTTTTCTTTTTTAAAAGTAGATCATATAAAACAGTTGGTCAACAAAAGTAATACTAAATATGAGAATGATTATATTATCATATAGTTGACTGGTCTCAATCAAACTTTAGAAATGTCCATTAATTCACTGCCATTATTATTTTTATATTTTAAATATTTTAAATTTTATTGATTTTTCATAACATTGTTAATATGATATTTTAAATATTTTTATATGAAAATTTTTTTTTGAATATACTGGTGTGATTACATAGTAGTATCTGTTTATATTTTCTTAATCCTTTGACAGGACACACACACCTTGCCCACATAGGCGCTCGAACCTGAGACCTCTAGGATGAACAACATCTTCTTTTTCACTGGAGCCACTTGTTGGGTTCTATATGTGAAATATTTCAAATACAGATACAAAAATATATAATACTAAAATTTACTACACTCAGGATATGGATTAAAAAATATTACACATATAAAAATTATATTTACTAAACATAATAATATTTGGCAATAAGTATTTGATTTTATAAATAAAATAATTATTAATTAAAAAAACTTGAAAACAATATATTTATTGATTAAAAATAAAAAAATAGCTTGAAACAATATGAAGTAAAAAATTAAATCACTATTAATTAATCATATAACCGGAAAGCTAATAAGTTAAAATTAGTAATTAAAAATAAAGGTAAAGCTTAAAACAATATAAAATAAAAATAAAAATTTAGTAAGAGAGAAACTGAACTCGAAACTCAAAAATAAAATCATTAATATTTAATTATATTATTAAAAGAGCTATTGGATAAAAAAAAATAAGAAAGCGCTCCTTTTTCTATTTTTTTTTTACAAAATTATTTTTTATTTCCCTAATTTTCTTAGAAATTGATCCAAAACCCTAATTTTTTTTAAAAAAAATTCGGCCTCCAGTCCGAAATAGGGCAAAATTTTCTTGCTACATTGGATTAGGTGGAAAGCAGAAAAGAAGTTGCTGTTGACTAATATAATATATATGATCGTAAAATGGGGAGAATGTTGTGCTCCAATGACAGTGAGGATAATGATGAATTGATTAATTGGAATTTGGTACTGATCTGGTGGGATCTCGCGCCATTATCAAGAATCTTTCATGTCTCAATTAGCTTTTCTTTTATTTGTGTCACTTCGCTTGTTAAGGTTTGCTGCATTTATGTTACACAGCTTCTTAACTTTTAAAATATATTTATGTTTAATATATGAGAATAAAATGGTGGAAGTTTTTATGGTTGAGGGTTAAGATTTTGTTATATATGGTATTTTTTTTTAAATTTTTTAAATACAAATTAGAAATATATGATGATTACGGAATTAAAACTTTTCACCATCTAACATATTAAAAAATTATTTTTGCAACACAAGTAAAAGTGTAAGTTGAGAGTGAAAGAAAGGTTTGGCAACTAAACCCAGTATGAAAAGCAAAAACATTGGCATCCATTGGAAGCCATCGACTAGGTCCAATTTTCCCCTTGGCCGTTGAATGCGAATGCATGCAATGTGGCACATACATGCTCAACTTTTTAATTTTTTATGGTAAAAAAAAATCATACATTTTTAGACCATCATCTTTGAGTTTTGTGTGTGGGGTTGGGGTCAAGAATATGTATGAAAATTTCTACTAAGGCTTCCCATGGGACCCAAAATAAAAGCAAAGTTGTCCTGCCCTCTAATTTAATCACTAAAACGTAACAGAGGATCATCAGGATGCTATAACGTCACTAATTTTAATTCAATAAGACAATGCACTGTAAATAGTTTTTTTTTATTCATTAAATAATGTTTATACATTACTAATTGACTCAACTTTTATTTATTAAGTTTTGGACATAATCTATACAGTCAAAGCACTCAATAATTAAGGGGCATCGACCATCTGCATCAAGTCTCTATCCAAGTTTTACTCGAAGTGGTTTTCTCCAGCTGTAATGCTCTCGAGGGAGAAAAGAAAGGGGGCTTTGTCCTTGTTAATGCCAACTAATCAGAAAGGGAATTAAAGGTATTTTATCCTGAAAGACATCTCTTTGCACTAAAGACAATAAAAAAGAAGAGATGTCGGAATGCAGAAAATTCAGCCAATATATTAGTGAATAAAAAAGGTGGAAAGTATAGTATAGAATAGTATAGTATAATTGATTGCTGGCATGGAGGGTGGATTTTGCTGTTGAACTTCTCTTCTTCCTGGCCCTAAAATACATGCATGAAAATAGAGCAGAGGTAGCTAGGGGTTGTGGCCCCTGCCTCAATGGTGGCCAAATCTATTGATTGAACACCAGAAACAGAAGGAAAGAAACAAAGAACTGAACATTCATCTATTTGTCTATAGACAGACATATTGCATCTCTTTCAGATAAACCCACCAACCAGTTTGCATTACATTTATAGAAAGAACAACTATAACTGGCAAAAAATATATATAGATTTATTGTTGAAATATATAACTTTGGCTAAAGATAAGCTGTATGTTCAGGGACATTAAGGTAGAGAGTCATGGTTAAGCTGCTGAAGTTGTATAGTTGCTTCTGTCTGTTGTTAGTTTTGTAACTATGTTCAATTCAGTTAGTGAATCAGCTAAGGTTCAGTTAGGATCGATTGTTAGTACTGAATTCTTTAACTGATTCATTAACCAATCTTGTATAAATAAGATGACTCGGTCCTTTTGGATTTTTAGAGCTTAAGCAATAAAATAAGTGGACTGTTTGTTTTTTCTCTTCCCAAGAATCCATATCGAATAGTTCGGTAATCCTGAATTTCCAAATTCCCCTGGAATTTGGATTCGGTTAATTGGTGTTTTGGATTATCTGTTTTTTGTTTCACTTTTTTAAGATGCTGGTATTTTATATTTGTTTTTTGATGTATACTTGAAAATGAATGTATTAGAAAATGATATCTAAATATAAGATTTTTTTTTTTCAAAAACAAAAACAAGAATGGAATCGAAAACATTGTAACTTGGACGTTGCTGTCACTAGAATGAACATCATAGCTGTAAAAGAGAAAGTGAAATAGAAGCTTAAAACTAGTCTACTTTCAGGATAAGTGAAACTTGATTGATGTACTCAATGAAAAGCAGGAAATTATGGTAAAAGCTTCAAAACAAGAAGAAAAGGCAGTGTAGTAATGGATATAGGCAGTCCAAGCTAGAAGAAAACAATTTCCCTCTTAATTAAGACTTGGGTAGCCAGTCAAGTTCTACACACTAGCTTCCAGGAAGCAATGTATGCACTCCTCCCGAGTGGCTGCTGTAACCAAACTTATCATCTTTTCTGTACTTCAACTCAATGCCCCAGGAGTTGAGCCTAGAGGCAGCGGAATTCTTGGGCCTATCATATATATATATATATATATTTCTTGAATAGTAGAAGCAGAGTGAGAGTGTGTTGAGGATCAGAGGAACTAACATTAAAACACCTCTATGTCTATGATATGATGGCTTATAGCATATATCTCACATACATGGTTGCTATTAATAATGGCTAGTAGGGTGCTGGTATTTTTGTTGCGAAAATCCTGGTATGCTTGGAACGACAGTCGTTAGGGTGAACAACATGATGGAAGCAGGCATGGAAAAGAGAAGAGGCAGAGATGAGAAATTTATGGAGCATCATCCTCTTCACAGATCTCCTGTTAGGGGGAATAACCCCCCACTTCTTCACTTGGAATCCACCACCAACTTCTTCAACCATCTTCTGTGGATTTGAAGAGTGATGCAGCATAATCAAGAAAGGCAAAAACAAAGGCTTGGGAATCAATTGAGAAGCAGAGTGAAAGTGGAAGCGTATAAATAAAGGAAGTCCGACTAAAAAAAGAGTGTTGGTTGTATTAAGCAGGTGGGGATGTGGCTTTGAATGCCAAGAAAACACCCAGGCGTTGGCTTCTCCAATTTCAGATTTTGGGGCCCAAACCTCACCGCCCATTTATGAATAGGTTAGAAATGAAACCACATGCACTTATTTTATTTACGCATAATGCCAAAAATAGCGACTAATTTTAACTTTTTGGTCAATTTTGTGCTTTATGTTTTATAGCAATTTAACACTTAATTTTTTTTTAAATTGGTTTATTTTTAACTGACATATTGATGTAACCGTTAGTTAACTAACGGTTAATATTAACCATTGACGTGATAGTGTAAATGTAATTAAATACTGACGTGATACTATTCTATTTTATATGTCACATTAAATTTTGAAATTATTAAAATTATTTTAAAATCATCATCATCATTTCTACTTCATTATTTCTTTCCATTGTTCATCATCACCCTCTCTATTGTGAAGTTAGTGAAGTTAGGAAAGAATTGTATAAAACAATGACGTCATATCATCTACATCTTTTTTCTAATAGTTTAATGTCACACAATATTTTCATTTTGAATTTTAACATTTTTATTTTAAAAAAATCAAATCTAAATGAAAATCCTGAAATTCAAGATAAAAATATTGATGTGATATTCAATTAATTGAAAGGGATAATATTATTTTTTTCATACCATCTTTTCTTTTGTGAAGCTTCGAGAATACCTAATTTTTAAATTTGATGGCTTTAAATCAACATTGAAGCATGTTTCTCAATAAAATACCGGTAATAAAAATAAGTTAAAACCGCCAAATTCAAATATCCAAAACATATATTCTCACCAACAAAAGCCTAAAATTGTTTTTTTCACCTGACACCCAATTGCAAATTAAGCAATAAATCATAATGCTTATGGACTTCGGAAATCATTTGTCCTGGTTTCTTTATTTCCTCACTAAAACTAGAGTCCCTCAACCCATCTCTATAAATCATCGAAGCACTATTGACTATATCACAAGTAATATCTCCTTCTGCACCATCACTGTCCCATATGGAAATCTTCGGGAAATTTTTGCTTCTTTCCCCTAAGCTTCCCCTTCCATCACAATGCTCTTTCCCGTCGTTCCCGTTAGAAAATGTCTCGTTTAACTGTTTAACTTTCTTCATGGTATCATCGTTCCAAACTCCGATATAACAGTTGGACCCGATGCCCTCGCTGCACACCAGCGGCGCTGAGTCGCCATTGGAGGACCCAAACTCCATGAACGAGATAGTGGCGAGAATATGAGGGGCGAGAAAGGGCTGGATTGAAATTGGGGACAGTTGCTGCTAAAAGAACAAGACTAAATGGATTGAACAAAGAGGTTACGGGTTAAGAAAGAGGGGTGATGAACAAGGAGACGAAGAGGGTTAGGGGACGGAGGAACTTTTCCCACCTAGACAACATTGGATCAAAGCTCAACAACTGGATTTCATTATTTGACGATGAAAAGAATTGAGCATAGAGAGAGGGGAAAGAAGGGAAAAAGGAGTAAAATAAAAGACTAAATTTGCACGCCTAGAAGACTAAATGATCATGTACCTGTTTTTTTTTTTTTAATTTTATAAAACATAAAACTCAAAATTGAAAAAGAAGAAAGAGATGAGTTTTTTTAGCTTACAAATCAATCATCATCAATGGTATAAATGTACTTCATAAAAACCAGAGGGAAGCTGGTGAATTAGTAGAGGGTTCAATCATTGTCGAATGCTTCTACTTATCAAAGTAAAAGCAGAGAGGGAAGGTAAGATTATGACATCATTATGATATCATCATGACGTCATTTATGTTATTAATTACAATATTATTATGTCACGTGTCTCAAACTTAACGATATTAGATTTATATATTAAATTAATGGATAAAAAAAAAAAGTTCGAGTGTCAATTTGGAAAAAAAAAACTATAGTTACCAATTTAAGAAAAGTGAAAAAGTTCAGGTACTAATTTTATATTTAACTCATCTGAATATAAAAATAAGGGTAAACAACAAAAATAGTCACTTTTGTTTGCCTCAGTGTTACATTTTAGGAACTTATATTTGAAATGTTACGTTTTAGTCACTTATGTTATTATTTTGTTAAGAAGTGGTATTCTGTCGTTAAGTTCCCTTATCTCTCTAATGGTAATCCTACGTGGCATTCCAACTAAATTTTAAGTGTCAACTTGGATTTTCAAATGGGATGAAAACAGATTTTAATTAAATAAATTTAATTAATTATAATTTTTAAACTTAAACCTTAGATAAAAAAATCTTAAACCCATTTTCACACCCCTCTTTTCTTCATCTTCATCTTCTTCCCTTTTGTTTTCAACTTTTTTAATTACAAATTTATCTCAAAGCTTGAATCTTTGAAACCTATTAACCCAAAGAACCTTATGTTTTCAAGCTGCAATTTAGTTACCATTTTTTTGGCGAGATTTCAAGATTCAAGAATTGAATCAATGAGTCGAATCCTAATGAAGTAAAGTAGTCAATAATTATTAAAGGAATTTAAAACATAAGTTTTTTGGGGATAATGGGGTTCAAATATTTAAACTTTGAGAGAGATTTGTAACTAAAGACGTTGGAATCAAAAGGAAAGAAGATGAAGAAGAGTGGCGTTTGGAAATAGGTGTAGGGTTTTTTAGATAAGATTTAGGGTTTAAATTTTTTAACTAATTAAATTTATTTAATTAAAAATATATTCTCATCCCATTTGGAAATCTAAGTTGGCACTTAAAATTTAGTTGGATTGCCACGTAAGATTATCGTTTGGGAGATAACGAAACTTAACGGCAGAGTGGCCACTTCGTAACAAAATAATAACATAAGTGACTGAAATGTAACATTTCAAACATAAATGATTAAAATGTAACTTTTTTATAGTTTACCCTAAAATTAAAACTCAAAATCAATTGTAATCATTTACAACAAAAAGAAGAGTCATCAATTGGGCCTTGATTAGGAACATGAATATAAACTGGATCAGAATTTGAAACCAAGATGGGCTGACCCGACCCGACCGATCTCTCTATTTGGACAATGAACGACGCTGGATATCGGAGTGTGAAGTGATAAGAAGAAAAAGAAAAAGGAGTTGCAGAAGAGATGAAGCTAACGTGGAACAAGAGCAAGAGCAACAACAAGAAGCGGTCCAGGGAAGCTATTGCAAGCTACCCTAATCTTCCCTTTGATCAACAAGATCCCTCGCATGATGATACGCAGTTGCAGAATCAAGAACCCGCCCATTCTCAATATCAACACAAACCCTCTGCTGATGCTTGGATTCTGACTTTAAACAACTTGCCCAATCCTTCCAAGCCCAAGGCAACAAACTTGCTGAGGTTTTCCTTTTTTTTTTTTCCTTCTTCCCTGTTTCCAATTGATTGATTTTCGGTGTTGAAAGGGATACAGTCTTGATTGAATTATCAATTTGGGAATACGGTGAAGATCTTATATTGTCTTTGCTTATGTAACTTAATGTGTTGATAATGACGAATTTTATCATTTTGTTGGTTGATCATGAGGTTTTTGGGCCCTTTTCTTTATGGTATTTCTATTACGTTGAATTTGGCTCAATTATAGTGCTATGAGATGAAATAACCCAAGTTGGATTCATTTTCTGCCGCCGGTAGAATTTTAGCCATCTAACGGGGGAAAAGGGGGAGTTCAGCTTTAGATATTGTTAAATGGTTCGTTTACTAGGCTTTCCATTTGCATGAAACGGTGATGTATTTATTGTGATGGATAATTTCTTTTGAAGGATGGGAAATACCGGGAAGCACTTGGGAAGTGGGAGACAGCACTTAATTTGATGCCTGAAAATGCAGTTTTGCTTGAACAGAAGGCACAAGTTCTACTCGAACTAGGGGATTCATGGAGTGCATTGAAGGCAGCCACTCGTAAGTTTCACTTCCTTTTTCACTCATGTTTCTGGATGCAGTTTTCAGTTACTTGTATTTTGGTGACATTGTTCAACTGCTTATTCGATTTAAAATTCCTCAGACAAGATGACTAGTTATAGAATGCAATGCACAGTATATTCAGCAAGTTTATGCCTTCTGATCTGTAATGCACTATGTTTTATTGCTTTTTTTTTTTTTTTTGTTGTTTGCAATGTGAAATAATGAATATGTAAGTTTAAACTTTTGTCTGCTTATCTGTGGATTCTACTTGGCAGGAGCCACTGAATTGGAACCATCATGGGCTGAGGTATGTCAAACCTGTAACCTGAATGCTATATCAAATGTTAAGCTGTATTATATACCTTGGAAAACATCATACCCCTATATAATTATGTTCCATAAACATGACAATCATATTTCTCAAAGTATTTGGAACATTTCTAACTTGCACTCTGGTACTTTGTATCATCAAATTTAGCTAATGGGGAGGAGAATAGTTTGTATTCTAATCCTTAGAAGTGGTTGACTTTCCACATGGACAGCTAGTTTCCCTAGATTTCCTGTCCCTGCTATATATGTATGGTGGCTGCTAGCTAATGCTGAGAGATTGCAATTTGAATTGTTATTTCTGTCAGTAACTTCATTAGATAGAATTTTTAGTCAGAAGTACCACTGTTATTGCAGCGTACATTCAATGCCAAAGTGCTTTTGTGTTTATGAGGTTGTATTTTGTTTCAGGCATGGATTACTCTTGGTAGATCACAATTAAACTTTGGAGAGCCCGATAGTGCCATTGAGAGCTTTGGCAGGGCATTAGCTATCAAGGTACATTTTTGGTACTTTTCATTCCGTATTACTTTGCATGGCCTTGTACTTTGAGGAAGTGTGCTTTATCAGATTTTTAAGCTGCTTCTTATAACTTTGAAGTCTAATGTCTCTGGTTAAATTGGTCTCTAGCCTTGTATTCTTTTTCTGGGCAAAGAGGGAAATTCTTGGGCAAAGTAGACTGCAGTAGTTGGGTTTACTAAAGCTGTATTTTTATGCAGCCTGATTCTGTGGAGGCACAAGACGACAGGAAAACTGCATTACATCTTATAAAGAAAAGAAAGCAGCTTCATTCTTCAGGCCTGAGTACTGATAAAAACCGATATATGGTAGGTGATAGAACCGAGTCTTCTTGATTTTACATGAAGAGCAGTTGTTACTGACAGGAAGAATGATGGTAGAGTCACCAGCCCTCTGTAATTGAGAATTCAGTTGGTGGATGAAGATATAGCACCAACAAGTATTCCTCAACCTAGCATGGAGCATGAACGAAGCTATACAATTGAAAAATTTTGGATTTGCTTAACATCAAGGAAGAACATTGTAGGCATAATATCAGACGGTAGTATGGGTTCTGAAACCTTATGCAAATGGGGTGTGCTGTTTCGGGCTTGAAGGAAAACCTTTGTTAAATTTAAACCATGAGAGCATGTACAGATAAATTCTCCCAAGAGCATGTATGAATATTAGTCATTATTAGACAAAATGGTATAAACTATTAAATTATGGCTATTCACAAGGCAATTCTACTCCTGTATGTGTCTTATGGCTTATGTTCTTAAAACAATCCTAGCCTAAAAGCCTTGGCCGTTTCCCTCAGCTCAAATTTCTTAATTGAACACCACTGTTTTAGATGCCATATAATGCGGGAGCTTGGCCCGACAATATTCTATCATCTCCTTCGCTGTTGTCTTTTCCAGTTCCTTCAAAACAAACAGACTAGCTGCTTATATTCCCTCCACTAATTCTCACATCAGGATATACAACGCCAACACCCCCAGTATAAAACCCCACACATCCTCTGGCATGCATGAAGAGGTAGGTGTTGGGTCCTTTAGGTAACCTACCATTTCTGGCCCTCCTTTGAAACGATTGGTCCAAGCGATGAACCATCTTCGCTCACACTAGTTTCTCTCCTAGGATCCACCACATCCATTTCCATTTCCGCAATACGTGCCAGGGCAGACGTCACGTGGCCTCTCGTGATTCTCATAGATGACGACTGATGGTTGATTTGCGATCTCGTGTAAAGGGATTCAATGGAAGGGCAATCCCCGTGAGCAATTGTGAGCGGGGTTCAATTTGTTGCTCTATTGATTCTGATTCTTTTATCCTTTTGTTCTAGTGTAATTAAGCATTATTATTTATCAAGTTAAATTACCTGAGGTTACAATTGGATTGATCAGTAGTTTGTTCATTGAAACAACATAACGAAATTAAAGCTAATTAAATTTGTAACATAAAGCTTTTCTTTGGAAGCTAGAAAATGGGGGTATTCTCAGTTAGAACATGGAAGTTCCTTTAGGAGTCTATACCCCAGCTAGCTTAGGGCAATCTTAAAATTTTTGTAAAATATATGGATAGTTTTCGATGCCAACTTGTTTTATACAATTTAAAGAGATGGTTGTTTGAAAATTAAGGGTTTTTTTTTTTTTTTTGTAAATATCGAGTTTTAACCTAAAGATTTAGCAAAACCACTGTAATTCTAAAGCCATATCTAAACTGTATCATAATTATTTGGTAAAGGCATTCAATAATTAAAACCATCTTTTTCTACTAAAAAAACCCATCTTTTATCGTAACCTCATTTTATATACATATATTTATATTTCTATTTGAAAAATGGAATAAGATTTACTATTATGGATAGAAACAAATTAAAATGCTCATCCCTATTGCTTAGCGTTGCCGGATCTTAATCCCAAGTCCCTCAAAAACCGAGTATCCTAGACTACAACAAAGTTGTTATCATCTTTTAAAATATTATTTATATCTTTTTTTCTGATCTGTATTTATCATGACTCAAATATTCAGGGCTTTTACCATACGATGTAGTTTACTTTCTGCTATTCAACCTCTACTTTATGGTAATATTGAAATTTACATCAACACGGTTGCAATTGTAGGCTGCTGATGTATAAATCAATTGTAAATACATAAAAAAAAAGTTATATCGTATCATTTAGTAAATATCTGAAGACCAATTATTTAATTTAAAACCACAAAATTCTAATAAAAGCACCCTCAAAGTATCCATCCAATATTGAACCCACACCATACCATCCTGCTCCATTTTATTATAGATTGATTGAAAACCCAAAAATAAAGTACAATAAAGAAATCATATTTCTGTTATGATCTTAAAAAATCCAAATTAATTAATTAAATTGACATTCCCAAAATATTCACTGACAAAATCAAAATCATATTTCCGGTTATTTAACAATGTTTTCTTCAATTCCCTATAGGACAAAAAAAGGTACTAAAATACTAATACATTAGTTTGTTCATAATGTAGCAATGACATAGTGCTTCCAAGTTAACACAGTCTATCCATCACTAACACTCTTCACTTTCTTAATGTAGTCTTTCCTTTTCAACATCAAAACTAAATTTATTCATATATATAAGCAAACAACAACATAGAGAGACTATACATTACAGCTTACAAATCCAGAATCTGCTTCAATTGATTTTTTTTCTTTCCCTATTTAAATTTAATGCAAAAGAGAGAATAGGAAAATCAAGGCCGAAGATTAATGAAATAACAAGGATAAAGCATAGGGCCAACTGACCTACTGATGAAGCAAAAATGACATCCGAAAGCATAACAAAAGGTAATCATACAATTAGACTAGACTTTTCATGGCTTACAACCGGCTGTTTGGTCAGAGTTTTCTCCACAATTATACAACATTGCTGGGAAACATTCACTTTTGACGCTAAAACTATCTATTCTCAAAGTAAAAACTAACATTTGTTCAATCATACCTGTTAATGGATGATTTTCTGTACCAACAGGATCTTACAGTTTGGCGATACCATTGATCAAGCAGAGATCATACAACTCCTAATGTGTGCCAAGCAGAAAATATACAGCCTTTGGATTTGTATTTTGCTCATAGCTATTCATCCAAATGCTAGTAAAATCTAATGAAGTTAATAACCTACAGCTACAACAATCTGTTTCCCAGCCCAAAAAATGAAGTGAAAATAAGTTGTCAATCTGAGTTATCCATAACAGAAAAGGCAAAGGCATTATACCGTGAAAAACAAATCATATCATGTTATGTCCTCCAAGTGCAAGGTCTTTCTAACTCTTCTTGCGAGTCGCATTCAACTTCTCCTCGAAGTGTAGAGTACTGGCAGCAGATAGAAGCATGTCCATTCCACCTCTACTTCTATCAGATTCCTCTTTCTCTCTCTGATTCGGGCTCAATTCCAGATTACCATATGCCATTTTACCTCCAACGCCCTTCATTTTCAGCTTATTTTCATATGCTCTTTTAGCTCTGCATATTCGTTGGATCCCAGCTTCACATTTTCTACAAAACCATTTTCCGCTTGGAATTGAAGTCCGTGGTGGTTTCATGCAATAAATGTGGTATGCAGCATCACAGCCATCACATAAAACAATCTTATCATCATCTTTGTCAGCAAGGCAAGCTCTACACAGACAAGAAGGGCAGTACCAGCGAGAACAATAAGTTTTTAACTGCTTCATTGTCAGGCACCTAACATGGTAATATTTATTGGGGCAGTAAGGATGCTCGCAACTCCTTAACTTCTCACCTTTGACAAAATTACCTCCACAAATTTTGCAAACACGCCGAGTTTTGCTCCCCGGTGATAATTGAAGCCCATTACCAATACTACATTTGAATTTTCTTCCAATTCAGTAAATGTTTCAAAATGTTCATTATAATTTTCATCAGCAACATTGCTGTTGAGAATCCGTAAGGCATTCAGTCTGTCACATATCACACAGTTCTCATGTGGAGATCCCATTCCATTACTGGTGCAGCTGACACAATACCAACTTTTTCGAGGAATCATTTTCACAGCAGGCTCAATACAGGCAACATGGTACATTTCCTCACATGAATCACATACAAAACAATCCTTCCCATCTGCTTTCTCCCCACAATACCTGCAAGTGCAAACTTTAAAGACACCACAAGCTTCAATTTGCTCCGGTTTAGCAAGAGTTTCTGATTCCTGAGTACAGAACTGTTTTTCATTGAACAAAATTCAGAATATTTCTCAGGCATGACCCAACCTTTAAATCAGATTCTTCACATATAATATAGATTACTTGCATGTAATGCAATTAAAACTAGAGAACAATTCAGGTCAGAGTCCTACTGTGTTAAAATCAATGTTCTATACAAATGCTGAATTCAAATAGCCCTCAAAGTGCTCTACAAATACTAAATTCAGATAGCAAAGCAGAACAGAAAATGACTACAAGATGACAGAGGAAACATCCCGGATCCTGTCATACAAACAAGCAGGATAGATAGAAGGCAACCAACTAGCCAGCACGAAGGCTATAAAGGTTTACTTGAATTTCCCACACCATTAGGGTGTTTAATTAAGGAAACCAAAATAACAGAGGACCCAGTTGACAATTTTGAAGCCCAAAAATAAAGAGGAAATTCTATATATGGGAATCCTAACCCACCAGTCCACTGCAGCAAATCTGTTGAAATCAGTCCAAACATAAGAGCAGTGGAAATTCCGAAGTCTAGGCTTACATCAATTTTTATCCAAGCTCTGAAACACCAAATGCACCCCTAAATTACCCAATATGGTTCTTTTTTGACACAAAAGTTAAGAATGCATCTACAACTAAAGTTTGGAAAAACAGTAATGCATTATGCTGATAGAAGCATGCCAATGCCCGCTATAAGCTAATTCATGAATGCTTACCTCATGTTTCTCCTTTTCAGCACTGCCACCAGAACATCCAACCTGAAAGATTGAAGAAAAAACAACACAAAAAATCATATCTCACTATCAATGCAATATTTTTTTAAGCAAATTACTAAAATTCAAATAATAAGAGTAGAACAGTGTATGTTGATTAACTCACTTGTTCACTACAGGAAGCACTTGTAATGTTTGAAAGGCTCTTCGCAAGGAATATAATTTCTGATCCAAGTCCTTGAAGTTTTCTCCATACCTGCACCGGAGGTATTTAGGTTAAGAGTAATATATATATTTATCTACTACAGGGAGCAGCCATTTTGATTTCTTCTGGTTACTTTATAAGCATTTCATTTTTCTTTAGAAAATGCATCAAAATTTAGATTAAAGTTGTGTGAATATTAAAACATATTAAACTCCAAAGCTTTTTGTTTCCTTTTAACAACATACAAGCTCATTAATGGAACAAAACGAATCAACAAAGATGGTCTGATAACAGCTTATGAACCAAAAGATTGTTTGGAGATGTGCAATTTAAAGAAAATTTGACATGGGAAGAAAGAAAGAATGAACAGTAGGGTATCAAAAGAGATGTTATTAATTAGCTTCTTTGGAAATGTGTAACTTCGGTCTAGTGAAGCAGAAAAGAAAAATAATTTGAAATCTGTAGTAATGAAATGAAAGGGTACCACAAGAGACAAATAAGGACATTATTGTCTCAAATTGTATTGCCCTAAACCTAGCAGAAAAGGTATAACACATTTGCGCAGGTTCACTGCATGCAACAAAAAATTAGGGAAATCCAAGTACTCTATACCCTCCCAAAAAAAGGAGAGAAAGTGCAACAAAAACACCATGTATGCACAAACATAATCAACTAGAAACAAGATTTAAAAAAGGCTGATAATGAAAGATAAATAATTACTCTTTATGCAGAGAACTAGAATTAAGAAAACTGACTTTCTTTTAGGAAGATAATAAACAATTTTAAGCCTTCTGTTTATTACGAATTTACAACCACCACCTTTTCTAACTCTAAGCAGTCAACATGACTTGCAATACAGAGGGTTTAATCCTTCAGCCAACTTCTTGTGACCATCAATCAGCACAATTAGATGAATGAAACTAAAGGCAGGCATTTAACTGCACAAGAGCAATTAATTCAAGTTGTAGGAACAAATCAAATTCGAAAGCTTTGTGGAGCAATTAGTTATTGAACCGGCCATTAAGCCATGTTCTAGTGATAAGCAAGGCACCCCAATTCAACAGTTACTGTTCCCTATTAATCATCAAACAGACCTCCTAAACACTGAAGTCGTATACAGGCAAGAAGAGATCAAACACACCAAAGTCCTAAGAAGCTGAAGTGATGTTTTACTAGTAAGCATACTGGGTTTATGTTATACTAGATTAGTTTAGTAGCTGCTTTAGACACAAAAGAAAAGTAGCCCTTTTAAGGTGGAACATTGGCCTTCTCTGTGAAAAAGAAATAGATTGTAGGTAAACTCTATGGAAACAGCATTAAAATGCTTCCGATCACTCTAATTTTGCCTGAAGTAAAAAAAGAAAGGCTCATTATCAATGCACTTACAATTATAAACAGAGTACCTTCAAGAAATTAAAAGGTCCCATACATTAAGACTTCAATCCGGACAGAATTAGTAAAAGCCTATATCAGTAAACAACAGATTCTTGAATCATTCCAAATATGCCAAAGATGAAGAGAAGAATTGATTTGAAGTTTCACACCAAACCTCTCTCATCGAATATCGGCAAAGAATTTATTTGAAGTCTCACAATGACCCTAATTCTCACAACACATAATTAACTATGAGTTAGAAGGGAACTTCTCTAATTCAAGCTGTTGACAAAGAGTAACTCCCCTATTTATAAGTGTTCATTTTTGTGAACTTTTAACAATCACTGCCATTGAAAATAAACCAAATTCTGAACTCTTCAATTGTTTTAAAGAATGCACACACACACACACACACACACATATAGCAAGAAGCTGTTTCACTTATCAACATCTTGGTTTTTAGGGGTAAAGAAAAAGACAAACATTATTACCTTTTAACTAAGCAACCCCATTCAAGCAATGCATACAAATAAAATTGGTTAAATAAATTACCTCCTGAATATCTGATGTGAAAAGCATAGGTGATTGCTCATACTCTCCCTCTTTCATCCTTGAGTTTATTAGACTTAAGTGAAAAATGTTGTCAAACTTAATCCCTTGGAAATTCTCAAATAGAAGCTTACACAAGGATGTGAACTTTTCTGAAATTATAACATCAAAGAAAACACGCTGACACCTCTCAGTGGTAGTTTGAGGATTTAACTCCTTATATGACCCATTAGATATAACACCCTCCAGCTTCTCAGCAGTATGCTGAGTTCCATTAGGAATCTGCCCAGCTTGTGGAGAGCAGTTCTGTTTATCTTCATGACAAGTATCAGAATCCTGTGGAGGAATCATAAAACAAAATTTCAAATATATCATAAAGGAAACCAACAAGAAAATTGCCACTGAAAGATGTCATAGACCATATGGAGTTCGGATAACAGAACAAACCTTAACTGTCACATTACAACCATTTTCTTGATGAAATACAAGTGCATCTTGAATGCAACGTTTTATACCACCTTCTTCACCACCTAAAAACTGATGCATGTGCTCCAATACAACATTTCTCCACTTCCTTTGTAGACGATAATTGGAATCATTTAAAGAAGCACAATGGTTTGGAAAAGGAAGAGTGACCTGCTCACAAAAATTAGAATCCCTTAGCATGTTAAACAAATCAAACAAACCAACTGTTTAACAAAGACCACAACATGTCATCCCAAATAGAATACTCAGTTAGTCATATTAAAAAAGAAAAGAAAGAAGGAAAGACAATATTGCATGTTTCACTAATGCAATCAAATAAATCATATAACTACAAATTCCCACAAGAGAAAGCATAACTAACAGCTATGAATTATATTTCTAGACATCAAAAACTCACATATTTATCTCATATTATGCACACCAGTTTTGGACTTAACACAGTAGCTTGAAATTGTATTTTATGTACCCAACGACCCAGTCACACCTTCTGCTCATACTCATAGGATAGTCCTCCAGGCAGAGCTTTCCATCTAATTGCAAACAAGTTAATATTTTCAATTCATAATCCAAATCTAAAGTAAGAAAGCTCTTTAACTAAAGGAAAAACAAATGTTGTAACAGGAATTGCAGCACAGAATCAGAATAAGCCTATACATTTAAATAGTACAAGAAAGAAAATACTTAGCGTCTATAACTTCAAACATACATATTGAAACCATTAATCGAAATCTACCTGGTCCATAGAAGCTCTCCCACCATCTTGCACTTCATATTTGAGCTTGACCTTAACTGTCTCCGCCTCTTATATGTTCGTAAATTCTCACTTGCCCCGGAACTCCCATCACCAGAATCATTTGCAAATTCAGACCAAACCCATTATTCACTGGTTCAACCTTGAAGCACTTAATCTCCTCCCCAATCTCTGCTCCTTCTCCGTTGATTGTCCCCTCTTCAACACCCCATCTCAACCTTCACAAACAGAACAAAAACCCTAGTTTTCCAAGCATATCACCAGAGTTAGGATATCTCTGTAATAAACCAACATTATCTTTCAAATTCACATTAAATTATAACATAAGCACTTCAAACCATCAGATTAGACGAAAAAACAAGCAAATTCAGTAAAAAAAAAAAACTTCAGCATACAGAAAACAAAGGAAATATCCAAAAAGAAAATTGAAGTCTAAATACATCATCTCCTAGCTTCACCAAAAAACGATAAAAAGAAATCATCCAAACTAAGCTAAGTAATTCAAATGAACCTCACTAAGAATCATTTGAAGATTAAAAACAATAGATAAAATTAATAAATAAAAAAAACTCCGTTATTCTGTCTTTTTTCCCTCCCTGCATTTTCTTGAGTACCAAACATCAAATAACAAGAAAAAGAAATAGTAAAGAAGAAGGAAGGCTTACCTGAGTTTTGAGACCTGAAATTGAAACCCTAAAAAATTGGAAAATTGTTTTACTATTATTTTCCGTGAGAAACTTCGGCTTTGCAGTGCAGCTTCCCCGTCTTATCCGTGTATTTTTTTTCTCAAGAAAAAAGAAATGAAAATAGTAACTACAGTAGTGTTCGAGTTTACTTTTGTTTTGGCCTTTTTCTTTGTACTTCTCTCTAGGGTTTAATTCTCTCTGAAGACCTTGTACTCTCTGTATTTTTAAAATTTAATCTTTCTATTTTTAATTCCAAAAATATAATCTATTTACTTATCTTATTTAAAAAATTAAAGTTGAATTCAATTGATGACATTATTAATAAAATTTCATTAAAACTGAATATGTGATATTTTAATATCCAAATGCTTGATTTAAAAATTAAAATTCAATTGAATATATATTCAAAGTTAACCAAATTTAATTGATAAACTAACTAAACTTCGATTTTTAAATCAAACAAGTAGAGAAATTAAATTCTCACAGTTACAAGCATAAGTATTCTTTTAAAGAAAAAGTAAAGGAATTAAATTTCAGGAATTCAAAAAGTACAGGGATTGGGACAAAATTAGACCTTTTCTTAATTGGGTCCGATCTGGAACCAGATGGTTCAGGTTGCCACTAAGGAAAAACCGACAGGTGTCGGTTGCTCAAATGGCCGAAAACCCAAAAAGAGGTCATTAAACCAAAAAGGAAAGAAAAATCCGATGAAGTCAATTTGTGGGTCAGACCACAAATGTAGTTATTATTATTATTTACATGCTATTTATTTCATTTTCTACATAAAGATCACGGAAAATTACCATCCAATATAATTTTATTTCTATGACGATATACATATACATACCCCAGCCTGTGCAAATCAATAATAGATGTATCAAAAAAATGGTTTTTTTATTAATTTTTTCCTAAGGTTAAAAAATACAAGTTTTAAATTTTTGTAAAAAGAATTCTTAATTAAGATATATAACACTAATTATAAAATTTGGACAAGAGCATTATTTTAGGGTTAAAAAACAGCATTTGCAGTAGAATTAAAAAAAAAAGCATTTAGCAAACATCTCAAGACCGATTATTTTACATGACACCACAAAATTAATAAAAGAAGCACTCTCAAGGTACCCATCCAAGATTAAACCCACACCATACCACCCACGTTCCATGGACTGAAAACCCAAAAACAAAATATATATAAAGATAATATTTCTGTTATGATTTGAAAATTACAAATTAATTACTTAAATTGACATAGATAAAATGTTCTCTCATCTTTTCTGTTGTCAAAATCAAAATCAAAAATCATATTTTCGGTTATTTAATTTAATTCCTTATAGGCCAAAAAAAAGTACTAAAATACTAATACATTAGTCTGTTCAAAATGTAGCAACAACGTAATGCTTCCAATTTAACAGAGTCTATCCATCAATAGCACTCTTAAGTTAATGCATCTATGTCAAATAAATATTCTTTTCCAACTCAAACATGGGTATAAAAAAACTTCCAAGGAAGCGCCAGTCACATGAAATATAGTCATAAAAAGATGAAAATGTAACACATTTATGTACCTAATACATTCAGGATTCTAAACAAGGGCATTATTTTTTAATGAATCTACAAGCTTCAACATTGCAATCTCTTTTTTTTTCTTATGGTCAATTGTGTATATGTAGTCTTTCCTTTTCCATATCAAAAGCTAAATTAAAAATATATAAGCAAACAACAATAGAGAGACAGTATACATTACAACTTACAAATTCAGATCTGCTTCAATTGATTTTTTTTTTCTTTCCATACTTAAATTTAATGAAAAAGAGAGATTAAGAAAAACAAGGACAAAGATTAATGAAATAAGATGGATAAAGCATAGAGCCAACTCACCTAGTGAAGCAAAAATTATATCCAAAAGCATAACAAAAGGTAATCATCCAATTAGACTAGAGTTTTCAAGGCTTACAACAGGCTGTTTGGTTAGAGTTTTCTCCACAATTATACAACATTGTTGGTAAACATTCACTTTTGACACTAAAACTATCTATTCTCAAACTAGAAACTAACATTAGTTCAATCATACCTGTTAGCGGATGATTTTCTGTACCAACAGGATCTTACAGTTTGGCAATCCCATTGATCAAGCAGAGATCATACAACTCCTAATGTGTGTCAAGAAGAAAATATACAGCCTTTGAGTTCGTTTTTTTATCATAGCTATTCATCCAAATGCTAGTAAAATCTAATGAAATTAATAACCTACACCAATCTGCTTCCCAGCCCAAAAAATGAAGTGAAAATAAGTTGTCAGTCTGAGTTATCCATAATAGAAAAGGCAAAGGCATTATACCGTGAAAAACAAATCATATCATGTTATGTCTTCCAAGTGCAAGATCTTTCTAGCTCTTCTTGCGAGTCGCATTCAACTTCTCCTCAAAGTGTAGAGTACTGGCAGCAGATAGAAGCATGTCCATTCCACCTCTACTTCTATCAGATTCCTCTTTCTCTCTCTGATTCGGGCTCAATTCCAGATTATCATATGCCATTTTACCTCCAACGCCCTTCATTTTCAGCTTATTTTCATATGCTCTTTTAGCTCTCTGTATTTGCTGGATCCCAGCATCACATTTTCTACAAAACCATTTTCCGCTTGGGATTGAAGTCCGTGGTGGTTTCATGCAATAAATGTGGTATGCAGCATCACAGCCATCACATAAAACAATCTTATCATCATCTTTGTCAGCAAGGCAAGCTCTACACAAACAAGAAGGGCAGTACCAGCGAGAACAATATGTTTTTAACTGCTTCATTGTCAGGCACTTAACATGGTAATATTTATTGGGGCAGTAAGGATGCTCGCAACTCCTTAACTTCTCACCTTTTACAAAATTACCTCCACAAATTTTGCAAACAAGCTGGGTTTTGCTCCCTGGTGATAACTGAAGCCCATTACCAACACTACAGTTTGAATTTGCTTCCAATTCAGTAAATGTTTCAAAAGGTTCATTATAATTTTCATCAGCAACATTGCTGTGGAGAGTCTGTGGGGCATTCAGTCTGTCACATATCACACAGTTCTCATGTGGAGATCCCATTCCATTACTGGTGCAGCTGGCACAATACCAACTTTTTGGAGGAATTACTTTCACAGCAGGCTCAATACAGGCAACATGGTACATTTCCTCACATGAATCACATACTAAACAATCCTTCCCATCTGCTTTCTCCCCACAAAACCTGCAAGTGCAAACTTTAAAGACACCACAAGCTGCAATTTGCTCCCGTTTAGCAAGAGTTTCTGATTCCCGAGTACAGAACTGTTTCATAGAACAAAATTCAGAATATTTCTCAGGGGTTAACCGTACCTTTAAATCAGATTCTTAACATGTAATACAGACTACATGCATGTAATGCAATTAAAAGCTAGAGAACAATTCAGGTCAGAGTCCTACTGTGTTAAAATCAAGATTCTGTACAAATGCTGAATTCAAATATCCCTCAAAATGCTCTACAAATGCTAAATTCAGATAGCAACGCAGAACAGAATATGACTACAAGATGCCAGCAGGAAACATGCCTCATCATGTCATAAAGACAAGCCGGATAGAAGAAAACCAACTAGCCAATGCACGCTATAAGTATTCATGAATGCTTACCTCATGTTCCTCCTTTTCAGCACTGCCGCCAGAACATCCAACCTGAAAGATTGAAGAAAAAGCATCACAATAAAATCATAACTCACTATCAATGCAATAGTTTTTTTAAGCAAATTACTAAAATTCAAATAACAAGAGTAGCACAGTGTATGTTCATTAACTCACTTGTTCACTACAGGAAGCGCTTGTGATGTTTGAAAGGCTCTTCGCAAGGGATATAATTTCCGATCCTAGTCCTTGAAGTTTTCTCCATACCTGCACAGGAGGTATTTAGGTTAACAGAAATATAGAGAGAGAGTGATAACAAAAATAACTGAATCTACTACAGGGAGCAGCCATTTTGATTTCTTCTGATTACTTTATAAGAATTTCATTTTTCTTTAGAAAATGCATCAAACTTTAGATTAGAGTTGTGTGTGTATATTAAAACATGTTAAACCCCAAAGTTTTGTGTTTCCTTCTAACAACATACAAACTCATTAATGGAACTAAATGAATCAACTACAATGGTCTGATAACAGCTTAAGAACCAAAAAGATTGTTTTGCGATGTGCAATTTAAAGAAAAATTTGACATGGGAGGAAAGAAAGAATGAACAGTAAGGGTATCAAGAGATGTTATTAATTACATTCTTTGGAGATGTGTAACTTTGGTCTAGTGAAGCAGAAGAAAAGAAAAATAATTTGACATCTGTAGTAATGTAAAGAAACGGTACCACAAGAGACAAATAAGAACATTCTCGCCTAAAATTGTATTGCCCTAAACCTAGCAGAAAAGGAATAACGCATTTGCGCTGGTTTATTGTGTGCAACAAAAAACTAGGGAAAACAAAGGTACTCTATACGGCCCCCCCCCCCCCCCAAAAAAAAAAAGGAGAGAAAGTGCAATAATCAACTAGAAAGAAGATTTAAAAGAAGGCCAATAATCAAATATAAATAATTACTCTTTATGCATAGAACTAGAATTAAGAACAGTTGACTTTCTTTTAGAAAGAAAATAAACAATTTTAAGCATTCTTCTTATTATGACCTCCTTCTCTAACTCTAAGCAGCCAACAAGACTTACAATACATAGGGTTTAATCCTCCAGCCAAGCTCTTGTGACCATCATTCAGCACAGTTAGATGAATGAAACCAAAGGCAGGAATTTAACTGCACGAGAGCAATTGATTCAAGTCGTAGGAATGAATCACATTCAAAAGCTTTGTGGAGCAATTAGCGATTAAATTGGCCATTAAACCCTGTTCTAATCATAAGCAAGGCACCCCAATTCAACAGTCACTCTTCCCTATTATTAATCTTCAAACAGAACTCCCAAACACTGAAGTCATAAACAGGAAAGAAGAGATCAAATACACCAAAGTCTTAAGGAGCTGAAGTGTCTTTTTACTAGTAGACTTACTAGGTTTATATTATACTAGATTAGTTTAGTAGCTGCTTTAGACAAAAGAAAGTATCCCTTTTAAGGTGGAACATTGGCCTTCTCTGTAAAAAAGAAATAGCTTATAGGTAAACTCTATGGAAAACAGTGTCAAAATGCTTCCGATCACTCTAATTTTGCCTGAAGTAAAAAAAGAAAGGCTCATTATCAATGCACTTACAATTATAAACAGAGTACCTTCAAGAAATTAAAAGGTCCCTTACATTGAGACTTCAATCTGGACAGAATTAGTAAAAGCCTATATCAGTAAACAGCAGATTCTTGAATCATTGCAAATATGCCAAAGACGAAGAGAAGAATTAATCTGAAGTCTCACAACAAACCTCTCTTCATCGAATATGGCAAAGAATTTATCAGAAGTCTCACAATGACCCTAATTCTCACAACACATAATTAACTATGAGTTAGATGGGAACTGCTCTAAATTCAAGTTGTTGACAAAGGGTAACTCCCCTATTTATAAGCTTTCCTTTGTTCATTTTTGTAAACTTTTAACAATCATGGCAATTGAAAATAAACTAAATTCCGAACTCTTCAATTGTTTTAAAGAACACCGACACGCACACACACACACACATAGTATAAAGCTGTTTCACTTATCAACATCTTGGTTTTCAGGGGTAATGAAAAAGCCAAACATTATTACCTTTTAACTAAGCAATTTCATTCAAGCAAATCATACAAATAAAAATGGTTAATAAATTACCTCCTGAATATCTGATTCAAAAAGCATAGGTGATCTCTCGTACTCTCCCTCTTTCATCCTTGAGTTTATTAGACTTAAGTGAAAAAAATTGTCAAGCTTAATCCCTTGGAAATTCTCAAAGAGAAGCTTACACAAAGATGTGAACTTTTCTGAAATTATAACATCAAAGAAAACACGCTGACACCTCTCAGTGGTAGTTTGAGGATTTAATTCCTTATAGGACCCATTAGATATAACACCCTCCAGCTTCTCAGCAGTATGCTGAGTTCCATTAGGAATCTGCCCAGCTTGTGGAGAGCAGTTCTGCTTATCTTCATGACAAGTATCAGAATCCTGTGAAAGAATCATAAAACAACTTTTCAAATATATTATAAAGGAAATCAACAAGAAAAATACCACTGGAATTCGTAATAGACCATATGGAGTTCAGATAACAGCACAAACCTTTACTGTCACATTACAATCATTTTCTTGATGAAATAAAAGTGCATCTTGAATACAACGTCGTATACCACCTTCATCACCACTTAAAAACTGATGCATGTTCTCCAATACAACATTTCTCCACTTCCTTTGTAGACGATAATTGGAATCATTTAAAGCACAATGATCTGTAAAAGGAAGAGTGACCTGCTCACAAAAATTAGAATCCCTTAGCATGTTAAACAAATCAAACAAACCAACTGTTCTTAGGACAAAAGAATAACAAAGAACACAACATGTCAGCCCAAATAGAATACTCAGGTACTCATAAGAAAGACAATATTGCATGTATGACTAATGCAATTAAACAAATCATATAACTACAAATTTCCCATGAGGAGAAAGAATAAGTATACCTTTCATTACTGAACCAGAAGAATCGTAGAACTAAATCTATAGGATAACTGAAATACAAATCAATTAACCATACCAGGCCCCTCAACATTGGATGTACAAAAGCACGAGATGAAAAAAATTAATCCATAAAAAATAACAAAAAATAATATCTTAAATTCAAACATCTGCCCTATATTTTCCTTACAATTAAGATTTCCATCACTAAACCTCTGACTGACCTTAAAGAAGGAAATCCCAGCTTCAAAGTCACAAGATCTAGAAGCCTTACATAAAAGGGTTTTTCTAGAGTGAGTCAGTCAAAAGCCACATTAGAGAAGAAAAAGTTTCAGCTGCCAATCTGATAAAAGTTTAATCATTGTTAATTACTCAAATGCCATGTACCAACCAAAAATTAATAAACTTACAACAAATTTAATTAAAAGAATTCATTGTATGGTATCAATTGTGTTGTTAAAGAACATATGCAAATCTGCTTATCTGTGTACCATATTGTGGTTGCAAAAGAAAACATCAAATCTTGCTTTAGATATTGAGAAACTTTTCCGGTTTCATCATCCATGTGTTCCACAACAGGGTGGCATATGGGACCATATCTTGTTTCACTAAATTCAAAAGCTTCTGCTTAATCATTGTCTATTAGTTACCTGAAGATGGCTTGAAGTCATAATGCAGGAATTAGATCATGCTGTGTGACTTATTTGTGATGCTGGAATTATATTTTTTTCATAAAAGATATGGGATTACATAGCAACAAAAACAGGAAACTTGACAAAAGGAGTATTACTTTCCTTGTGATACAGGACTAAAATTTGTCAAATACATCTCTCCTCTTCAGCTGACAGATATGTGTCCATATGAGAAGAATTAAACATATTCATGTCTGATGCTGAAACTTTCACAGGTTCAAGCGAGATTAAGATTCACATCTTGATGAAGCATTACAGAACTATACATGAGGCTTTCAGAGGAATTGTAGAATCAATTTCTCTTGCAAACATTTTCTAACACTCTCATTGCTCAAAGGGCAAAAAAAAAATATTGAAAAAATGACCATTCAACCAACAAAGCCATCCTGAAAATCATTTGACTTTCCAAATACCATCATTACATAACAACTATTCATTATATTTCTAGACATCAAAAAATCACATATTTATCTCATATAATGCACACCAATTTTAGACTTAACACAGTAGCTTGAAATTGTATTTTATGTACCCAACGACCCAGTCACACCTTCTGCTCATACTCATAGGATAGTCTCCAGGCAGAGCTTTCCATCTGATTGAAAACAAGTTAATATTTTTCAATCCATAATCCAAATCTACAATAAGAAAGCTCTTTAACTAAAGGAAAAACAAATCTTGTAACATGAATTGGTGAACATAATCAGAATAAGCCCATCTCAAATTTGAATAGTACAATAAAGAAAGATACTTAGCATCTATCACTTCAAGCATACATATTGAAAAACATTAATCAAATCTACCTGGTCTGTTGAAGCTCTCCCACCATCTTGCAATTCCATATTTGAAGTTGACCTTAACTGTTTCCGTCTCTTATATGTTCGCAAACTCTCACTTGCCCCTGAGCTCCCATCACCAGAATCGTTTACAAATAAAGACCCAAACCCATTATTCACTGGTTCACTCTTGAAGCACTTAATCTCCTCCCCAATCTCTGCTCCTTCACCGTTGCTTGTCCCCTCCTCAACACCCATCTCCACCTCCACAAAACAGAACAAATCCCTAGTTTTGCAAGCATTTCACCACATAATTAGCATATCTCTGTAATAAACCGACATCGAAAGGAAATATCCAAAAAGAAAATTGAACAAAGGAAATATCCAAAAATCATTAGATTAGACGAAAAAAAAAACTTTAGGCAGACAGAAAACGAAGGAAATATCCAAAAAGAAAATTGAACTCTAAATAAATCATCCCCTGCTTTAACTTCACCAAAAAACGATAAAAGAAATACAAACTAAGCTAAGTAATTGAAATGAACTTCACTATTTATTAAATTAAGAATAATTTGAAGATTAAAAAAATTAAATCAAATCAATAAACAACTCCATTATTCTGTCTTTTTTCCCTCCCAGCATTTTCTCGAGTACCGAACACCAAATACCAAGAAGAAATCTAAAGAGAAGATAAAAATAAAGAAGAAGATGAAGGAAGGTTAACCTGAGCTGAAAATTTGAGAACTGAAATTGAAACCCTAAAAAATTGGAAAATTGTTTCACTATTATTTTCCGTTTGAAACTTTAAGGCTTTGTGCTGCAGCTTCCCCGTCTTATCCGTGAATTTTTTTTCTCAAGAAAAAAATGAAAATAGGTGACTACAACAGAGTTTGAGTTTACTTTTGTTTTGGCCTTTTTCTTTGTACATTTTGTATAGGGTTTAATTGTGTCTACAGTCCTTCTGCTCTGTATTTTCAAAATTTAACCTTTCTATATTTGATTTAAAATTTTAATTTATTTACTTATCTTATTTAAAAAAACTAAAGTTTTAAAATTTCGGATGTGAAATTGGATGGTTCAGGTTGCCAGTAAGGAAAAACATATATATATATATATATATTCAAATATGAACCAAACTTTTTTCAAATATGAATCAAACTTTTTCTAGATTAATCTAACCTTACTCTATTTACTTTAGTATTTCATCAAAGTTTGAAATTATTTTATAAGTTCATCCCTTGAATTTTACTCTATTTATTTTAGGTTTTCCTTATCCAGTATCTTATAAAAATGGGGTATTATCAGAAATAATCCTTGAAATTTTATCAAAATTTTAATATAGTTCATAAAAGTAAACCATAATATTCATCTTCACATTTGTATTGCTTTAATATGTAAGTCTTAAATTTTCATTTTTATTAATAATTGTATTGCAGTACTTTAATTTTTACAGTCTTATAATAATTTTAATTTAAATAAAAAATATAGTTTAGTATTTTTAATTCAAAAATAACAATTTTTAAATATAATTTTAAATTAAAAGTAACATATAAAAAATTTGATAAATTTTAAGGAATATATTGAAATTTTTAAGATGTAACTAATAAATTTTTAAATATAATTTTGAAGTGTATGGACTAAATTGAAAAGTTAATAAATTTTTAGTGATCATTTATGATATTATTCAATTTTTAGACTATGGAAGGGAGGTCGGTCAGGTCCTCCAATATCCGGCTTCCATTTTTTATCTTAATTAAAAAAAAGAATAATATCATACATGATCCCTAACAAATCATTAACATTTCAATTTAGTCCATCCACTTCAAAGTTATATTTAAAATTTTATGAGTTTCATCTTAAATTTTTTAATATAGTCCCTAAAATCTAGACCTGATCATGGGCCGGGCCACTTGACCCGACCCGAATTCTCGTTCGAAAAATGGGAGGGTTTGGACAAAAATATAAACTTGAAAAATGGGCTTGAACAAAAAATGAAGCCCATTTTCTAAACGGGCCGGGTCTCGGGTATGAATTTTTTTGCTCGAGCCCGACCCGACCCGATCCGACTCGAATAAATTAACCATTTTTAATAAAAAAATTATATTATTATTTTGGTGCTGTTTTTTTTACAGTTTTGATTGTTTTTTTATGTTATTTTTGTATTGTTTTTTTATTGTTTTGGTGTTTTTTTTTTTACTGTTTTGGGAATGGGATGAAAACTGAAAGAAAAATGAAAGTTATGGGACTGGGGAAGTCGGCATGTGGAGGTGCCATCTTCCCTACTCTTGTATTCCAAAATCCGCTCCTTCAGTTCCCGATTTCTAACTATTGCAATAAATAATTCATTAAACCCATTAATTTGCTAAATAATTTGTCAAATAATATATATGGTTTAAAAAAGCCACATTTTGATGTGAAATCAGTGAATCCATCCATCACAACAAGTCTCATAAAGATAGTCGAACAGCAAAGCGCCAAACTCCTGCTTGATGGAGCTTTTCTGGTTAAATAATATGGATAAGCTTATTAAAAGCGAAGAATATATAGAACTTATTGAGGAAATATATAAAGCTTATCTCTCCAAAACCGTAGTTAAAGATTGAAAGTTTGATGATCTTTTGGTTGGAGATTTCTGGGTTATTTTATGTGTATTATATATTTTTTTTCAAAAGTTATTTTGTATTATTATACCCTTACTAAATAGCAACTTTGTAAATGTACAATTAAATGTATTGGTTGGTTGATTTTATCTGTGTATCTATTTATCTTCTATTTTTGTCAGCTTATATTGTATTAGCATTTTTATTATCCTGTATATTATTGTATGTATTATACCTTTTCAATTTCTTTTGTGTTTGTACTTATCCTGGTATATCTAGCTATTTATCTATTACGCTATGTAAAACATAAACACAGGGCTAGTCTATATCTAGCTGATTATGCTACTCCTGCTTGTGGTAATATAATATCCTAAAAATTATACAGAAAAAATTATATACAACAACACTAATAATGTTGCAAACTCTTGCAAGTTGCGAGTTCTAGCCCTCTTCGGATGAATACCTTAGTTAAGTGCTTGAGGGCTGAAGGTAGACATGGAATGCATGATTTTACATGCAATGAGTTGCAGTTTCTTTCTATGTGAGCTTTCAGTTCATATACCAAAAGGCTGGGAACATACTGCTAAAACATGTTCTCATTGATGATCATATCCAATAAGGACATCACATGCGTTTCTCAGAGATCAAAACTTTCCAGCTTGCATGTGGACCTTCACCTGTTTCATGTAGTGCAGGCACCCATCCCATTTCTTTTGCGATTTCTTCAAGTTCACCCATTATGGTTACCGAGTCCTGTATATACACACGTCCACCGGGTCTTAATATCCGGTCCATCTCGAGCATGATGGCTGAGATATTACACCTGCAACAAACAAGATATGGACACAAGAAACTTTACATGAAGAATGTGAATTAACAAAGGGCACAAGCAGGAAAAAGAAGGATGAATAAATTACCTCTTCTTCTCAACGGAGAAAAGACCTGCTGCATGCAATAGGTCATATGTTCTTGGATAAGTATCCAATGGCTCACACCTGTGTAAAAAATTGAGAATCGTGATGATTAAAGCAATAGGAAAATAAAATCAAGTGCATTGTGTTAAAAGAAGAATTTGAATATAAGAGTTGAGTCCATACCAGTCATGCATAACTCCTATAAGGCCACGATCATAAATTACAGGCAAGGTGTTGAACCCACTAACAGGAACAACATTCATAACCCAACAATCAACCTGGAGATCATGTAATGCTGCTGCAAACCTGTCAGAGTCGAGATAAACAAAAATTACAAAATAATAACAATGTATTTTTTTTTCTATTCTAAAATTAGAAAAAGTGTATGCAGTGGTATGATGTATAAGACGTTACCCTCCAAGTCCAGCTCTCATGTCCATCACATTACGTAGTTTCATATCTTTCCAGTGATATGCATGTACATAGTTCTCTATTATTTCGTTCAAGTATTTTGACTCTGCTCTAAAGATTTCCTTTCTGGATATGTGGGCATCCATGTCTATTGTTTGAAGTCTTTCAGGTGGATAGTGAAGACGTTCAGGCCATGCGCTAACATTTGAGCCATAACCATTTCCTGGCAATGGAGTGATGCAGGTCCTCAATTTAGTGTACCTGCAATAGTCATATTTGTAACTTCTTATGAGCAGTTCAACTTTCACTAGTTAAGTGCCATTTTGTTGAAAAAATAAACACTACTAACAAGAAAGCACCCAGCTACTCCGTAAGAGAATATCATTCAAGTTTGTCCTAAGCGGTGTGAACTCTCCTAAGCGTCCCAACTCCCTACTCTCTCTAATTTTGAAATGCCAAGTCTTAAACAAGGATTTCTAAATTCTTCTTCTATGCCACTATGTAACTTTAATTGTTAACTATTTATGTAAAAACGAAAGAGATTGGTCTAACCACTTGGATTAACTTTTGAAGTCGTCCTTGCTGGCTGGTTGCTCTTATGGCATAACAATGATTGGTTTCCATTAGAGTTCATATCTATATAAATGGCTACAGAAAAATAATTTCTATCTTTTAATCACTAACTGAAGTTATCTGTGTTTGATAACAATTCGTTAAGAACATTAAGAGTTGGTTTGGTGCACAAAATAGAATTAAAACACACCCAAATATTTTTTGAAAATATGGGTGGACTGGTTTCAGAAGTCTAAACCTAAAGCTATTGATGCTTCACTACACCAGAGCTATGATCAGAAGAGAAATTTTAACAGAATAGTGCAGGATAATTAGTCAAAGAGATTAGTCCACTGCCAAATACATTGAAATCATTCTTGTATTTTTTTTCTAGTGTTATTATATATATTTGGTGAATGTATGTGTATTGAAGAAAAGCATACCAAACATTGTCTGGATTATCATCACGGTCACAAAGGGGAGGTAGCACTTTAGCATCACGATTAAGATAGCAACTATTGTTTAAAGGCTTCCTCCATATGGTAATATATCCCTCCTCCTTTACTAGTTCCCAGCAAATGCGAGTGGTAAGATCCTCCATTTCTGTAGAAGATAAGCTAAAAATGATAAGTAATTGCTAGGTATCAATCATGTTTCTTTAATGCTGCAGTATTATTGAATACTAAAACGATGATAATGGTGGAATGAAGGGCATAGTTGATCAAGGTATAATACATGCATTTGAAGGGGGGGGGGTTCAAACAGAATAACCAGTTCAAAATATTTGAAGCATTTAAAACTGTATCAGGATGTCAAGAACTGTAAAAAACCGAGTAATAGAGAGAGAAAGTGAATAACCAATTCAAAATATTCAAAGCATCTAAAACTGTCTCAGGATATCAAGCACTGTGAAAAAGCTGTTGAAAAGAGAGAGAAAGAAGTAAAAAACTTGAAATCGGGAGCTACCTTTCCATTGCTCATGTAGGTTATCTTCATGTTTATCTACAGGCTTTGCAGCCCAGATAAAATATCCTCCAGCTCTAAGCATCCTGTTTGCCTCGAGAAGCAAAATCCCATCTTCATCACAGGCAAAAGTACAAAGAAGTCTCAACATCAAAGACCCAAGGTCAATATGCACCATACATGAACTTACAGACAAAATCAATTAATTAAACTTAATTACTGAGCATGCAAACACATACATGTGAAACACGGACACATACAAGTACACATCTGCATACATGCAATCCTAACCAGGTTGCAGTAGTCGTATAAAAAAAAGAATCTTGAATTAATGCAAATAGAAGTTCTCAAATATTCCAAGTTGCAGTAGCTGCTCAATACGAGTTATGTTAAAGAAAAGAGAGCGTACCATCACGAGTCCAATTAATGCCACAATTTGAACAATGTATCAGGTCAAAAGCCTGACTTGGATACAACAGGCGACGTGTAGCAAATACCGCAACCATGGCAGGCACTCCACGCTCCAGTGCAAATTGAATTCGGTTTCCATGAACATCTTTAGGTGCTATTGATAAGGTGGTAACATTGCGTTGCAGGAGAAAGGCACCAAAACTGGCAACTCCACCGCCAATATCTAATGCAACACGAATATGGTGGCCAAACGAAATCTCAGGAACCATCTGAATGCAAAGAGATCGTTATGAATGCCATGCAAAAGATTAGTGTTAAAACCAAGCAAAGATTGTGAAAGCATAAAACCTGTGAAATCGGATTCAAATATCGATCTGCATCATGAATAAATTGTGTTCCACCTCCTGGGAAAATGAACTTATCTTCTTTTATTGATATCCAATTTTTCCCACCTCTATCTTCAACCAAACCAGTATGTGGCACATTGCTGAACCAAACCTGCAATTATAACTCACAATTAGCTAAAAAAAACCTTTGATGAAATGTTTGACAAAGTAAAATAGAAGTAATGATTCAGTTAAATTGGTAACCTCTTGCTTATTGAATAAATTTCTTAACTTCAAAGCACATATATAAAAAATTCAGTTAAATTTGAAGTATTTCAACAAAAACAACCACCATATTTAGACACAAGGATTAATACCAAATAACTCATGAACTTAACTAAAAATGGCAAATGGCAAAGGGAATGTATCTGACACATTTAGACAACTAAATATTAAATCTGTTTTATGGGTTGTAACCTCCTGGGACTTGGGACCGGTTGGAGTTAGAACAATTTTTTATTTTTTTTATTTTTTGCAAAGTATAATTCAAGTTGGGTTAAGGCGAAGTCAAAAAATTTGGTTAAGAGATTAATATTAAATTGTAATTTTTACGATAATAAAAAAATAATTTCATCATTTTATAGCTTATATATTTATAATTTTAAAAGATTAAATCAAAATTTTATCATTTTTAAGAGTTAAAATATAATTTTATTTTATTAATTTAAATTTTTGAAAATTTTAAAGAGCTATAAATAAAAAAATTTCTATTTTAGGGACCATTCTAATTGGATTAGAAGTTTAAAATTTGTTTTATTATTTAAATATATTAAAAACAATAAAAATTAATTTATTATTTATAGTAATATATTATTATAATTAAATTTAAATAAAAATTTATAATTATTTGCTTGAATTATAAAAAATATATATCATAAATTTGACCTTCAAATTGAATTTGAAGAATACTTTATCGACCGTAAACTGAATTTGGTTTCTTGTTACATGAATAGTATATATTTGTTTCATTTAAATTATTTCATTGGTAAAAATTAAATTATAATTTGTATTAAAGTAAAAATATAATTTTATCATTTAAATAATTTATATTTTTATAATTTTTAAAAAATTAAATTAAATTTTAATGAACGATAAAAATGTAATTTTATTTTTATTAATTTAAAATTTTAAAACTTTTAAAACACTTTACTAAACAAAATTCATTTTTAGGGGCGGCCACCTCTTAACCCCTGGATACGCCCCTGATCACGTAAGAGACACGGAGAAACAACCCTTCCGACGAAAATGTGTGCTGGAATGAAAGAAACAGAGGCGGTAGATTTGACATCTAATAACCCATCAACGATAAAACAAATAAATCCCATAACGCAGTTGCTCGAGAAAAATTACCTGTATTAAACTCCCATCTAAAGCTACAGTTTATTAAAATCATCAAAAAGAAAATTTAAAATGCAAATGAAAAAGAATTTTCAGGCGAAAACTAACCTCATCTCGGCTCTGAGGCCACGGTATAGGAATCCGGTAACCTTCCGGCCTCGGAACTACACAGTCCAACGTTTTATCATTTCCAGGACAATGCCTTTCGTGTTTCTCCCCTTTTTCACTGTTATTAAACAGCTTAATAGCTTCCTCATTATCCAAACACGGTATATAATCTACTTTACTCCTCTCACATACCTTATATTTCTCAAACCTCTCCTTAACTTCACCACCACTCTTATTCTTCTTTTCCTTTTCTTCCTTTCCTCCTACTTCGTTGCCGTCGCTGAGCTCTGTAAGAGCACTTATGGAGATTGAATCCCACTCTCCGATAAAGAATTCGTCCGACATTGCTCCCGTTTTGTCAATTATCCCCGTCCTTCTGACTGCCGGAAGACGCGGCGGCGGTGAAGGAGGAGGCGACATTTGCCGAGGTAGTGAGTAGTAACTGAAGGAGAAAAGAGAGGAGGAGGAGGAGTAGGAGAAGTAAGTGTCAAGGAAAACGAAGGAAAAGAGAGGAGAGCCATGGCCGAAAATTTAACGAACTTCGGAGTTTTAAAGACATCAGTTATTGTCGTCATCGCTGATGCCACGGCTGTTGTTGTAGAACTGGTTATTGGGGCAATTGGCTTCATTTTGTTTGTATTTGCAACAAACTTTTGGACTATTTATGATTTCTCCCTGGAAATTGATGGAAAACCTGCGAGGAAAAAAAAAGGACAGGTTTTGAGTTCCAGAAAAAAAATTGCTGACAGTTAAATTCTGTTTTAACGAAATTAATCTCCTGAAATCAAATTGGTTTTGTTTCACCCAAAAAGACATTTTTCAGTTTGATTTTCAGTTTAACATATTTAAAATAACAATTATAAGTTAAATTAGTTTGGTATTAAAAAATAATAGATAAATATCAAAACTATACATGAACTATGATTTAATGTGCAATTGTATACATGAACTTTGATTTTATTCAATTTTATTCATGAAATTTTTATATGATCCAATTCTTGTAAATTATTAACACAATTATCGATATAACATATTTTTTATATTATATATTGTATACATAAATAATTATATTTATCCAATATAAAAATAAATTGATGTATTTAATTATATCTATAAATGTGTATGAGTAAAAATAAATTCATGCTCTTATACCAAATACTCCGCATGCAATCATATTTCATTTCCATTCCCTTGTACTTAAATCAGATCTCATTTTCATTGCGCACTTATTCAGTTCCCACCCTATGAATTATAGCGAAATAACATTGGATATGTAGATAACAATTTTCACACGAGCCATGAATGTAAATGCTCACACGAGCTATGAAAATGGACCTGCTCACACGAGCTATAAGTCGGGATGATAACGTTACACGATGCTGCTCACACGAGCTGCGAAGAATCCGCAACAAATGCAGTGCCTTAATCATTGGTAAGACATCCAAGACTAACACCTGAAACGGTAATAACTCTAATGGCATGTTATTTGTATCCTGATCGTTCACTAAGTTCATATAGGCTTCAATTTATATCCATATCAATCAATCCGATCATTTACACAAGAATTCAACTATATACGTTCTATTTTCAATTTCAAATATCAATTATACCAACCTTCACAATTTAGTCCTTCCAATAATCAACATTAATGTGTTATAAATATTCAATTATAAGACATATACAAGTATACACATCAAACCACAAAGGTAAATATAAATCAATTTAATTATTATACGAACTTAAATAAACCGAAACAACAACAAACACGACACAAAGACTACTCAACAATTTTTCCCTTTCCATGTTTATATACCGATTGATCCGTTTTTTATTTATATAATAATTTAATTCAATTAACCATTCAAAATACTTAAAATGTTTAAATACATGCACCTGACCCTTTAATAACATTTTACATTATTTCCCTTAACTTTTACTTTTTATGCAATTTAGTTCCTAAAACCGAAATTTACATATTGTTCACAATTCAACCTAAAACCTTAGTGTCAATTTCAATATAATCCCTTAGCAGATCTTAAGTAACTAAATTTTTAAAAAAATTCTTGCTAAATTCAATATTTAATCAATTTAGTCCCTAAACTTAAAACTAACTAAAATCACTCTACGAAATAGCCCTATTTAACAATCAAACTCATAAATCTATAATTTAACCTCATGAACATATGAAAACCATTAATGGAAAGTTTCAAAACCTTTAACAATTTTATGAAATAGTCTCTGGGTTAGTTAAATTAAGCTACAACGATCTCCAAAATATATAATTCACTGAAAATGGAAGCAAAATTCACTTACAGAGATGAATGCTTGGCCGAATCTCTTAAGGTATTCTAATGGTGTTTTCGGTTGGGAAAGTTCAAATGGAGAAGATGGTAGCTTTGTTTTCTTTTGTTTATAATTTTATTTACTTAATTACCATTTTACCCTTGTAATTTAATTAAAATTTTACCAAAAATGCATGAACCGTCCACACACTTCAAAATATGGCTAATTGTCATTTAAAGCCATACAAACATGCTTCTATAGTCATTTAGCACTTTTAAATTAATAATAATTAACTTTTTTATTTTTACAATTTAGTCCTTTTTACCTAATTAACCAACCAAACATCAAAATTATGAACCAAATTTTAATATGACACTCTAATAGACTTGAAAATATTAAATAAATAAATAATATTTATTGATGCACTAGTCGAAATTGTGGTCCCAAAACTATTGAAAAACAAATTGTTACAAAAAAAAAAACGTAAACTAATTTAATTAACCAGTAAATATAATCATGCAAGCAAAAAAAGTATACTTGGTATTCCTATAAAAAAATCAATTAATAAGTTAAAGCTCTCATGCATATAGTGTTATTGGAGTTCCAATATCATCATAAATAAATTTTATTATATAATAAACTATAAAAAATACCTTTATAATAATTTAATTTTATAAAAATGAATATTTAATAATTTTTCAATTGAGTTGAAACGGATTCATGAGTGACACAACTTAATTAAAGATTTTATTATAGAAGAAATATTTGATATTTATTTATTCGTTGTTATAATAATGGTATTAAATGCCAAATTTAACAAATTTATATATATTATACATTGGACATTAGGTGAAAGTTGAGGGATCAAATATCACATTAACCATTTTAAAAGAATGCTAAATTAGTTAAAAAAAAAATTTTTGTCTTATATGGTGCATTATAAATAAATATATAAATTGTAGTTTGATAATACAAAATAAAGAAGATTTGGGATGTTCATAGAAAGTGTGTTTGAGGAAGTGGGAAGATCATACGAAAGGTACACATATTACTGCTACAAATCTTTCTTCTTTTCTGCATAGTTAATAGTCGTTGAAGGAATGTTTTAATTTAATTTTCCTAATAAAACGACATTTTTGAATTATAATAATCAAAGTCTGAAGCATTCAGGTGGAAAACTAGACCCAAATATACTAAAAATCCATAGATAATTTTCATTGCAATGGGCAGGAAACTAGATACACCCAATTTCTGACTCAACTTTGAGTAAACTATTTAACAACAACAAGATTACATTGCCAAGTCAATATTGCTTTGGAATTGGATAATAACAAGTAGACATGAAAAGGATAAACATATTTTCTTAATGTTAGATATTTATAATTATTATAATGTTTTACTTTTGTACGTTTTATATTTTAATCATTTCAATGTCTACAATTATTAATTTTAAGAAATAAGATTGAAGAAAAGTACGGTTCAGATGAAGGCATGAAAACTGAATTACTTAATATTATGAATAAATATCAAAATTATATATGAACTATGATTTAATGTATAATTATATATATGAATTTTGATTTTGTGTAATTTTATACATAATATTTTGATTTGATTCAATTTTTGTAAATATTTTTAAATAATATGGGCAGTTTTATATATGTGGGCTTGGAAAATAAAAAACAAAAGGGTCCTGAAATAAGACCCAACAAAATTCAGGTAGCAACCAACAAAAGCAGATAACACTAAAGCAGCAGAAACAGCAGAAGAAATCAGAAACTTTCCAAACCCTAGAAAAGAAACGGAGACGATAAAACGGCCAAATCCTTCAAAATCGGCAATTAGAAAAGCGATCTGAAGAGCGAGGTTGAGATCTCACAAGGAGAGTAAACTTCATTCTCAACCCAAGTCATCGAGAAAAAAAAAAAAAACTTTATAAATTATTAACACAATTATTAATATAATATTATTTTTATAAAATTTATAGAATGAATATTTTTCCTCATCTTTTCCCTTGATTTTAATTGGGCCGTAAAATTTATTTCAAAGTATGAATATTAAACACGCTATAGAAAATGGAAATTGACATTAAATCGTGAACTATGTTTTGAAATTCTTACTCCAATTTTTTCCGTAACCAAACCCATTCCAAAGGCAAAAATATAGTCAAATTGGTAATTTATTGAAGGTTCACATCATTTGAGTTAATGTTGAAGTGGGCGGAATTAGTTTAAGGTACAACAACGTACACGTTTCCAGCACGTACCTACCCTTCGTACTTCTTCTGTCCTAATTAAGTAGACCCAAAACATTAAATGGGAGAAAAATGTGATGATATATATATATCATCCCTGTGAATGGTGGAAGGAAAATTGGAATAGATTAATATTACAACCATGAACAAAAGTATAATAGAATAATACATAAGAATTTGCCTACAAAAACCAAATATGATAATTGGTCTGACCTGCATAAGCTGAAGATGGAAATGGATATCATTGGTAGTTTTCACACACAATATTGAAAAGCAAACTAGGAAGAAATGTTGTGCAACATCATGGTTTTGAACTCTTGAAAATCAACCATGCCGTCAAAGTTGGTGTCGTAGAAGCAAATCATGCTCCTGCAATCTTTGCCACTGTTTGCATCCCACAACCCAAGCCTTCCCAACACGCTTTCCAGCTCTTCGCATGAAATGAACCCATCCCCGTTCAAGTCGAACACCTCGAAAGCCTTGGCCAGGTCATCTTCATAATCAACATCTTCTTCTTCTTCTTCTTCTTCTTCTTCAATGATGTCGCCATTAACGCTGTGGTTGGAGATGGAATCACAGAAGGACAAGAATTCATGCATGTTCAGACATGGCTTTCCCACTAAGGGCTCCAGCTCCGGGAGGCTAAATTGGACCCCGATTCCGTCCAGTAGGCAATTGAGTTCTTCTAGGCTAACCAAGCCATCCCCATTCTTGTCCAGCTTCTCGAATATCCGTTGCAGATCCTTCTTGCTAAGGGCTGTACCTGACATGTTTCTACCCACCTTTAACTTCTTCAACTGCTGTAGCTTTTGTAATTTAGTGTTTCTGGTTTGGCACGAATGACACTGCATAATCAAAGATTCTTCCTATGTATATATATATGCTAATGGCTGAATATATTGGTAGTTTATGAGAAATCATTTTAATTTTATGGAAAAAGGAAGCTTCCAAGAAATTTCCTATATAATTTATATTTACTGATGGAAAATATATATAGTTAGTCCTTGAGTTTTAATTAAAAGAAGTAGAATTTTCTATCTAATTTGGAGGTTTGATTGTTTAAGTGAAGATCTTAGAACTAAATTTGGAGGTTTGATTGTCTAATGAAGATTCTAGAACCAAAAATTTGAATCTTCTAAAATTATCTATTGTTTAAGGATTTTATTTTGGAAAGTATTTGATACAATCTTTTTAAGTTTTCAAATTTTATAAAAAAACTTAAAGGATTGACAAATATATTGTAAAAATGTAAAAAAATATTTAAAAAATAAATGTTTTAAAAAAGAGAAACATATGTAAATCTTTTAAGTTTATTTATAAAATAAAAGGAACACATACTAAATTTTCACTCTTATATTTAAATATACTATCTATTTTAATTTTACACATATATTAAACCTATTTTTATTGTAAAAAAAACCTATTTTAAAACCTACAACTTTTATAATTCTGATTCACATATGTATCAACTATATATTCTCCTTTTATTTTGTTAAGACCGTATATTCATAAAAATCATATTCTTGCCTAGAAAAGAAAAGAAAAGAAAAGAAAAGAAAAGAATATTAATTTAACGTGAATCAGATGATAATGCTAAATTGGGACGAATAAAATATAATCTACATCACTTTTTTTTTTAAGAAAAAATCATTAATCCATTTTAAGGAATAGGACCACAAAAATAAGGAAAAAAAGAAGAAGCATCCCTCGTATGCGGTGAAAGACAAGCTCTATCATCATAACAAAAGTTTTATTCTTAGCGTCAATAGAATATTATAGTACGTTGACAATTAACTTTGTCATAATTCAAGTACGACATAACTGAAGTGATTGCAAACACTTAATACGATCAACTTTAGATGATCTAAAGCAACGGGACACAATGAGCAAAATCATCTACCAAACTGAAGAGGATGATCACAAAACTATCCTAAAATTACTTGCAAAAGTAAGAGTACATGTATAAACAGTACTAAAAAAACTTGCTACAAGAGTGACAGAATGAATACTTATAATTAAACAATAAAAAACAAAAAAAAAAATTTACAAACAATACGAATCCAAATTGACTTGTGAAATCATTTATTATTTCGAAATACTTTCAAAACAACTATTCACTTGATTAAGTCGATCCTAACCTTAACAAATGACAACGTTTGTTATTGCCTTTTGGAGAAAGTTTCAAGCGTAGAAGTTGAATTCTTCGTAAAGCCACTTTAAACAACCCTTTCTATTTGGAAGGGCCAACCGCCAAAACACAAAATAGGAGTTACATGGAAGAAATGTATAATAAACAAATTTTAATTAAAAAAAAAAAACATACAAGTATTATTTGATATTCAAATCCCAACCATTTTTCCTTTCTCCAAAGAAAAGAAAATTTATCATAAAATAATTTTATTCTGCACCAAATATCTTGACATGCTTATTACCTATTTTTCATATTTATTAATCATATTATATATGTTGCTATCATGGTTTTGGGGTCGTATTGAAGTGTCCAAAATGACTTTATATTTGGATTTGATTGTAGGATGCATATCAACCTCATCCGTACGTATCCATTGCTGCACACAGGTTATATATAGCCCTAACGTTCAATTATGGAGTGGCCGGTAGTTTCAGTTTCAACTACTTGTAAACAACAAACATCAGCCATATAAAGTTGTTTTATATCTTTTCCAACTTAGATTTGTAGTTGAACCTTATATCTAAAAGACTCATCTTCGAACGTACAATCACAGACCACAAGTGTAGCCGATGAGACCTCCAGGGGCCTCTAACCGACATATATAAGTAAGCCTCTCAAAATTTAAGATTTTTTACATTTTCCCATTTGTAGATTATATAGCGATCCAAAAAATATATGGCTCGCCATCATTACCATAAACCGTAAACCCTAAACCCAAATTAAAACCCTAAATCCTAAACCCTAAATCAAAACTCTAAAACCTAAATCCTAAATTAAAACCCTAAATCTTAAACCCTAAACTAGAACCTAAAACCTAAATCCTAAATTAAAGTCCAAAAACCTTAAACCCTAAATTGGAACCTATAGTCCAAAAACCTTAAACCCTAAATTGGAACCTAAAGTCCTAAAACCTTAAACCCTAAATTAGAACTTCAAACATAAAACCTTAAACACTAAATCCTAAACCTTAATCTTAAACCCTAAAATCTTAAACCCTAAAATCTTAAACCCTAAACCCTAAACCTTAAATTAGAACTTGAAACCCTAAACCTTAAATTAAAACTCGAAACCCTAAACCCTAAATTAAAACTTGAAACCCTAAACCCTAAATTAAAACTTGAGACCCTAAACCCTAAACCCTAAGCCCTAAGCCCTAAGCCCTAAGCCCTAAACTTATCAAATTCACTATACCCTTTAGAAACCAACATTGTGAAACAACATTGGCACCAATAAAAAACCAACACTTCTAAGAAAATGTTGGATTCATACCGTATAGCTTAGAAAACATATTATCAGCCTCAACAACATAAGTTATCGGCTCAGAGAACACATCAAAAGACAGGCTCGGGTTGAAAAAGGATTATAAAAGTAGTTTGAAACAATAGCACACATACCCGTGTAATCAGTACATTGAAAACCATTATCATCCATATGCAACTGAATATGATTTACCCGCTCACACTTCGACGCCTGCGCATAAAATTGTTTAGTGTTTGCATCATCATAATGCAACCAAAACACCTTCGCGCATTGCTTCCAGTACATCGCCTCTCGAGCCAACAACTGATTAAACTCAGCCTTTGAACAAGGAACTTCTGCAACACTATAAGGATTTCCACGATGTGCGCAAATGTGCTCATCTGATTGATTGGAAACTCAACCTTTAAATATTTTCAATATATTAAAATTTTCATTTTGAAATTAAAAAAATTATATATCAAATTTAAAATTAAAAAGTTTTATCTTAATGTTAAACTTATTCATAGCAAAATTTCATTTTGAATTTTAAGATTATCCCTTTACTTATTTAAAAAATACACTATCTAATTAAAATTTAAAAAATATTTTTATATAATGACAAATATTGATTATTCTTAAACTACACTATCAGTTTACATTTCACTCTAATAATATCATTTATTAATTTTAATATTTTTAATTATGAAGTAATATGTTTAAAACTATTTATCATATATTCATAAAATTTATAAAAAAATAAAAATAATTTAATATATTTTAATTTACATATAATCATGATTCATGAGCACAAGTAATAACTAATTTAACTTAATTTTTAATTATGTTAAAAAAACTAAAATTTTAATTAATATTTTTACCCCATGCTGACAATAAAATATATATACTTGTGAAAAATATGTAAAAAAAAAGTTAACTATTACATTTTATTATCTAATACAAATTATACCTTACATATTTGAATGAAGGAATAATAGTTGGTATATTATAGTGAAGTTTTTAGATTTCACAAAGTTAAGGGGCTGATAAGTTCCCTAAGGGTATAGTAAAATATTAAAAAAGAGGAAGACATATGACAATTTTTTAAGAGATAATGACATTTACCCCCCTATACTTTAGCAAAATGTTCAATGTGATACCTAAAGTTTCTAAATGCCTAATTTGCCTCTGTACTTTGTTTCCGTTTTCTAAAAAGGTATTTTTGATATTTTAATATTTAATATTATAGTTTTCTATTTTAAATTTAAATTTATTGTTTTTATTTTAATTGCCACATGACATTTTTTATTGATCAAAACATGCTATGTGATGCTTTTTCATTGGCCAAAGTTACCGAACAGATTTTTTTAACGGTCATTACAAAACGGACCAAAAATAGAGCAAATTGATATTTTGGGTACCAAATTGGGACTAAAAAATTTTAGGTACCAAAATAAGAAAATGGATATACTTGAGGGACCAAATCGTGAATTAAACCTAAAATATTTAAAGCTTAACTCACAAATCGATATTTAAAGCAGTATGAACTCTTGCAACAACAACAATTCAATTAAATTGTATTTGAGTGAGAATATTGGATTAACGGAAAGTTTATATATATATTAAATTAAAGTGTATATATGATTAGATATGGGTCAAGTTGGATCGATATAAAATTTTAATCTCGTTTTCTAAGTTAGACTTAAAAAATAAATTAAAAAATTCATATTAAAAATATTAAATTTATAATATTACGTGTACATATCATATGGCATATTGAATATTGTGACAGAGTCATCTAATATTTGATAAATGTTGCTGCATTATCATTTCTTCCAATTATCAGCAACTAACAACCAAGTTATCAAAAATTTCAATGTCCTTAACCAACTTTGATCCTTAAATTGATTATTTGATAGTTTGATTGTTATGTCAAACATAATGAATGATTATATGTAATTTGTTTTATTATCAATCATATACTACAAATACAATTTTTTATGCATTATTTTTTTTTACAATTTCATTAAACTTTGTTTTCATATATTTAGTTCATTTAAATTTTAATAAAATTATGTTTTTAAATTTTATTATTACATTTAATGTGAATTTATATTATGCAAAATCTTTTTGTTAAATATTTATTAATTTAAGTTTAAATAAATAATATATATATAATATGATGATAATAAAATTTGAAGATTTATCTTATCTATCCTATATAGAAGACATGCAAAAGTTGATGTCATGTTTGGTATAAAGTCGGACATGGTACAAAATAGGTAGCATCAACATAATTTTGGTTTGAACCCCAGCAGTGAGAGAATTAAAAGATTGAAGAGTCTAGTAGGAGAAAGAGGAAGGTTTGGGGTCACAATACAAAATTTCAGCACTCCTCTTACCTCATTATTGCTAAACCTTCGATAGAAATACAAGCTACTGAAGGAAAGAGATCAAATTCCTCCGCTATTGACTTTTATTTTTAACCTTAAAGAAGAAACGACTTTATGTTATCTCTGAATATTATGTTCAAATTCATGGCTTAAGTTGAACTCGCCAGCTTCACTGTAAGTTTTCTCCAACTGCTCTGTTTTGTTGACTCTGAAACCTCTGGTCCTCAGCTCCTCCGGGGCACCACTATCTTTGCAGTCTATGCTCTCAAGACTCCAGCCCTTGTTCTGTATCGATCCTCCCACTTTTACCTATTTCCAAAGCCATGTTATTACCAAATACTTCAACTGAATTAAGCTCAAAACCCAGACTAAAGTTACTTCGAATATTCGAAAAATCGACTTCCAGATTTACAGGCACAGAGAGGTCACATACTCGAATAAGTTATTGAACATCTGCTAATATGATGGGAACGGGTGAACTGTGTGAGGATTTTGACATGATAAGGAAGGCGAAGATCAGAGTTGAAAAGCCAACAGTTATATCTTATGAGTGATGATATTTCAAAATATGGCACTAGACTAAAAAATTTATCAACAAATTGGCATTTATAGACGATGCTTAAAACATCAAATTTTAAAACAAATCAAATTCAATTTGTTGCAAAGACCGCAAGGAAGAAAACCAATTAATAGGGGATAACAGATTACACAATGTAATGAATCTACCATTAGTTTATTGTGGCATACCTTGGCACCATCAATAGAGTTGATGACAAGAGCTCCATCCAAGGATAGATCTTCTAGAAATATATTGCGACCCTGTAGAGCCATGGTAGACCTTTGAGAAATGGAGCAACTTCCTCCAACTTTGCTTTTGATTTCAGCAAACGTCAGCCCCCATATAGGTTTCCATGTAACACGTGGCCACACTTCCACCTCTTGTCCATTGAATACCTGTGGAACTGGATCCTCCAATTTGACACCAGCCTGGAAAACAGATTAAAATTGGAACCCAAAGGATTTGTCAATAAAATTAGGGTTAAAAAGAGATTAAAATAATGAATGTGCTACAGAATGAGATAGAGATCTAGCAATTGAATTTAACAAAAGTATAACATGACCACTTTTTGAAGGATGCGACTGTTCGCACGATATATAGTCATTTCTCCAGAAGTTGCACTGTGGTAAGGATTCCCTTTTGGTACCTTAATTAAAGGTTGATTTAACGTTAATAAATCAAATCAAAATGACAAAGATACCAAGAACATACCCTGAATCAGCAAGGGCAACAAAAAACGATACTACAGATATCCAAACAGAAGCCTTGGTACAGAGGTAGAGAGACATTACATTGCGCACTGGGTACTTGCTCAAAGATTAACCAAGAAGTTTAAGGAAGACAAAAAGTGAAGAGGCAGATGCTTAGCATGATAGAATGACGAGCACCATCTAAATGAACTATACAGTATCACTAGTAACAACTCTACATTGGTCAGGTGTGCGCACTATATTTAAGATGATGAGCACCATCAAAATGAACAGCAGAATTTCACTATAAACAACTCTACAGCGGTCAAGTGTGAACATTGTATTTAAGATAGGTAATGAATGTAAAAGGAACTAATTTACTTGACAAAATTCACCTTAAAGCAGCAGCAGAATACTAACAGGATGATTAGCATATTTAAACATGTATGATGTAAGGGAACAAAAGAAAATTAATTTTCAAGAGTTGTTCACCCTCTGAAATAGAGACCTAAAAGAATTGAACAACATAATCCAGATATCTCAGCTTTTCTATATTTAGATCTTAACAGAAGTACCTAATTACACTGTCACGCCATTTTGTATATACCAACCAACACCAGAAATCCTGATTTTGCTATCCATTGACATGCCAGATTGTTATAATTGCAAAAGGGCCAGATAAACAGAAAGAGGTGGACTTCAGAACTTATTAAAATATAATTTCACCTGAGCAGCATCCTCAGGGTTGTTCTTCACCGGTGCATAAGCAAGCCATGTATCCATCACCTGCACAATTGCATTAAATCAGGAATACTGATCATAGAACCACAGTAAGAAGAAGGTTTTATCTGACAGCTAATATTACTTGAGGTCTAACAAGACCAAAAGCTTAACTGTAATATCGGTAAATGATTGAAACCACCAATTACCGTAAATCCAACTTTTGCTGATGGTGGCAATGTTTTAGGATAGTCTTGCATCATACACTCAAGCCGAGTTGAGGACTTAAATGATGTTTTGCTAGCATATTTATACCTGCAGTAACAAAATAGATGAAATGGTCAAGATTAGCTTTCTTATTTCACAAGGAACCGAATATACAAAGTTAATAAAAGATCTTGGGACATCAACATTCCAATAAAATCAGATCAAGCTGTAGAAATTATCCACCATGATCTGGAATCATGAATGTGAGTTTTACTTGCTAGGACCTGATGTTTGACTATCGTAACAACTTCAAGGACCAGAAGGCATTTCTTACAGCAGGAAAACTCTAGGAACAAAGTACATTTCTTAAATGTTTGCTATAACTGGACATGACATCTACGTTTCCTGATTTTAAATTTTACTTTAAGTACTGATGTTCGACACCTGTGTCTAACGCATATGTAGATATAGGCATGGGGTTATGATCCTGCAAAGATTCTCTAAATATGTGAAAATCTTGGAAAAAATTTAACATACCCGTATCAGACACATACCTAGTGTCCAACACACGCACCCAAGTTTGAGTAAAAGATGATGCTGGTAAGATTACCAATTACATAAAATTCTGTTATGCTACATCTTTCCTGGAAATTCAGTTTAATTCCAATCCTCATGTCACTTAATATGGCATATATGCTTCAAGGTCTAGAAAAGACTTGAGATAAAGAATGAAGTACAATTTTTTATTCCAAAATATTGTTATATGCAGACATAAGCAATAAAATCATCCACAAATCAGAACACTGAAAAATTCCAATGATAATTAATGAAAAATAAAAGAATAATTACTTGGGTTTAACAAATTCCTTAATAGCACCTCCTGTTTTTTTCAGCTCCTCAATGTATGGACCAAGCTCCAAAATCAGCTGTTACATAGAACAAATACATAAAAGGAGGGCAGAGAGAGCAAGTAGATAAAATATGGAAAAGTTAATATATATGGATGATATTTACACTAGAAAAGAATAAGATCAAATTTTATAAATGTCATAATGATGACAATGACAGTTCATCATGTAAAGAACTTTATAGCTTTTAATACTCTGACTGGTGATTACACAAGTAAATAACCCACATTATAGTCCAAACGTGAAATTTTTGATTGAATTTCTAAAGGCTCAAGTACTTTATTCATCACATTATATCTAGAAATTAAATTTATAATTGATGATTTGAGCCAGAAAATTTACTTGGTTTATATTTCCAGGGAAAGGAGAATAACCAATCTCACAATTAACATCTCCATCAGGATGTCCAGTGGCTCTAAGCAGAGGATCAAGTTGATTGTATTCCACATTGATCACCATCAATCTCCCTGATGTCAATTTCATGTCCTGTTACTGGTAGTGGTGAAGCATAGGAATTTGATGCTTAAAACACCTATTATAGCATAGATGCATCATACATGCATACACATCCACAACAGAAATGGACAGAGGAGGTGGAGAAGAAAGAGGCAATTATGCACCATCCTATCATCTCAAAAAACCTTTAGCATGAACAAGCACAAAACAAAAGAAACACTCAAGAAATCAGAAATTAGCAAAGTATAGACCTTCTTTTAGTCAACTATGAACATCTCTAGAGAAATAGGTTTACAAGAAAACATTGACATGCCATTGGCAGTTCTAGATTCCAATAATTAGAGGAGTTTCATATAAAAATACCATCACTGTGAGCGAGTCTGGTAATTCCTCCAATGGCTTCTTTTGCTTTTCGTTGAACAGCTAGAGAATTGACATGGTATTATTTAGTAGCACTGACTCCTAGTGCAGCTGGAATGGCCTACATTGAAATGGTAAAAATTTTATTCACAATAAAAAAATAACCATGAAATGATGGAAATTCTAGCGGTTAACCTTGGATAGAAGTCCATTTGTGTCTTGGAAAAAGAGAACCCATCTCAAACCAGCATCATGCCTAGCAAAAAGTATGACATGAAATGTAAGAAATTATCCATTAAACCAATTTCCAAAAAGGGCCAGTTGACATTTTATGCAATGTGACTGATGCAAAGCAGATAAATGTCAAGACAAATAAGATCAAGGAGAGTTAGAAAATAGATATAAGCGTATGGCAGCTAAATTACTATCATATTTGCATGGATATTGTCAGTTTCTTTCATTGTTATAGCTTAACAGACTAGAAAACAAAATTTTTATTAGCGCCTGTTAAAGAGAGGCAAGGGCAATGACAGACACAAATATCATCATATAAGGAGTTCCCATGCCACAAAGACAAAATAATGACAGCTGGTAATATATAAACATAAAGAAGGTTGCAGATGCATGAAAAAAACCTAGAAACCAGATTTTAGAAGCAATATAAGCATATGAAACGTACCAGATTTTCAGAAGGCCGCTTGAATATAAAAGTGAGTGCACATCACCATGGCCATGAGGTTTTGTCTGACAAGACAAAACCAGAAAACACTTAAGGAAAAGAACCTCTCAGTTTTATGTTGCTTTTGTATACTGCATTTATGATGATTACCTGAATTTTGTATTTGTCATGAGGGTCCAAAGCAAGCCTAGCATCATTATCATCTAAGCAAGCAACTTTCTCCTGATGATATGACACTTCATGTAAAAGAACTTAACAAAAGCTCTCAAAAAGAACACATAAGAAGTGATTACATACCTGCTTAAGAAGTTTAACTTGAGTAGGTTTCATCCCAAAATAAGAATTTGATTCTAAAAGGTCCATAGTACGGTCGTGTGTGTCATCCGATGTCATGATAACAAAAGGAATCTCCTTTTGACATGCGCCTAAAAATTGAGAGAAGAGGGAAAGAGAAACAAACTTAAGAGATAAAGAGAACTAACAAGTTGTACGATGCAATAAACAGTGGAATATTTTTCTGAAAGGTTGGAGGTTGGACTATTTTTTTCCTAGGAAAATGTGATGACTATGACGCAACACTACTTTCTAGACTGCAGAGGTTGTTTACAAAGTATTTCTTAAGCTCAGGTGACTTAGACAATTGCACCTAGCTCATTACATCAACTATAATTTTAAACAGATATCTGTTGTGCCTTTCTTATCCCTAGGAACTATTGTAAGTAAGAGGTTGACTCTAAGAAACCTAATTATAGTGTACTTTCGGAGCTCTTTTCGACTTGTTCATTCTATTAAACATTGCCCGTGTAAAAAATGGCCTATTTACTGCTAAAATAAGTTGTCAATACTTGACCTCTTTAAAATTAACCTGAGTTCATCGAAGTGGATTTCTTTCTATGGTTTGGGCACTCAGGCACTAAGAAAATGCTCATACATTTGAACAAGTGTAACCTTGACTACTCTGAACCACTCAGTAATCTCCCATCGGCTTCTTCCATTCATAATACAGAAGAACAATAACAGTTGATCTTTCTTCATCACGTGGAGGAGCAAATTTTATAAAATGGATATTGAGTGTAATGCCTCCTAAAATAATGAAAAGCCACACAAACCTTGTGAAAGCCTACTGCTAGATTCCTTAAGAGCCAGAATAGACTCAATGTAGAGTTGTAAGAAACATGTTCCTGTTGTGGTCTCTGCTGGAAGTGCTACCTACAAGGTGTACAAGGTATCTAGTCAAATATTTTGTTCCTTGGCGTTTGAACTGGTTTAATGAGTACAACATAAAATATGATAACCCTCCTTAAAAAAAGAAAAAAAGCATCAATCCAATATTCTCCAATGCCAAAAAGAATGAACCATGGGAACCAACACTAAACACAAAAG